>CM033324.1:36431901-37031901 GCA_019359835.1 Pharus latifolius | reverse complement strand
CGCGGCGACGTCCGGAACCGGGGAGCCCATGCGGGGGGAAGTCCGCTGCGGCACGGGAGCTGCTCTGTCGACCGCCCCCGGTGCGGTAAACGCGACGCGGGGGGCGGGACTGGCTCCCGGTGTAGGGAAAACCCCCGGCATGAAGTGGGCTCCCGGCCCCGGGAATAGGCCAGGGACGGGGTACCCCCCTGGTGCCACGAAGGGCCCCGGCATGAAGTAACCTCCCGGCACCGGGACGGGCCCGGGTGCCGGGAAGGGTCCGGACGTATATCCCGCAGGGGGAGGGAACCCCCCGGCAGGATCATACGGGGCGGACAAACCCCCGGAGGCCGGAGGGGCCGCCGGGTAACCCATAAACGGGGGCATAGTCCCCGGATATGATTTGCCAACACGCCGAGCAGCTCATCCATAGAGCGCTGGGTGCGGAGCTGGCCCTCCACGAGAGCCTCAAGCAGGGCATCCCGGGGAGCCAGGGGAGCCGACGGGGGGAGACTGGTCCCGGCCGAGGTCCCCGTGGTCACCGGGAACGACCTGGAGGTGGAAGCACCTAAGTTAAGAGGAAAAGAGGGAGGCGGTACCTGGGCCAGGTCGCCTCCGGAAGGGACCGCCGGGACAGCTGTGTCCCGGGCGGATGGCGCCGGGTCTCCGAGACCCTGGTCATCGGGAAGGGTGCGAGCCCTTGTTCTTGGGGGAGCCATGGCGTCTTGTCACGGGTCCCCACGGTCTGCGCCAACTGTCGTGGTATTGCGAATACCCCGGCAGGTTTTTAGAATGATCCTAGCGAAGGTTACGTGGAGCGGGTTGACCGGATGACCGGTCCTCCCCCGCCGGAGGCCATGTCGCGGGGGCCAAATGGCGGCCCCGGAGGCCATGTACTGGGGGCCAAATGGCGGCGCCCGGGGAGAGCCCGGAGGCTACGTCCCCGGGCCAATAGCGGCGCCCGGGACGGTGCCGCATCCCGCCCTCGCAGGGGGACACGACTACTCCCATGGGGACCCAGCTCAGTGCAGCTGACCCCTTACCTTTTGACTTCCCAGGATGAGCCAAAGATAGGAGTATATTGCATCAGTTTAACTTGCATTACACTGAGCAGTATGGCCAACTGGCCTCATTACAACATAATAAATTACAAGCCATCACGGCGTAAATAAGTTTGGTTGCAGAAGAATAACTACTCGGCAGAAGCTAAGTGAACCCCCACAGCAAGAAGTTGAAAGCAGAGCAACACTTTTCAAGACTTGGGTAGAACTGACTCTCTTCCTTCAGGGATCCAAGAAGTTATCCAGGCATTCGTCTTGATCAGGGACATTCCATCTATTGGATAGTGAATTGCAAGGGTGAGCACTTACGTACTCAGCAAGTCATAGATAAGAGTAGATACATATAGTAGAATGATATGAACCTATGCTATTAGGGAAGGAGGGAAGGTTGCAAAATACTTTTTCTCTTTCCAAATCTATGGCAGTGCTCATCATGACATATCATTAATATCTTTTATAAACTCTTAGAAGCACTACCATAGCACGACAACACATGTCTGCCCATGTTAGCACCTCATTTCATGAAAACACATGTCAAGCACACATGAGTTAAGTCTAGCCATATTTTATTTAGAAAACATACTTGTGTCACATCGACGTGGATAGGATCCACAGCGCGCAGGCTCCTATAGACCCGGGAGCTCCGAGTATTTGAGTACGTTTTTAACTCTGCAAAGGTGTACCACTTTAATCCACCAATCATTCGGCTTTCAAGTCGGTACCTCTCCATGCGACTTTTACGCATGTGACAAGGCCGAGATGACACAACATTTTACAGTCCTAGCATTAACAATTCCCTGCCCGGTAAATAGACAGTTAAGTCTCAAGTACCGTTGTGGGTCCTCCCCACTGCCTTACTTCCTAGCCTGGGTCTATGTTCTCGCAAGACACATAGCCTCTCTTGCTTACAGTCGCGCACGACTTAATCTGGCATAGGGCGTCTTCCTTCTTTCCACCTTTTCCTCTCATGATTTTTCTGAACTCACATCACTCATGGCCTTCTGCGGCCCACCAGTTCTCGCAAGACACTGGATCGACAACCATTGCAGGGAAAAGCTAATACTAAAGAAAGCTACTAAGTTGCGCCCGTCCCATAAACAGGCAAGTGGTTGGTACGTTTTTCATGCCGCATAGAAGCACAACACAAGGTTCTAGTCCTTACATGCCCATGACCAGTGCATTCCAGAAACCCTGCACTCGTCAGTGCCACCACCATTCCATACCAAACTCTGGCCACGGCAAGGGTTCTATTTCATGAATATACATATATACATATATATTAGTTATGGCTCACGGTTTGATCATTTTATAAGGAATCTCCTCATCTTTTGTCGGCATACAGCCTAGTACTACCATATCATAGCTTTGTCATTTGATCAAATGCAATACTGCTTATAATCAAGGCAATGTCTTAACAATTCATAAAATATAGGTTCAAAATGTCCAAGAATATGACTTGCCTTCCGCGTCGTAATTAAGGTACAGCAGTCGATGTCGGGTCTGACGAAATCTCTGTACTCAGGCTCTTGTTCTAATCAAAGATCAAACAAGCAAACAGGAATCACAGTCCATTAATAATCTATATGCAACATGCAAAGGAGAAATACTCTCAACGATACTGGAACAGGTAAGCTTGAAAGCTGGATTTGAGTTAATCTTGGAGATTTATGGAATTAGGGTTGAGGACGAATGATAGACTTTCAGGGTTTCAAGGCTACAATATGGACATCAAGTCCGCGGCTATTTTGCTCAAAAACGACGAATGTCAAAAGGTCGACATTCGGTTCAGGGCTCTGACATAGCTTCAGAGAATGCTAGAGAGTTTATCTCAAGGTGTGGTAGTTGAATAAAATGTAGAACATAGCTCTACAAGTTCAATGGACAAGGTGGTTTTCAGGTTGCACAAACAGAAGTGGTAAAACTTGCCCAATGCCATTGGCTGACATGAACTGACAAGGGCTGGCATTGTCAAGGAATGGCATTGATGTGGTTTGGATAATTTCCAGTGGGAAGAATGTGATTTGATCAAAGCATTAGATGCAAAATGTAATAAGGTAGCTATTTGACAAGGTGGTTTCCACAGGAAAGTCCAGAATTTAGGCAATTTGCAAAGAGGCCCCTGGACACAGAGAATTGAATGTCAGTGCACGGCCAGATTCTAGGGCTTGAGTGTTTGATCGATCCTCTTGAGCTTTGCTTCGCCAACTATGTCTAGGAGGTAGGCGAAGACAACAGGAATCCAGTGGTGGAGGTTTCAGGAACTAAGGTGGTCGGACGGTGATGAACGGCGATGAGAAATCACGGTGCCGACACGGCAAGACACAGGTACTGGACAGATCTTGGCACGGTTATATCTTGCGATTTGGCACAGCATCGAAGGGCGATGCAGTGGAGTGATATGCTCAGTAGGTTGAGGCAAATCTACAGGAGAAAGTAGATTGAACAATGGCGATGAAACGACGACGAATGGTGAGGTTGAACTCGTCGGTTTTCAGGAACTAAGGTGAGCTACGGTGGCCACAAGCTACAGACGATGAAACTCAAAATTGGTTGAGGATTAACGCTTTTGGGGTGTTGCTGATCATTCTCCAGCGAGGAACTGGGTTGCAATCAAATACTGGAGCTCGCCGGCGTTGATGCCGGACTCGAAGAAGACGGCCATTTGGTTTGGCTACACCATCTACGGAGTTCAGGGATCACAATGCTACAATCAATTTGGTCGGAGGTGAAGCTATTCAGGCCGGTGACGTGTATAGCTCAGGGTGGCGCGCGAAAACAAGGGAAAGACTCCATCCGAGCTTCAATTTGAAATCCAACAGCAAGGGCTTGCAAGGAAGGATCTACTGATCAATTACTTCTACTAAAAGGAGTACTAATTTTGGCTAAATCGGGTTACAAGGCTGGAACAGGGCAAAAGCAAATAACGGCGATCACCGGCGACAGGAACCACCGGAGTTCAATTACTTGGTACAGCACAGAGAGGTGAGGCAGAGACACTTACTGGCGAATTTGGATCGGAGGTTGATGCAGTGAAGCTCCCTGTCGTCGTTCTCCCCTTCGGCGGCTTGCCGGAGACGAAGAAGAAGACGAGAAGAAACGGGAGGAAGCGAGACTTGCTGGTTCTGGTGAGGAGTGAACTGCTGCGAGCTACGGGGGGGCGGGGGGGGCTTAAATAGTGGAGGATGGGGCTCTCGAGACTTGGAGCAATCGGGAGGATATCCAGCTGGTTGGCTACGGTGGCGGTGTTCAGCGGTCTCAACGGCTTTTCAACTAAGGTGAGGTTCGCGGTGTAGTTGCGCTGCTGGTCGCAGCTGGGCCCGAGGTCGAAAACGGCACAGCTACTGGTCGCGGCTTCTCTGGTCGAAGGTGGTGCTGCTGGTCGAAACAAGAGACTGGACTCGATTGCAATTTCAGTTTTCTGATTTGGACTAATCTGTAAAATCTGAGATATTGAGGATTATGGCTGATTTCGACTTCACAGATTTGAAGAACTTTATTCAACGGATGATTTGAGAGAATACCTGATGAAATCTGGGAACTCTTGATCAATTTTGAACTGAAGTGAAAACAGGGTAATTAGGGTATCTTGAGTCTGGTTTTGTTAAAATCTGGAAATCTGAGACTTAGGGTGGGATTTTGATGTGCTGACAAAAGGCGATTTTCTATTGAATAGCATTTAGGAGGTATTCTTTGAATCAAATTGAGATCTGGAGTTGATTTGTGGCTTTTAGCCTTTTCGGGCTCTTGGAAATTAGAAAAGGACTAAGCTGTGATATAATTTGGACTGATTTGCAAAAAGGGTTTAAATGATGGAATCTGGCTGCCAACTTTTTGGATTAAGGTATTGGTATGCCCATGATTACAATCCAAGAATAATTTGGTCTAGATTAGGTTAAGATTTGGTTAAATCTGAATTCTGAAACTCAGGGTATTTAGGGTAATTAGAATATTCAATTAATTCTTGTTTTCGAAAACAGAAAGAGATTGATAAATCTGGGAGTTAGAGAATGAATTTGATCTGACTTCTGAAGGCTTTTATACTCAGGATAGATAGTAGATTATTTCTGGATAATCTGATCTTGAATTGGATCTTCAGGATGGATTTTGAGATTTTTGGGGCTTACGATAGATTAGAATTGAACTGATCTTGCTACTTCTAAAGAGATACATGCATGCATGATTTTCATGAAAAGGAATTTTCACTCCCAAAACCAGGGTGTCACAGACGGCGCCGGAGGCCATGTCCCGGGGGCCAAATGGCGGCGCCCGGGGAGCGGCCGGAGACCACGTCCCCGGGCAAATGGCGGCGCCCGGGACGGCGCCGGAGGCCATGTGTAACATCCTGAGTTTTGGGGTGAAAAGTTTCTTTCTTAAAAGTCATGCATGCATATGTCTCTTCTAGATCAACCAAATCAGCCTCAGCTTTATTCTGTTCTAGCCCTAAAAACTCCAAAATCTATCCTGTGACCCCAAGTCAAGATCTGACCTTTCAAAAACAGAATATCTTTTACCCTAAGTTTCAGAAATCCAGATTTAATCCAAATCTTGACCAAGTTCAGACCAGATTATTCTTGGATTATGATCAAGGGTATGCCAATACCTTAATCCAAAAAGTTGGCAGTCAGATTTTACCATCTAAACCTTTTCACAAATCAGTCCAAGAGTTATTGCAAATTAGTCCTTATTTGATATCTGAAAACCCAAAAAGGCTAAAATCTGCAGATTAACTCCAAATTCAGAATTTCTTCGGCAAATATTTTCTAGATACTATTTGAAACAAGTTCTTCTTCTGTGCAGATTTCAAGATCTCATCCTAATTACCATAATTCGAAATCAATTACCCTAAAAATACCCTATTTTCAGTCTGTATCAAAGACTATTCAAATGTGCCAAATTTTATCAACTGTTCTTGCCAAATATTCTGTTGAATATAATCTGCCAGATCAGTGCAATCAAATTCAGTTTAAACCTTCCAAAACTCCAGATTCGCAGATCAGTCCTTTTTCCATATTTCTAAAAGCGAGAAAAGGCAAAATGTTGCAAATCATCTTCAAATTCAAATCTGATTCAGGGAACACCTCCCAAATGCTTTTCAACACAAATTCTTCTTATATGAGTATCTCAAAATCAAACGCTAAATCCCAGAATTCGAGATCAATAAGATTCAGACTTATTTTACCCTAATCTACTCTGTTTTCAGTTCATATCAAAAGTCATCCAAATGTCTCAAACTTTATCTCCTAGCTGTGCCAAATCATCTATTGAATTAAGTATACCAAAACAGCAGAATCAATTCCAGATCAAATCATCCAAATCTTCAGATTTACAATTCAGTCCAAATCAAGAAAACCAAATATTGCAAATTAGCCCAAATTCGACCAGGCCAACTGCTGTGCACGACCAGAGCCTCGCCGTTGTTTCTTTGCGCTGCGTTTGCTCGTCGCCGGCCAAGTTACGCCGCGCTTGTGACCGTGCATGCCTGTGCGCACGTGTCCGTGTCCCAGCCATCGCCGTGGCAACGCCGTGGCAGCACCGACGACAGCATTTGCTCCTGTGCGCGACCAGCAACAAGCTTTTGTCAGCAACACCGCGCCACGACTCTTACTTTGCCAGCCCTTGTCGCCACCGCTTGCTCCAGCACTGCTAAGTCCCAATGAATCGACATGGTGATCAGTTGCAGTCCTATCGCCGTCGCAATCACCGTCCCTTACTGTGTCTTCGCCGTTGTTGCATCCGCGCCCGGCAAATCAAATCACTGGCGCCAATTTACTACTATTACAATCTTGCAAGCTTCGCCCTCTGGTCTATTTAAGCCACCAGTACCCTGTGTTATCTTCTCATCACCAGGACTTAGCCAATTTACAAATCTCCTCGCTGTCGTCTTCTTCTCCGGCGAGTCCAGCAAGAGGCTTCACGGTGCCAGCATATTCCGCTGCATCTCTCACCAAATTAACAGCACCAGAAGGTATAACTCATCTCTCTCATCGTGCTGTATCACTTAATTGGATTTCCTTGCCTCCTATCGCCGGCGATCACCGGAAACTCCCAATTGCCCTGTTCCGGCAATGCAGGCCAATCTACCTCGAATCAGCTCTCGATCCTGTGAAGAAAAATGATCAGTGACTCATTTCCAGCAAGCCTATGCATCAATATCTCCAGATTGAGCTTCAATCGAAGTTTTCCCCAGTTTTGAGCTTCTCCAGAAACCGGCGATCGTCGCCAGGCTTCTCCGGCCATCCTCCGGCCAAATTGTTTGTGCAGGTGACTTTCTCTTACCCTTCTATCACTTCCCAAGCTTGGAATCGAGTTCTTTCGGCCTGTATCAAAAAGCCCCAAATCTCATGTCTTCATCTCTGGCGCAGTTCACCGGAAACCTATTCCTGGCCGTTTCAGCTTCATCTACTTTGTCATTCAGGTGTGCCTCAACCTCCTGAGCATATTTGTCTTCTAGCTCAATCTCCGAAACTGTCCAGAATTCAAGATATAGCCATGCCAAAATTGTTGTCCAGTGGCTTCACTGTGCCGTGTCGCCACCACACTTCTCCTTCGAATTTCATCACCTTCCAGCCATCTTCTGCCCTAGATTCTGTTGAATGATTTGTTCCTGTTATCATTGCCTACCTCCCAGACAAAGTGGTGCATCATTTGGAGTCCTAGATCAAAAGTTATGCCAAGCCCTAGTTTCTGGCCATGTCAAGATCAATGCCAGACTATGTCAGTCAGTGGCATTAGCCCTGTTCACTCTCTTCCAAATGTGCATTTTGGGCATAACTTTGTCTCTTAGATTTCTGAGGTTGTGATCTACATTTTATTCTTCTATCACAACTTGATTTGAGCCCTTGAAATGCATGTTATGCTAAACCCTAGCTTTTGACACTATCTCAGTGCATGCCAGCTAATGGCATTGGCCTTGTTTACCCACTTCTGTTTGTGCATTTTGAAAACTACTTTGTCCACTTAATTTGTAGAGTTATGATCTACATTTTCTTCTACTGTCATAACTTGAGATAAGCTCTCTAGTTTTCCTTGAAGTTATGTCAGATTCTTGATCCGAATGTCAATCTGCTGACATTCGCTGTTTTTGATCAAACCAGCCACAAACTGATGTTCTTATTGTAACCTTGAGATCCTAAGAGCATCTAACACCCATCCTTAGCCAATTCCTTGAAACCCTAGATCTCAACTCAGTTCAGCTTGTAATCTCAATTATCTCCAGTATCGTTCAGTCACTCTTGGAAAGCATATCTGCATATAGATCCTAAAACATTTTAATATATAAGTAATATTTGTGTGTATTGTTTGGTTTGTCATCGAGCAGATCCAGAAGCTGAGATCGAGGACTTCGCCGTTGACCCGTCATCAACTGCTGTTTCTTACGACGCGGAAGGCAAGTCATATCCTTGGTCATCTTGAACCTATATTTTAAATGTTGTTAAAACATAACCTTGAATATAGATAATATTGCATGAGAAAGATTGAGAATGGTTGATTTATGAATGGGCAGTACCAAACTGGTTATCTGTGAAATGTGAAATAAACAAGTTTTGAGCCATGAACTATTATATGTATTTATATACTTATATTCATGAAATAAAACCCCTAGCCGTGACCAGAAAATGGTATGGAATGGCGCTAGCACTGGAGGTGCTAAACTGCGAAGGAATGCAGGCACTGAAGGTGCAAGGTTGTGGATGGTCTGTCACTGGCATATGAGGACTAGAACCTTGTGTTGTGCGTCTAGTGGCATGATCAGCGTGCTAACCGCAAGCCTGGTATGGGACAGGCCTGAACAAGTACTTATGTGAGTCTGCTGCGGTGGATTAAATCCACGGGGTGTGACACAAGTACTATTTTCTAAATAAAATGTGTTAAATCAAGATTACCCAAATGACATGTGTTGTCATGATAAGGGGTGCTGCCGTGGGCTGTCGTGTGTCGACGTGTCGTGGCAGTGCTATAATCTAGTGAACATGAATGATGATGTTATATTATGAAAGGTGCTGCCATGAGATGAGGTATGAAAGTAAAAGATTATTTTATAAACATCCATAATTCTTGACTAGTCTAGGTTCATATCATCACTACTATATGTATCTACTCTTACCTATGACTTGCTGAGTACGTAAGTGCTCACCCTTGCAACCTACAAATTAATAGACGGAGCGATCAACAATCAAGATGAAGGCGTGGAGAACTTCTTGTATCCAGAAGGAGGAGCGTCAGTTCCACCAGAGCCCTGATGTGTGTTGTTCTGCCGTCCACTTCTCTTTGTGGGTGGGTCACCTATCTTCTGCTGTGTAGATGTTATTTTGCTAAGCCATGTATGCCGTGAAGGCATTGTAATCTTCTTATGTAATATCAAGGCCAGCAGGCCACACTGCTTAACTATTTTGTAAGTTACTCTGTTGCAATGTGATATACTCCTGTGCTTGACTTATCCTGGGAAGTCAAGGGTATGTGTATGCTATGCATATATGGGACTAGCTGCAGCGAGCTAGGTCTCTACAGGAGTAGTCGTAGTCCCAGTTTCGGGGCGCGACACCATGTCCCGGGGACCATATGGCGGCGCCCGGGGAGCGGCCGGAGACCACGTCCCCAGGCAAACGGCAGCGCCCGGGAGGGCCCCGGAGGCCACGTCTCGGGAGCCAAATGGCGGCGCCCGGGGAGGGGCCGGAGGCCAAGTCCCCGGGAAATGGCGGCGCCCGGGACGGCACCGGAGGCCACGTCCCAGGAGCCAAAAGGCGGCGCCCGGGGAGGGGCCGGAAGCCAGGTCCCCGGGCGTATCGCGGTGCCTGGGAGGGCCCCGGAGGCCACGTCCCGGGGGCCAAATGGCGGCTCCCTGGGGGCGGCCGGAGACCACGTCCCCGGGCAAATGGCGGCGCCCAGGAGGGCACCAGAGGCCACGTCCCGGGAGCCAAAAGGCGGCGCCCGGGGAGGGGCCGGAGGCCAGGTCCCCGGGCAAATGGTGGCGCCCGGGAGGGCACCGGAGGCCCCGTCCCGGAAGCCGAAAGGCGACGCCCGGGGAGGTGCCGGAGGCCAAGTCCCCGGGCAAACGTGACGCAACTTACCTGGACTTAGTCCCACGGAGATTTCCCCCGACACTTTCGTAATCACGTTCTCTTGGCTTATCCTAAAGTTTAACTAACTCGTGATTAATTGCATGCATTTTTTGAAAACAGGCTAAGTGGAACATCCCCGACGATACACCTAGGACGGCCTGCTTGAAGGACATGAACGGAACATGGAAAACCTTTAAGAGCTGGCTCGTCAGTAACTTCCTCGCTACGGGGAAATCTCCTTGCGAGAAGTACCCCTTCATATCGGAGGAGGTATGGGAGGAATTCACCAAGCAGAAGGGGACTGAGGAGTTCAAGGCCCTTAGAAGAATAGGGCGATCCAGAAGAGGAACGACCACCCGCATCGGCTTGGATCCCGGGGCTATGCGGGGAAGGAGGAGCAGTGGAAGAAGGAAGACGAGCAAAATCCTGTCATCGACACCCCTGAGTTGCCGCTCTCCGAGATCCGGGATGAGAGATGCAAGCGATGGTGGAGGGGGAGGGGGTCCGTGTCATCCACGGGGTCTGTGTAGTTCGCAACCCCTGGGGACATCGACATTGTGAGGCGAATGGTAAGTTGGCTAACCTCGTAAACTATGTGCGCACAAGTGTATATAAGGTAATTTGTCTCACAAGGTACCTTTAAATGTAACACATCTCTTTTGAGAAGGAGGCAGTGGAGGGATTGTTTACCCCACAGAGGGAGAACGACGTCCTCACCCGGGCTCTAGGAAATAAGGAGCATCCCGGGCAGACACGGGCTGTGGGAGCCATTGTGTCGTGGAAGGCCGGTTTCGCAGATCCGGCTCCACCGAGGAAGAAGGCCCGCTCCTAGAAGGAAAAGGAAGCGGAGCTCTCCGATAAGATACGGGCTGACTTACGGGCGGAGCTCTCCGATCAGATACGGGGTGAGGTGCAGTCTGAGGTCGCACAAATGAGGGAAGAGTTTGCACGGTTGAGAGATGCATTGCTGACCAAGAGTGCAGATGCGGAACCCCAGGGCGACGGTACACCGCGGGGTCGGATAAGCAGTTGCGCTTCGAAGGTCCTCGCGGATCTAGTGGATGTACTTGAGGTACTGCAAGCCTTCATCTGTGCACTTAAGTTGATGCCACTCCCATTCTGTTAGAGTTGTTTCGCTAACCTGTTTTAATATTTACAAATTTGCAGAAGCCGGAGGGTTGCATCCTACTGAATCACCTAGGCGACAGGCAGGAAGTGGTTGGACACGGCTTCGTATATCCGTCTGGGCCGGATGTCCGGGTCCATTGCGTACCTCTGCGGTTGGGGTTTGCAAAGGTACAAGTGGACATGACCATGCCGGGCTACAACGATTCTCCGTTGGCAGTCCCAACAGAGGAACTGCAGACACTTGCTGAGGCAGTGGGCTCCTACGCACAATGGCCCAAGAAGTGTCTTCTAATACAACCGGTAAATCCTACACATTTTAGATTACATCCTACTCAGTACACTCAACTTGTATAATCTAACATACGTGCTCATTAATTGAAGTGTCCTGCCTCCGGGTTACCAGGGGACTGCGCCCCCAGCTCGGGGCATGAGGCCCGATCTCGTGCGACCCTGGACACATCAAAGACGGCCTCGACCCCACCCAGTGCATCCACGCCTTCACCTCGGAAGAAAGCTGCCATCACCTCGCCCTTGCCTTCGAAGGTACGCGCTCAGTCCCCGGCAAAAGGCAAGGGCAAAGGCAAGGGAAAAGGGTGACAGGGACAGCCGAAGAGGTTCTGGAATGGGTTCCCACTCATGTTGGAGGCAGCTTTGCGCAAATTGGATCGATCAACCAGAGACCTCCACGAGTGGTACCTACACCGAGCTCGGCGCAATCTGAACTTCTTAGTTCCCTACAGGCCTGGGCAGTTCCACCGTGAGCCCGGGAGTATATCCGTGGCACACGAGGATCTGTTCGTCCTCTACAACTGGTGGGTGCTCGATATGTCCATCATACGGACTGGAGTCCTGTGAGTTTGCTGATGCTATGTATTGCTGTTTTCTAACTCTGTTTGCTAACTCTGCATTGTTGTAGTTCTTTTGAAATGTAGTAACTTTCTGTGCAATACTAATGTCGTCCTTTGCATGCAGGTGCATGTACAGGCTAGCATCGGAGGCTGCGTGTGACAAGGTAGGTTTCCTCGACCCAGAGAAAATAAGCCTCACGATGCTAGAGCACGACGCCACGCACGCTGAGCAGTACATATCCAAGGCGCTGATGGCGCAGTGGGACAGGGAGTTCATTCTGGTGCCGTACCACCAAAGGTTAGTGCATTTTGTACTAATTTAACTCGATCTTGTATGTTACACCTAAGATATACTTTGAGCTAGCGGTCCTCTTTTACGTACAATGCAGGGGCCACTGGATCCTCATCGTGATCTGTCCACCGAGGAACGAGGTGTACTACCTCGATTCGATGTGTGACAGATTATCGATCGAATACGTGGTCAAGGGGAATATGGAGGCGTAAGTAACTTATATGTTTAATTTAAATTTTCACCTCACTAGCTAATGATAATACATTAACCGGCAATACTAACTGAAATGCAAGGCTTTTGATAAATATGTGTCCGCTGGAGGGAGGCATGCCGCACTCCCTACTAGCTTGGAAAGAATATGAGGTACTCACGAGACTTTTTGTTTATGCTTAATTAGTTTATGGAAACAATAGCTAACATGTCTTCGCATATGCAATTATCTCAGTGCCATCAGCAGCCGCAATCGTGGGAATGCGGGATTAATGTGTTGCGCAACATGTACGACCTAGTGCAGACAAACTTTGCCCAATTCCCCCAGGTAAGCATCGATAGCTAACTCAAATTTGAAAATTGGGTGTCGCGTTCTAAATTAGGAAGTTAGTTACTCAGTATTCACACATGCTTGCAGATCGCCTTGTCGAAAGACCAATACGAAAATGCAAAGATTAGAGATCTTCGACAAATCTGGGCTCAATATGTCATGGAGGAAGTTGCGCCCAACTATCCGCCATGACAATTTTCTCTTTTTCGTGTACTCTGTGCATAGACTGTTTATATACATGTGAATAAACAGTATATGTGAATAAATGTCCACATTGGATTGAAATTTGTATTTGTCTATATATATGTGAATGAATGTGAATAACTGTCTAATGTGTCAATCTGTTAAATGTATATGTGAATTTACCCTTCTTTGCATCTGTACTGTATTGTGTATCCAATCTATACTGTATTGCATCTGTACTGTATATGTGAATGTACTGTATTGTGAATGTAAATAATGTACTGTATATGTGAATGTACTGTATTGCATCTGTACTGTATTTCTATCGGTAAATTCATTCACAACCGAGAGACTACGATCAATTTTCTATCGGTAAATTAAAAAATAACCGTTAGAAGAATGTTACTTTTCCTGCCGGAGAACTCATCCACAACCGAGAGACTACTGTTGTTTTTTCTATCGGTACACTCAAAATTAACCGTTAGGAGAGTGTGACTTTTCCTGCCGGTGAACTCATACGAAAACCGAGAGAGCACAATCGTTTTTTCTATCGGTAAACTCATTTCCAACCGAGAGAGTACTAAGATTTTGTCTGTCGGTAAATTCATAATTAACCGTTAGAAGATTGGTACTTTACCTGCCGCTAAACGTCAGACTACGAGGGGTTTTCTATCGGTACACTCCTAATATGCCGATAGAATAGTTCCGTTCTTCTATCGGTTATTTACCGATAGAAAATGTTAGGGCTTGTTCTATCGTGTCTATCTCTATCGGTACAGAAACCGATAGTAAAAGGGTGTTTTTTTACCGATAGAAGAAAGCTTTTCTGTACTAGTGTTGGGACTTCATCTTGCCAAAGAAATTACACATGCCAGTTCACAAATTCAGGTACAAACATACACATGCCAGTTCACCAATACAAATTCAGGTACATGTCTGAAACAGCAGTACAAATACACACCTACCTAACAATACAATTAAATACACAAATACTCCCTACACATTCAAGTTCAAGTCCCAATTAGCAATACATGATACACAAATATACAACAATATACAAATACAACAATTCACACATTTGATGTATATTAGAAAAGCCACGTCTGAAATTAACAATAGATCACGACGAGAACCCAGTGGCCCGTACATTTTACATAAAAGAGAACCTTTGCAGGTTGCGACAAGGCAACTAGCAAATACAAGTTAGACCTAATACATCACAAATCCATTCATCCAAAACAGCAAATGTCTGAACCACATTGGACTTAACCATATGAGTTCAGTTCGAAGACGCCCGAGGCGCTGGAACTGCCGTCGACTTACATTTGTACGTATTGGTGATTTCCTCGGACTCAAACTCTATCAACTCAACTCAACTCAACTCAACTCCATTAACAAAAAGAACCGACCTTCCAAGATGTTGTTCTATGTAGTGATGGTGTAGAATGGCTGTGCAAATAACAACAATTCTTCTTCTCCAAGCAGGTAAGCATCTGGCCACAAGCTGGTGCATGCAAAAAAATGTAAGATGCTTTCTATAGGTCCTGATTTGAGAAACACGCCGAGCTTAAGGATCTTCTCGACCGAGCCAACCAAGATCTCGACCTTCACGTCCTTCCAGCTCTCGACGGTGATCTTCACCGTTTCTTTCGCCAACAAGCCAACGTAGACAGCGTACTGCGATGAAGAACCCTGAAATACGTTGCCCCTCATGAGCATCATCCAAGGACCTGCAAAGATCATAATCATATTGAAAAGAAGACACATCAAAATGAAGGATACAAAAAAAGCAGAATAATTGCCATAATCGGATTAGAATGATTTACGTACCTTGCTTGGGATGCCGAAGTCTAGAGGGCGTCGATGGAGGTGCGGAGGTGCAGCGGTCGCCTGTAGAGGTGCGCCGGCCGTCCATGGAGCTTACGGGTTAGGACTATGAGACCCAGATGAACTGTGAGAATGAAAGAGACATAACCGTGTATTTATAGTACTAGATAAGTTCTATTGGTACAAAAACCGCATACCGTTAGTCATTTTATATATATTCTAACGGTACAAAAATCAATTACCGATAGAATAAAAACATCTGTAGAAGGCGAATGGCTCTATCGGCACAATACATATTACCGATAGGAATTTTTGTCCACACTCTGTCGGTATATACGTACATTGCCGGTAGAATAATACTAGTTGTAGAAGGCGAACAGTTCTAAAATATTTTTTCTATATTCTAACGGTATAAACATTCATTACCGATAGAATAAAGTTATTTGAAGACGAACAGTTCTAAGAAATTATCGATATATTCTAACGGTACAAGAATACATTACCGATAGAATAAAAATATTTGTAGAAGGTGAACGGTTCTATCGGCACACTACATATTGCCGATAGGAATTTTTGAGATATTCTGTCGGTAGACTCATATAGTACCGATAGAATAAGTCTATTTGAAGAAGTCGACCAGTCCTATCGACGCACAACATTCTCCCGTCAGTACTTAAGCATGTCTTCTAACGGCAAATATATTCATCACCGCTAGAGTAAATCATAGTGTTTATTCTATCGGTAAGTTTCTTACAAACCAATAGGAAAAATACACGCGTTGGCCTTTTATGACCACGAGGCACATTTTCTATCGGTTTTCTACTAAATCGCTAATAACCGATAGAATATAGGGGTTAGTAGACTGCATTTCTGTACTAGTGACTCGACCTTATTGCAAACCGGCAGCCACTCTAATGACCAAGGACATGCCAGCAAGCCCCGTGTGCGTTGAGAAATGGCTTATTCATCACCGGGTGAGCATATTTTTCCACGATGCTCAGCAAGTCCCGTTATGAGAATGCAGATATATAGATGAGGGGTTTTCAAGGAAAGAGGTCTTGGCTTTATATATAGGAATAGAATAGATTTTCACTCTCAGTTTTGGAGAAAAGGTCTTTGTTTTCAAAAGCGAGGCTTTTAAAATCCTAAGCTAGATTTTCAGAAATGTTATGTGTGGAGGTCTTTCATGAGTCACCACTTTACTCAGATTTTGTGAAGAACTTTCCAAAAGCTACTTGTGCTGCACCGACGTGAATAGAATCCACAGCGCGCAGACTCCATAACCTGGGAGCTCAGAGTATCCGATACTTTTTAAACTTTGCAAAGGTGTACCACCTTAATCCACCGATCACTCAGCTTTCAAGTCAGGCCAACTCCACGCGACTTTTACGCATGTGACAAGCCTGAAGTGACACAACAGTTTACAGTCCTAGCATTAACTATTCCCTGCTCGGTAAGTAGACAGTCAAGTCTCAAGTACCGTTGTGGGTCCTCCCCACTGCCTTACTTCCTAGCCTGGGTCTATGTTCTCGCAAGACACATAGCCTCTCTTGATTACAGTCGCGCACGACTTAATCTGGCATAGGCGTCTTCCTTCTTTCCACCTTTTCCTCTCATGATTTTTCTGAACTCACATCACTCATGGCCTTCTGCGGCCCACCAGTTCTCGCAAGACACTGGATCGACAACCATTGCAGGGAAAAGCTAATACTAAAGAAAGCTACTAAGTTGCGCCCGTCCCATAAACAGGCAAGTGGTTGGTACGTTTTTCATGCCGCATAGAAGCACAACACAAGGTTCTAGTCCTTATGAATCTCTAGTGAGGAGTCTTTCACATTCCCAGTGCGCACACAGCACCATCCCATCAAACCATCCTCACTTTCGATTAGAATCATATTTTCTTTCACAAAAGGGGTTTTGAACATGCTTTTATCATATGTGACCATTCAAAATTTAACATATAATCTTGAGCATAGTATAGCCTAAGAATGATATTCTAGGGTGACAAGGGTGCAGGGATATTCAATGTCAAAAGGGGCTTTACAATCTTTTAGGTCATATCTAATCACTTTATTGAAACATAGTTCTTATTTGAATTTAAGGCATGCATATACTTAAAAACAGTTAACATACTTCATTTCAAAATAGTAGGCTAGACATGATCAAGGGTTTGAGACTTGCCTTGCAATGTTGGGTCTAGTTACTTGGACGATTCTTCGAAGATTTCTTCCGCTCCTTCAATCTCTGGTTCCACGGCGGATACAAGTAATACACACATATACTACATAAGCATACAAAAGATAGTCTTTATGGGAAATGATACGTAAAATATATCATGCATGCAGGGGAAAGATTTGGACAAAGTCACTTGATATTGATCGAAGGGATGGGCTCAAAAGGACTTGAATGTCGAAGGGCTGACATTCGGCTCATGGCTTGACATAGCCCTAAATTGGTCCTAGGTAGGTTTTCTGGGGAAGTGATAGTAGGGAAAGTTGTAGAGAACAACTCCAAGAATCTAGTGGACAAGGTGGCATTTCAATTGCTCAAGTGTAACAGGTATAAGTCACTCAATGCCACTGGTGGACATGCACTGACATTGCGCTGGACATGGCCAGGAACTAGGGCATGGCATATATTTTGACTCAGGGCTCCAATTGAAGTACAACTTTGTCTGGGGGTTAGGCCTTGACAACAGGAACAAAACACTCAATAGGCTTATGGGCAGAAAGTGGCCGGAGGGTGGCCAAATCAGGCGAGTAAGCACGGTGGTCTGGACATGAACTGAGCTACTGGACAGTAATCTTGGCATTGGAATATCTTTTGATTCAGGTTGATTCAGAAGTCGAGCTAGTAGACAATGTTGCTCAGGGTACTGGAGTATATCTAAGGGACAAAGTTTCAGAGGCTAGATCGGCCGGGGAGAAATTCCGGCGACCGGCGCTGGAGAAGACGACTCCTAAATTGGTCATTTTCGATACAGGGAGTTTGAACTCGATCCTTTGCTCAGGGAGTGAGAGGGTGAGGTGAGGGGATTATTTGTGGGGTTAATTCTACCGGAGAATAGCCGGAGTGGCTTGGCGACGAGAGCTAGTTTGCTGGTGGCGCGCAAACTACGGAAAGGCTATGATCACTGCGCAATTTCGAAATCCAAGTTAGTAGGCTTGCTCAAAGGGATGTTCTAAACAATTTTCATCACTGGCACGAAGGTTGATTCGGATCGAATCAGGCAGCATTGAGGAAACAGGGCATTTGAGCTTTTCCGACGATCGCCGGCGTTAGGGTTCGCCGGGGGCCAATTGGATGCTATGGTACGGAGAGGGGGATGGGAGAAGCTTACTGGTGGTCTTGGATTGAAGAAAGGAGCTGCGGGCGAAGCTGGCGACGGTGGCCTCAAAACTAGCTCGCCGGAGAAGAAGCTGTTCACGGCGGCACTGGGAGATCGGTTGCTTCCTGGTGCTAGGAACTGAAGCAATGAAGCTACGAGGTGGTGCGAAGTGATTCTGGGCAAGGGAGGGAGCTTATATAGGCGAAGGGCTGGGGCTCTCGGGAGTTGAAGCATATCCAACAGATGCGCATGACTGACACCGGAGATGGGACCAAGACGACGTCGGGACGCGGCAAAGACTGTGCCAGAGAAGGGGAATCACGCGAAATCAGCTGGAGCAGGGCGACGGGATCACTGGCTTCGGCATGGCTGCAACGTGGTGTTGCTTTGCTGCTGCTGGAGCACGCGCGTGCGCGGGAGAATCACGGCACAGCGCGGCTACGGTGGCTCCACGGTGGCGGCACGGTTGCGCACAGGTGGTGCTACGTGGCAGCGGTGGTGGCTGCGCGGGAGACTTCGTCGGCGGCGAGTTCCTGCGGCGAGGCAATGTGACGAGGCTCTGGTCGCAACGGCTAGAGCTCTGGTCGAGAGCAACGACCAGGGGCTTGGTCGAAAATGGCAGAACAAGAAGGCTAGGGCTGATCTGCAATTTCCAAAATTTGCACCAGGGACTGTTCTGCAAAGAACTTGGACTAATTTGCATGGTTTTCTTTCGGGATCTTGGGCCTATTTGCAAATATGGAGATCTAAAGGGCTGATCTGAGATCTGGTCCTGCAGATGAGTATTACTAAATGTCTTAGACTCATCCAGTAGGAAAAAGGTAAAATCCAACAAGATCTGGTGGTTTTGACAAAAATTGAAAACAGGGTAATTAGGGTAAACAGGGTAATTAGGGTTTGAAACTCTGGCGAGGATGAAACTAGGGTTTCGGTTCAGTTTTTGAAATTCTTCCTGAAGAGAAAAATGTTCAGAATAGTGAATGGGATATATTCACTGAATCAGATCAAAGTTTGGAGATGGTCTGAGACTTTTGGTCTTTTTGGGCTTCTGACAAATCTGAAAAGAACTGATTTGCGATACTTTTGGACTAAAAAGCGAAAATAGTCTGAAAGGCGGAGTTTATCGGCCAACTTTTTAAATTAAGGTAGTGGCATACCTAAGATCATAATTCTGGGATAAAGATCAAAAATGGGGTTGAGACATCCGAGAATCCAATGAAGATACGCTGATTGGCAAGCTAAAGAGATGGCAAAATTTGGGATGTTACACCGGGTCCCCGGGCAATCGTGACGCAACTTACCTGGACAGTCCCGCGGAGATTACCCCCGACAGCAGCCCCCCATGCACGCCGGGGACAATGCTCGAGTCCCCAGTGGGTATGGTACACGTCACCGGGAATATCTCCGGGCCAAGTCACCGGAGCCGCGGTGCTTCGGTTTCCGTGCCTCGCGCTTAAGGCCGCGCCGTTTCGCCATAAATGCGCGCGCGGTTCGAACCGGCGCCTCGATTCACGCGCCCGTCCCTTCGTTTCCTGCGCATGGTTTGAACTTCTACGGTCCAGAATGCTCCGCGGGTGCCACGTGGCGCGCATCTAGACCACGCCCCGCCCCTATAAATAGGGCCTTGGGGGGCCCGGAAGCTCATTCCAAACTTCCAGCCTTAGCGTTCTTTGCTCTCCCGGTAGCCCTCTCCCGGTAGCTCTTTCCGGCAGTTAGCTCCCGGTAGCAGACATCCGGAAGTTTTAGTATTAGCCTCCTGCAAGGTTAGCCACCGAAAAAAGAAGACTAACCTCATGGCACCCAAGGGTCGAGCGAAGACCACGGAAGTGCCCCCGGAGGAAATCCCTCCGGATTTCCTCTGGGCGTCGGAGTTCACGGTCGAGGACGCCGAGTCCTTGGTCGAAAGATGCGTCGTCGCGGACGTGGACATCCAAGTCCCCGTGAAGAAAGACGGAGCCCCCCGCCCCAGGCCCGGAGAGGTCCGGCCGTACCTGGCGGCGCGGGAGAAGGCGGAGAACCTCCTCTGGAGGTACTGCGCTGACGAGCATGAGCGCGTGTGCGCCTCGTGGGGGAGGGCCCTCCCCGGAATTTGGTAGCGGCGGCCTACGGGCTCAAGCTGCCGGAGAGGAAGCCTCTCCCCACCCTCGGGTCGCACAAACGGGGGAAGGAAGCGGCCGGGGGCTCGGAGGCCAAGAAGGCTAGGGTCCAAAAGACCCCCGGCCCGTCGACGACGCCGGCGGCGACACCGGCGAAACCCCGGGGCGAGACCCCCGGGACCGAGCGTGTCCGGGCCCCGGCCCGGAAGGGAGCCGCAACTCCTCCCCCGAAGAGCCCCGTCGAGGCCTTGGGGAAGGAGGCGGTCGCGGGCGGGGCGGCGTCCGACTCGGCGAATTACGCCCCGTCGCCACTCTTGGTGGAGCCCCTCCTGCCCCTTCCGGCTTCTTTGGAGCCGGAGAGGCTGGAGGTGAGATTCGCGGAGGCCTCTCCTCCACGGGTTTGGCCGGTGGACGAGGGGGGGAGCCCCTCGGTCTACGAGGTTCCTCCGGAGGAGGAGGCCCCGAGGACCTTTCGGCCCGGGGCGGGGACCCCCGCCCAAAGCTCCTCGGCCACGTCTTCGGAGGAGACCTCGGCCACGAAGACGCCGGTGACGCCGGTCGCGTTAACGGACTCATTGGTCCGGGGACCCCCCACCGGCAGCGACGCCGGCGCCGGGCGAGAGCCCCCTCTGCTTCCCGCGGGGGAAGTCGCCCGCTACGCGGAGGGCCGCACACCCGGAAGGTGCAGGCCTTCGTTGCGGAGGGAACGCTCCACGAGCGTTTCGAGGGGCTTCAGTCCCTCGGGGCCCAAGTAACCCGAGCCGATGACGCCCTCATCCATCTCCTGCACTTTGAGATTTTTCTAACTCTATAAATTTTGTAGGTGGCAGCTGTTACCTGGGGCCTTGAGCAGCGGGTCGCCCGGCTGCTCGGAAGCGGAGGGCTGGGCCGCGGCCTCCGTAGGGCAGCGCAATGAAGTTAGAATTTTGAATGCAATGAAGTTAGAATTTTTTCTAAGTCTTGTGTCCGGACACTTGTACAAAAACATTTTGAATGCAATGAAGTTAGAATTTTTTCTAAGTCTTTGAATTGAATGTTGTTACCAAGGTTCCCGGGAGGTTGCTCCCGAGCGAAGGTCCGGGAGGGGCTCCCCGGGGGACGCCCAAGAGGCTTTAATCTTGTTAAGCCTTGTCTCCGGGAATCGCGGCGGGGACAGCGTCCAGGAGCCGATCTGGTTGAGGTGGCGTCCGGAGTGGCACTTGGACAACTTTGACAATCATCGCGCCGAATTGTCCCCTCAGTGACCGGGGTTCCGGATGATACCTCCCCTCTGGATACTTCCACCGGCGGGATACGAGTTCTGGCCTGAAGATGTGCTCCGGGACGCTCGGCGCCGCGCACGGGCATTGTACCGGGACTTGACCCGGGAGCTAGCGGGGAGCCTCCGGGAGTATTAGGCGTAGGAGCCTTAGGGTGTAGAGAATCCCCCGGGATAGAACCCGGGTTGTATCGTTTCCGAAGCCCACCGGAGGGGGAAGATGTCCTCCGGGTTTGACAATTAATAAAGTTGTGTTGTTGCTTCTTCTTTCATTGTCTCTTTATTTTCTTCTTCTTGGATGGTCCGGACGACTCATCTTAACAAGGATGAGCTAAGTTTGCTCGTGGGCGGTGCGGTCGACACCCGGGGGCTCCCTATCCTCCCCGCCCACAGCGGGCCGGAGAATAGCTCCGCGCGCTGTGGGGGTAACAAGGCCCCCGGGATGGAAGTCACCTGTAACATAGGAAATTTTCTAAGTTAGAAAATTTTAAAACGAGGTTTTCAAGGAGAAGACCTTCCGGGAGGCAATCGTCCGGTCGCCGTGAGAACGGGGATTCGGGGAAGAAAATGTCTTGCGTCATGGGACAGGTAAGACTTATCCATTTGGCAAACTACGAGCTGAGAATCTCCCTTGACTAGGAGGCACCGGATCCCCAGGGAGCGCGCGAGGCGCATCCCGAGGAGTAAAGCCTCATATTCGGCAACGTTGTTGGTTGCGGGGAACTCGAGCCGCGCGGCGTACTCGAGTTCCTTCCCCTCGGGGCTCCGGAGGACTACTCCCGCTCCAGCCCCGGTGAGACACAGCGACCCATCGAACATGAGGGTCCAATGATCACTGCTTTGGGGCGGCACAGGGAGATCTTCGTCCCCGGACCCAGAGGCGGGAGTCCACTCTGCGATGAAGTCGGCGAGGACCTGCGACTTGATGGCGGAGCGGCCGGTAAGGGACAGGGAGAAGGGGGCGAGCTCGGCCCCCCACTTCCCGATCCGGCCGGTGGCTTCTTTGTTCTGCACCACCTCCCCCCGGGGGAGGGACCACGGGACGGTGATGGGGTGCCCCAGGAAGTAATGCCGAAGCTTCCGGGACGCCATGAGGAGGGCGTTGCAGATTTTCTCCATCTCCATGTACCGAGTTTTGGCCCCTTGGAGGGCCTCACTCACGTAGTACACGGGACGTTGCTGCCCCCCTTGCTCCTTCACCAAGACCGCGCTGACGGCGACGGGGGTCGCAGCGAGGTAGAGGAGCAAGGGCTCTTCCGGAGACGGACTCACGAGCATTGGAGGGCTCGTGAGGTACTTCTTGAGGTCGTCGAACGCCTCCTGGGCCTCGGGGGTCCAGCGGAACCCCTTGAGCCCTCGGAGGATCTTGAAGAACTGGCGGCCCCGCTCCCCCGACCGGGAGACGAAGCGGCTTAGCGCGGCTAGGCGGCCGGAGAGCCGCTGGACATCCTTGACGGAGCGCGGCGGGGACATATCTAGGAAAGACCGGATCTTCTCGGGGTTTGCCTCAATGCCCCGCTGGGACACGAGGAAACCTAGGAGCTTCCCCCCGCGCACCCCGAAGGCGCACTTCTCCGGGTTGAGTTTGAGCCCGAACGCGCGGAGGTTGCGGAAGGTTTCAGCCAGGTCGTCGAGGTGGGAGGCTGCGCTGGGACTGTTGACAACCGCGTCGTCTACGTAGACTTCGACATTGCGGCCGACTTGGTTTCTGAAAACCAGCGTCATGAGGCGCTGGAAGGTTTCCCCCGCGTTCTTGTGCCCGAAGGGCATATGGATGTAGCAGAAGGTTCCGAGGGGAGTAATAAAACTCATCTTTTCCTCGTCCCCCTCCACCATCCGGACTTGATGGTAGCCCGAGTAGGCGTCTAGGAAGCTCATAAGCTCGCACCCCGCAGTGGAGTCGATGAGCTGATCAATCCACGGGAGCGGGAAGTTGTCTTTGGGGCAGGCGCGGTTAAGGTCGGTGAAGTCTACGCACATCCGCCACCTGCCGGTTGATTTCTTGACGAGGACGGGGTTCGCGAGCCACTCGGGGTGCAAGACCTCCCGAAAGAAGCCCGCCTCTCGGAGCCGGGTGATCTCCGCCTTGATTGCCTCTTGGCGCTCGAGGGAGAGTTTCCGCAGCTTCTGTTTGACCGGGGGGTGACCGGGGGCCACTGCAAGCTTGTGCTCAATGACCTCCCGGGCGACGCCCCGCATGTCCGAAGGCTTCCACGCAAAAACATCGGAGTTTTCGCGCAGAACAGCCGCAAGTTGCGCTGCGTGCTCCTTGGGGAGCTCTGCCCCGATCCGGACGGTTTTGTCTTCGTTGCCCGGGGACAACAGGACCTTTCGGAGGCCCCCTTCCGGACGCGGCTTGAGGAGGGGCCTCTCGGGCAGTGGCCCAGCAGTGTCTAGTTCCGGGGGAGAAGCCCCCCCCCCCCGGGCGTCTTTATGAGATTGACGCTTCCGATTGTGGCCGTAGCGCGCTCGTATAGAGCACGGGCCATGTCTTGGTCTCCCCGGACATTGATTACACCATGCGGCCCGGGGATCTTCATGCAGAGATAGTTTTGATGGGTAGCAGCCCCCAGCCGGTTGATTGTGGTCCTTCCCATTATCGCATTGTAGGAGGAGGGGAGGTCCACTACGTCGAAGCGGACCAGCTCGGTCCGGTAGTTCTCCGGTGTGCCGAAGGTCATCGGGAGATCTACCTTGCCCATGGGGTGGATCGCCTTCCCCGGGACAAAACCTTGCAGGGGCCCAGCCGCAGGCTGCAGGAGCTTTTCATCCACCTGCATCTCTTTGAAGGCCTTCAGGAATAGGACATTGGCGGAGCTCCCGCCGTCCACCAGGATACGGGCCAGATGGCAGTTGTAGATGGTCGCGGAAACAATGAGCGCGTCGTCGTGGGGGAAGCGAACCCCCGCGCGTCTTCTGCCGTGAAGGTGAGGGGGACGTCCGACCACTTAGGTGGCGGGGACGCGTGTAGAACCCCCACAACCTTGACCTCGCGCGCGTACTCCTTACGCTGGCTCTTAGAGTCCCGCCGGAGGCGGATCCTCCCACTATGACGTTGATGTGCCGCTGCGAAGTTTGAAAGGGGAGGGCTTCTGAAAGCTCCCCCTCCTGCGTCTGCTGACCCCCCGCGGGAGCGGGGAGGGCCGGAACAGCTGGCCGAGGGGGCAAGGAGACCGGAGTCCCCCCCCCTGCCCGCGCTGGTCGAGGAAGTCCACGAAGTGCTGCAGCAGCTGGCTACAATCTCGGGTAGCGTGGGTACTGGACCTGTGGAAGCTGCACCACGGTCCTTCCCGCCTTCTCCCCGCGGGGACTTCCCGGCCGCGCGAAGACTGTCCTCCCCCATGGCCCTTCGGTTTGGGGAAGGGGCGGTTGCCCCTCGGGGGGTCGCGCGAGCCGCCTCCGCCCTCGAGGACAAAGGTGTCCCGAGGCCGTGGCTCGCTACGGCCCCCCTGTCTAGGGCGTTTGGGGGGATCCCTGGCCCCCCGGTCGACGGGGGCGGGAGCCCCCTGGGTCTTCTTCCAGATGTCGTCTTCCTCCGCCCGAGCATACTTTTCGAGTACGTTGAAGAGCTCATCGGCGGAAGAGGGGCCGCTCCGGGAGAGCCTTCGGTGGAGCTCCCCCGGGAGGATGCCGCTTTTGCATGCTTCGATGACCGTAGAGTCGGGGACATGGGCCACTTTGCTCTTCACCTGGGCAAAGCGCTTGAAGAAGCTTCTGATGGTTTCCCGGTCCTCTACCGGACAGTGTACAGCTGCGAGGAGTCCAGGGGACGCACGTAGTTCCCCTGGAAGTTAGCACAGAACTCCCGCTTGAGCTGCGAGAAAGACTTGCTGGAGCCCACCTTCACGTTGTAGAACCAGGAGCGGGCAATGCCGGAGAGGTAGAGGGGGAAGACGTTGCACTGTACCGTCTCGTCCCCTCCGGCTGCGGAGATGGCTGTGGAGTAGACCAGCACAAACTCGTAAGGGTCTGCCTCACCGTTATAGTGCTCGATGTGCGGAGGGCGGTTGGGCCGCGGCCACCGGATGCTGCGAAGTCTTCGGCACAGGGGCTGGTTAGCCCCCTGCACTTCCCGGGGAGAGCCCCGGTCGCTGTCTTCTTTCACGGGACCTTCGTTGTCTGAGTCTGGAAGCCGTCCGAGAGCTCCGCCAGAATGGCGGTGGCGACGCTTTTCCTCCGGACCAGGACTAAGTTCCCGAACGTCCGGGCTCTCCGCCGGAGAGGTTGGCTCTTCAGCGGGTCTCTTCCCCCGGCCGGTGCGAGAGCGAGGCTCCCCGCGCCCGCGGCCGGGGGCAAGTTCTTCCCCGCGCTCTGGTGAACGCATTCGCTCAACCTCCCCCCGGGCGAAACGGACCTGTCCCGCCGAGGGCGGGAGCTCATGCGCTGTAGCTGCCGGCCCGGAGGCTTCCGGAGCCGATTGGGGGGAGCCTCCTGCGACGACCCCCGGGACCAGAAAGGGGGACGCCCCTGTATTATCCGGAACCGGGGAGGGGGCGCCCACGGCGACGCTCGGAACCAAAGTGGATGGGGCACCAGTAGCCATGACCGGAACCGGGAAGGGGGGAGCCCCTGTAACATCCAGAACCGGCGAGGGGGGAGCCCCCGCGGCGACGTCCGGAACCGGGGAGCTCATGTGGGGGGAAACCCGCTGCGGCACGGGAGCTGCTCTGTCAACCGCCCCCAGTGCGGTAAACACGACGCGGGGGGCGGGACTGGCTCCCGGCGTAGGGTAAACCCCCGGCATGAAGTGGACTCCCGGCCCCGGGAATAGGGCAGGGACGGGGTACCCCCCTGGTGCCACGAAGGGCCCCGGCATGAAGTAACCCCCCGGCACCGGGACGGGCCCGGGCGCCGGGAGGGGTCCGGACATATATCCCGCAGGGGGAGGGAACCCCCCGGCAGGATCATACGGGGCGGACAAACCCCCGGGGACCGGAGGGGCCGCTGGGTAACCCATAAACGGGGGCATGTTCCCCGGATACGGGTGTGACGCAAATGTGGGGGCCGGAGGCCTCGCCCACACGCTAAGGAGTTCATCCATAGAGCGCTGAGCGCGGAGCTGGCCTTCCACGAGAGCTTCTAGCAGGGCGTCCCGGGGAGCCGGGGGAGCCGTCGGGGGGAGACTAGTCCCGGCCGAGGTCCCCGCGGTCACCGGGAACGACCTGGAGGTGGAAGCACCTAAGTTAAGAGGGAAGGAGGGAGGCGGTACCTGGGCCAGGTCGCCTCCGAAAGGGACCGCCGGGACAGCAGTGTCCCGGGCGGACGGCGCCGGGTCTCCGAGACCCGTGTCACCGGGAAGGGTGCGAGACCTTGTTCTTGGGGGAGCCATGGCGTCTTGTCACGAGTCCCCACGGACGGCGCCAACTGTCGTGGTATTGCGAATACCCCGGCAGGTTTTGAGAATGATCCTAGCGAAGATTACGCGGCGTGGGTTGACCGGATGACCGGTCCTCCCCCGCCGGACAAGCACAAGAAAAGACAAGGATTTATACAGGTTCGGGTCCCGGTGGGGGCCCTAGTCCTGTCGATGCGCTCCCGACCGGAGTCAGCTGGGGAGGCCCTCTCCGGGGGGAGATGCTTCCGGATCACGTCTGTGAGTTTAGCTATTCCAATAAAAGTGATCCGATCCTTTACAACAGAGGGGTACAAGGGCTATTTATAGCCCCAAAAAGAAGCGAAAAACCTAAACTACACCGGAAGCCACCGTCGGATTGAAGGGTAGGACCATCCTTCTTCCGGTCAAACGCCTTGGATGCTTGACAGGTGGTCGCTAGTTCCCGAGGCGCTCCTCGCGTGACCTGCACGTGACAAACAATTCAAGACTTTACCTTTAGGAGGGCGATGAGGCCCGGGACGGCGCCGGAGACCAGGTCCCGGGGGCCAAATGGCGGCGCCCGGGGAGGCCCCGGAGGCCAGGTCCTGGGGGCCAAATGGCGGCCCCGGGGAGGGGCCGGATATGGGACCCTCATTTGAGGAATCCGGTGGCAACCGCCCAGGTGGGTTGCACTCAGAAAAGGTACATTGCAGCTCACAACAACAAGATGCATTATATAAAAATGCGAGTAATTAAAAACAAGTGCTGATCACAAGGACCAACATTACAATAACTTAGCGCCAAAATGACGCATTTAAATGTTGATACAAATTAAGGAGTTTTCGACAAAAAGGTCGGCACAAAATGAAACAACAATAATAAGCAAAAGGACTTCATCAGTCTTCTTCTTCTGCAGCAGCGGTGTACGGGCCTTCTCCACATCTGACTCCACCTTGGTACATAACCCTTTAACAAGTTTGGTCTTCAGTTTCTTCTTCTTGTTCCACATTGGGTTCAAGACCGTAAGATTCTGGGTCGACGAATCCTTCTTCTAAATTTGTTTGTAAAAGCAAGGGTGAGCACATTGTCCACATGGTGCTCAACAAGTCCCAAATAAGAATGCAAGTGTATATATAGATGAGGGGGGAATTTCTCAAAGAATAGCTCCTTGGCTTCATATATGTATATAGAATAGATTTTCACACTTAGTCTTTGGAGAAAAGACCTTTATTTTCAAAAGCGGTGCTTTCAAAACCCTAAGCTAAATTCTCAGAAAATGTTGTGTGTGGCGGTCTTTCATGAGACACCACTTTATTCTGACTTTGTGAAAACTTTCCAAAAGCTACTTGTGCTGCATCGACATGAATAGAATCCATAGCGCGCAGACTCCATAACCTGGGAGCTCAGAGTATCTGATACTTTTTAAACTTTGCAAAGGTGTACCACCTTAATCCACCAATCATTCGACTTTCAAGTCGGTACCTCTCCATGCGACTCTTACGCATGTGACAAGGTCGAGATGACACAACAATTTACAGTCCTAGCATTAACTATTCCCTGCCCGGTAAATAGACAGTCAAGTCTCAAGTACCGTTGTGGGTCCTCCCCACTGCCTTACTTCCTAGCCTGGGTCTATGTTCTCGCAAGACACATAGCCTCTCTTGATTACAGTCGCGCACGACTTAATCTTGCATAGGGCGTCTTCCTTCTTTCCACCTTTTCCTCTCATGATTTTTCTGAACTCACATCACTCATGGCCTTCTACGGCCCACCAGCTCTCGCAAGACACTGGATTGACAACCATTGCAGGGAAAAGCTAATAGTAAAGAAAGCTACTAAGTTGCGCCCGTCCCATAAACAGGCAAGTGGTTGGTACGTTTTTCATGCCGCTTAGAAGCACAACACAAGGTTCTAGTCCTTATGAATCTCTAGTGAGGAGTCTTTCACATTCCCAGTGCGCACACAGCACCATCCACTCAAACCATCCTCACTAACGATTCCAATCACGTTTTCTTTCACAAAAGGGTTTTGAACATACTTCTCTCATATGTGACCATTCAACATTTATCATATTATCTTGAGCGTAGTATAGCCTAAGCATGATATTCTAGGGTGACAAGGGTGCAGGAATATTCAATGTAAAAAGGGGCTTTACAATCTTTTAGGTCATATCTAATCACTTTATTGAAACATATTTCTTATTTGAACTTAAGGCAAGCATATACTTGAAAACAGTTAACATATTTCATTTCAAAATATTAGGCTAGACATGATCAAGGGTTTGAGACTTGCCTTGCAGTGATGGGTCTAGCTGCTCAGATGAATCCTCGAAGATCTCCTCGGTTCCTTCAACGTCTGGTTCCACGGCGGATACAAACAACACATACACACTATATAAGCATACAAGCACTAGAAAATAATACGTAAATACATCATGCATGCAGGGGTAAGGGTTTGGACAAGGTCACTTGACATTGATCGAAGAGATGGGCTCAAAAGGACTTGAATGTCGAAAGGCTGACATTCGGCTCATGGCTTGATATAGCCCTAAATTGGTTCTAGGTCTATTTTCTGGAGATGTGGCAATAGGGAAAGTTGTAGAACATGGTTAAAAAGGCTTAGTGGACAAAGTGGCATTTCAATTGCTCAAATGTAACAAGTCTAAATCATCTAATGCCACTGGTGGACATGCACTGACATAGTGCTAGACATGGCCAGAAACTAGGGCATTGGATAACTTTTGACTCAGGACTCCAATTGATGCACAACTTTGTCTGGGGTTTAGGCATTGATAACAGCTACAAAACTCTCAAAAGGCTCAAGGGCAGAAAGTGGCCGGAAGGTGGCCAAATCCGGTGAGCAAGCACGGTGGTTTGGACATGAACTGAACCACTAGACAGCAATCTTGGCATGATCATAACTTTTGATCCAGGTCGATTCAGGGTTCGAGCCAGTGGAGTAAATTGCTCAGGGGGTTGAGGCCTAGCTAGCTGACAAAGTTTCATCGGCTGGTTTGGCCGAAAAATGAACTCCGGCGATCGGGGCCGAAGACGAACGCACCGATTTGGGCGTTTTCGTTCCAGGGCGTTTGAACTTAATTCCACGCTCGGGAAGCATCTAGGGGCTGTCACGAAGCTATTGGGGCACTCAATTTTGCTAGAGGATTGCTGGAGAAGCACGGCGGCGTTCTCCGGCGAACTGCCGAGGCTCGAACATGGGATTTCGAAGCTCGGGGCAAAATTGGCGATTCTAAGTTTACAGGCTCGTTCCTCCTAGCTCACTGGTCATTATTCCCTACTGGCACGAGGATCAATTTGGCTTGAATCACTCGGCATTACGGGAACAGGGGATCACGGCTTTTTCGGTGATTGCCGGCGTTGAAGTTCGCCGGGGGTCAATTAACAGCTATGAAACATACAGGGGGATAAGGTGACCTTACTGGTGGTGTTAGCTTGGAGGGGAAAGCTACGGGCGAAGCTGGCGCCGTGACCTTCAGGAACTGCTCGCCGGGGAAGAAGGTCTTCGCGGCGGCGCTGGAGAACTCAGTTGCTCTCTGGTGGTGGAGGCTAAGGTGTTCAACTGCGGTGGTGTGTGAAGAAACGCTGGGCAAGGGGGGGCTTATATAGCCGCGGGATTGAGCTCTCGGGAGTTGCAGCAATCGCCGGTGAGATTTTCTTCTGGCGCTGGAGCGGTCAACGAGGCACGTCGGGACATGGCGGGGCTCTGCCAGAGGCGGAGCATCGCGCGAAATCGGGATTTCGTCAGGAAGGCGAGATGATGATCTCCGGGATGGCAGCCCTGTGGCCTGAAGCTCCTGACAACAGCAGGCACGCGCGCGCGCGGGGAAGAACACGGCACAGCACGGTGAACTGCTCCACGGTGGTGGTACAGATGTGCGCGGTTGGTGGCTACGTGGTTGTGAAGGTGGCAGTGCGGGGAACTTCGCCGGCGGCGAGTTCAACGGTGAGGCAAAGCGGCGGGGCGCTGGTCGAACGAACGCTGGTCGCGGTCGTGCACGCGGTCTCCTGGTCGTGGTCGAAGAAAAGGCCAGGGGCTTGTTTGCAAGGTTTTGGACTGATTTGCGAAGATTTGGACTAAACTACGTGGGTTTTGGCTCGGGAATTTGGGCCTATTTGCAATTCCGAAGATCTGAAGGGTTGATTTGGATTTCGACTTTGCAGATGAGTGTTACTAAATGTCTTAGACTCATCCAGCAGGAAAAATGATAAAATCCGATAAGATTTGGTTGTTTTGACAAAAATCGAAAACAGGGTAATTAGGGTAAAGAGGGTAATTAGGGTTTGAAACTTTTGTCGAGGCTGAAACTAGGGTTTCGGTTGAGATTCTGGAATTCTTCCAGAAGGGAAAAATGTTCAGAAAAATGAAAGAAATATAATCACTTGATCAGTTTTGAATTTGGAGATGATCTGGGACTTTTAACCTTTTCGGGCTTTTTGAAAATTCTGAAAAGGATTAAATTAAAGCACTTTTGGACTGAAATGTAAAAACGATCTGGGAGATGAAGTTTAGCTGCCAACTTTTTAGGTTAAGGTAGTGGCATACCTAAGATCAAGATAGGGTTGAGACATCAGGGATTCCAAAGAAGATATGCTGACTCGTAAGAAGAAAAGATAGCGAAAATAGGGATGTTACACCGGAGGCCGCGTCCCCGGGCAAATGGCGGCGCCCGGGGAGAGGCCGGAGGCCACGTCCCCGGGCCAACGGCGGGCGCCGGAGGCCAGGTCCCGGGGGCCAAAATGGCGGCGCCCGGGGAGGGGCCGGAGGCCGCGTCCCCGGGCAAATGGCGGCGCCCGGGGAGGCCCCGGAGGCCAGGTCCCGGGGGCCAAAATGGCGGCGCTCGGGGAGGGGCCAGAGGCCACGTCCCCAGGTCAACGGGGGAGCCCGGGACGGCGCTAGAGGCCAGGTCCCGGGGGCCAAATGGCGGCGCCCGGGGAGGGTGTGGGACCCTCATTTGAGGATTCCAGTGGCAACCGCCCAGGTGGATTGCACTCAGAAAAGGCACATTGCAGCTCACAACAACAAGATGCATTATATAAAAATGCGAGTAATTAAAAACAAGTACCGATCACAAGGACCAACATCACAATAACTTAGCGCCGAAATGACGCATTTAATTGTTCATACAAATTAAGGAGTTTTCGACACAAGGGTCGGCACAAAATAAAACAACAACGATAAACAAAAGGACTTCATCAGTCTTCTTTCTCTGCAGCGGCGGTATTGCATGGGCCTTCTCCACATCGAACTCCACCTTGGTGCATAACCCTTTAACCGGATGGGTCCTCAGTTTCTTCTTCTTGTTCCACATTGGGTTCAAGACCATAAGATTCAGGGTCGGCGAATCCTTCCTCTAAATTTGTTTGTAAAAGCAACGGTGAGCACATTGTCCACATGGTGCTCAACAAGTCCCAAGTAACAATGCATATGTAGAGATGATGGGGAATTTCTCAAGAAATAGCTCTTTGGCTTTGTATATACATACATAATAGATTTTCATATACAGCTTTGAAGAAAGGTCTTTATTTTCGAAAGCGAGGCTTTTAAAATCCTAACTAGATTTTCAGAAATGTTGCGTGTGGCAGTCTTTCATGAGTCACCACTTTACTCAGATTTTGTGAAAAACTTCCAAAAGCTACTTGTGCTGCATCGACGTGAATAGAATTCACAGCGCGCAGACTCCATGACCTGGGAGCTCAGAGTATCCGATACTTTTTAAACTTTGCAAAGGTGTACCACCTTAATCCACCAATCATTCGGCTTTCAAGTCGGATCAGCTTCATGCGACTTTTACGCATGTGACAAGGCCGAGATGACACAACAATTTACAGTCCTAGTATTAACTATTTCCCTGCCCGGTAAATAGACAGTTAAGTCTCAAGTACCGTTGTGGGTCCTCCCCACTGCCTTACTTCCTAGCCTGGGACTATGTTCTCGCAAGACACATAGCCTCTCTTGATTACAGTCGCGCACGACTTAATCTGGCTTAGGGCGTCTTCCTTCTTTCCACCTTTTCCTCTCATGATTTTTCTGAACTCACATCACTCGTGGCCTTCTGCGGCCCACCAGTTCTCGCAAGAAACTGGACCGACAACCATTGCAGGGAAAAGCTAACACTAAGGAAAGCTACTAAGTTGCGCCCGTCCCATAAACAGGCAGGTGGTTGGTACGTTTTTCATGCCGCATAGAAGCACAACACAAGATTCTAGTCCTTATGAATCTTTAGTGAGGAGTCTTTCACATTCCCAGTGCGCACACAGCACCATCCAATCAAACCATCTTCACTATCGATTCCAATCACATTTTCTTTCACAAAAAGGGTTTTGAACATGCTTTTCTCATATGTGACCATTCAACATTTATCATATAATCTTTAAGCATGGCATGGCCTAAGCATGATAATCTAGGGTAACAAGGGTGCAGGGATATTCAATGTCAAAAGGGGCTTTACAATCATTTAGGTCATATCTAGTCATCTTTATTGAAACATAACTCTTATTTGAATCTAAGGCATGCATATACTTGAAAACTGTTAACATACTTCATTTCAAAATAGTAGGCTAGACATGATCAAGGGATTGAGACTTGCCTTGCAGTGACGGGTCTAGCTGCTCAAATGAATCTTCAGGGATCTCCTCTGCTCCTTCAACGTCTGGTTCCACGACGGGTACAAACAACACATACACACTATATAAGCATACAAGCACTAGAAAATAATACGTAAATACATCATGCATGCAGGGGAATTGGTTTAGACAAGGTCACTTGACATTGGTCGAAGAGATGGGTTCAAAGGGCTTGAATGTCGAAGGGCTGACATTCGACTCATGGCTTGACATTGCCCTAAATCGGTTATAGGTTTGTTTTCTGGAGATGTGATAGTAGGGAATGTTGTAGAACATGGCTCAAAAGGCTTAGTGGACAAAGTGGCATTTCAATTGCTCAAAGGAAACAAGTCTAAATCATCCAATGCCACAGGTGGCCATGCACTGACATAGTGTTAGACATGGCCAGAAACTAGGGCATTGCATAACTTTTGACTCAAAACTCCAATTGATGCACAACTTTGTCTGGGGTTTAGGCATTGATAACAGCTACAAAACTCTCAACAGGCTCAAGGGTTGAAAGTGGCCGGAGGGTGGCCAAATCCGGTGAGCAAACACGGTGGCCTGGACATGAACTGAGCCACTGGACAGCAACCTTGGCATGGCTATAAGTTTTGATTCAGGTCGATTCAGAGGTCGGGCTAGTAGACAAAATTGCTCAGGGGGTTGAGATTTATCTAAGTGACAAGGTGAGCGAGGCTAGATCGGTCGGGGATAAATTCCGGCGACCGGCGCTGGAGAAGACAACCTCCAGATTGGGCGTTTCTGATTTAAGAGGTTTGAGCTCGACTCCTTGCTCAGGGAGTGAGAGGGTGAGGTGAGGGATCTATTTGCGGGGTTAAATCGGCCGGAGAGTGGCCGGAGAAGCTTGACGACGAGGACCAGCTCACTGGTGGCGCGCAAACTTCGGAAAGGCCATGATTATTGCTCAAATTTGAAATCTAAGCTTGCAGGCTTGCTCAATTGGGTGCACTGGTCAATTCCTATCACTGGCACGAAGGTTAATTCGGGCTAAATCGTTAGGCATTGCGGGAACAGGGGTTTTTCAGTTTTCCGGTGATTGCCGGCGTTGAGGTGCGCTGGGGACCAATTAATGGCTACGGTACGAAGAGAGAGGTGTAGGGAGCTTACTGGTGGCGTTGGTTTGGAGGAAGAAGCTTCGGGCGAAGCTGGTGCCGTGAGCTCCAGAAACGACTCGCCGGAGAAGATGAGCTTCGTGGCGGCGCTGAGGGCTCGGTTGCTCTCTGGTGCTAAGGCTAAAGCAAATAAGCTGTGGGGTGGTGCGAGGTACTGCTGGGCAAGGGAGGGGGCTTCTATAGCCGCGGGTGAGGCTCTAGGGAGCAACAGCAATCGCCGGGGAGATCTTCTTCTAACGCCGGGATGGTCATCGATGCACTTCGGGACGCGGCGGGGCTCTGCCAGAGACGGTGAATCGCGGGGAAACAGGATTTGGTCAGGATGGTGGCGATGATCTTCGGGATGGCGGCCAAGTGGCATGAAGCTCCTGGCAGCAGCAGCAGCAGCACGCGCGCGCGGGGAAGAAGATGGCACGGTGGGGTTTGAGCGCTCCACGGTGGCGGTACAGCTGAGCACGGCTGGTGGCTACGTGGCCGTGAGGTGGCAACGCGGTGAACTTCGCCGGCGACGAGTTCAACGGCGCGGCAATTTGGCGGTTGCTGGTCGAAAACTTCACAGGGACCTGGTTGTGAACTTTGGACCTATTTGCAACGATTTGGACTGATCTGTGAAGGTTTTGGCTCGGGAATTTGGGCCTATTTACAATTCTGAAGATCTGAGGGGCTGTTTGAATTCTGATTTTGCAGATGAGTGCTACTAAATGTCTTGGACTCATCTAGCAGGAAAAATGATGAAATCCGATAACATCTGGTGTTTCTGACAAAAATCGAAAACAGGGTAATTAGGGTAATTAGGGTTTGAAACTTTCGTCGAGGCTAAAACTAGGGTTTTAGTCGAGATTCTGGGATTCTTCCAGAAGGGGAAAATGTTCAGAAAAATGAAAGAAAGGTTATCACTTGATCAGATTTGGATTTTGAGGTGATCTGGGACTTTTAGCCTTTTTGGGTTTTCTGAAATTTCTGAAAAGGACTAAATTGAAACGCTTTTGGACTGAAATGTGAAAATGATCTAGGGAAAGAAGTTTAGCAGCCAACTTTTTAGGTTAAGGTAGTGGCATACCTAAGATCAAGATAGGGTTAAAATATCAGGGTTTCCAAAGAAGGTATGCTGGTTCGTAAGCAGAAAAGATAGCCAAAAACTGGGGTGTTACAGAGGGGCCGGAGGCGACGTCCCCGGGCCAACGGCGGCGCCCGGGACGGCGCCGGTGGCCAGGTCCCGGGGGCCAAATGGCGGCGCCCGGGGAGGGGCCGGAGGCCGCGTCCCCGGGCAAATGGCGGCGCCCGGGGAGGCCCCGGAGGCCAGGTCCCCGGGCAATCGTGACGCAACTTACCTGGACAGTCCCGCGGAGATTACCCCCGACAATTTGAATCTTGGATCTTCATGAAAAGTGGTTGAGTTGATGTTCTTTATCTTTATGAAACTTTTCATGAGTTTTGATGTTCATTTGGATGATGTCTCGAATTGAGTTCATTTGGATCTTTTTGTTTATCTTTATGATCCTTAGGTCTTTCTACTAATGTCCACACTTTGTTTCTAGTGAAATTATTTAGTTCTTCATGCATGTCATTTACCCAATTCAGATCACTAAGTGCTTCACCTATAAGTTTAGGTTCTAAGGAAGAAACAAAAGAAAAATGTTCACAAAAAGAGCAATACGAGAGCGAGTTTGAACACCCTTACTAACATCACCCGAGATTTGATTCAGGGGGTGATCTTTAGCGAATGTTTGATGAAGTCTCGGGTTCGGTGATGCTTGATCATCATTCTCTTCAGTCTCTGGTTCAAGGTCTTCTTGAACAACTTTGTTCTGGGTGGTCACAGGTTGAGCAGCATTAGTATTTGTGGTCGCAGGCTCTTGAGCGACATTAGCTTGAGTGGTCGTAGGTGATTTATCCTTTCGACCAGGTGACTTTTGTTCTTCATTTTCGGGTTTGATATCACCAATGGTCATCTCCTTCATAGCTACCCTTAAGCCATTATTACCTACATCATCAAAATCCTCACGCTACATTCAAGACTCAGCTAGGTATGATGCCTTACTGTCGTGGTATTACGGATACCCCGGTAGGTTCGGACGTGCGCAGCACGAGTACAGCGGCGCGAGCAGACCGAGTTACTGGTCTTCTCCCCCCGGGCAACACAGAAAGTGACACAGAGGTTTATACAGGTTCGGGTCCTAGTGGGCGCCCTAGTCCTGTTGGCTCTCTCCCGACGCGAGTCCGCTGGGGAGGTGAGCTCTCGGGGAGAGGTCTCCAAGAGAGCCAGATATTGCGTTAGTATAAATGAATTCGAATCCCTGAAAAAGGGTACAAGAGGGGTATATATAGCTCCTAAGAAATACAAAAGACCGAAAAGCCCTCGCTGCGACTGTCGGATGGAAGGGCGCGGACGTCCTTTGGCCAGGGGGACGGCTCGGATGCTTGACACGTGGCCTCGCTAGCTTCCCAGAGGCTTCACGATTAGCAGCCGCCCTTCGGGAGCCCAGAGACTCTTCGGGACTCACCGGGGATCCGGTGACCCTCTGGACCTCACCGGGGTTCCGGTGATCCTCCGGGCCTCACCGGGCGCCCGGTCACCCTCCAGATCTCACCGGGGGCCCGGTGGCTCTCCGGGTCTCACCAGGGGCCCGGTGACCCTCCGGACCTCACCGGGGTTCCGGTGATCCTCCGGGCCTCACCGGGCGCCCGGTGACCCTCCGGATCTCACCGGGGGCCCGGTGGTTCTCCGGGTCTCTCCGGGGCTCCGGTGGTTCTCCGGGTCTCACCGGGCGCCCGGTGGTCCTCCGGATCTCACCGGGGGCCCGGTGGTTCTCCGAGTCTCACCGGGGGCCCAGTGGCTCTCCGAGTCTCACCGGGGGCCCAGTGGTTCTCCGGGTCTCTCCAGGGCTCCGGTGGTTCTCCGGGTCTCATCGGGTGCACGGTGACCCTTCGGATCTCACCGGGGGTCCGGTGGCTCTCCGGATCTCACCGGGGGCCCCGTGGTTCTCCGGGTCTCACCGGGAGCCCGGTGGTGCTCCAGGACACTCCGGGTCTCACCGGGAGCCCGGTGATGCTCCGGGTCTCACCGGAGACCCGGTCGTGCTCCGGGACACTCCGGGGACCCGGTGGTGCTCCGGGACTCTCCGGGACCCGATGGTGCTCTGGGTCTTACCGGGGGCCCGGTGGCGCTCCGGGACTCTCTAGGACCCGATGGTGCTCCGGGTCTGACCGGGGGCCCGGTGGTGCTCCGGGACTCTCCGGGAGCCGATGGTGCTCCGGGTCTCACCGGGGGCCCAGTGGTGCTCCAGGACTCCGGGACCCGATGGTTTTCCGGGTCTAATTGGGGGCCCGGTGACTCTCCGGGACTCTCTAGGACCCGGTGGTGCTCCGAATCTCACCGGGGGCCCGGTGACTCTCCGGGACTCTCCGGGACCCAGTGGTGCTCTGGGACTCTACGCAGCCCGGTCACTCCCCGGGACCCGGGACCCGGTGACTCTCCGGGACCCTGCGGGGACCCGATGACCTTCCGGGGCTGGTGAATGTTCACGGCCCGGAGACCCTCCGGGACTCTCCGGGACCCGGTGACTCTCCGGGACCCGGTGGTTCTCCGGGTCTCACCGGGGGCCCGGTGACTCTCCGAGACTCTTTGGGACCCGATGACTCCCCGCGACCAAGAGCTCGGTGACCCCGGGACCTGGGGCCTAACCCCGGGACCCACCAGGGACCATCTACGCACGAAGGGCCGAGGCGGTCCAGAGACCCCGCGGGACCCAGGACCCACTGGGGACTTTCTCCGCATGAAGGACCGAGGCGCTCCGAAGACCCCGCGGGACCAGGGCCCGAACGCCCAGGACTCGCCAGGAACCTTCTCCGCACAAAGGACCGAGGGTGCTCGGGAGCTCACTTCGAGGACTACCCAGAGGTACAGGGTTTGCCCCAACAGGAGCCCCCCAGGCCCTCGGGGATACGTCGTGGCCCCAGAGGGTATGTGTAAAACCCTTCTCCTGATGACACTGAGGTTTCCAGGGATCTCTGAGTGGAAGGATCGCGTCCGAGAGGCGCGGAGCCCTTGGAGGGGAAAAACCTTCTCCCTGGACAAAGTCCCCCCGGGGGAGAATGTTACCGCGTCTGAGCGGCGTGGTGGAGAAAAAACCTCCTCCCGGGACCAAGTCCACCCGGGAGAGGAAGTTACCGCGTCCGAGCGGCGCGGAGCCCCCACACGGGAAAAACCTTCTCTCGGGACAAAGTCCCCTGGGGAGAGGATGTTACCGCGTCCAAGCGGCGCGGAGCCCCTGGACGGGAAAAACGTTATCCCGGGACAAAGTCCCTCCGGGAGAGAATGTTACCGCGTCTGGGCGGTGAGGTTGAGAACAACCTCCTCCCGGGACCAAGTCCACCAGGGAGAGGAAGTTACCGCGTCCGAGCGGCGTGGAGCCCCTGGACAGGAAAAACCTTCTCCCGGGACTAAGTCCCCTGGGGAGAGGATGTTACCGCGTCCAAGCGGAGCGGAGCCCCTAGATGGGAAAAACCTTCTCTCGGGACCAAGCCCACCCGGGAGAGAATGTTACCACGTCTGGGCGGTGCGGCTTAGAAGAACCTCCTCCCGGGACCAAGTCCACCCGGGAGAGGAAGTTACCACGTCCGAGCGGCGCGGAGCTCCCGGACAAGAAAAACCTTCTCCCGGGACCAAGTCCCCCGGGGAGAGGATGTTACCGCGTCCAAGCGGCACGGAGCCCCTGGACGGGAAAAACCTTCTCCCGGGACCAAGCCTACCTGGGAGAGAATGTTACCGCATCTAGGCGGCGCGGCTTAGAACAACCTCCTCCCGGGACCAAGTCCACCTGGGAGAGGAAGTTACCACGTTTGAGCGGCGCGGAGCCCCCAGACGGGAAAAGTCTTCTCCCGGGACAAAGTCCCCCGGGGAGAGGATGTTATCGCGTCCAAGTGGCGCGGAGCCCCTGGACGGGAAAAACCTTCTCCTGGGACCAAGCCCACCCGGGAGAGAATGTTACCGCGTCTGGGCGCCGCGGCTTAGAACAACCTCCTCCCGGGACCAAGTCCCTCCGGGAGAGGATGTCACCGCGTTCGAGCGGCGCGGTGGAGAAAAACCTCCTCCCGGGACCAAGTCTATGCGGGAGAGGAAGTTATCGCGTCCGAGCGGCGTGGAGCCCCTGGACACGTAGGAGCCTTAGGATGTAGAGAGCTTCCGGGTTTTGACCCGGGTTGTACCGTTTCTGATGCCCACCGGAGGGGGAAGATGTCCTCCGGGTGAATGATTAATAAAGCTGTGTTTGCGCTTCTTGTTGTTTTAAGAGTCTTCTTCCTGTCCCTCACAGTACGAGCTGAGAATCTCCCTTGACTAGGAGGCACCGGATCCTCAGGGAGCACGCAAGGCGCATCCCGAGGAGCAAAGCCTCATACTCGGCGACGTTGTTGGTTGCGGGGAACTCGAGCCGCGTTGCATACTCGAGTTCCTTCCCCTTGGGGCTCCGGAGGACTACCCCTGCACCGGCCCCGGCGAGACACAACGACCCATCGAACATGAGTGTCTAATGGTCAGTGCGTCGGGGCGGCGCGGGGAGGTCTTCGTCCCCGGGCCCGGAGGTAGGAGTCCACTCCGCGACGAAGTCAGCGAGGACCTGTGACTTGATGACGGAGCGGCCTGTGAGGGACAGGGAGAAGGGGGGCGAGCTCGGCCCCCCATTTCCCAATCCGGCCGGTGGCTTCTTTGTTCCGCAGCACCTCCCCCAGGGGGAGGGACGACGGGACGGTGATGGGGTGTCCCAGGAAGTAGTGGCGAAGCTTCCGGGACGCCATCAGGAGGACGTAGCAGATCTTCTCCATCTCCGTGTACCGGGTTTTGGCCCCCTGGAGGGCCTCACTCAAGTAGTACACGGGACGCTGCTGCCCCCCTTGCTCCTTCACCAATACCGCGCTGACGGCGACCGGGGTCGCGGTAAGGTAGAGGAGCAAGGGCTCTTCTGGAGACGGACTCATGAGCATTGAAGGGCTCGTGAGGTACTTGAGGTCGTCAAAGGCCTCCTGGGCCTCCTGGGCCTCGGGAGTCCATCGGAACCCCTCGAGCCCCCGGAGGATCTTGAAGAGTTGGAGGCCTCGTTCCCCCGACCGCGAGATGAAGCGGCTTAGCGCACATAAGCGGTTGGAGAGCTGCTGGACGTCCTTGACGGAGCGCGGAAGGGGCATGTCCAGGAACGCCCGGATCTTTTCGGGGTTTGCCTTTATGCCCCGCTGGGACACGAGGAAACCCAGGAGCTTCCCCCCGCGCACGCCAAAGGCGCACTATTCCGGATTGAGCTTCAGCCCATACGCGCGGAGGTTGCGGAAGGTCTCTGCTAGGTCGTCGACGTGGACGGCCGCGTGGGGACTTTTGACGACCGCGTTACCTACATAGACTTTGAGGCCGACTTGATCTTTGAAGACCAGCGTCATGAGGAGCTGGAAGGTCGCTCCCGCATTCTTCAGCTCGAAGGGCATGTGGACGTAGCAGAAGGTTCCGAGGGGAGTTATGAAACTCGTCTTTTCCTCGTCCCCTTCCGCCATCCGGACTTGATGGTAGCCCGAGTAGGCGTCTAGGAAGCTCATCAACTCGCACCCCGCGGTGACGTCGACCAGTGGGTCAATCCGCGGGAGTGGGAAGTTGTCCTTGGGGCAGGCGCGGTTGAGGTCGGTGAAGTCCACGCACATCCGCCACTTGCCATTTGACTTCTTCACGAGGACGGGGTTCACGAGCCACTCGGGGTACAAGACCTCCCGAATGAACCCCGCCTCTCGGAGTCGGACGATCTCCCCCTTGATTGCCTCTTGGCGCTCGAGGGAGAGCTTCCTCAGCTTTTGCTTGACGTGGGGGTGACCGGGGGTCACCGTGAGCTTGTGCTCAATGTCCCCCCGGGCGACGTCCCGCATGTCCGAAGGCTTCCATTCGAAAACATTGGAGTTCTCGCGCAGGAAAGCCGCCAGTTGCGCTGCATGCTCCTCAGGGAGCTCCGCCCTGATCCGGACGGTTTTGTCCCCGTCGCCCGGGGACAGCAGGACCTCCCGGAGGCCCCCTTCGGGACGCGGCTTGGGGAGGGGCCTCCCAGGAGGTATCGCCGCGATGTGTGGTTCCGGGGGAGAGGCCTCCCCCCCGGGCGCCTTAATGATGTTGACGCTTCCGATCGTAGCGGCGGCGCGCTCGTATAGAGCCCGGGCCATGTCTTGGTCTCCCCGGACATTGATCACGCCGTGCGGCCTAGGGATCTTCATGCAGAGGTAGTTTTGATTGGTGGCAGCCCACAGGCGGTTGATTTTGGTCCTCCCCATGATCGCACTGTAGGAGGAAGGGAGGTCCACTACGTCGAAGCGGACCAACTCGGTCCGGTAGTTCTTCGAGGTGCTGAATGTCTTCTCATCCACCTGCATTTCCTTGAAGGCCTTCAGGAAGAGGAAGTCGGTGGAGCTCCCGCCATCCACGAGGATGCGGGCCAGGTGGCGGTTGTAGACGGTGGCGGAGACGATGAGCGCGTCGTCGTGGGGTAAGCGAACCCCGTGCTCGTCTTCCGCCGTGAAGGTGAGGGGGACGTCCAACCACTTGGGTGGCGGAGACATGTGCAGCACCCCCACAACCTTGACTTCGCGCGCGTACTCCTTACGCTGGCGCTTAGAGTCCCGCCCGGAGGCGGACCCTTCCACGATGACGTTGATGCGGCGCTGAGAAGCTTGGAAGGGGAGAGCTTCTGAAGACTCCCCCTCCTACGTCTGCCCCTGCTGACACCGCGCGGGAGCAGGAAGGGCCGGAACAGCTGGCTGAGAGGGCAAGGAGGCCGAAGTCCCCCCCTGCCCATGCTGGTCGAGGAACGCCGCGAGGTGCTGCAGCAGCTGGTGGCACTCCCGGGTAGCGTGGGTACTGGACCCGTGGAAGCTGCACCACGGTCCTTCCCTGCCTCTCCCCGCGGGGCCTTCCCGACCGCGGGAAGACTGTCCTCCCCCATGGCCTTTCGGTTTGGGGAAGGGGCGGTTGCCCCTCGGGGGGTCGCGCGAGCTGCCTCTGCCCTCGAGGACAAAGGTGTCCCGAGGCCGTGGCTCGTTAGTGTTTGAGGGGGTCCCTGGCCCCCCAATCGGCAGGGCCGGGAGCCCCCTGGGTCTTCTTCCAAAGGTTGTCTTCCTCCGCCCGAGCGTACTTTTCCAGTACGTTGAAGAGCTCGTCGGCGGAGGAGGGACAGCTCCGGGAGAGCCTCCGATGGAGCTCCCCGGGGAGGATCCCGCTCTTGCACGCCTCGATGACTGTGGAGTCGGGGACGTGCGCCACCTTGCTCTTGACCTGAGCAAAGCGCTTGAAGAAGCTTCGGATGGTCTCCCCCGTCTTCTGTCGAACGGTGTGGCGCTGCGACGAGTCAAGGGGACGCACATAGTTCCCCTGGAAGTTCGCACAAAACTCACGCTTGAGCTGCGCTGAGGACTTGATGGAACCGGCCCTCAGGTTGTAAAACCATGAGCGGGCGATGCCGGTGAGATCTAGGGGGAAGAAGTTGCATTGCATCGTCTTGTCCCCCCCGGCCGCTGAGATGGTTGTGGAGTACACCTGCACAAATTCATAAGGATCGGCCTCACCATTGTAGTACTCGATGCGGAGCAGGCGATATGGCTTTGAACATCGGATGCGTCAGAGCTGGTGGCACAAGGGCTGGTTGGCCCCCTCAACTCTCTGGGAAGGATCCTAGTTGTTGTCCCCCCTTGCAAGGGAGACGCGCTCGTTATCGGAGTCGGGGAGAGGCCCCAGCGGTCTGCTCGAATGGTGGTAGCGCCTCTTCTCCTAAGGGTTGGGGCTAGCTTCGTGAACCTCCAGGTGTCCCCCAGAGGTGGCGGTGGCTTCGTCAACTGGTCTCCCTCCCTGGCTGGTCTGGCGGTGTGTCCCCAGCCTGTGTTGAGAGGGAGCTTCTCTAGATTTCACGGCATGCATGCGCTCCACCTCCTCCCGAGTTAGTCGGGTCCGATGCGCGTCAGCCGATGCTGCTGGCACGCGGGCAAGGCCCGGCATCAGGCGTGTCTTCGGGGCCATTCCGAGCGCGGTGGGAACCGCTAGCCCAGGAGCCACTCCGGACGCACCGGCAACCATCCGTGGCGCAGAACCAGGGAGAGCCACCGGCGCGGCGAAGGCTCCCGGAGCGAGGTAAGGCCCCGGCGCGGGGACAACTCCCTGCGCGCGGTAAGGCCCCGACGCGGGGAAGGCTCTCTGCGCGGGCGCGGGGAGAGCTCCTGGCGCGGGGTGAGTCTCCAGCGCGGGGATAGCTCCGGACGCGGGGAAAGCACCCGGCGTGGGGACAGCTCCCGGCGCGGGGAAGGCTCCCGGCACGGGCGCGGGGAGAGCTCCTGGCGCGGGGTAAGACCCTGGCGCAGGGAAGGCTCCCGGCGCGGGCGCGGGGAGAGCTCCTGGCGCGGGGTAAGACTCTGGCGTGGGGACAGCTCCCGGCGCGGGGTAAGGCCCCGGCACGGGGAAGGCTCCCGGCGCAGGCGCGGGGAGAGCTCCTGGCGCGGGGTAAGACCCCAGCGCAACGAAGGCTCCCGGCGCGGGCGCGGGGAGAGCTCCTGGCGCGGGGTAAGACCCCAGCGCAACGAAGGCTCCCGGCGCGGGCGCGGGGTAAGTCTCCGGCGCGGAGACAGCTCCCGACGGGGAAGGCTCCCGGCACGGGCGCGGGGAGAGCTCCTGGCGCGGGGATAGTTCCCGACGCGAGGAAAGCTCCCAGCGCGGGGACAGCTCCCGGCACGGGGTAAGGCCGCCCAGTGTCCCACGAAAAACGGAGGCAACGACCCCATAAATGGGAATGAGAGCGGATAGACGGGAGCCGGAGGCCGCGCTAATGTACGCAACAACTCCTCCAAGGCGCGCTGGGCGCGGAGTTGGCCTTGGACTAAAGCTTCGGGCAAAGTGTCCCGGGGTGCCGGGTGTGCCATCGGGAGCAGACTAGTCCCCGCCGGGGCGGTCGCGGTCACCGGGGTTGACCCGGAGGTCTGCCCACTGAAAGTAATTGGAAAGGTGAGAGGTGGTACCTGGGTCTGGCCGCCTCCGGCCGGAAGCGCCGGGCCAGTCGTGTCTCGAGGGGGTGGCGCTGGGTCACCGGGATCGGCGTCACCAGGTAGGGCGCGAGGTCCCGCATTCGCGGTCACGGTCGCCGAGCAGGAAACGGGAACACCTCTACCGAAGATTTCGGGAGAAGAAAGTGGCAACTCTCTCCGGGTGTTCCCCAACGGTAGCGTCGCGACGGTGACGTCTTGCTGGGACTGCGCCGAGTCGCTGGGACCATAACCACCGGAAAGGGAGAGAGCTTGAGCTCTTCTTCTTGGGGGAGCCATGGCAATTCGTCACGAGTCCCCACGGTCGGCGCCAACTGTCGTGGTATTACGGATACCCCGGCAGGTTCGGACGTGCGCAGCACAAGTACAGCGGCGCGAGCAGACCGAGTTACTGGTCTTCTCCCGCCGGGCAACACAGAAAGTGACACAGAGGTTTATACAGGTTCGGGTCCCAGTGGGGGCCCTAGTTGTGTTGGCTCTCTCTGGACGCAAGTCCGCTGGGGAGGTGACCTCTTGGGGAGAGGTCTCCAAGAGAGCCGGATATTGTGTTAGTATAAATGAATTCGAATCCCTCAAAAAGGGTACAAGAGGGGTATATATAGCCCCTAAGAAATACAAAAGACCGAAAAGCCCTCGCTGCGACCGTTGGATGGAAGGGCGCGGACGTCCTTTGGCCAGGGGGACAGCTCGGATGCTTGACACGTGGCCTCGCCGGCTTCCCAGAGGCTTCACGATCAGCAGCCGCCCTTCGGGAGCCCAGAGACTCTTCGGGACTCACCGGGGCTCCGGTGACCCTTCGAGCCTCACCGGGAGACGGTGACCCTCCGGACCTCACCGGGGTTTCGGTGATCCTCCGAGCGTCACCGGGCGCCCGGTGACCCTCCGGATCACACCGGGGGTCTGGTGGTTCTCCGGGTCTCACCGGGCGCCCGGTGGTCCTCCGGGTCTCACCGGGGGCCCGGTGGTCCTCCGGGTCTCACCGGGGGCCCGGTGGCTCTCCGGGTCTCACCAGGGGCCCGGTGGTTCTCCGGTTCTCTCCAGGGCTCCGGTGGTTCTCTGGGTCTCACTGGGCGCCCGGTGACCCTCCGGATCTCACCGGGGGCCCGGTGGCTCTCCAGGTCTCACCGGGGGCCCGGTGGTTCTCCGGGTCTAACCGGGAGCCCGGTGGTGCTCCTGGACTCTCCGGGTCCCGGTGATGCTCCGGGTCTCACCAGGGACCCGGTGGTGCTCCGGGACCCTCCGGGGACCCGGTGGTACTCCGGGACTCTCTGGGACCCGATGGTGCTCCGGGTCTAACCGGGGGCCCAGTAGTGCTCAGGGACTCTCCGGGACCCGATGGTGCTCCGGGTCTCACCAGAGGCCCGGTGGTGCTCCGGGACTCTCCTGGACCCGATGGTGCTCCGGGTCTCATCGGGGGCCCGGTGGTGCTCTGGGACTCCGCGACCCGATGGCTCTCCGGGTCTCACCGGGGGCCCGATGACTCTCCGGGACTCTCTGGGACCCGGTGGTGCTCCAGGTCTCACCGGGGACCCGGTGGTGGTCCGGGACTCTCCGGGGCCCGGTCACTCCTCGGGACTCGGGACCCGGTGACTCTCCGGGACCCTGCGGGGACCCGATGAACTTCCGGGGCTAGTGAATGTTCGGGGCCCGGAGACCCTCCGGGACTCTTCGGGACCAGGTGATTCTCCGAGTCTCACCGGGGGCCCGGTGACTCTCCGAGACTCTTTGGGACCCGATGACTCCCCGGGACCAAGAGCTCGGTTACCCCGGGACCTGGGGCCTAACCCCGGGACCCACTACGGGCCATCTACGCACAAGGGGCCGAGGTGGTCCGGACACCCCGCGGGACCCAGGACCCACTGGGGACTTTCTCCACATGAAGGACCGAGGCGCTCCGAAGACCCCGCGGGACCCAGGGCTCGGACGCCCAGGACCCGCCAGGAACCTTCTCCGCACAAAGGACCGAGGGTGCTCGGGAGCTCACTTCGAGGACTACCCAGAGGTACAGGGTTTGCCCCAACACTTACAAACTTGTATTTGATAAAAACTGCCATTTGCCTGTTGAATTGTCACACAGGGCGTTATGGGTGTTAAAAGAATTCAATTGAGACTTTGACAAAGCAGGGCGAAAGCGAATCCTTGAAATGCATGAATGAGAAGAACTTCGGAACATCTCCTATGAAAGTGCCTAGATCTATAAAGACAACACGAAGAAGTGGCACGACAAAAAGATCATCAATTGTGAGTTTAAACTAGATGATTTGATTTTATTATACATGATTGAAATTGTTTCCAGGAAAATTGAAATTGAGATAGATTGGGCCATACGAGATAGAAAAGGTCTTTCCGTATGGTGCCGTACAACTTCGAGCACAAAACGGGACCACTTTTAAGGTAAACATGCACCGTGTCAAGTTATACAATGCGGGAGACCAAGTAAGTATGTTGAACTCAATATATTCTTTCATTTTGATATATTATTGAATGATCGAGGATGTTCCATCGAGCAGGACGTTAAACCAGCACTAGCTGGGAGGCAACCCAGTAGGTTAACATGTAGTTGTCTCTTTTATGAACACAGCAACGTGAAAATCACTCAATTCCGATGCCGTTTGACCACCCAAATCTTGTTTTTTGTAGATTAGGGCTGGCACTTTTTGAAGAAAAACAAAAAAATAAAAAGTTTTCAAACTGGCCAAGATGACCACGACCACTAGCACAACCAGTGTAAGGATTGGTTTGGTTAAAACTTTCAAAAAATCATTTTTTCTTCTCAGCTGAATCGGCCACGACCAGTGGTGGCTTCGGTTTAGAATTTTTTCCAAAACTCAAAATTTTTCTTTTTACCCGATACGAGCACGACTAGAGGAATGACCAGTGCCGTGTTCGGGTGAGAATTTTCAAAGAAAAATAAATTTTTCAAAACCAACTGAGGCAAGAACGACCTCGAGCACGACTAATGCCACTTTCGGGTGCAATTTTTCAAAAAAAATTAAAGTTTTTCTTTTTACCCGAGCTGAGCACAACCTCCACCACGACCAAGTGCCAGTCTCGGGTCGATTACAAAATAAATTTTTTGATGATTGGGACTCTGATCCTTAGTCAGACTTATTTAAAATTAGATGATCAAGTGTGAAGCCAATCTTGTTGATATTTCACTAAGAATATTAAGGTTTACAAAGGGGAGAATACGAGGAGTTCTTGGATAAACTAACAACTATCTCTTATTCTTGATTACACAGTGTATAACAATCTACTGTTTCTATCTATTAGGTCTTGTGTCTTGGCTCAGGTAAGATCTGATAGGCCTTTCTATCTTGGCGATTCCCCTTTTTATAGCTCGTTGCCGGTCGCTGGTTACGGGATTGAACGGTCGCTGGGAGGCAAACATGCGCCAGCCATAATGTGCAATTATGCCTGTTCGACTACTACCACCACCTTGGATATCTTCAGCCTCTTTAATTAATTTCTATTAATATCCAAGGTGGTGGTAGTGTCCCTCCTCCCCCTCCGGCGTGATCGCTCCGGGGGAGGGGACAGGCCCGTAAGGCTAAACATAGAACTTGCGAAGTAAACGCAAGTTCCACGTGTGCTTCAGTTCCTGCTCTTAAAGGTTGGAGAGCTTGTAAGCCCCCGAGCCCAGGACCGCGGAGATCCTGTAGGGGCCCTCCCACTTGGGGTAGAGCTTCCCCTGGGCTTGGGGGTCTATGACGCGCTTGAGGACAAGGTCCCCAAGGCGGAAAGCTCTCTCGCGCACGCGCTGGTTGTACGCGCACGCCATCTCTTGCTCGTAGATGGCGTGACGGAGGAGCGCTCGGTCGCGTTCCTCCTCCACGAGGTCGATCTCCAGGCGCTGGTTCGCCTCGTTGGCTTGGTACACTGTGGGCATGGCTCCCTCCAGGAGCTCGACCCACAGTGACCGGAAGCCAATCTCCGGGGGAGGACTGCCTCCGCCCCGCAGACCAGGGAGAAGGGAGTACGCCCCGTCGCCCGGGACGGGGCCGTGCGCTTGGAGTAGATGATGCTAGGGAGCTCCTCTGCCCATGCACCCCGCTTAGAAGCGGTTTGCTCGAGTCTCCGGCGCAACCCCTGCAGGATTACGCCGTTGACCCTCTCGACGGCCCCATTGCTCCGGGGATGGGCCACTGAGGCGAAGTGGATGACGAGCCCCAGGCCTTCGCAGAATTCCCGAAAATAAGCCGAGTAGAATTGCGTCCCGTTGTCCACGGTGATTTCCCGGGGGACACCAAAACGACATACGACGTTTTTCCAGAAAAACCACTGGACGGCCCGGGACGTGATGCTGGCCAAAGGCTCCGCCTCAACCCACTTTGTAAAATAGTCGACCGCGACTACCGCATACTTGTATCTTCCGGGCGCTGGGGGGAAGGGCCCTAAGAGGTCCATCCCCCAGCGCACGAAGGGCCAAGTGATGGGGATTGTCTGCAGCGCTATAGGGGGGAGGTTCGAGCCCTTGGCCATCTTCTGGCATCCCTCGCACACGGAGACAAGGTCTCGTGCGTCGCGCATGACCGTGGGCCATGACGAGGATTGACACCCGAGTCAGTTCAAATAAATGCGGTGTTGGCTCAAGACAGATTCGAGTCAAACACGTGCCCGGCGGTGTGAACTCAAGTCATTTTGGGAAGCATCTGCCTAAGGTCGCAGGCTTTGCGCGATCAGGTCGCAAGCCTCGTACGATCAAACCACAGGCTTTGCGCGGTCAGAAGTTCGTATGTTATGCGCGAACAGAAGGTCAAAGATGTCGCGCGGTCAGTCAACAACCCGCGGTCAGAATGTTCTCGGCCAAGGTACTTGGAATTTATCTGACCGGTTATCCCTATAGTGAGAATATTCCAAGTATCCCGAAGATTCCTCCACGTAGAAAACTAACCGCCAGGAGGTTAATACAAGCAGTTATTTCACGAATAACACGTGCTTAATCTACTTGGAAGTTAATAGCGGTTTAATAAACCGCATCCAACCATCCAAACAACTGTTTGATGCAGTTACGACATGGCATCCTTTCGTCCAGTATAAAAGGGTGGCAAAATACATCAAACGGGGGACATCCGATCAATTTGGAAGAACAAGACTCCTGATATAAGTGAAACACAACGCATCTCAAGCACTAAAAACAGCCTAGTCTACGGCCCAAATTAGATAGTTCTTACAAGCCTCCCTGGCTTTACTCCGTACATTTATATAGGAAAAACCTTTCGCTTGTGAAGGGGTTTTTCCGCCGTTTTGTAACCTTTTATCAATTATAGTGAAATCCTAACAGGACGTAGGGTTGTTACTCCCACCATCGAGGGCCCGAACCTATATAAATCTCTCTGTGCTCCCATTCACCATTTTTCTACATACCTTCCCGGAGGGTCATCTTGAAAGGTCTCACCATTACAAATTTTGCATAAGTTCGGCTGAGGACTCCGAGTCCGAATCGTCGACAGCTGGCGCCCACCGTGGGGCCTTTCTCAAGGCGTCCTAATTGAAATCCGGAGGTTCGCTGAAACATGGCTGGAGCATATGATTCCGAGAACGATTTCGATCTCGAGGATTATGCCCATATCGCAATGCCTTCTCCAAGCGATCCTGTCCCGATGGAGGAGGTTGAAGGCCAGAATCTTCCACAGGTTGAATCGTCTCTCCAGGTCATGTTAATCGACCAGGGAGCAACTGGCCCAAGGTCAGAACCCACGGAGGTTCTTAATGCACTAGGCGATGAATCCAGCCCGTCATACGACCCCGCTGAGGGAAAATATGATGATAACCCGAAAATTAGCCCTGGAAGGTTCGACCCTGATAACCTTCACCGTCTCTTTGATTTCGAGTCTGACTCGGAACAAACTGAGATGTTTTCCCCACCGGCAACCTCTTTCCCTAGGCAGTTTGCTGCGTTGTCGGAAGAAACTCCCGATCAATAGGCTGCCAGGGAAGAACAAGATCGCAAACAGAAGGAGGATCAAGATCTCGAGCAACAAAACAATGAACTACGCAGAACTGCCCTAGAAGCTCTTCAAGATGCGCAGGCTCGTTACGATGCTGTTCCGGGTTCTTCTCGACGGTCGCGTGTCGCAAACGTGACCCGACCCCTTCTTTACCACCGGAGCGTTTCCCAGTGGACGAAGAAACGATAACACCCGGTGCCCCTAGGAGAAGTACCCATGGTCGACTGCGATCTATCGCGGAAGTCATGGGTAACTTTCCTCCTACGGTCACGGATGCGCAGAAACCGGCCTTTTTTAGGATCCTGGCGGAGAGACTGGATGAGGTCGCGTCCGAGGCGACCCCAACGGCCTCCTCCCGCTCGGTAACGCATTCCCGTGAGCGAGATGATCCTCATTCTGGTTCCGGCCGACGGAGTTACCCGCCGCCCGTACCGTCCCAATAGGACAAATACCGGCGAATGCAGGATTCTCGTAGTGGGATTGAGTTCCTGTTCACTCTCGTTTGGGACCACGAGTAACCTCGCCATTGCGTGAGATCGCCCGAGACCCAACCGAGAGTCACAGGGCGATTCACGGTCCTTACGTTGGTTGTTAAGCCTTTTCGCCTGGCCTACGAGCAGTCGTTTGGCCCGATAAGTTTCGACCAGGGGCCATTGAGAGGTTTGACGGAACTCAGAACCCATCCGAGTTCCTTCAAATCTATATCACTGCCATCCAAGCGGCGGGAGGCGATGACAAGGTCATGGCCAACTACCTGCCTACAGTCCTCGCAGGACCGGCTAGAACCTAGCTGTTTAATCAGCCCGAGGGTTCCATCTACAATTGGGAAATGCTATGCGATGCCATCCTCAGCAATTTCCAAAATTGTTACCAAAAGCCGAGTAAGGAGGACGACCTTCATCGGCTGCGGCAAACTTCAACCGAAACACTTCGGCAGTTTGTCAAGAGGTTTGTCGGGGTGAGGAATACCATCCCGAACATATCTGATGGCTCCGTAATCAGGGCATTTAAGCATGCCGTTCGATACCGGAGATTCACTGAAGACTTGCTTATCCACCCTCCTCGATCAGTTGCTGATCTGTTCGACATGGCCGATTGATATTCCGATGCAGCCGAAGCGGTTGAATGGAATCGAATGGTCGACAAGGGGGACCTACCACCCCAACCAGGCTTCAAGGATGCCAGGAAAGAAGATTCAAGCAAGAAGCCCGAGTCTTCATCGGGTGGGAAGTCAAAGAAGTCGAAGAGGAACCGCTCTGGACAGTACCGCGAGGTCGCAGTCGCAGAGAAGCCACCTTCGACCAAAGGTAATAAGTCTTCATTCAAAAATAAAACTACCTCTGGTGGTCAAAATGTCGACCAGCCAGAAAAGTCAACTAATCCGTAGGAGGGCAAAAGGTGGTGTCCACTCCACAACTCCGCAGGCCACGATCTCAAGAATTGCAGGAGTTGGTTGAAGCAACTGGATGACTTCTACCAGGGAGTTGGGCCAATGCCAACCTTACCACCTAAAGAACAGGCGTGCGGACTTAGGGACGCCGACGGAGATGAGGAAATGTCCTACCAGGTACCTCAAAATCATGTTAACATTATTTTTGGAGGTTCTTCTTCTTTCGTTTCCAAAAGGCAGTTTAAGGCCTTTTACCGAGAGGTTAACCAAACGGAGACATCCCTTGGCGAACCTCAGTACCCCCGTTGGTCGGATACACCTTTAACATTTGATCGCACTGATTGTCCGGCAGGGTTAACACGACCATTGAGGCTCCCTCTGGTCATTACCCCGATCATCAGTAACGCGAGAGTTGAAAGGGTCCTGATCGACGGAGGAAGCTCCCTTGACATTTTCTTGGTCAAGGCACTCGACGAGATGCAAATTCCTCGTTCGAAGATTAAACCCATAATCCATCTGTTTTATGGGATAATCCCAGGCCCCTCCATGATGCCATTGGGACAAGTGGTCCTCCCGGTTACACTGGGAGAACCAAACAACTTCCGGACAGAATTGGTTACTTTTGATGTAATCGATTGTGACTCAGCTTATAATGCAATCTTTGGCAGGCCAACTCTTGCTAAGTTCATGATGGCAACGCACTATGCTTATCAGTGCGGGAAATTGCCTGGCCCCAAAGGTGTCATCTCGGTCCGAGGCAGTCGCAACGTGGCACTCACGTGCGACCGGCTATCTTTGGAGATGGTCGATCAACTTCCCCTCCGGGACGCTCAGGTCGCCACTATTACCACCGACGCGATCAAGGCTGCTCCTCGACCAGATGAAAAGCTCAAATTGGTTCCTTTGTACCCAGATGATCCATCCAAGACAGTTCGGGTCGGATCAGCTCTGGATGACAAATAGGAACTCGACCTCGTTGCTTTCCTCCGGGCTAACGCAGATGTGTTTGCGTGGAAACCGTCCGACATGCCCGGTGTCCCAAGGGAAGTAATTGAGCACAGGTTAGCAATTCGACCTGGACAACGACCAATAAAGCAAAAGCTCAGGCGTTTTGCTGCTGACCGACAGGAAGCCATCCGAGAGGAATTGGACAAACTCCTACAGGCCGGGTTTATCCGTGGAGTGGATCACCTGGAATGGCTCACCAATCCGGTCATGGTCCGCAAGTCAAATGGCAAGTCGCGCATGTGCGTCGACTACACTAGCCTCAACGCTGCCTGTCCGAAGGATGACTTTCCCCTTCCCCGCATCGACCAACTGGTCGACTCAACTGCGGGTTGTGAACTGATGAGTTTTCTGGACGCCTACTCAGGTTATCATCAAATTGGCATGGCAGAAGACGATGAAGAGAAAACTGCCTTCATCACCCTGTTCGGCACATACTGCTACGTCAGAATGCCGTTCGGTCTCAAGAACGCGGGTTCCACGTACCAGCGCTTGATGCAAAAGACCTTTCTTTCCCAGATAGGGCGTAATCTCGAAGCATATGTAGACGATTTGGTTGTAAAAAGTACCAAGAAATTGTCTCATTTGGACGATCTCGCTGAAACCTTCTGTAATTTGAATCGCTTTGGAATAAAGTTAAACCCGGAGAAATGTTCTTTCGGGGTTTCTTCAGGAAAATTCCTTGGTTTCCTTGTGTGTTCCAGGGGCATTGAAGTTAATACTGAGAAAATCAGGGCTATTGAACAAATGAGATCGCCCTCGACCATGAAAGATGTTCAACGCCTGGCTGGTCGCATGGCGGCTTTAAGTCGTTTCATATCACGATTAGGCGAAAGGGGCTTGCCTTTCTTCAAAGCCTTGCGGAAGCATCATAACTTTACATGGTCGGATGAGGCCGAAAAAGCATTTCAGGAGGTAAAGACATATCTATCCAGTCCGCCAGTATTGGTGTCTCCCGACAAAGGAGAACCATTGCTTCTTTACCTGGTGGCCACACCGCACGCGGTCAGCGCCGTTCTGATTGCGGATAGGGAAGGGATACATAGACCCATCTACTATGTGAGCGAGGTACTTCATGGTCCTAAGGAGCGCTACCCTGAGGTCCAGAAGATACTTTACGCGCTACTGATGGCTTCCCGTAAGCTACGACATTACTTTCAAGCGCACAAGATCACAGTACCCTCCTCTTTTTCTTTGGGGGATATTGTCCGAAACCCAGAGAAGTCTGGTCGAATCGCCAATTGGGCGGTCGAACTCGGTGCCTTCGAGATTCATTTCACGCCCCGCACGGCGGTTAAGTCTCAGGTTTTGGCCGATTTTGTGGTCGAATGGACCAACCCTGAGCCACCCGTGCAGTCGGCAGAGGAACTTGAGTGCCCCGATTACTGGACAATGTACTTTGACGGCTCCCGTAGTTTCCAACACTCGGGGGCTGGAGTAGTCTTAGTTACGCCCCAGGGCGAACAGCTTAAGTATGTCATCCAACTACACTTTGTTGCGACTAACAATGCAGCAGAGTATGAAGGTCTTCTTGCAGGGCTCCGGGCAGCAAAATTCCTCGGAGTCCGTCGATTAGTGGTGAGGGGAGACTCACAGCTGGTCATAAACCAGGTAAACAAGGAGTACAGCACCTCCGATGAGACAATGGCTCATTACCTGGGGGAAGTGAGGAGATTGGAAAAACACTTCAGTCATTTCGAAGTCCAATATATCCCGTGAAAGGACAACATTCTCGCAGACCAATTATCCAAAATTGGGTCCTCATGCACATCCGCTCCGGCAGGAGTGTTCATTGAACACTTGGACCATCCTTCAATCATGACTTCGGTTGAGGATGATCCGGTAATAGCCTCTGTTACCAACCTCGGTCAGGAACAGGATTGGACTCATCCATTGAGAGTCTATCTTGAACATGGGACCCTACCCGAGGACGAAACCGAAAGCAATCGGTTAATTCGAAAAGCACGACTGTACAAACTCATAGATGGGGTTTTGTACAGAAAGGGTACTCAAGGAGTATTCATGCGTTGCGTATCTCAGGAGGAAGGAAAATCCCTCTTGAAAGAAATACATGACGGTGTATATGGTGCACACGTGTCCTATCAAACACTGGTCGGAAAAGCTTTTCGACAAGGATTCTATTGGCCTTCGTCACTCGATGATGCCAAGCGTATGGTCAAGACGTGTCCTCAGTGCCAGTTCCATGCCAGACAGGTTCATCAACCTGCCTATGCGTTACAAACTATTCCCCTCGCATGGCCTTTCGCGGTCTGGGGGATGGATATTGTAGGTCCTATGCCACAAGCGGTCAATGGGTACAAGTTCCTGTTCGTAGCCATTGACATGTTTACAAAGTGGATCGAGGCCGAACCGGTACGCAATATTACCGCATCAGCAGCACAAAATTTCTTTCACAAGAACATTGTTGCTCGATTTGGTGTTCCAAACCGCCTTATCACTGATAACGGTTCCCAGTTCGCTAGTGGTATCTTCCTAGACTACTGCGACCAGCTTGGGACTAAGGTGTGCTTTGCTTCTGTGGCGCATCCACAGAGCAATGGCGCTGTAGAACGGGCGAATGGGCATATTCTACAAGGCATTAAAAAATGTGTTTTTGATCGCCTGAAGACTCGCTCGGGGGCTTGGGCGGACGAGCTTTATACTGTTCTATGGTCACTACGAACTACTTCTAGTCGAGCCACCGGTGAGACGCCCTTCCATCTGGTCTATGGGGCCGAGGCTGTATTGCCTATCGAAGTTAGTATTGGGTCTGTTCGGACAAGACAATTCGAACAGATTAATCAGTCCGAACAGCGCTCACAAGATCTTATCCTCTTAGAAGAAAGGCGTGATAGCGCTTTGGTCAAGTCCGCGGCATACTTGCAAGCTTTGCTCAAGTATCACAGTAAAAGGGTGCGACCACGTGATCTTCATGTGAGCGACCTGGTCTTACGAAGAATCCAAGATCAGTCTAATCGCAATAAATTCTCCCCGAAGTGGGAAGGCCCTTACACTGTGGTCTCGGTGCCGCGACCAGGATCCGCGCGGTTAACCATGGGGGATGGTCGAATTTTGTCCAATACTTGGAACATCGATCAACTTCGCAAGTTCTACGTGTAAGTACTCAACCCTATTTTTCCTGTTCAATTAGCATTCTTTCATAAAATTAAAAATGTTTTGCGTTTATATGAGGAATATTTCCCTTTATGCCCATCCACTGTGAATTCGGCTCGGGGGCTGGTCGTACGCGGTTAGATAATTATAACATCCTGGTCGGATTCACTGGTCGATCTCATAACCACTTTTAGATAAGTCACTCCTAAATAAGCCGTTTCTTAACGCACACGGGGCTTTCTGACAAGTCCTTGGTTATCCGAGTGGCTGCTGGTGAGCAAACAAGTCTAGGTGTTATAATTGTTGATTTGTTCATACACCCCTGGTCATTATGTTCATTTTTCCCCTGCGTTTGTAATACTAAGCCTTCAGTATCTACAATCACAGGCGGGGGCTTGGGGGATAGGTGTAACACCCTGAGTTAGGGGTGAAAACTTCCTTTTTCATCAATAGCATGCATGCATGTATCTATAGTATTAGCCAGATCAGTTTCTATCTCAAGCCCTAAAATCTCCAAAATTTATCCTGTGACCTCAAATCAAGATCAGATTGTTCAGATGTGATCTATCAGTTACTTTGAACTTAAAAGTCTTCAGAACCCAGATCCAATTTTATCTCTAAATTCCAGATTTATTAACTTCTTCTGTTTTCGAAAACAGAAATACCTTATATTACCCAAATACCCTAAGTTTCAGAATACAGATTTAATCAAAATCTTGACCAAGTTCAGACTAGATTATTTCTGGAATATGATCATGGGTATGTCAATACCTTAATATAAAAAGTTGACAGCCAGATTTAGCATCTAGACTCTTTTCACAAATCAGTCCAAGAGTTATCGCAAATTAGTCCTTATCTGATATCTGAAAACCCAGAAAGGCTAAAATCTCCAAATTAATTCCAAATTCAAAATTTCTTCGGCAAATCTTCTCAAAATGCTATTTGTCACAAGTTTCTCTTCTGTTCAAATTCCAAAATCAAACCCCAAATGCCAGAATTCGAAATCGAGAAAACTCAAATCTTACTTTACCCTATTTTCAGTTGTATCAAAAACTATCTAAATGTGCCAAATTTTATCTTCAATCTCTGCCAAATCATCTGTTGAATAAAGATTACCAAAACAGCAGAATCAATTTCAGTTTAAATCTCCCAAAATTCCAGATTTACATTTCAGTCCAAAACTCAAAGAATTGAAACTGCAGTTCAGTCCATTTTCGACAAGGACAACAGCAGCATTCGACCAGGCCGTTTGCTGTACACGACCAGGGCTCGCCGTGGTTTCTTGCGCCGTGCACGTTCGCCTCCGGTGAAGCTTCGCCTGTAACTTGATCGTGCATGCTGTTGTGCACGTGTCCTCGCCTCAACCGTCACCGTGGCAGCGCCGCTGCAACGTCAACGACCAGCGCTTGCTCCCGCGCGCGATCACCGGCTTTTGTCAGCAATCCATCGCCACGTTGCCTTGCCGCGCCAGTTGTTGTCGCCACCGCTTGCTCCATCTTTGCAAAGTCCCGATGAACGACAATGTGGACAGTTGCAGTCCTGTCGCCGTCGCAATCACCGTTCTTCGCTGTGTCTTCACCGCTGATGCTCAGCACGCAATCCATCTCATCTCAGCTACCAATTACTTCACTGTCCCCTCTTCGCAATCTTCGCCTGGTCTATTTAAACCCTACTGTGTGCAGTAGCTTCTCCATACTTCACCAGAACCAGCTAAATTTCCAACTCTCGCTGTTTCAGTCATCTTCTCCGGCGAGCTGTCAAGGAAGCTCACGGTGCCAGCACTCTACAGATCATCTCCTGCCAAATTAACAACACCAGTGAGTTTCTCTACTCATTCTCTCTGTGTGATATCATCTAATTACTCTCCGGTGGACTCTAACACCGGTGATTGCCGGAAATGGCTGAAAGTCGAAGATGCCCTGTTCCGGCAATGCAGCCCGATTCAATTCGAATTAGCCTTCGTTTCTGTAAACAAAATTGATCAGTAAACTAATTCCAGCAAGCCTGTGTATTTAGATTTCCAGTTTGAGCAAGAATCAAAGTTTTTCCCTAACCTGAGCTTCACCAGAAACCGGCGATCGTCGCCAGGCTTCTCCGGTGATCCTCCGGCCAAATTAACGTCGCCAGTAGCTTACTCATACCCTTCCATCACTCCTAGAGCAAGGAATCGAGTTCAAACGGTCTGTGATGGAAATGCCCAAATCCAGTGATTCTTCTCCGGCGCCGATGACCGGGAAAGCTTGTTCCAGCCATTTCAGCCCTCGAAACCTTGTCATTTAGATGTGCCTTAGCCTCCTGAGTATTTTTCTCTTCTAGCTCGACACCTAGATCGGCCTAGATTGGAAGATATAGCCATGCCAAGTTTGTGTCCAAAACTGCTCCAGTGCAGCCAGTTCATCTCTGTTCATCCTCAAATTTCTTGCTTTCCAGCCATTTCTTGCCCTAGATCCTGTTGACTTAATTGTTCCTGTTACTCAAGCCTACCTCCCAGACAAAGTGGTGCATCATTTGGAGCTCCAGATCAAAAGTTATCCTAAGCCCTAGTTTTTGGCATTGTCAGCTCTATGCCAGAGCTTGCCAGCCAGTGGCATTGACCTTGTTTACCCACTTCTGATTGTATAATTTGAAAACCACTTTGTCCACTGAATTTGTAGAGTTGTGATCTACATTTTCTTCTACTACCACAACTTGAGATAAGCATCCTAGCTTTTCTTAAAGCTATGTCCAAGCCTTGATCCGAATGTCGATCTGTTGACATTCGCTGTTTTGATTAAACCAGTCACAAAATTGTTATCCCTATTGAAATCCTGAAACCCTAAGATTATCTAATCACCATCCTTAGCCCAAATTCCTTGAAACCCTAGAATCTCGACTCAGTTCAGTTGCAGTTCAACTTATCACCAGTTTAGTTCAATCATGCTTGTTAAGCATTTCTGCATATAAGTCATAAAACATTTTAAATAGTATAAGTAATTATTGTGTGTTTGTTTGTCGTCGAGCAGATTCAGAAGCTGACTTTGAAGATTTTGCTGTTGACCCGTCATCGACTGCTGTATTTTACGACGCGGAAGGCAAGTCATATCCTTGGTCATCTTGAACCTATATTTTAAATGTTGCTATAATATAACCTTGAATATAGGCAATATTGCATGTGAATGATTGAGAATGGTTGATTTATCAATTGGCAGTACTGGACTGGTTATCTGTGAAATGTGAAATAAACAAGTTTTGAGCCATGAACTATTATATGTATCTATATACTTATATTCATGAAATAAAACCCCTAGCCGTGACCAGAAAAATGGTGTGGATGGCTGTAGCACTGGAGGTGCTAGACTGCAAAGGAATGCAGGCACTGAAGGTGCAGGGTTGTGGATGGTCTGGTCACTGGCATATAAGGACTAGAACCTTGTGTTGTGCGTCTAGTGGCATGAACAACGTGCTAACCGCAAGCCTGGTATGGGACAGGCCTGAACAAGTAATTATGTGGATCGCACATGAAACCCCTGCATGAGATGTGTAGTGATGCACGATAAACACGGAGCGTTGCTCCCACACATATCACTGAAGGTGATCAAGCACGCTGACCCAGTAATGGGAATAAGCAAAGGGGTGGAGGTTTGGATACAACCTGCCACAACTGTGCCTCGCTGAGAGCCACAGGGTCGGGGGTGAATTGTGAGTGAAACATAACAAAAGTTCTTGTTATTTCCACCTTGCCGCTCACAGTATGAAGTGAGTCAGGGGTCCAATCATTTTGTTATGATAGGAAAGGTTTGAAAGTGGAATATCTTGCGGGTAAATTGGTACCTCTCTGCAGAGTTAAAAACGTATTCGAATACTCTGAGCTCCCGGGTTTATAGGAGTCTGCTGCGGTGGATTAAATCCACGGGGTGTGACACAAGTACTATTTTCTAAATAAAATATGTTTAATCAAGATTACCCAAATGACATGTGTTGTCATGATAAGGAGTGCTGCCGTGGGCTGTCGTGTGTCGACGTGTCGCGGTAGTGCTATAATCTAGTGAACATGAATAATGATGTTATATTATAAAAAGTGCTGCCATAAGATGACATGAGAAAGGAAAAGATTATTTTACAAATATCCATAATTCTTGACTAGTCTAGGTTCATATCATCACTACTATATGTATCTACTCTTACCTACGACTTGCTGAGTACGTAAGTGCTCACCCTTGCAACATTCAACTCAATAGATGGAGCCTACCTTGATCAAGATGATGGCACGGAGTACTACGTGGATCCAGAAGGAGGAGAATCAGTTCCGCCAGAACCCTGAAGTGTGTTGTTCTGCCGTCAACTTCTTTTGTGGGAGGGTCACCTATCTTCTGCTGCGTAGTTAAATATTTTGTTAAACCCTGAATGCCTTGTAGGCATTGTAATCCTCTTTATGTAATATTAAGGCCAGCAGGCCACACTGCTTAATATTTTGTGAGTACTCTGTTGCAATATAATATACTCCTGTGTTTGACTCATCCTGGGAAGTCAAAGGTTTGTGGTTTGGGACTAGCTGCAGCGAGCTAGGTCTCTACAGGAGTAGTCGTTGTCCCAGTTTCGGGGCACGATAATAGGTCTATAATATAAACCAACATAAAACAAAAATATATTCATTTTCAAAAGTGAATTTTCATGTGCATTGCGTCGTATACAACTGTTTCTGTACAGGTATAGGGATCATTCGATCCCGAGCTCAGTCAGGAGTTTATCTACAAGGGGACTAATCTCCTCCATGACGGCCTCTAGTTGCTCTTCACTCTCGATCTCAACCGGTCCCACCAGTGGATTCAGATCTGCATCTGGGCCATTGTGGAGTCGAATCCGGCTTAGGATAGCAGAAGTGGCTGATCGAACTCTGGTTCTGATCACCTCTTCTCTTCGCTGTGTATCCTCAGGGAGATACTCGAGAAGTGACTCTGCTTGAGCTATAACTAGGGCAGCCCAGTCCTCTTGGCTGAGATCGTCTTGAGTGGTTTCGACCACATCAGCCTTCAGAAGATGAGCCACCGCCTTCAGCTTTTCAAAGACTGAACGGCTCAGCTTTCCAATCGCCCTTGTGGAGGCTTCGATAGAATCCTGGAGGAGTTTATTATCCACACTGAGCTGCTTTATTTGACCTGCTTGTGCTGCAACAAGGGAAAAGGTTACTCGTATATTGCTAAGACAAGTCTTCCTAGCTCAGGAGGCGACTTACCAGCAAGTTGCGACTGTAGTATGTTATTTTTGATCTCTTGGTTCCTAATCACTGAGATTGAATGGAGCTTCATTGTGGCCATTTCCTTGTCCTGCAATGCCACCTTCCTGTAGTAAAACAGAAGGAATGGTCGTAACCAATTTATACTTCTATAAATTGAAGAATGATGATCCTTACTTGCGCAAGCTGTCTCGTTCTCTTTGTATGGCCACCATGCTCGCCGCCGTGGCACGTGACTGGGCCATCATCCGGGATAATTCCTGTGATGCAAAAAAGGGAGTGAAAAGTGTCCTATGTGTAATTCAGGACATCCAGAAAGGGATTCATCATACCTTCATGAACTTCTGCAGAGAGGCATCTTCCGGACTAATGGGAAGATTTGTCGAAGGCCCGGAAGTGCTTGCAGCAGGGACAGTAGGAGGAAGTGCTTGTTGGGTACTGCTTCCAGTCACCGGTGGCTGCGACTGGATCCTCGTGTCTGTTTCTCCCCCCGCGGCTCGGACAACTTCCTGGGCCGAGGGGGTGGAGCGCTCCTCACTGGGGGCTCCTACACCAGCAGTGACTTCAACCCTTCCCGAAGCGGTTGGAGGACTGGGTGCTATTTCTTTCCGTCTGATGGAGGAAAAGAGAAATCAAATGGTAACGATTCGTGACCATCATTTCTAATACAATCAGGATGAAGGTTCTTACCATAATTGAAATCCCATTAGCTTTTGGGATTTCTGAGAAGGTTCTCCTTGGGCGCCGGAACAAGTATCGTCTGCCCTGATCTTCCTCTTGGAAAACAAGGGCCCCCTTTCCTGTATGTCTTCCCCTATGAGCATTTTTTTTCAAGGGAAAGATAAAGGCTAACAAGAAGGATCTTTACCTGGGCAGTTGATCCCATTGGCGAGGTCCCATCCAGGGACCTCGCTGTCTCCTGGGATCCTGTAGCCGCTACCTCATGCGCAACCGCCACATGATCTTGAACAACCACCTCCGCTCCTGTCTGCGGAGGAGAAGTATTTTCTTCCCTGGGGCTAGTAGGAGTCGCAGGGGGAAGCTCTTCTCCCTGCATAAGCATTAGCTCATCAAGTACACAGGGGGAATTGAAGAAAACAGACAGTGGGAAAATCTTACCACGGTCGTCCCTTCGACCGGGAAGGTAGAGGCAATTGGCTCTGAAGCCTCGGGGGCTTCAGGGGCTAAGGGATCATCTGCGACCACAAGGCTTTCAGTGGTCGTAGGGTCTGTTACAGCTGCCTCTGCAGTAGTAGTCATCCCTGCGGAATGGGTTGGAGCATCACCGGATGGAGAGCCCGCGATCCTCCTCCTCCCGTGAACTAGAGGGACATCATCGTCCTCCTCCTCCTCGCTCCCCTCTCCCTGTACGACGAAGAAGTAATTCGAGTTCGCATTTGGAAAGCGCGGTGGGATCTGATATCTTACCGCAGTTCTTCGGGCCGTAGGGGGAATGCTTCGTGAAGACCCTTCCCCAAGATTTAGCCTGACTTTCTTGGGAGCGGAATTCCTCGTCCTGGGTCTCGAGGAAATCTTCTTCATGTTCTTGGTCGTCGGCTTTCCCAGGGAACCGACGTTCTCACTGGGAAATGTCGCCTCAGAGAACCTCCCAAGAAGCTGTTCACATGGGATTAGTACTGGACCGACATAAAACCCGCAAAACAGAGGCCAAGTGGAGAATGTACCTTTCGGCGCTCTTGCCTGAGGTCGTCACCAGCGTGAATCAGGCTCTGGGGGTGAGGCGACCCCTTAGCACCCTCTACCTCGGCGTTATATGCCCGAAGGAGGTGATTAGTCCACCTCTCAATTTCAGCAGAGGACAGGACTGTTACCAAATGCGAGTTAGAATGAATATATTGCAAGAAAGACATGAAAGTTTTTCGGTGTCAGAAACAAATACCTTCGTTATAGTCTAGGGTGCCATCCGCCATGGACCTAATCTCCCAAGTCGGATGAGCCCATTCACGCAGGGGGCTCACCCGGTTCTTCACGAAGTCTCGGATGATGTCCCGAGCCGTCAATCCTTCTTCGACCAAGTGAAGAATTACCTCGGCGTGTTTCATGAACTCCGAGTTCATCACCGGGAGAGTGTCCAATTCACTCGGTTTCTCTGGCCGCGAGTTTTCAAACCATAGCCCGCTCTCCTTCGGCGGGGTACAATAAAACCACTTCTGATGCCACCCATGCACTGAGTCTCGCAGGGGTGGAAAGGGATACTCCTTCTTATCCCTCAGCCGGAAGTAGATACATCCGGCGGCGTTGGCGCTCTTCGACCACGCCGAGAAATAGAATCGTCGGAAGAGGTCCACGCTGGGATACACTCCGACGAACGCCTCGCAAAGATGCTGGAACACCACCAGGATCAGTACAGCATTTGGGTGGAGGTTGATCAGCTCCAACCCATAATGCTCAAGGACATCTTTGAGGAACCGACTCTCAGGGAATCGGAACCCGCAGCGCAAGTACTCCTCAAAAACCACCAACTCGCCCTCTTGGACGGTGGGGGTTTCTTGGTCCTTCTCCGCGGGCCGCCAGTTGATGAGCAACCGCGGAGGAAGTATCTCCTCCTTCTCCAACGCCACTAGGCTCTCCTCGGAGTGGTGAATGGATCGGCTCCAGGACGCCATTTTTGGTGGAGAATCAAAGGAAAAGTTGGCGATTTTGGGAAGACGAAGGCCGAAGAAAATGAGGGTTTTGTGCGGCGGGAACGATGAGGGTTTTTGGCTGTGTGGCTTCTTTGAGAAGACATCTGCTCTTTTTATAGACCGAAGGCGGCACATTAATGTGAGTAACGTTTCATTTCAAACGTTCCATTGAATGCTTTATTCATTTCCCATAATGGATACTGCCTCTGGCGGACCCGATAAAGTGTTCAGGCATCGGATCTGAAAGAAAAAGACTTCTTTGTTTCGGAAACTGAAAGTGCAAAAGGACTGAAAAATTTTCAGTACTTTTCAGAAGACGTTTTTCCTTTGTATGCTTTGAACATTTTTTACGAAAAAATCATGCAACTCAATTTTTGGACGTACGGATGTATTTCTAATCGGGTTGTGGTTTGATTGAAACTATGCTTTGGATTAAGCTCCAATTCTAATCGAAGTGACGGTCCAACCAAGCCTCAATCTTGGTCGAAATTCGGTTCTAACAGCTGCCTTAGGTCTAATCGCGGTATCAGATCTGGTCGCGGTGCTTTTATAAAAGCGTGATTCTGATCGCAAAACTGAAATTTCCCTGTGTATGAATGGTCGCGAAAGCGTTACTCATGGCCATATATTCACACAGAAGATGTAAAAAATAACTATTTGAAGAAAGAAATTTTTTATTTCTTGCATTCTTTACATACAAAAGGGATACAGTCGATCAAAGCGTCGACTTGATCCGAAAGGAGTTTACAAAGTTCCCCAAGGGACATGTTGTTGTCAGTAGGATCTACATTGACAACCCCTAAGGAACTAGCAACTAACCTAAGTCTATCTACATCATCCCTAACAAGAGACGCACTATTGTCCCTAATCAAGTCAGAGAGTTCTCGCTGTCGCTGAGCGTGATCCCTCTCTCGACGGAACTGGCACGCCTCTTCACGGGACCTTTCGAAACATTCTGCTAAATGCAGAATCTTCGAAGACATCTCTTCGATCTTCTTCTCCAGGGCATTCTTCTCCTCCAGAAGAATCTCTCTGGAAGGAAAAGATGGAGCAACAGAAGGCTGGTTGCTGGAGCCTCCAACCTCCTACATTTACGAAAATTAGTTGTGCTGACCATAACTATCAGCAAAAGGAAAAGAATTATTACCTGTCCTAGCTCATGACATGTTGATATATTCGTCCTGGGAAGAAGATCATCAGATGGTGGAAGTGCAACCTTCCCACCATATGATTGCTTCGCCAACACAATTTGGGAATCATCTGGTCGAGGGATAGTCACCGCTTGCCGACCAGAATGTTGATCACCCAAATAAAGGTTGGAGATATTAGGATGAAATGGAGAAAGGTTTCTCTCCAAAGTCAAAGGCCTAATTTGCCTAGAAGCATGAACATGAAGAGTTATAGGAACTGAAGGAAGAAAGAGACTTGCTACATTTTTCACCTTCGTTCTGCTGGAAGATTCCACGTCAACCTTGGGTTTCTTCCTTGAAGGAGACAAATCTTCATATATCGGAGGCCCCTGTTCGACAACTTTCTCTTCATCATTCTCAATTTCGATGATGTTGTGATCTGCCATCAGGAAGTGTATGAAGAAAAGAATCAAGGTTGTCTAGGGAGGGACTTAGTCGTGGGAAGAAATTGTGAAGCTTTACAGAACCGAGAACCCGGTATTTATAGCCGCCAAGGTGACGGTTCGCATTCCAGGTGCCTTGGGTTTCTACAAAGCATTTATAATTTTACCTCGAGTTAAAAAATATTTTTACGGTGCTATCATGACCTGTCACATAATACCCAGAGTATGTCTCGGGGAACCAACCGACCTACTTAGTGCGCCACTAAGCGGGAGATTTGAAGAATCGGGTTAATAATCCGATGCATTTCTTTAAATTTAAAGTGAACACGTCCCTTCGTTTTCTTTAAATTTGGGGGCTAGCTGACGAGGATTGACACCCGAGTCAGATCAAATAAATGCGCTGTTGGCTCAAGACAGATTCGAGTCAAACACGTGCCCGGCGGTGTGAACTCAAGTCATTTTGGGAAGCATCTGCCTAAGGTCGCAGGCTTTGCGCGATCAGGTTGCAAGCCTCGTGCGATCAGACCACAGGCTTTGCACGGTCAGAAGTTCGTATGTTATGCGCGAACAGAAGGTCGAAGATGTCGCGCGGTCAGCCAACAACCCGAGGTCAGAATGTTCTCGGCCAAGGTACTTGGAATTTATCTGACCGGTTATCCCTATAGTGAGAATATTCCAAGTATCCCGAAGATTCCTCCATGTAGAAAACTAACCGCCAGGAGGTTAATACAAGCAGTTATTTCACGAATAACACGTGCTTAATCTACTTGGAAGTTAATAGCGGTTTAATAAACCGCATCCAACCATCCAAACAACTGTTTGATGCAGTTACGACATGGCATCCTTCCGTCCAGTATAAAAGGGTGGCAAAATACATCAAACGGGGGACATCCGATCCATTTGGAAGAACAAGACTCCTGATACAAGTGAAACACAACGCATCTCAACCACTAAAAACAGCCTAGTCTACGGCCCAAATTAGATAGCTCTTACAAGCCTTCCTGGCTTTACTCCGTACATTTATATAGGAAAAACCTTTCGCTTGTGAAGGGGTTTTTCCGCCGTTTTGTAACCTTTTATCAATTCTAGTGAAATCCTAACAGGACGTAGGGCTGTTACTCCCACCATCGAGGGCCCGAACCTGTATAAATCTCTCTGTGCTCCCATTCACCATTTTTCTACATACCTTCCCGGAGGGTCATCTTGAAAGGTCTCACCATTACAAATTTTGCATAAGTTCGGCTGAGGACTCCGAGTCCGAATCGTCGACAGGCCAGTAGAAGCCCTGCCGGAGGGCCTTGTCCGCGATGGCACGTGGGGCTAGGTGAGAACCACAGCTCCCCGCGTGGATGTCTTCGAGAAGTTGAAGTCCCTCCGGCCGGGGGAGGCAGCGCAGGAGGGCAGGAGCCCCCCGCTTGTAGAGCCTCCCCTCCAGCAGGAGATATGCCCGGGCTTTAGCCCGGAGGCATTTAGCCTCGGTCTCACTAGGAGGGTCCCCCTCCCCCTTGATGAAAGAGATGAGGGGGTCTATCCAAGACGGAGTCCGGGTGATCTCGGCGACCTCCGGGACACGAGGCTCGTCGCCCGTGTCCGGGTAGGCCACCGAGGGCTTCGTGATAATTTCCAGGAAAGCCCCCTTGGGGAGCGATTCCCGGGCGCTTGCGGCCCGGGCCAAGGCGTCGGCCCGGTCATTGTCCCTTCGCGGGATATGCCGGGCCTCGAGGCTGTCGAAATGCCTCTCCATCTTTCGCACCTCCTGCAAATAAAGACTTAAGTTTGCGTCACGGCACAGGTAAGACTTGTCCATTTGGCAAACTACGAGCTGAGAATCTCCCTTGACTAGGAGGCGCCGGATCCCCCTGGAGCGCGCATGGCGCATCCCGAGGAGCAAAGCCTCGTATTCGGCGACGTTGTTGGTTGCGGGGAACTCGAGCCGCGCGGCGTACTCGAGTTCCTTCCCCTCGGGGCTCCGTAGGACTACTCCCGCACCAGCCCTGGTGAGACACAGCAACCCATCGAACATGAGAGTCCAATGATCACTGCGTCGGGGCGGCACAGGGAGGTCTTCGTCCCCGGACCCCGAGGCGGGAGTCCACTCTGCGACGAAGTCGGCGAGGACCTGCGACTTGATGGCGGAGCGGCCGGTGAGGGACAGGGAGAAGGGGGCGCGCTCGGCCCCCCACTTCCCAATCCGGCCGATGGCTTCTTTGTTCCGCAGTACCTCCCCCAAGGGGAGGGACAACGGGACGGTGATGCAGTGCCCCAAGAAGTAATGACGAAGCTTCCGGGAAGCCATCAGGAGGGCGTAGTAGATCTTCTCCATCTCCGTGTACCGAGTTTTGGCCCCTTGGAGGGCCTCACTCACGTAGTACACGGGACGCTGCTGCCCCCCTTGCTCCTTCACCAAGACCGCGCTGACGGCGACGGTGGTCGCGGCAAGGTAGAGGAGCAAGGGCTCTTCTGGAGACGGGCTCACAAGCATTGGAGGGCTCGTGAGGTACTTCTTGAGGTCGTCGAACGCCTCGAGCCCTCGGAGGATCTTGAAGAACTGGAGTCCTCGCTCCCCCGACCGGGAGACGAAGCGGCTGAGCGCCGCTAGGCGGCCGGAGAGCCGCTGGACATCCTTGACGGAGCGCGGCGGTGGCATGTCTAGGAATGCCCGAATCTTCTCGGGGTTTGCCTCAATGCCCCGCTGGGACACGAGGAAACCTAGGAGCTCCCCCCCGCGCACTCCGAAGGCGCACTTCTCCGGGTTGAGCTTGAGCCCAAACGCGCGGAGGTTGCGGAAGGTCTCCGCCAGGTCGTCGATGTGGGAGGCTGTGGGAGGACTTTTGACGACCGCGTCGTCTACGTAGACTTTGACGTTGCGGCCGACTTGATCCTTGAAGACCAGCGTCATGAGGCGCTGGAAGGTCGCCCCCGCGTTCTTGAACCCGAAGGGCATATGGATGTAGCAGAAGGTTCCGAGGGGAGTTATGAAACTCGACTTTTCCTCGTCCCCTTCCGCCATCCGGACTTGATGGTAGCCCGAGTAGGCGTCTAGGAAGCTCATGAGCTCGCACCCCGCAGTGGAGTCGACGAGCTGGTCAATCCGCGGGAGCGGGAAGTTGTCTTTGGGGCAAGTGCGGTTAAGGTCAGTGAAGTCCACGCACATCCACCACCTGTCGGTTGACTTCTTCACGAGGACGGGGTTGGCGAGCCACTCGGGGTGCAAGACCTCCCGAATGAGCCCCGCCTCTCGGAGCCGGGTGATCTCCACCTTGATTGCCTCTTAGCGCTCGAGGGAGAGTTTCCGCAGCTTCTGTTTGCTCGGCGGGTGACCGGGGGCCACTGCGAGCTTGTGCTCAATGACCTCCCGGGCGACGCCCCGCATGTCCGAAGGCTTCCATGCAAAAACATCGGAGTTTTCGCGCAGAAAAGCCGCAAGTTGCGCTGCATGCTCCTCGGGGAGCTCTGCCCCGATCCGGACGGTTTTGTCTTCGTCGCCCGGGGACAGCAGGATCTTCCGGAGGCCCCCTTCCGGACACGGCTTGAGGAGGGGCCTCCCAGGCGGTGGCGCAGTGGTGTCTAGTTTCGAGGGAGAAGCCCCCCCCCCCCAGGGCTTCCGATTATGGCCGCAGCGCGCTCGTATAGAGCACGGGCCATGTCTTGGTCTCCCCGGATGTTGATCACACCATGAGGCCCGGGGATCTTCATGCAGAGGTAGTTTTGATGGGTGGCTGCCCCCAGCCGGTTGATTGTGGTCCTCCCCATTATCACATTGTAGGAGGAGGGGAGGTCCACTACGTCGAAGCGGACTAACTCGGTCAGGTAATTCTCCGGGGTGCCAAATGTCATTGGGAGGTCTACCTTGCCTACGGGGTGGATTGCCTTCCCCGGGACGAAACCTTGCAGGGGCCCGGCCGCCGGCTGCAGGAGCTTCTCATCCACCTGCATCTCTTTGAAGGCCTTCAGGAATAGGACGTCAGCGGAGCTCCCGCCGTCCACGAGGATGCGGGCCAGGTGGCAGTTGTAGATGGTCGCGGAGACAATGAGCGCGTCGTCGTGGGGGAAGCGAACCCCTCGCGCGTCTTCCGCCGTGAAGGTGAGGGGGACGTCCGACCACTTGGGTGGCGAGGACGAGTGTAGCACCCCCACAACCTTGAGCTCGCGCGCGTACTCCTTACGCTGGCGCTTAGAGTCCTGCCCGGAGGCGGACCCTCCCACGATGACGTTGATGTGGTGCTGAGAAGTTTGAAAGGGGGAGGCGGCTCGCGTGAACCCCCGAGGGGCAACCGCCCCTTCCCCAAGCCGAAAGGCCATGGGGGAGGACAGTCTTCACGCGGCCAGCAGGGCCCCGCGGGGAGAAGGCGGGAAGGACCGTGGTGCAGCTTTCACGGGTCCAGTACCCACGCTACCCGAGACTGCAGCCAGCTGCTGCAGCACTTCGCGGTGTTCCTCGACCAACGCGGGTAGGGGGGACTCCAGCCTCCTTGCTGGGGCGCTTGAGGGGATCCCTGGCCCCCCGGTCGGCGGGGGCGGGAGCCCCCTGGGCCTTCTTCCAAATGTCGTCTTCCTCCGCCCGAGCGTACTTTTTGAGTACGTTGAAGAGCTCGTCGGCAGAAGAGGGGCAGCTCCGGGAGAGCCTTCAGTGGAGCTCCCCCGGGAGGATGCCGCTTTTGCAGGCTTCGATGACCGTAGAGTCGGGGACGTGGGCCACTTTTCTCTTCACTTGAGCAAAGCGCTTGAAGAAGCTTCTGATGGTTTCCTCAGTCCTCTGCCGGACAGTGTACAGCTGCGAGGAGTCCAGAGGGCACACATAATTCCCCTGGAAGTTTGCACAGAACTCCCGCTTAAGTTGCGTGAATGACTTGATGGAGCTGGCTTTCAGATTGTAGAACCAGGAACGGGCAATGCCGGTGAGGTAGAGGGGGAAGACATTGCATTGTACCGTCTCGTCCCCCCCGGCCACGGAGATGGCAGTGGAGTAAACCTGCACAAATTTGTAAGGGTCTGCCTCACCGTTATAGTGCTCGATGTGCGCAGGGCGGTAGGGGCGCGGCCACCTTATGCTGCGCAGTCTTCGGCACCGGGGCTGGTTAGCCTCCTGCACTTCCCGGGGAGAGTCCTGGTCGCTATCTTCTTTGACGGGACCCTCGTTGTCGGAGTCGGGGAGCGGTCTAAGAGGTCCGCCGGAGTGGCGGTGGCGATGCTTCTCTTCTGGACCGAGGCTGAGTTCCCGGACGTCCGGGCTCTCCCCCAGGGAGGCTGGGTCTTCCGCGGGTCTCTTCCCCCGACCGGTGCGAGAGCGGGGCTCCCCGCGCCCACGACCGGGGGAATGTTCTTCCCCGCGCTCAGGTGAATGCATTCGCTCGACCTCCCCTTGGGCGAAGCGGACATGTTCCGCCGGGGGAGGGAGCTTATGCACTGTAGCTTCCGGCCCGGAGGCTTCGGGGGCCGACTGGGGGCAGCCCCCTGCGAAGACCCCCGGGACCGGAAAGGGGGAAGCCCCTATGTTATCCAGAACCAGGGAGGGGGCGCCCACGGCGACGTTTGGAACCGAAGTGGAGGGGGCCCCAGTGGCAGCGACCAGAACCGGAAAGGGGGAAGCCGCTGTAACATCCGGAACCGGCGAGGGGGGAGCCCCCGCGGCGACGTCCAGGACAGGGGAGCCGATGCGGGGGGAAGTCCGCTGAGGCACAGGAGCTGCTCTGTCGACCGCCCCCCGTGCGGTAAACGCAACGCGAGGGGCGGGACTGGCTCCCGGCGTAGGGAAAACCCCCGGCATGAAATGGGCTCCCTGCCCCGGGAATGGGCTTGAGAGGGGTACCCCCCTGGTGCCACGAAGGGCCCTGGCATGAAGTAGCCCTTCGTCATCGGGACGGGCCCGGGAGCCGGCAAGGGTCCGGACGTATACCCCGCCGGGGGAGGGAACCCCCCGGCTGGATCATACAGGGCGGCCAGACCTCCGGAGGTCGGAGGGGCCGCCGGGTAACCTATAAATTGGGGCATAGTCCCCGAGTATGGGGGCGACGCAAATGTGGGGGCCGGAGGCCGCGCCAACACACTGAGCAGCTCATCCATAGAGCGCTGGGCGTGGAGCTGGCCCTCCACTAGAGCCTCAAGCTGGGCATCCCGGGGAGCCGGGGGAGCCGTCAGGGGGAGACTGGTCCCGGCCGAAGTCCCCGCGATCACCGGGAGCGACCTGGAGGTAGAAGCACCTAAGTTAAGAGAAGAGGGGGGAGGCGGTACCTGGGACAGGTCGCCTCCGGGTGGAAGCGCCGGGACAGCAGTGTCCCAGACGAGCGGCGCCGGGTCTCCGAGACCTGGGTCACCGGGAAGGGTGCGAGCCCTTGTTCTTGGGGGAGCCATGGCGTCTTGTCACGAGTCCCCACGGACGGCGCCAACTGTCGTGGTATTGCGAATACCCTGGCAGGTTTTGTGAACGATCCTAGCGAAAATTACACGACGCGGGTGGATCGGGTGACCAGTTCTCCCCCGCCGGACAAACACAAGAATTGACACGAGGATTTATACAAGTTCGCGTCCCGGAGGGGGCCCTAGTCCTGTCAGTGCACTCCCGACCGGAGTCTACTGGGGAGGCTCTCTCCGGGGAAGAGGCTTCCGGAGCACACCTGTGAGTTTAGCTATTCCAATCAATATGAATCTCCTGCTTACAACTGAGGGGAACAAGGGCTATTTATAGCCCCAAAAAGAGGCAAAAAAGACCTATCTACCCCGGAAGCCACTGTCGGATTGAGGGGTAGTAACGTCCTTCTCCCGGTCAAACGTCTTGGATGCTTGACAGGTGGTCGCTGATTCCCGAGGCGCTCCTCGCGTGACCTGCACGTGATAAACAACTCGAGACTTTACCTTTAGAAGGGCGATGAGGCCCGGGACATGCGCCCGAGGCCAGGTCCCGGGGGCCAAAATGGCGGCACCCGGGGAGGCCCCGGAGGCCACGTCCCCGGGCAAATGGCGGCGCCTGGGACCGGCGCCGGAGGCCAAGTCCCGAGGGCCGAAAGGCGGCGCCCGGGAAGGCACCGGAGGTCAGGTCCAGGGAGCCAAAAGGCGGCACCCGGGGAGGCCCCGGAGGCCACGTCCCCGGACGAATGGCGGCGCCCGGGACCGGCGCCGGAGGCCAAGTCCCGGGGGCCGAAAGGCGGCGCCCGGGGAGGCACCGGAGGCCAGGTCCCGGGGGCCAAAAGGCGGCGCCTGGGGAGGCACCGGAGGCCAGTTCCCGGGGGCCAAAAGGCGGCGCCCGGGGTGGCACCGGAGGCCATGTCCCCGGTCAAATGGCGGCCCTCGGGACCGGCGCCGGAGGCCAGATGCCGGGGGCCAAAATGGAAGCGCCCAGGGAGGCCCCGGAGGCCGGGTCCCGGGAGCCAAATGGCGGCGCCTTGGGAGGCACCGGAGGCCTCGTCCCCGGGCGAATGTAACGCAACTTACCTGTACTTAGTCTCGCGGAGATTTCCCCCAACAGCCGTCGAACTCCATTCAGCGGCTGAAACGGTAAAGCTTTTTAGCCTTCGGAATTCTCCAAGTACCACTAGAATTATGCCTTAGTTGTACAAGGAGAGGGAAGCGAGGAGGAGGAAGATGATACCCCTCTTATTCTGCGGAGGAAAAGATCTGCAGAATCTATAAGGAGACCCTCCAAAAAGATGTTATCTTCCTTATTGTCTCCCGTAAGTGGGGCATTGAGTTCTCAAAGTCATCTGTGTAACACCCTGGGTTTGGGGTTTAATTCTTTTCATAAAAAGACATGCATGCCTATGTCTCTCCAAGATTAGCAAAATCAGCCCAGACTGCTTCTATCCTAAGCTCCAAAAATCTCAAAATCTTCCATGTGAACCCAAATCAAGTTCTGACTTTCCAGATATGACCTACTATTTATCCTGAGAATAAAAGCCTTCAGAAGCCAGATCCAATTTGGTCTCTAACTCCCATATTTGTCAATCCTTTCTTTTTTCGAAAACAGAAATTAATTAAGTATCCTAATTACCCTAAATACTTTGAACTCTGATATAATCAAATCTTGTCCTAATCCAGACTAGATTATCCTAGGATTATAATCAAGGGTATGCCAATACCTTAATCCAAAAAGTTGGTAGTCAAATACTATCATCTAGACCATTTTCACAAATCAGTCCAAGAAGTATCGCAGTTCAATCCTTTCTAGAAGGTTGAAAAGGGCTAAAGGCTGCAAATCAACTCGAAATTCAAATATGATTCAAGGAACACCTCCCAAATGCTATTCAACACAAAATCTTCTTTTGTGAGGATACCAAAATCTCATCCTAAATCCCATAATTTCAACTTTGATAAAGTTAAGATTTTAAATACCCTAAATTACTCTGTTTTTGTTTTATCCGAAAACTATTCAAATGTGATAGATTTTACCATATATCCTTGCCAAATTATCTTTTTAATAAAGTTTGCCAAATTTGTGAAGTTCAAATCAGCCCTAATCCTCTAAATTTTAGAATTTACAAATCAGTCCAATGCCAAAATCCAGATTTTGCAATCAGGTCCAATCCCTGTTTCGACCAGCAGCGCCTCGCCGTGTTTTCTCGTTGCCGACCAAGCTTCGCCTTCGCCTGTGCCTGTGCTCGGTTGTGCTTGTATGTGCGCACGTGTCCGTGCCAAAACTGTCGCCGTGGCAGCACCAACGACCAGCAACCACGCGCGCGCGACCAGCAGCGACCGCAGCAGCAACTTTGTCAGGAGCTTCGTACCACGTTGCCACGCCGTGACAACTTTGTCAGGAGTTTCAATGTACCGACCATTTGAGCAGTTGCAGAGCCGTTGTTGCCGTCGCATCGTCGTCGCCGCTATTTCTTCTGCGCCTGGCCAGTCTCATCCCCGGTGCAAACTTCGTTGTTGTTCCCTCCTTGTAAGCTCCGTCCTGTGCCTATAAATAGCCACCCTCATCTAGCTTCATCTTCACTCCACTCCAGAACCAGTTAAATCGCAACCCAGCCATCTTCGTCTTCTTCTCCGGTGAGCTGCCAGGGAGGAGCACGGTGTTAGCTCGATCTACTGCATCATTCTTCAAATTGATTCGACCAGTGAGTACCTCCCTCCTTCCTCTCTGTTTTGTAGCATTTGATTGAACTCCGGTGGACTTTAATGCTGGCGATCGCCGTTAAATGTATTCGCCCTACTCCGGCAATGTAGCTCGATTTAGCCCAAATTAGCCTTTCTGTTAGTAGAGTTATACGATCAGTAGCTTAGTCCTAGCAAGCCCGTGCACTTAGATTTCAAATTCGAGCCTGGTTTGAAGTATCTCCAAATTGCGCACGCCACCGGCAACTGGCTCACGTCGCTAGGCCGCACCACAATTTCTCGGCCAAATTGGCTACTCCTGAAGTTTCCCCTCACCTCTCTCTTGCACTCACCATGAAGAATTGACCTCCAGAGCCCTGTACTGGAAATGCCCAAATCAGCCCTGACGAGGATTGTCACCCGGGTCACTTCTAATAAACTTTTGGTTCAAGACAGGTTCAAACCAGACATGTATCTGGTGATGCGAATTCAAACTATTCTGAGGGGCATCACCAAGAGGTCGCAAGCTTTACGCGATCAGGTTGCGGGTTTCGTGCGATCAGGCCGACAGCCTTGTGCGGTCAGAAGTTCGTATGCTATACGCGAACTGAATATCCGGGATGTTGCGCGGTCAGCCCACATTCCGCGGTCAAAACATTCTCGACCAGGGTGCTTGGAGTTTATTCGGTTATCCTTGTATCAGGATATTCCAAGCATCCCGAAGATTCCTCCACGTTGAAGACTAACCGTCAGAGGTTAATATATGCGGTTATTCATGATTAACATGTGTTAATAACCTTCGTGGAAGTTAACAGCTGTTCTCCAGAAACCGCATCCAACCGTTTGATGCAGTTTTCTTCATATGGCACCTTTTCGACCAGTATAAAAGGGTGGCAAAGTACATCAAACGGGAGGATCCAAGACATTTGGAAGAACAAGACCCTTGATACAAGTGAGATATAACGTATCTCAACCACTCAAACAGCCAAGTCTACGGCTTAGATTAGACAATATTCACAAGTCTCCTAGAGCTTCTTTTTTGTACACTTATATAGGAAAAACTTTCGCCTGTGTAGGTTTCTTCCTGCTAGTTTGTAAACCTTTATCACATATAGTGAAATTCTAACAGGACGTAGGGCTTTTACTCCCACCAACGAGGGCCCGAACCTGTATAAATCTCTCTGTGCTCCTGTTCACCATTGTTCTATATACCTTCCCGGCGGGTCATCTTGAAAGGTCTCACAATTACAAATTTTGCATAAGTTCGGCTGAGGACCCCGAGTCCGAATCGTCGACAGCTGGCGCCCACCGTGGGGCCTTTCTCAAGGCGTCCTAATTGAAATTCGGAGGTTCGCTGAAACATGGCTGGAGCATATGATTCTGAGAACGATTTCGATCTCGAGGATTATGCCCATATACCAATGCCTTCCCCAAGCGATCCTGTTCCGATGGAGGAAGTCGAAGGCCAGAATCTTCCACAAGTTGAATCGTCTCTCCAGGTCATGTCAATCGACCAGGGAACAACTGGCGCAAGGTCAGAATCCACGGAGGTTCTTAATGTGCTAGGCGATGAATCCGGCCCGTCATACGACCCCGCTGAGGGAAAAATATGATGATGACCCGGAAATTAGCCCAGGAAAGTTCGACCCTGATAACCTTCACTGTCTCTTTGATTTCGAGTCTGACTCAGAACAAACTGAGATGTTTTCCCCATCGGCAACCTCTCTCCCTAGGCAGTTTGCCGCGTTGTCGGAAGAAACTCCTGATCATCAGGCTGCCAGGGAAGAACAAGATCGCAAACAGAAGGAGGATCAAGATCTCGAGCAACAAAACAACGAATTGCGCAGAACTGCCCTAGAGGCTCTTCAAGATGCGCAGGCTCGTTACGATGCTGCTCCGAGTTCTTCTCGATGGTCGCGTGGTTGAAAACGTGACAAGACCCCTTCTTTGCCACCGGAGCGTTTCCCAGTGGACGAAGAAACAATAACACCTGGTGCCCCTAGGAGAAGTACCCATGGTCGACTGCGATCTATCGCGGAAGTCATGCGAAATTTTCCTCCTACGGTCACGGATGCGTAGAAACCGGCCTTTTTTAGGATCCTGGCGGAGAGACTGGATGAGGTCGCGTCCGAGGCGACCCCAACGGCCTCCTCCCGCTCGGTAACGCATTCCCGTGAGCGGGATGGTCCTCATTCTGGCTCCGGCCGGCGGAGTTACCCGCCGCCCGTACCGTCCCGACAGGACAAATACCGGCGAATGCAGGATTCTCGTAGTAGGGATCGAGTTCCTGTTCACTCTCGTTTGGGACCACGAGTAACCTCGCCATTGTATGAGGTCGCGCGAGACCCAACCGGGAATCACATGGCGGTTCACGGTCCTTACGTTGGTTGCAAAGCCTTTTCGCCTGGCCTACGAGCAGTCGTTTGGCCCGATAAGTTTCGACCAGGGGCCATTGAGAGGTTTGATGGAACTCAGAACCCATCCGAGTTCCTTCAGATCTATATTACTGCCATCCAAGCAGCAGGAGGCGATGACAAAGTCATGCCCAACTACCTGCCTACAGTCCTCGCAGGATCGGCTAGAACCTGGTTGTTTAACCAGCCTGAGGGTTCCATTTACAATTGGGAAATGCTATGCGATGCCATCCTCAGCAATTTCCAAAATTGTTACCAAAAGCCGGGTACGGAGGACGACCTGCATAGGCTGCGGCAAACTTCGACTAAAACACTTCGGCAGTTTGTCAAGAGGTTTGTCGGGGTGAGGAATACCATCCCGAACATATCTGATGGCTCCGTAATCAGGGCATTCAAGCATGCCGTTCGATACCGGAGATTCACTGAAGATTTGCTTATCCACCCTCCTCGATCAGTGGCCGATCTGTTCGACATGGCTGATCGATATTCCGACGCAGCCGAAGCGGTCGAATGGAACCGAATGGTCGACAAGGGGGACCTACCACCCCAACCAGGCTTCAAGGACGCCAGGAAAGAAGATTCAGGTAAGAAGCCGGAGTCTTCACCGGGTGGGAAGTCAAAGAAGTCGAAGAGGAACCGCTCTGGACAGTACCGCGAGGTCGCAGTCGCAGAGAAGACACCTTCAACCAAAGGTAATAAGTCTTCATTTAAAAATAAAACTGCCTCTGGTGGTCGGGATTCCGACCAGCCAGGAAAATCAACTGATCCGCAGGAGGGCAAGAAATGGTGTCCACTCCACAACTCCGCAGGCCACGACCTCAAAAACTGCAGGAGTTGGTTGAAACAACTGGACGATTTCTACCAAGGAGTTGGGCCAATGCCAACCTTATCGCCTAAAGAGCAGGCGTGCGGGATTAGAGACGTCGACGGAGACGAAGAAATGGCTTACCAGGTACCTCAAAATCATGTTAATGTCATTTTCGGGGGTTCTTCCTCTTTCGTTTCCAAAAGGCAGTTTAAAATCTTCTGCCGAGAGGTTAACCAAACAGAGACATCCCTTGGTGAACCTCAATACCCCCGCTGGTCGGATATGCCTTTGACGTTCGATCGCACTGGCTGTCCTGTGGGCTAACCCGACCATTGAGACTACCTCTGGTCATTACCCCAATCATCAGTAACGCGAGAGTCGAAAGGGTCCTCATTGACGTGGGAAGTTCCCTTGATATTTTATTGGTCAAGGCACTCGATGAGATGCAAATTCCTCGTTCGAAGATCAAGCCCATAATCCATCCGTTTTATGGGATAATCCCAGGCCCCTCCATGATGCCATTGGGACAAGTGGTCCTCCCGGTCACTCTGGGAGAACCAGACAACTTCCGGACAGAATTGGTTACTTTTGATGTAATCGATTGTGACTCAGCTTATAATGCAATCTTTGGCAGGCCGACTCTTGCTAAGTTCATGATGGCAAAGCACTATGCTTATCAGTGCGGGAAATTGCCGGGCCCCAAGGGTGTCATCTCGGTCCGGGGCAGTCGCAACGTGGTACTCACATGCGACCGGCTATCTTTGGAGATGGTCGATCAACTTCCCCTCCAGGATGCTCAGGTCGCCACTGTTACCACCGACGCGATCAAAGCTGCTCCTCGACCAGATGAAAAGCTCAAATTGGTTCATTTGTACCCAGATGATCCATCCAAGACAATTCGGGTCGGATCAGCCCTGGATGACAAATAGGAACTCGACCTCGTTACTTTCCTCCGGGCTAACGCAGACGTGTTTGCGTGGAAACCGTCCGACATGCCCGGTGTCCCAAGGGAAGTAATTGAGTACAGGTTAGCAATTCGACCTGGACAACGACCAATAAAGCAAAAGCTCAGGCGTTTTGCTGCTGACCGACAGGAAGCCATCCGAGAGGAGTTGGACAAACTCCTACAGGCCGGGTTTATCGGCGAAGTGGATCACCCGGAATGGCTCGCCAATCCGGTCATGGTCCGCAAGTCAAATGACAAGTGGCGCATGTGCGTCGACTATACTAGCCTCAACGCTGCCTGTCCGAAGGATGACTTTCCCCTTCCCCGCATAGACCAGCTGGTCGACTCGACTGCGGGTTGCGAACTGATGAGTTTTTTGGACGCTTACTCAGGATATCATCAAATTAGCATGGCAGAAGATGATGAAGTGAAGACTGCCTTCATCACCCCGTTCGGCACATACTGCTACGTCAGAATGCTGTTTGGTCTCAAGAACGCATGTTCCACGTACCAGCGCTTGATGCAAAAGACCTTTCTTTCCCAAATAGGGCGTAATCTCAAAGCATATGTAGACGATTTGGTTGTAAAAAGTACCAAGAGACTGTCTCATTTGGACGATCTCGCTGAAACCTTCTGTAATTTGAATCGCTTTGGAATAAAATTAAACCCGGAGAAATGTTCTTTCGGGGTTTCTTCAGGAAAACTCCTTGGTTTCCTTGTGTGTTCTAGGGGCATTGAAGTTAACCCTGAGAAAATCAGGGCCATTGAACAAATGAGGTCGCCCTCGACCATGAAGGATGTTCAACGCCTGGCTGGTCGCATGGCGGCTTTAAGTCGTTTCATACCGTGATTAGGCGAAAGGGGATTGCCTTTCTTCAAAGCCTTGCGGAAGCATCATAACTTTACATGGTCGGATGAGGCCGAAAAAGCGTTTCAGGAGGTAAAGACATGTCTATCCAGTCCGCCAGTATTGGTGTCTCCCGACAAAGGAGAACCGTTGCTTCTTTTCCTGGCGGCCACACCGCATGCGGTCAGCGCTGTTCTGATCGCGGATAGGGAAGGAATACATAGACCCGTCTATTATGTGAGCGAGGTACTTCATGGTCCTAAGGAGCGTTACCCTGAGGTCCAGAAGATACTTTACGCGCTACTGATGGCTTCCCGTAAGCTACGACATTACTTTCAAGCGGACAAGATCACAGTACCCTCCTCTTTTCCTTTGGGGGATATTGTCCGAAACCCAGAGAAATCTGGTCGAATCACCAAATGGGCGGTCGAACTCGGCGCCTTCGAGATCCATTTCACGCCCCGCACGGCGGTTAAGTCTCAGGTTTTGGCCGACTTTGTGGTCGAATGGACCAACCCTGAGCCACCCGTGCAGTTGGCAGAGGAACTGGAGTGCCCCGATTACTGGACACTGTACTTTGACGGCTCCCGTAGTTTTCAACACTCGGGGGCTGAAGTGGTCTTAGTTACGCCCCAGGGCGAACAGCTTAAGTATGTCATTCAACTACACTTTGTTGCGACCAACAATGCAGCAGTGTATGAAGGTCTTCTTGCAGGGCTCCGGGCAGCAAACTTCCTCGGAGTCCGTCGATTAGTAGTGAGGGGAGACTCACAGCTGGTCGTAAACCAGGTAAACAAGGAGTACAGCACCTCCGATGAGACAATGGCTCATTACGTGGGGGAAGTGAGGAGATTGGAAAAACACTTCAGTCATTTCGAAGTCCAATACATCCCGCGAAAGGACAATATTCTCGCAGACAAATTATCCAAAATTGGGTCCTCACGCTCATCCGCTCCGGCAGGAGTGTTCATTGAACACTTGGACCATCCTTCGATCATGACTTCGGTCGAGGATGATCCGGTAATAGCCTTCGTTACCAACCTCGGTCAGGAACAAGATTGGACTCATCCATTGAGGGTCTATCTTGAACATGGGACCCTACCCGAGGACGAAACTGAAAGTGATCGGTTAATTCAAAAAGCGCGTCTGTACAAACTCATAGATGGGATTTTGTACAGAAAGGGTACTTAAGGAGTATTCATGCGTTGTATATCTCAGGAGGAAGGAAAATCCCTCTTGAAAGAAATACATGACGGTGTATGCGGTGCGCACACGTCATATCGGACTCTGGTCGGAAAGGCTTTTCGACAAGGATTCTACTGGCCTTCGGCACTTGATGATGCTAAACATATGGTCAAGACGTGTCCCCAGTGTCAGTTCCACGCAAGACAAGTTCATCAACCTGCCTATGCGTTGCAAACCATTCCTCTCGCATGGCCATTCGCGGTCTGGGGGATGGATATCGTCGGTCCTATGCCACAAGCGGTCAATGGGTACAAGTTTCTGTTCGTAGCCATTGACACATTTACAAAGTGGATTGAGGCCGAAGTTCTTCCATAAGAACATTGTGGCACGATTTGGTGTTCCAAACCGTCTCATCACAGACAATGGTTCTCAGTTCGCCAGCGGTCTTTTCCTGGACTACTGCGATCAGGTTGGGACCAAAGTGTGCTTTGCTTCTGTGGCACATCCACAAAGCAACGGTGCCGTAGAACGGGCCAATGGGCAAATACTGCAAGGCATTAAAAAGCGCGTCTTTGATCGCCTTAAGACCCGCTCGGGGGCTTGGGCAGACGAGCTCTATACCGTTCTATGGGCATTACGGACTACTTCTAGTCGAGCCACCGGCGAGACGCCCTTCCATTTGATCTATGGGGACGAGGCCGTATTGCCTATGGAAGTAAGTATTGGTTCTGTTCGGACAGATCAGTTCGAACAGATTAATCAGTCCGAACAACGGGCGCAAGATCTCATCCTCTTAGAAGAATGGCGTGATCGCACCCTGGTTAAATCCGCGGCATACTTGCAAGCTTTACGCAGGTATCACAGTAAAAAGGTGCGACCACGTCATCGCAACGTGGGCGACTTGGTTTTACGAAAAATTCAAGACCAGTCTAATCGCAACAAATTCTCCCCAAAATGGGAAGGTCCTTATACTGTTGTCTCAGCACCGCGAACAGGATCTGCGCGGTTAGCTATGGAGGATGGTCGGATTTTGTCCAATACTTGGAACATCGATGAACTTCGCAAGTTTTACGTGTAAGTATTCCAATCACTTTTTTCCTGTTCAATTAGCATCTTTTCATAACATAAAATATGTTTTGCTTCCATACAATGAGTTTTTCTCTTTAAGCCCGTATCATATGCATTCGACCTGGGGGCTGACCGCCGGCGGTCAGATCATTACAACAATCTAATCGGATTCGCTGGTCGATCTCAAGACCACTTCCAGATAAGTCACTCCTAAATAAGCCGTTTCTCAGCGCATACGGGGCTATCTGGAAAGTCCTTGGTCATCTGAGTGGCTACCAGTTCGCAATAAGATTAGACGTTACATTGATCCTGATCGTCGGTTTAAAACGCACACCCCTGGTCGTTACGCTTATGTCACGTCTGCCACGACAGTGACATTACCTGTGAGGAGCCCAGCTCGGTGCAGCTGGTCCCTTAAACCACTTGACTTCCCAGGATGAGTCAATCACAGGGATACATTGAAGCAGCAAAATAACACAGTAGTCATAATTGTATGGCCATCAGGCCTTAGTACAAAACGAGTTACAGTGCCTTACAAGGCACAAGGGTCTAACAAAATAACACATCTAGTCGGCGGAAGCTAGGCCCAAAAGCAATCCACAGGAAACAGAGGTTGACAGCAAGACAACACCACATCAGGGCTCCAAATGAGACTGCTCATCTTCTCCTGGCTCTACAGCATCTTCAGGGTATCCTCCAAGGTCGTAGAACGCTCCATCTATTGATGAGTTGTTGCAAGGGTGAGTACTTACGTACTCAGCAAGTCATAGGGAAGGTAGAGATACATATATATATATATATATATATATATATATATGACATGAACCTATGCTATTGGGGAAAGAGTGAAAGGTTTTTCCCAAAATACATTTCTTTCTCAATTCTTACTCAACTTCTGATCATACCCATGGTAGTAAATAAATCATATTGATGGTGATACATAAATCCCATATCCAAGGCGATATATCCTCATATCACACTACTCTTATTCAAGTCTTTCAATCATATACTCATAGCAGTATTTCATAACTTAGGGCATAAACCACATGCCTCTTAATTATCATATGTTGGCTAGATTATGGTATTACCGCGACACGTCAACACATGACAGCCCACGGCAACACCCCTTATCGTGACAACACATGCCACTTGGGTAATCTTGAACTAACAAATTTTAGTTTATAAAACAGTACTTGTGTCACACCCCATGGATTTTATCCACCGCGGCATACTCCTAAAACTCAGGAGCACGAAGTATTCGAATACATTTTTAAACTCTGCAGAGATGTACCTCTTTTTAAATCCACTTTTTCACTCGACTTCCAAGTCGGGCCAACTCCATGCGACTTAAACGCATGTGACAAGGCCGAGATCACACAACGTTTTTGCAGTCTAGTATTAACAGTATCCCTGCCCGGTAAATGGACAATACCGTCCCAAGTACCGTTGTGGGTCCTCCCCACTGCCTTACTTCCTAGTCTGGGTCTATGTTCCCGCAGGACACATAACCTCTTTTGATTACAGTCGCGCACGACTTAATCTGGCGTAGGGTGTCTTCCTTCTTTACACCTTATCCTCTCATAATTTTTCTGATCTCACATCACTCATGGACGAACTGCGTCCCACCAGTTTCCACGCGAGAAACCGGATCGACAAGCCATGCAGGGAACTGATAATACTAAGAAAGCTACTAGGTTGCGCCTGTCCCATACCAGGTAAGTGGTTGGTACGTTTTTCATGCCACTAGACGCATAACACAAGGTTCTAGTCCTTACATGCCAGTGACCAGATCATACCACAAACCATGCACCTTTAGTGCCTGCACAACCCGTGCAGCCAAGCACCTCCAGTGCTACCACCATTCCATACCAAAATACTGGTCACGGCTAGGGGTTCTATTTCATGAATATAAATGTACATGTTTATACTTTTATTAGTTCGTGGCTTACTATCTTATCAAGTTCACATTCCTCAAGTATTCAATCTATCACTGCCATAATATTATTGATCTCAACACATGCAATATTAATGAGATATCTATTCATGGAATAGCATAGCAATTCATAAAATATGGGTTTCAATATGATCAAAGTATGACTTGCCTTCCGCGTCGTAAGTATCAGCAGTCGATGACGGTTCAGCGACAAGATCTTCAACCCCGGACTCTTGCTCTAAACAAGATCAAACAAGCAAACAGGCATTACAATTCATTCTATTCTTACTAATTCACTACATGCAAAGATGCAAGGAGAAAATACTCTGGTGATACAAGGTTTGAAAGCGATTTGAGTTTAACTATGGAAACCAGGGTTAAAATTAGTTGTTAAGGTTTACAAGGTTCCAAAATATCAGAGTGATATCAAGGTGGTGACTGGTTTGCCCAAAAACAGCGAATGTCTTTAGGTTGGCATTCGGTTCAAGGCATCGACATAAGGTTGATGGGTGATAGAGGGCTCAACTCAAGTTGTGACAGTAGAGAAAAGTGTAGATCGCAACATCAGGAGTCTAAGGGACAAAGTTATTTTCAAAGTTCATGGCTGGAAGTGGGTGAAAAGGCTCAATGCCACTGGCTGACATAGGCTGGCAGTGCTCTAGAATGGCATTGACATGGTTTGAACAGTTTCCAGTGGCCAAAGTAGGTTTTGATTCAAGCATATGGTGCACAAGGTAGTGAGGCAGCTATTTGACAAAGAAATTTCTGTTTTACATGACCAGAGGTGGGTGAACAGGGCTAATGCCACTGGCTGACATAGCCTGGCATAGGCTTGACACGGCCAGAAACTAGGGTTAGCCATATCTTTTGACTCAGGGCTCCAAATGATGCACCACTTTGTCTGGTGGTTAGGCATTTGTAACAGGAACAAATGTCTCAACAGGATCTAGGGCAGGAGATGGCCGGAAAGTGATTAAAACCGGCGAAGAACACGGTGGCCGAGCTGTTCTCAACAGTTTCTGGACAAAACTTTGGCATGGCGATATTTCTTCATCTGGGCCGATCCAGGTGTCGAGCTAGAAGGCAAAAATACTCCTGGGGTCGAGGCACATCTACTAGACAAGGTGGTTGGGGTTGAAACGGCCGGGAACAAAATCCGGCGACCAGAGCTAGGGGAGAAGACATCAAAATTGGGCATTTCTGTTTTAGGGAAAATAAACTTAATTCCTTGCTTGAGGATGGTCTCTGGGGCATAAGTAAGCTAGGTGTGAAGCTAGATTGGCTGGGGAAACACCAGAGAAGCTTAACAGCGAGCTCCAGTTCACATGCAAGGTGCAAAGTTGGGATTTTTCATACTTTAGCAAATTCTTCGATTCTGGTTGCTTAGAGATGCTTAGATAAGTTCACTAATCAAGATTGATCACAGGCTCAAGAGCTAATTCACTCTGGTTAGAGATTAATTGCTCGCCGGAGTTGCTGGAGAGAAAAGGAAATTGCCGGCGACTGGAGAGGTTTGAAGTCAATTACTTGCTCGAGTATGATGAGGGAGGTAAGAGGAGCTTACTGAAGTAGCTGGAATCGAGGAGGAAGCAGTGTAGAGGCTTGGCACCGTGAGCCTCTTCTCGAGCTTGCCGAAGAAGACGAAGACGACGGCGTGGTTAGGGATTTTGGGTGGTTCTGGTGTGAGTGCCTTCGTGCTGGGCTGGGGCGGCTTTTATAGGCACAGCAAGGGGCTTGCAACGGCTGGAATTGCACGGGGAAGTGAAGCTCGAATCGATGGCGAGTTGACTGGTCGGGCGGGACAGCAGCGAAGTGACGCGCTCCAGCGGCCGTGCCGGCTTTGCAGGCTGGCGTGCGCTGGCCCGGGTGATGCAACGGCGAACTGACGGCCTCCTCCGGCATGCTTGCAACGTGGCACCGAGCTTCTGCAGTGGCTGCAGCGATGGCGTGCGCGCGCGGGCAAAATTGGAGATGCTGGTGCGGCCGCGGTGGCTCCACGGTGGCGAACGACGTGCGCACACGTGGCAGGAACGCGGTGGCAGGGGTGGCGACCACGGGGCTTCACCGGCGACGAAGCTCCTGGCGTGGCAGCGCGGTGGTCGCGGTCGTGCACAGCTGCTGGTCGTGCACAGTGTCTCTGGTCGAACCAGGGACCAAATTGCAAGGATTCTTATTTGAAATCTGGACTGATTTGCAATTTCTGTCTTAGAGATGGTTAATTTGAGGATTGATTTCATGGCTGAGTATAACATTTCTATTAATACTCATCTAGCTCAAATTTGGAGAAAGTTTGATAAGATTTGAGGGATTTCACCTATTTTCAAAAATAGGGTAAAATTAGGGTAAACTAAATCTAGATTTTGTCGATCTCGAATTCTGGTGATTGGAGAGAGATTTTGAAGTCTGATCAAAAGGGAGATCTGTATCAAATAGTATTTGGAAGGTGTTTCCTGAAGAAATTCTGAAGTTGGAATTGATTTGTGGATTTTAGCCTTTTCAGGCTTCCAGGTAAACAGAAAAGGGCTTATTCGCAGTAAAATTTGGACTAAACTGCGAAAAGTGTTTAGATGAATTAATCTGGCTCCCAACTTTTTGAAGTGAGTTGAGGATGAACCTAGGAACATATTCCAGGGGTTACTTGAGTCTGGATAAGGTTAAATCAGAATAATTCAATCATCTGGAAATTGGGGTACTTAGGGTAAATCTGAATTTTCCTGTTTTCGAAAACAGAGAGAGGCTTAGGTACTGAGAGTTAGGGTCAGAATTTGATCTGGCTCCTGAAGACTTTTATTTTCAGGGTAATTGGTAGGTTAAATCTGGATGGTCAGATCTTGATCTGAATCTATAGAATAGATTTGGAGATTTTTAGGGTTTGGGAGAGATTAGAGTTCAGCTGATCTGGCTACTACTACAGAGATACATGCATGCAGGGTTTTTATGCAAAACTTTTCACCCCCAAAACTAGGGTGTTACTGCTTATATTTTCTCCTCTGCTTATAACACTAAGGCTTCAGTATTCATAAGCAGAGGCGGGGGCTGGGGGGATGTGCTTATAGTATGGAACTCATAATATAAAAATGCAAACTATGTACTTCCTGTCAAAAATGATTTTTTACATACATTGCATTATACACAATTGTCTAGATACAAAAATAAGGATCATTCGATCCCCAGCTCAGTCAGGAGCCTATCTACTAAGGGCTTGACCTCCTCCATGACTGCATCGAGCAGCTCTTCACTCTCGACCTCAACCGGACCCACCAGTGCACTTAGATCTGCATCTGGGCCATGGTGAAGTCGAACCCGGCTGAGTACGGCTACTGCGGCTGATCGAACCCTGGTTCTGATCGCCTCTTCGCGTCGCCGTGTATCTCCAGGGAGATACTCAAGCAGTGATTCTGCCTGAGCAGTGAGCAGCGATGTCCAGTCGCTTACACTGAGGTCATCCTTCTTCGGTTCTACCACATCGGTCTTCAAAAGATCAGCCACGGCCTTCAGTTTTTCGAAGATCAGGAGGCTCAGCTCTTTGATCGCCCGATCGGTGTGGCGAATCGAGGATTCGAGAATCCCCTTGTCCCGACTAAGCTGTGTAATTCGACCTGCTTGCGCTGTACAGAGAGAGGAGATTATTTGCATATTATGGATTCAAGTCTTCTTAATCAGGAATCGGCTTACCAGCATTTTCTGATCGAAGTTTGTTGATCTCGGTCTCTTGTTTCTTAAACATTGAGACTGAACTGAGCCTCAATTCGGCCACCTCTTTCTTCACAAATGTAACCTCTCTGCAGCATAGTCAAGGCAGTCACAACCAAAATGCACCCATACTAACCAAAGGGTAATGATCCTTACTTGCGCAAGCTGTCGCGTTCTTTCTGAATGGCTTCTGTATTGGCCATCACAACATGCGACTGGCCTGTTAGCCAGGATAATCCCTGTGATACAAAGGAAGAAGATCAAAGGTGTCCTAAGTACAATTCAGGCACGAGAGCAGAGGTTTATTATACCTTCATAAACTTTTGTAAAACAGCATCATCCAATCCAGCGGGGATCTCGCTAGAGCCCCGGATGTGCTTACTACAGGGACAGTTGGTGGGAGTGCCGGCTGGGCGCTACCCCCAGTACTCATCGGTTGTGACTGGGTCCCTGCATTTATTCCTTCCCCTGCAGTCTGGACGACTTCCTGGACCACAGGGGTGGAGCGTTCTTCATTGGAAGCTCCTGTACCAGCTGCGGCTTCAACCCCTCCGGAGGCGGTTGAAGAGCTGGGCGTCGTCTTTCTTTGCCTGACAAGAAAGACAATTTGAGCAGTTTTTATTTAAGATTATTGCCAGTTTAAGGTTTTTACCTTATTTGAAATCCCATTCGCTCCTGAGATTTCTGGGAAGGTTCCCCTTGGGAAGGAGAACCATCATCGGTTCTTGCCTTCCTCATGGCAAACAAGGCAGCTCCCCCCTGGATGTGTTCAGCTATGAGCATATTTCTAAGGAAAAGATAGAGACAAAAAGCAAGGTCTTTACCTGGGCTACCGTACTGGCTGGTGGGGCTACATCCGAAGGCCTTGACAACTCCTGGGTCGCTGGAGCCGCCGCAACCGGCCTTTGCTCAACTACCTCCCCCTCTGTCCGCGGAGGAGGAGGATTTTCCTCTCTAGGACTCGCGGTAGTCGCAGGGAGAAGCCCTTCTCCCTGTATAAACATTGACTCGTCAAAATATACAGAACGAATTGAAGAAAGTATGACTGTAAGAAATCCTTACTGAGGTCGCCCTTTCGACCAGGGAAGCAGAGACAATTAACCCTGAAGCCTCGGGGGCTTCAGGAACTTGGAGGTCGTCCGCGATCCCAAGATTTTCCGCGGTGGCAGGATCTACCACGACCACCTCTTCGGTAACAGTGGTCTCTGCGGGGCAGCTTGGGGCATCGCCGGATGGGAGATCCGCGATCTTCCTCCTCCGAAGGACCAGAGGAACGTCATCCTCTTCCTCCTCACTCCCCTCTCCCTGTACGACGAAGAAGTGATTCCAATCTGCGCCTGGTAAAACAGAAGGGATGTGATATCTTACCATTGTCTTTCTCGCGGTAGGAGGAACGCTCCGTGAAGACCCCTCCCCGGGATTTGGCCTGGCCTTCTTGGGGGCAGGACTCTTTGTCCTGGGTCTTTGGGAGACCTTCTTCACGTTCTTTACCGTTGGCTTCCCAAGAGAGCTGACGTTCTCACTCGGGAAAGTCGTCTCGGCAAACCTTCCTAGGAGCTGATTCACATTTTCGATGGAAATGTTTAACGCTGGACATGCATAAGACCTGAAAAACGGAGGCCAGATAGAGAATGTACCTTTCGGCGCTCCTGTTTAAGGTCGTCGCCGGCGTGAATCAGACTCTGTGGACAAGGCGATCCCTTAGGGCCCTCTACATCGGCGTTGTAGGCCCTAAGGAGGGAGTTGGTCCGCCTTTCAATTTCAGATGAAGGCAGGACTGTTCCCAAATTCGAGTCAGAATTTGCACAATTCAAGAATGGGAAAGCTCAGCGCCAAATAAATACCTTTACTGTAGTCTAGGGTGCTATCCGCCATGGACCTAATCTCCCATGCCGGATGAGCCCTTTCACGCAGAGGACTCACCCGGTTCTTCACGAAATCTCGAATAATATCTCGAGCCGTCAATCCTTGATTGACCAAGTGAAGGATCACCTCGGCATGCTTCGAAAGCTCCAAGTTCATCGCCGGGGGAACATCTAACTCGCTCGACTTCTCTGGTCGCGAGTTTTCAAACCATAGACTGCTTTCAGATGGTGGAGAGCAGTAAAACCACCTTTGGTGCCACCCGTGCACAGAGTCTCGCAGGGGTGGGGAAGGATACTCCTTTTTGTCCCTCAGCCGGAAGTAGATGCATCCGGCGGCGTTGGTGCTCTTCGACCACGCCGAAAAGTAGAATCGCCGGAAAAGATCCACACTGGGATATATTCCGACGAACGCTTCACAGAGATGCTGGAATACCCCAGGGATCAGCATCGCGTTGGGGTGGAGGTTAATCAGTTCCCACCCATAGTGCTCAAGAACATCCTTGAGGAACCGACTCTCAGGGAATCGGAACCCACAGCGCAGGTACTCCTCAAAAACCACCAACTCGCCCTCTTGGACGGTTGGGGTTTCTTGGTCCTTCTCCGCGGGCCGCCAGTTGATGAGCAACCGCGGAGGAAGGATCTCCTCCTTCTCTAGCGCCACTAGGCTCTCCTCAGAATGGTGAATGTATCGGCTCCAGGAGGCCATCTTTGGTGGACAATCAAAGCAAAAGTTGGCGATTTTGGGAAGATGAAGGCTGAAGAAAATGAGGGTTTTGTGCGGCGGGAATGATGAGGGTTTTTGGCTGTGTGGCTTCTTTGAGAAGACATCTGCTCTTTTTGTAGACCCAAGGCGGCGCATTAATGTGAGTAAACGGTTCATTTCAAACGTTCCATTGAATGCTTTATTCATTTCCCATAATGGATACTACCTCTGGCGGACCCGATAAAGTGTTCAGGTATCGGATCTGGAACAAAAAGACTTCTTTGTTTCGGAAACTGAAAGTGCAAAAGGACTGAAAAATTTTCAGTACTTTTCAGAAGACGTTTTTCCTTTGTATGTTTTGAACATTTTTTATGGAAATGCTTTGCAAATCAATTTTTAACGTACTGGAATGTTTCTAATTGGGTTATGGTTTGATCGAAACCATGTTTTAGACTAAAATTTCGATTCTAATCGGAGTGACATTCTGACCGAGTTCCGACTCTGGTCGCAATTTAGTTCTGACCGCAGCCCTGAAACTGATTGCGGTATCAGGGCAGGTCGCAATGCTTTTGGAAGCATGATTCTGATCGCAGAATTAAAGTTTCCTGTGTATGAGTGGTCGCGAACATAAAGTTTAAGGCCATATTTTCGCACAGAAGATGTGAAGAATATTCATGAGAAATAAGAAACTTTTATTTCTTACATTCTTTACATACAAAAGGGATACAGTTGATCAAAACGTAGACTTGCTCCGAAAGAAGTTTACAAAGTTCCCCAAGGGACATGTCGTTGTCAGTAGGATCTACACTGGCAACCCCCAGGGAACTAGCAACTACCCTAAGTATATCTACATCGTCCCTAACAACAGACGCACTATTGTCCCTAATCAAGTCAGAGAGTTCTCGCTGTTGCTGAGCGTAGTCCCTCTCTCGACGGAAATGGTGCGCCTCTTCCCGGGATCGATCAAGACATTCTGCTAGACGCAGAATCTTCGAGGCCATCTCCTCGGTCTTCTTCTCCAGGGCATTCTTCTCCTCCAGAAGTGTCTGTCCGGAAGGAAGAGATGGAGCAGCAGAAGGCTGATCGCTGGAGCCTCCAACCTCCTGCATTTTGCAAAAGTTAGTCGCACTAACTATAATTATCAGCAAAAGGGGAGAAAATTGTTACCTGTCCCGACGCATGACCCGTTAGTATACCCATCTTGGGAGGAGGATCATCAGATGGTGGAAGTGCAACCTTCCCATCAGAAGATTGCTTCGCCAACCCAATATGGCAATCATCTGATCGAGGGATAGTCACCGCTTGCCGACCAGAATGTTGATCACCCAAAAGGATGGGAGAATTGGATGTGATGGGATCTTTCTCCAAGGACAAAGGCCTAACATGCCGAGAGGCATGAACGGGGAGGGTCAAAGGAACTGAAGGAAGAAAGAAACTTGCTACATTCTTCACCTTTGTTCCACTGGAAGATCCTTCGTCAACCTTGGATTTCTTCCTTAAGGGAGACAGGACTTCAATCGTTTGAGGCCCTTGTTCGACAACTTTCTCTTCATCACTCTCAATCTCGATGATATCGTGATCTGCCATTGGGAGGAGTATGTGAAAAGGAAGAAGGCAGGATAACAAGAAAAGGACTTAGGCGTGGAGGGAAATTGTAGAGTTTTACAAATCCAGGAGCCTGGTATTTATAGCCGCCTGGGTGATGGTTTGCATTCCAGACGCCTCGGGTTTCGTCAAAGCATTTACAATTTTACCTCGAGATAAAAACAGTTCTACGGCGCTATCATTGCCCGTCACATAATGTCAGAACCCGTCTTGGGAAATCAACCGTTTTCACTTAGTGCGCCACTAAGTGGAAAAATTGAAGAGTCGGGTTAAAAATCTAGTGCATGGTTTTAAAATTCGAAATAAACACGTCTCTTCGTTTTCTTGGAATTTGGGGGCTAGCTGACGAGGATTGTCACCTGGGTCACTTCTAATAAACTTTTGGTTCAAGGCAGGTTCAAACCAGACATGTATCTGGCGATGCGAATTCAAACTATTCTGAGGGGCATCACCATGAGGTCGCAAGCTTTACGCGATCAGGTCGTGGGTTTCGTGCGATCAGGCCGACAGCCTTGTGCGGTCAGAAGTTCGTATGCTATACGCGAACTGAATATCCGGGATGTTGCGCGGTCAGCCCACATTCCGCGGTCAGAACATTCTCGACCATGGTGCTTGGAGTTTATTCGGTCATCCTTGTATCAGGATATTCCAAGCATCCCGAAGATTCCTCCACGTTGAAGACTAACCGTCAGAGGTTAATATATGCGGTTATTCATGATTAACACGTGTTAATAACCTCCGTGGAAGTTAACAGCGGTTCTCCAGAAACCGCATCCAACCGTCTCAGCCAAATCCCGTAGAGCTGCACCTTCTATAGCAACCCAGGAGCTTAACCGTGCCTTCAATTTGGAAAATAATCCACCCAATCGCCTTGCCGCCATTGAGGCCGATTCCTTCTCCAGCGCAGTTCACCACCACTCGCCACCGACCACTTCCTTCGTTGCCACTTTGTCCAATAGATCCGCCTCAGCCTCCAGAGTATATCTCTCCACTACATCACCCTTCAATGTTGTACCAAATCACAAGTTATGCCTGTGCCAAGATTGTGTCCAATAGCTCTGCTGTGCCATGTCGCCACCGTGTTTCCTCACCGCCGTTCGTAGCTGTCCGGCCACTTCAGTGCTCGAAACCACCACCATTGGATTCCTGTTTCTTTCGTCTACCTCCTAGACATAGTTGGTGAAGCAATGCCTGAGTAAAATCAATCAAATGCTTCAGCCCTAATTCTTGACAGTGCACAGACATTCAGTTCACTGTGTCCAAGGGTATTTTTTCAAATTCTTTGAACTTATGGACTTTTCTACAAAAACCTCTTTGCCAAGCTGATTCCTTGCTTCATTGTGCACCCAATGCTTTGATCCAAACTTGTTTTGCCTATTGAAAATCTTCTAAACTATTCCTATGCCATTCTTGGCTATGTCAGGCTATGAATCGAATGTGAATCGGCTGACATTCGCTGTTTTGAGCAAACCAGCCGTGAACTCAATGTCAATATTGATGCCTTGAGACTCTAGTAACCTCCAATACTCAATCTTAGCTTAGATTCTTCAAAACCCTAAAGTCTCGACTCAGTTCAGCTTCCAGTCTCAATCAACTTCAGCGTCGTTCAAAGTTCAGTTATTCATTTAAAGCATATCTGCATATAGATCATAAAACATTTTAATATAGTTAGTAATCATCGTGTGTTTGTGTAACACCCTAGTTTTGGGGGTGAAAAGTTTTGCATAAAAACCCTGCATGCATGTATCTCTGTAGTAGTAGCTAGATCAGCTGAACTCTAATCTCTCCCAAACCCTAAAAATCTCCAAATCTATTCTCTAGATCCAGATCAAGATCTGACCATCCAGATTTAACCTACCAGTTACCCTGAAGATAAAAGTCTTCAGGAGCCAGATCAAATTCTGACCCTAACTCTCAGTACCTAAGCCTCTCTCTGTTTTCGAAAACAGGAAAATTCAGATTTACCCTAAAGTACCCCAGTTTTCAGATGATTAAGTTATCTCGATTTAACCTTATCCAGACTCAAGTAACCCCTGGAATATGTTCCTAGGTTCATCCTCAACTCACTTCAAAAAGTTGGGAGCCAGATTAATTCATCTAAACACTTTTCGCAGTTTAGTCCAAAGTTTACTGCGAATAAGTCCTTTTCTGTTTACCTGGAAGCCTGAAAAGGCTAAAATCCACGAATCAAATCCAACCCCAGAATTTCTTCAGGGAACACCTCCCAAATGCTATTTGCTACAGATCTCCTGTTTGATCAGACTTCAAAATCTCTCTCCAATCACCAGAATTCGAGATCGACAAAATCCAGATTTAGTTTACCCTAATTTTACCCTATTTTCGAAAATAGGTGAAATCCCTCAAATCCTATCAAACTTTCTCCAAATTTGAGCTAAATGGGTATTAATAGAAATATTATACTCAGCCATGAAATCAAATCTCAAATTAAACCTCTCAAAGACCAGATTTGCAGTTTAGTCCAAAGCCAAACCAAAAATCATCGCAAATCAGTCCCTGGTTCGACCAGGCTACTGTGCACGACCAGGCCGTTCAAACGACCACGAGCGCCGGAGTTGGTCGTCGCCGTTGCCACTGCTGTGGTTTCGTCGCCGGCGATCTCCAGCGTCGCCACCTCCGCCACTGTTTCCCTGCCGCGTGTGCGCATCGTGTTCGCCACCGTGGAAGCACCTCGCCCGCCAGCAGCGCCTTCGTTCTCCCTCGCGCGCGCCCGACAACAGCAGCGCAGTTGCGCCACGTCGCAAACATGCCTGGGGGAAACATCAACTCGCCGTTGCATCAACCAGGACTGTGCGCCAGGCTGCAAAAGCCGGCACGGCCGCTGGAGCGCGTCGCTTCGCTGCTGTCCCGCCCGGCCGGTCAATTCGCCATCGATTCGAGCTTCAATTCTCCAGGCAATTCCAGCCGTTGCAAGCCCCTTGCTGTGCCTATAAAAGCCACCCCAGCTCAGCTCAAACACGCGCACACCAGAACCACTCAAGTTCTTAACCACGCCGTCGTCTTCGTCTTCTTCGGCGAGCTCGAGAAGAGGCTCACGGTGCCAGGCCAATCCACTACACCGAACTCCAAATTGAAGCTACCAGTGAGTTACTCTCAACCACTTACCTGTGTAGTAGCAGCCAATTGAGTTCTATCGCACCGCATCGCCGGGAATTGCTGTTTTTCCCCGACAACTCCGGCGAGCAATTAATCCTTAACTAAGTCAAATAACTCTCGAGCCTGTAATCAAACATAATCAGTGGACTGTTTAGAACACATCTAAGCAACCAGAATCACCAATTTCGCTAAAATATGAAAAATCCCAACTTTGCACCTTGCATGTAAGCTGGAGCTCGCTGTTAAGCTTCTCTGGTGTTTCTCCAGACAATCTAGCTTCGCACATAGCTTTTGTATGCCCCAGAGACCCTCCCCAAGCAAGGATTCGAGTTCATTTGCCCTAGAACAGAAATGCCCAATTTTTGTGTCTTCTTCCCTAGCTCCGGCCGCATGGATTTTGTTCCCGGCCGTTTCAACCCCAACCACCTTGTCTAGTAGATGTGCCTCGACCCCAGGAGTATTTTTGCCTTCTAGCTCGACACCTGGATCGGCCCAGATGAAGAGGTATCGCCATGCCAAAGTTTGGTCCAGAAACTGTTGAGAACAGCTCGGCCACCGTGTTCTTCGCTGGTTTTCATCACTTTCCGGCCATCTCCTGCCCTAGGTCCTGTTGAGACATTTGTTCCTGTTACAAATGCCTAACCACCAGACAAAGTGGTGCATCATTTGGAGCCCTGAGTCAAAAGATAAAGCTAACCCTAGTTTCTGGCCATGTCAACCCTATGCCAGGCTATGTCAGCCAGTGGCATTAGCCCTGTTCACCCACCTCTGGTCATGTAAAACAGAAATTACTTTGTCAAATAGCTGCCTCACTACCTTGTGCACCATATGCTTGAATCAAAACCTACTTTGGCCACTGGAAACTGTTCAAACCATGTCAATGCCATTCTAGAGCACTGTCAGCCTATGTCAGCCAGTGGCATTGAGCCTTTTCACCCACTTCCAGCCATGAAACTTGGAAATGACTTTGTCCCTTAGACTCCTGATGTTGTGATCTACACTTTTCTCTACTGTCACAACTTGAGTTGAGCCCTCTATCACCCATCGACCTTATGCCGATGCCTTGAACCGAATGCCAACCTAAAGACATTCGCTGTTTTTGGGCGAACCAGTCACCACCTTGATATTACCCTGATATTTTAGAACCTTGTAAACCTTAACAGCTAATTTTAACCCTGATCCCCACAGTTTAACTCTAATCGCTTCCAAACCTTCTTTTCCCAGAGTATTTTCTCCTTGCATCTTTGCATGTAGTGATTTAATAAGAATAGAATGAATTGTAATGCCTGTTTGCTTGTTTGATCTTGTTTAGAGCAAGAGTCCGGGGTTGAAGATCTTGTCGCTGAACCATCATCAACTGCTGATACTTACGACGCGGAAGGCAAGTCATACTTTGATCATATTGAAACCCATATTTTATGAATTGCTATGCTATTCCATGAGTAGATATCTCACTATTATTGCATGTGTTGAGATCAATGATATTATGGCAGTGATAGATTGAATACTTGAGGAATGTGAACTTGATAAGATAGTAAGCCACGAACTAATAAAAGTTTAAACATGTACATTTATATTCATGAAATAGAACCCCTAGCCGTGACCAGTATTTTGGTATGGACTGGTGGTAGCACTGGAGGTGCTTGGCTGCACTGAAGGTGTAGGCACTGAAGGTGCATGGTTTGTGGTATGATCTGGTCACTGACATGTAAGGACTAGAACCTTGTGTTATGCGTCTAGTGGCATGAAAAACGTACCAACCACTTACCTGGTATGGGACAGGCGCAACCTAGTAGCTTTCTTAGTATTATCAGTTCCCTGCATGGCTTGTCGATCCGGTTTCTCGCGTGGAAACTGGTGGGACGCAGTTCGTCCATGAGTGATGTGAGATCAGAAAAATTATGAGAGGATAAGGTGTAAAGAAGGAAGACGCCCTACACCAGATTAAGTCGTGCGCGACTGTAATCAAAAGAGGTTATGTGTCCTGCGGGAACATAGACCCAGGCTAGGAAGTAAGGCAGTGGGGAGGACCCACAACGGTACTTGGGACGGTATTGTCCATTTACCGGGCAGGGATACTGTTAATACTAGACTGCAAAAACGTTGTGTGATCTCGGCCTTGTCACATGCGTATAAGTCGCATGGAGTTGGCCCGACTTGGAAGTCGAGTGAAAAAGTGGATTTAAAAAGAGGTACATCTCTGCAGAGTTTAAAAATGTATTCGAATACTTCGTGCTCCTGAGTTTTAGGAGTATGCCGCGGTGGATTAAATCCATGGGGTGTGACACAAGTATTGTTTTATAAACTAAAATTTGTTAGCTCAAGATTACCCAAGTGGCATGTGTTGTCATGATAAGGGGCGTTGCCGTGGACTGTCATGTGTTGACGTGTCGCGGTAATACCATAATCTAGCAAACATATGATAATTAAGAGGCATGTGGTTTATGCCCTAAAGTATACGAAATACTGTCATGAGTATAAGATTGAAAGGCTTGAATAAAAATAATGTGATATGAGGTTATATCGCCTTGGATATGGGATATATGTACCACTATCAATATGATTTAATTACTGCCATGGGTATGATCAGAAGTTGAGTAAGAATTGAGAAAGAAATGTATTTTGGGAAAAACCCTTCACTCTTTCCCCAATAGCATAGGCTCATGTCATTTATACTGTAACTATATCTCTACCTCCCCTATGACTTGCTGAGTACATAAGTACTCACCCTTGCAACAAGTCCTCAATAGATGGAGCATTCTACGACCTTGGAGGATGCCCTGAAGATGCTGCGGACCCGGGAGATGATGAGCAGTTCCCTCCGGAACCCTGATGTGGTGCTGTCTGCTGTCAACCTCTGTTTCCTGTGGATTGCTTTTGGGCCTAGCTTCCGCCGACTAGATGTGTTATTTTGTTAGACCCTTGTGCCTTGTAAGGCACTGTACCTCGTTTTGTACTAAGGCCTGATGGCCATACAATTATGACTGCTGTATTATTTTGCTGCTTCAATGTATCCCTGTGATTGACTCATCCTGGGAAGTCAAGTGGTTTAAGGGACCAGCTGCACCGAGCTGGGCTCCTCACAGGTGATGTCACAGTCGTGGCAGACACGACAGTTTGTTTGTCACCGAGCAGATCCAGAGTTGAGTTCGAGGACTTCATTGTCGACCCAACACCAACTACTGACTTTTACGATGCGGAAGGCAAGTCATATTCTTGAACATCTTGAACCTATATTTTAAGAGTTGCTGTAACATAACCTTGAATATAAGTAGTATTGCATGTGAAATAATAATTGAGATATGAAATGGCAGTACAAGGCTGGATTCCCGTGAAATGTGAAATGAGCAAGTAATGAGCCATGAACTATTATATATTTACTTATGTATATTTATGAAATAAAACCCCTAGTCGTGACCAGAGTTTGGTATGGAATGGTGGTAGCACTGGATGTGCGTGGTTGTGGATGGTCTGGTGATGAGGACATTGTGACCACATATCCACATGTTTTAACTCGAGCACATGTGCGTCACCTTGGACAACAGGTGAATTCGTTTCTTGGGCAAATTAATTATTTAATTACAGAACAAATGATATTTCCTAATGATTGCTCTTTGCTTGTTGTTACATGTGAAGGAGGTCTCGACAAAGTTGTTAATACAATTCACAGCCAAGGAAGAATAAACACTATTCTGGCAACTTCGACCAACGGTTACGTCGACCTTATTGATCAGAAGAACTCTGCACATGATCAGAAAGGCTCAAGGTCACATCATTGCTCAAGGTCACAACACTGCTCATGGTCGCAGCCGATCAAGTCTGAAGACACATGGTCGCAACCTGAGGATCATCCAGTTTGCCGATCAAGCTTGACTGTCCAGTAAATTCAACCAAGCTCCAATTTCAGAACAGATGTCCAAATAGGTCTTCCAAGCATTTTTTGGAAAGGTAATCGAAAGAGCTTTCCAACGCATCAAGAATCATCAAATTCTAACATCGTATGCAACCAGGGGACCCGAAACAATGTCAAGTGCACGAGTGATGAGACCATGTACATCATGGTTATGACCAAGACGACATCAACATGGTGGTCATCAAGATGTCATCGTCCGCCACCTTGGCCAGGACGCGAAAGCTGGCAGCACGTACATCGTCTGGATTTTGTGCTGTCGCCGCCACAAGTTCGGCCTCCACCTTGGCCACCTCCCCAAACACAAGACGTGCTCAAGAAAGGCGCCTCTACACCTCTAAGGTCGCACAAGCCACGTCGCTCCAAGGCCAGCCCACAAGTGAGCTCAATTCATCCGCGAGTCCGGTTCGGCCATCTGCGCATAGTCCAACTTCAAACGGACGTACAGGCCACATACGAAGTCCGTTTTCAACTTTCTTGGACTCTACGGACAAGAGAACGATGAGAGCTTTCCAACGGATCCAGTCCCATATCCAAATTCCTTACGGATCAACAGGAATCATCAAAATAAGATTACGACTAGAATCTCACGTGCGCTGCGACGCTCCACTTTGGGCCCAAGGCCCATGTACCCCTAGGGTTTCCTCCTCCACCCCATGGCCGCCCCATACAGTATATATATGGCCGCCATGGCTGCCGTTTAGACTTGGGTTTTACTTAGATTAATCTGTCAAAGAACAGTTTCGCCGTGTATCGGTTTGTGGAACCCCAACTCGTGAGAGTCAATTTATATTTGCAATATTTCAGATTGCTTCTTTCTCGTTCTTGCTTGTGTTCTCGATTCGCATGCAGGGATAAGCCTTCTTGGCGAGGTCAATCGTGTTTGTGCATGGTTGATAACCAACGGAGCCGTGGTGTAGCGATTGCTGGGTTCGGATCGGTTCTGATCGAAAGCCGGATCGTCAACGTCGAGTCTCCACCAATCGACTTACCTCTACCTGTCGGAAGATCGGTCCACCGTGCGCATCAAGTGGTATCAGAGCCTCGGTTGCCCGTCAGGTATACTTGTATCCCCTTTGTTCATTATTCATCTTTCACCTAGAGTCCAGAAAATTGCCCCACAAAAATATTTGAGTTCGCCGTCATATCCATCGTCCAAGCCACTTTGTGCCCTTCGCGATTTCGTTTTCAGTTTCGCGTTGTTGAATTTGTATCCATCGTCATCGTCTTGTTGCTGGTTTAGAGTAAGTTCTTAATCTAGTTTGAGTCTTGCATCTTGACGTCGAGTCTAACGCCATCACGTCGTCGTCGCCGCCGCGTCCAAATCGGCTGTCAATCTGTCAAGTTCGGTATTTTGCTTTTATCTCCTTCGTCTGACCATCAAATTGGACAAATTCAGAGTCTAAATTGTAGCTCCGAAAATTCTCTACAACTTTGTCCATTGTGAGAAGTTCTAGAAACGCCGTTTTCAAGTCCAAAATCGCGTTGAAAGTGAATCTGTTTGATTTCGGATTTCCTACACAGACTGTATTGCGGGGCCCATATCGCCTAGATCCGTTATCCAAAATTGGTGTTCCATATATGCAAATTGATCAACACGAAACGATCTACAACTTTTCTGTTATACGTTTTAGCGTTTGAGGCCTCCAAAAATCCAAAAACAGCATAGAAAGTTTCTGCATAGTAGATCTGTTTTTCCAGCGAGAGAAAATTGAGTGTTTGTGTATATATCTTGTAATCTCTCATATGCGGCACTATTGATATTAAAAAAAAAAAAGTGAAAAAGGCAAGTGCACAAAAAAAAAGAAGCCGCACAAAGATAAAAAAAAAAAAATAAATAAAAAGCAAGAAAAAAAAATCAAAAGTGCTTGTATCCTTTGTATCGACAGTGTTACGTCATTCGTTTTGCTTGCTTGAGCTAGGTCTGAGAACGAGTTTAGGCCAGCAACTTTGACAAGTACTTTGGATATTTATTCAGCTTTGCTATTCTGATTTCGATGATTGCATATTCCTTGCTACTAAATATTGCATATCCAAGCTCCACAAATACATCCTTCTGATCAGCACAGGTTATTGACCCTTGCAATCGCTTCATCACGCTCTCACGGTGTCACGAACCAACCACACCGGTTGCACCGTCCCTCGCGTTGAAAGTGAATCTTGTTCGGATCCGTGAAAAGTAGCTTGGGATTTTCTTTTTATAGTTTGTTAGGATTCTATTTTGTTTCAAATTAGTTTCGAATTCTGGTTTTAAAACTTCTATCTTTGTAGACACCATCCTCTATAAAAGAGAAGGCATGGTCTGTCGGGGGAAATCTCCGTGGGACTAAGCCCAGGTAAGTTGCGTCACGTTTGCCCGGGGATCTGGCCCCCAGGGCCTCCCCGGGCGCCGTCGTTTTGCCCCCTGGACGTGGCCTCCGGTGCCCTCCCGGGCGCCGCCATTTGGCTCCCGGGACGTGGCCTCCGGTGCCGTCCCGGGTGCCGCCATTTGCTCGGGGACGTTGCCTCCGGTGCCCTCCCGGGCGCTGCCATTGGGCTCCCAGGACGAGGACTCCGGTGCCGTCCCGGGCGCCGCCATTTGCCCGGGGACGTGGCCTCCGGCCCCTCCTCGGGCGCCGCCTTTTGGTCCCCGGGACGTGGCCTCCGGTGCCCTCCCGGGCGCCGTGATTCGGCTCCCGGGATGTGGCCTCAGGTGCCCTCCCGGGCGCCGCCATTTGCCCGGGAACGTGGCCTCCGGCCCCTCCCCGGGCGCCGCCTTTTGGCCCCCGGGACGTGGCCTCCGGTGCCCTCCCGGGCGCCGCCACTTGGCTCCCGGGACTTGGCCTCCGGTGCCGTCCCGGGCGCCGCCATTTGCACGGGGACGTGGCCTCCGGCCCCTCCCCGGGCGCCGCCTTTTGGCCCCCGGTGCCGTCCCGGGCGCGGCGATTGGGCTCCCGGGACGTGGCCTCCGGTGCCGTCCCGGGCGCCGCCATTTGCCCGGGGACGTGGCCTCCCGCCCCTCCCCGGGCGCCGCCTTTTGGTCCCCGGGACGTGGCCTCCGGTGCCCTCCCGGGCGCCGCTATTCGGCTCCCGGGACGTGGCCTCCAGTGCCGTCCCGGGCGCCGCCATTTGCCCGGGGACGTGGCCTCTGTAACACCCTGAGTTAGGGGTGAAAATTTCCTTTTTCATCAATAGCATGCATGCATGTATCAGTAGTAATAGCCAGATCAGTATCTATCCTAAGCCCTAAAATCTCCAAAATCTATCCTGTGACCTCAAATCAAGATCAGATTGTTCAGATGTGATCTATCAGTTACTTTGAACTTAAAAGTCTTCAGAACCTAGATCCAATTCTATCTCTAAATTCCAGATTTATCAGCTCTTTCTGTTTTTGAAAATAGAAATATCTTATATTACCCAAATACCCTAAGTTTCAGAAATACAGATTTAATCAAAATCTTGACCAAGTTCAGACCAGATTATTCCTGGAATATGATCATGGGTATGTCAATACCTTAATATAAAAAGTTGACAGCCAGATTCTGCTATCTAAACCTTTTTCACAAATCAGTCCAAGACTTATCGCAAATTAGTCCTTATCTGATATCTGAAAACCTAAAAAGACTAAAATCTCCAGATTAACTCTAAATTCAGAATTTCTTCAGCAAATCTTCTCAAAATGCTATTTGTCACAAGTTTCTCTTCTGTTCAAATTCCAAAATCTCATCCTAAGTACCAGAATTCAAAATCAAATGAAATTCAGATTTCAATTACCCTAAATTATCCTATTTTCAGTTTGTATCAAAAACTATCCAAATGTGCCAAGTTTTATTTTCAATCCCTGCCAAATCATCTGTGGAATAAAGATTGCCAAAATAGCAGAATCAAATTCAGAACAAACCTTCCAGAATTCCAGATTTACAGATCAGTCCAAATCAAGAAATCAAGTATTGCAATTAGGCCCTTAATTCGACCAGGGAAGCAGCCAGTGCACGACCAGAAGCTCGCCGTGGTTTTCTTGCGCCGTGGTTGCTCATCGCCGGTGAGGCTTCGCCCGCGCTTGTGACCGTGCATGCCAGTACGCACGTGTCCTCGCCTCAGCCGTCACCGTGGCAGCGTCGTTGCTACGTCGACGACAGCACCGCCCTCGTGCGCGACCAGCAGCAGAAACACCAGGCTTTTGTCAGTTGCTTTTGCGCCGTGCCAGTTGTTGTCGCCACCGTGTGCTCTAGCGTTGCAAAGTCCCGATGAACCAACGAGGTGATCAGCTACAGACTTGTCGCCGTCGCATCACCGTTCTTCGCTGTGTCTTCGCCGCTGTTGCTCCAGCACACAACCAGTCAAGTCACCGGCTGCCAATTACTTCATTGTCTCCTTCTTGCTTGTTTCGCCTGGCCTATTTATACACCACTGTACCCCAGCAACTTCTTGTTTCACTGGAAATCAGCTAAGTCTCGAAACTCTCCTGTTTTCGTCTTCTTCTCCGGCAAGCCGTCGAGGAAGCTCACGGTGCCAGCTTCATCCGTTGTACCAAACTCCAAATTGAATCCATCAGTGAGTACCTCTCATCCTCCTGATTGTACTGTACTATTTAATTGCTCCCCGGTGACCTCTAACGCCGGCGATCACCGGAAATGGCTGAAAATCGAAGATTGCCCTGTTCCGGCAATGCAGCCCGATTCAATTCGAATTAGCCCTCGAACCTGTGAAGCAAATCGATCAGTGAGCCAAATCAAGCAAGCCTGTGAAGTTGGATTTCGAATTTAAACAAGAATCGAAGCTTTTCCCTAAATCGAGCTTCACCAGAAACCGGCGATCGTCGCCAGGCTTCTCCGGTGATCCTCCGGTCAATTTGATGTTACCAGAAGCTTCCCTATACCTCTTAGATGCTCTCCAAGCAAGGAATTAAGTTCTCTTGGCTTGTAGCAGAAACCCCCAATCAGCAGTGTCTCTTCTCCGGCGCCGATGACCTGAAAAGTGTTCCAGGCCATTTCATCCCTCGAAACTTTGTCTAGTATGTGTGCTTTGATCTCCTGAACACTTTTGTCTTCTAGCCCGACACCTAGATCGGCCTAGATTGGAAGTTACAGCCATGCCAAGATCTTGTCCAGAACTGCTCCAGTGCAACCAGTTCATCTCTGTTCATCATCAAATTTCTTGCTTTCCAGCCATTTTCAGCCCTAGATCCTATTGAATGATTTATTCCTGTTATCAATGCCTACCTCCCAGACAAAGTGGTGCATCATTTGGGGCCCTAGATCAAAAGTTATGCTAAGCCCTAGTTTCTGGCCATGTCAAGATTAATGCCAGGATATGTCAGTCAGTGGCATTAGCCCTTTTCACTGTCTTCCAGATGTGCATCTTGAGCATAACTTTGTCCCTTAGATTCCTGAAGTTGTGATCTACAATTTCTTCTTCTACCACAACTTGAGTTAAGCACTCTAGCTTTTCTTAAAGCTATGTCGATGCTTTGAACCGAATGTCGACCTAAAGACGTTCGCTGTTGTTGAGCGAACTAGTCGCAACCTTGATATCATTCTGATATTTTGAGACATTTGGAACCTTGTAAACCTTTGACAGCTAATCTTAACATTGGTTTCCTTAACTTAACCCTAATCAGCCTCTAAATCCAATCATTTCAGAATCATCGAGACTTCATCTTTGCATCTTTGCATAAAGTATAATAATATATGGAAAAGATTATGATTATTGGTTGTTTGTTTGATTGGAGAGCAGATCAAGAGCCCGAGTTCGAGGACTTCATTGCGGATCCGACGTCAACTGCTGTATCTTACGACGCGGAAGGCAAGTCATATCCTTGGTCATCTTGAACCTATATTTTAAATGTTGCTAAAACATAACCTTGAATATAGGCAATATTGCATGTGAAAGATTGAGAATGGTTGATCTATGAATTGGTAGTACTAGACTGGTTATCTATGAAATGTGAAATAAACAAGTTTTGAGCCATGAACTATTATATGTATTTATATACTTATATTCATGAAATAAAACCCCTAGCCGTGACCAGAAAAATGGTATGGATGGCTGTAGCACTGGAGGTGCTAGACTGCAAAGGAATGCAGGCACTAAAGGTGCAGGGTTGTGGATGGTCTGGTCATTGGCATATAAGGACTAGAACCTTGTGTTGTGCGTCTAGTGGCATGAACAACGTGCTAACCGCAAGCCTGGTATGGGACAGGCCTGAACAAGTAATTATGTGGATCGCACATGAAACCCCTGCATGAGATGTGTTGTGATGCACGATAAACACGGAGCGCGGCTCCCACACATATCACTGAAGGTGATCAAGCACGCTGACCCAGTAATGGGAATAAGCAATGGGGTGGAGGTTTGGATACAACCTGCCACAACTGTGCCTCGCTGAGAGCCACAGGGTCGGGGGTGAATTGTGAGTAAAACATAACAAAAGTTCTTGTTATTACCACCTTGCCGCTCACAGTATGAAGTGAGTCAGGGGTCCAATCATTTTGTTATGATAGGAAAGGTTTGAAAGTGGAATATCTTGCGGGTAAATTGGTACCTCTCTGCAGAGTTAAAAACGTATTCGAATACTCCGAGCTCCCGGGTTTATAGGAGTCTGCTGCGGTAGATTAAATCCACGGGGTGTGACACAAATACTATTTTCTAAATAAAATATATTTAATCAAGATTACCCAAATGACATGTGTTGTCATGATAAGGAGTGCTGCCGTGGGCTGTCGTGTGTCGACGTGTCGCGGTAGTGCTATAATCTAGTGAACATGAATGATGATGTTACTTTATGAAAAGTGCTGCCATAAGATGAGATGAGAAAGAAAAGATTATTTTACAAATATCCATAATTCTTGACTAGTCTAGGTTCATATCATTACTACTATATGTATCTACTCTTACCCATGGCTTGCTGAGTACGTAAGTGCTCACCCTTGCAACATTCAACTCAATAGATGGAGCCTACTTTGATCAAGACGATGGCACGGAGTACTATGTGGATCCAGAAGGAGGAGAATCAGTTCCGCCAGAACCCTGAAGTGTGTTGTTCTGCCGTCAACTTCTTTTGTGGGAGGGTCACCTATCTTCTGCTGTGTAGTTAAATATTTTGCTAAACCCTGAATGCCTTGTAGGCATTGTAATTCTCTTTATGCAATATTAAGGCCAGCAGGCCACACTGCTTAATATTTTGTGAGTACTCTGTTGCAATGTAATATACTCCTGTGTTTGACTCATCCTGGAAGTCAAAGGTTTGTGGTATGGGACTAGCTGCAGCGAGCTAGGTCTCTACAGGAGTAGTCGTTGTCCCAGTCTCGGGGCGCGACAGCCTCCGGCCCCTCCCCGGGCGCCGCCTTCTGGCCCCCGGGACGTGGCCTCCGGTGCCCTCCCGGGCGCCGCCATTTGCCCGGGGACGTGGCCTCCGGCCCCTCCCCGGGCGCCGCCTTTTGGTCCCCGGGACATAGCCTCCGGTGCCCTCCCGGGCGCCGCCATTCGGCTCCCGGGACGTGGCCTCCGGTGCCCTCCCGGGCGCCGCCATTTGCCCGGGGACGTGGCCTCCGGCCCCTCCCCGGGCGCCGCCTTTTGGCCCCCGGGACGTGGCCTCCGGTGCCCTCCCGGGCGCCGCCATTTGCCCAGGGACGTGGCCTCCGGCCCCTCCCCGGGCGCCGCATTTTGGCCCCCGGGACGTGGCCTCCGGTGCCCTCCCGGGCGCCGCCATTGGGCTCCCGGGACGTGGCCTCCGGTGCCGTCCCGGGTGCCGCCATTTGCCCGGGGACGTGGCCTCCGGCCCCTCCCCGGGCGCCGCCTTTTGGTCCCCGGGACGTGGCCTCTGGTGCCCTCCCGGGCGCCGCCATTGGGCTCCCGGGACGTGGCCTCCGGTGCCGTCCCGGGTGCCGCCATTTGCCCGGGGACGTGGCCTCCGGCCCCTCCCCGGGCGCCTCCTTTTGGCCCCCGGGACGTGTTCTCCGGTGCCCTCCCGGGCGCCGCCATTTGGCTCCCGGGACGTGGCCTCCGGTGCCGTCCCGGGCGCCGCCATTTGCCCGGGGACGTGGCCTCCGGCCCCTCCCCGGGCGCCGCCTTTTGGCCCCCGGGACGTGGCCTCCGGCGCCGTCCCGGGCCTCATCGCCCTCCTAAAGGTAAAGTCTCGAATTGTTTGTCACGTGCAGGTCACGCGAAGAACCGCCTCGAGAACGAGCGACCACCTGTCAAACATCCAAGGCGTTTGACCGGGAGAAGGACGGCCCTACCCTTCAATCCGACGGTGGCTTACGGGGTAGTTTAGCTTTTTTGCTTCTTTTTGGGGCTATAAATAGTCCTTGTACCCCTCTGTTGTAAAGGATCGGTTCTCTTTTATTGGAATAGCTAAACTCACAGACGTGCTCCGGAATCCTCTCCCCCGGAGAGACCCTCCCCAGCCGACTCCGGTCGGGAGCGCGTCGACAGGACTAGGGCCCCCACCGGGACCCGAACCTGTATAAACCCGTGTGTCATTTTTTGTGCTTGTCCGCCGGGGGAGGACCGGTCATCCGGTCAACCCGCGCCGCGTAATCTTTGCTAGAATCATTCTCAAAACCTGCCGGGGTATTCGCAATACCACGACAGTTGGCGCCGTCCGTGGGGACTCGTGACAAGACGCCATGGCTCCCCCAAGAACAAGGGCTCGTACCCTTCCCGGTGACCCGGGTCTCGGAGACCCGGCGCCGTCCGCCCGGGACACTGCTGTCCCGGCAGTCCCTTCCGGAGGTGACCTGGCCCAGGTACCGCCTCCCTCTTTTCCTCTCAACTTAGGTGCTTCCACCTCTAGGTCGTTCCCGGTGACCGCGGGGACCTCGGCCGGGACCAGTCTCCCCCCGATGGCTCCCCCGGCTCCCCGGGACGCCCTGCTCGAAGCTCTCGTGGAAGGCCAACTCCGCGCTCAGCGCTCTATGGACGAACTCCTTAGCGTGTTGGCGCGGCCTCTGATCTGGGAGGATCTCCAAGTCCTGATCGCATACGGATTCGTGACCAAGTCCTGATTGCATACGGCTTTGCGACCTTAACCGTGTTCGGAAAGGTTTCGCGACCATGGATTGGTTCGCGACCAGGAAAAGGAATTCGTTCCTTGTTCGGAATTGTAATCCTATATATATAACTAAGCTTATCTGTTTAGGATTAGTTAAGTTAGTTATATGAGTCTAATACATTTAGGATTACTAAGTCTGATACGTACTCATATGATTGGACTATAAATACCTTGTAATAGGTCTAGTTTAGATCATCGAAGAGTCATAGAACTTATTTGAGTTTTAGACACTTATAGTTCCTTCGACGTTGACAAGTGTGTCTAACGCTCGACGTGTAAAGCCCTCTTTGAAATAAAGAGTTGTGCAATTACTTTGGGTTTCGGTATTTCCGAGTAAGATCCCGTTATTCCGCATATTAGAATCTGGGAGAGCCTAGTGCGAAAACCAAGACTAGGTCTCAAACGGATCAAGTTGGTATCAGAGCGACTTTCCTATCCTGTGGATGGTGAAGACTTGCCAGGGTTACAAAACTTCCGGTGAAACTCCAGGCGATCAGTTGACGGTTCCTACAGCCGCGTCTCCGACAATGTCTGACGATACCTCCGTTCAAGCTAACCTAGCCGAACAAGTGGCTAAGCTCTCCACTGACATGGAAACCGTGCTTGCTTGAATTAAGCAGCAGGCCATGATTGTACCTCCTAAAGTAGGGAAGGTTATGGGTAAGAAGACTGGTGAAGACTTGCGCAGGGCAGACGAAGATGAAGACGAAGGTGACCACAAGACCAACGACCTCGCCAACACCTCCTTAGCTGTCGGATCTTTTAAAGTCGACGCTAAGATTAATATACCCATATATGATGGGGTGATCGATGCCGAGAAGCTGGATTCTTGGATCGATCAGCTTGAGACCTACTTTGACCCGAAAGGGTTTAGTAGCGTTCAAAAGGTCAAATTTGCACCTTTGAAGATGAAGGACCACGCCAAGACATGGTGGAAGGCCCTTGTCGCCAGTGGTGAAGCTGACGACCTTGCGTGGGGTCAATTCAAAGGACTTCTGCGACAAGAATTCTATCCGATGGGTTACCTTGAGGAGAGATGGGAGCGTTGGCACAGATTGTACCAACGGCGCGACCAGACCGTCCAAGACTATACGACAGAGTTTCGGCGACAAGCAATGGTCATTGGCATCTCACTATCCGACCCTCAAGTATTTCGGAAGTACACATCTGGACTTTAGAAATCGATCAGTACTGAGCTAAGTCTGTTCGGTGTCCAAGACATTGCGACCGCGAGCACAACTGCTATGGCGATCGAGAAGAAGAACAAATCCCGCAGCGACAAAAGCACGAAGGAAAGTGCGACCTCAACAAAGAAAAAGCCGAGTCCGAAGAAGAACGCTTCAAAATCGGGCACGGGTGCCTTTTGCGAACATTGTCAAGTTGCGGGGCATACCAAGGACAAATGTTACAAGCTTCATCCTGAACTTCGACCAAAGAAAAACGGACCAGGGAAAAGAACAGCCATGGCTACTGCGACTTCACCCGACGAAGAAGTTGTCCGAGTGAATTCGGTTAATGAGGCGGATACGACCTTGTCTCTGATGGCAATGCCGAAGGAGAAGGGTTCCGATCCACCGAACGACCATCACCCAACGGAGGACTTGTTCACCATCAACATCCAGGTGAAGCACGAAGTGGTCGCAGCGATATTCGATCCAGGAAGTCAGAAGAATCTAGTCTCCGCTGGACTGGTTCGGCGACTTGGTTTGAAGACAACCACACACCCGCGACCATACCCGCTGGGTTGGTTTACATCCGACGTGAACCAACAGATTACGAGTCAGTGTGTGTTGAAGTTTGCGATCTCTGCACGATATATGGATGAGGTGCAATGCGATGTTATCCCTATCGATATCTGTCAGGTGATCTTTGGGAGTCCGTATCTGTATGACCGAGACGCTCACTTCCATCGGCGAGCGCAAGAGTACGACCTCACCAAAGATGGAGTTAAGTTCGTGATCAGTAGAGACCTCCACGTCAACACTACGAACTTGATTACCGCAAATCAAGCCAAACGAATTGTTAATGCATGTCACAAGTATGTGCTTGTCATGATTCGACCCATTGGTCAAGGTGAGGGTACTCGACCAGCATTGTCGCTGGCGTGCCGAGAGGATTCTGGTTGTTTGTCGGGACTGCTGGAGAAATACAGTGATCTGTTCGAGACTACCCAGGGTCGTCCGCTGAAACGTCCAGTCGAGCACGAAATTCAGCTTGTGTCCGATGCGACACTCCCAATCTGAGTATGTATCACAACTCAGTATTGGAGAATGAAGAGATCAAGAGACAACTTGATGAGTTGCTGAACAATGGTGTCATTCAACCGAGTAGTTCACCTTGTGGATCTCCTGTGGTGTTAGTACCAAAGAAAGATGGGACTTGGCGTATGTGTATCGACTATCGAGCACTGAACAAGATCACCATCAAGAATTGGTACCCCCTTCCTCGTATTGATGACCTGCTAGACCAATTGAAGCATGTTGTTGTCTTCTCCAAATTGGATCTTAAGTCAGGATATCATCAAGTCAGCATCCGAGAGGAGGATACGTGGAAGACCGCGTTCAAAACACGACAAGGTCTGTTCGAGTGGCTGGTCATGCCGTTTGGTCTCTGCAACGCCCCGGCAACTTTCATGCGTCTTATGAATGACGTTTTGAGACAGTTCATCGACGACTTTGTGATCGTTTACCTCGACGACATTCTAGTTTATAGTCGTTCGTGGGATGAGCACCTCATTCATGTCGAAAAGGTGTTCGATCAGCTTCGGCAACATCGACTTCGCCTCAACCGTAAGAAGTGCGAGTTCGGCCAGCAAACTCTACTTTACCTTGGATTCCTGGTCGGCAACGGTACGTTGTAAATCGACCCAGATAAGGTAAAAGTGATTCGCTAGTGGCCGCGACCACGAACAGTTACGGATGTGCGTAGTTTTGTGGGAGCATGCCAATATCTTCGGAAGTTCATCCGACACTTCTCGATTGTGGCTTCTCCATTGCATGCATTAACCAGGATCGATCAGAAGTTCGAGTGGACAGGGAAACATGAGGACACGTTTCTCTTGCTGAAAAGGAAGATCAGCGAGGCGCCTATGTTAGCTTTGCCGAATCTCCAGAAACTGTTCGAGCTGGAAACCGATGCCTCAAGTTATGCGATGGGCGCAGTGCTTTTGCAAGAAGGTCGACCAGTGGCATATCACTCCGAGTTATTCCAGGGAGCTCAGAAGAACTATCCGACTTATGATAAGGAGTTATGCGCACTGCATCAGGCCGTGAAACATTGGCGGTGTTATCTTTTGGGTAAAGAGACGATTGTCCACACCGACCATCAACCATTGCAATATTTGCAAACTCAGTCCAAGCTACAGCAAGCTCGGCACATGAAGTGGATGTCGTATCTGCAGCAGTTCAATCTGGTGATTAAGTACAAGAAGGGCGTACACAACAAATTAGCGGACATGTTGTCGCGACCACCAGTTACGGCCCTCTGTTTATCAGCATTCATGCAGATCGAGCCCTCATGTCATGATGACTATGCCACTATGTACAGTGAAGATCCTGTTTTCCAAACAGTACTGACTGAGCTCGAAACAGGGAAACCTACAGAGTTCGTTCGTCGAGAAGGACTCTTGTACAAAGGCAACTTACTTTGCATACCTCGTGGAGCACCTCGAATTCAATGGTTGCAAGAAGCGCATACATCGAAGGTAGCTGGTCACTTTGGGGTTACAAAGACGTTGCAAAATCTTCACCGGCATGTGTTCTGGCCGCGTATGCAGCAAGATGTGGCTAGTTTCGTTCGAGGCTGTGGTCTCTGCAGCATCTCAAAACCGGCAAACCGAAAATTAGGTTTGTACACTCCTTTGCCAGTTCCATCACGACCATGGGAGAGCATATCCATGGATTTCTTGGGAGGATTGCCTAAGACCCGACGTGGCAACGACTATCTATTCGTGGTCGTTGATTGGTTCTCCAAAATGATTGTTCTTATACCTTGTCGAAAGACTATCACGGGAGAAGAAGCAGCTCGGGTATTCTTTCAACACGTTTGGACACACTTCGGACTGCCGACTTCTATTGTGTCTGATCGCGATACCCGGTTCCTTAGTAACTTTTGGCGATCGCTCTGGACGATGATGGACACCAAGCTAAAGAGGAGTACTGCTTTTCATCCGCAAACTGATGGTCAAACCGAAGTGGTTAATCGCACAGTCGTTCATCTCTTGAGAGGATATAACTCGAAGCACCCAAAGACCTGGGATGAAAGCATACCGTACCTACAGTTTGCTTTTAATCGAGCAGTGCATGGTTCGACTGGAAAGTCGCCGTTTGAGGTCTGTTTAGGATTTCTACCACAGAGTCCATTTGACTTGGAGTTTGTGATCCCTACCTCAGCACAGAACAGCAAGGAAGCATCTGATCAGGATCGAGCACAAAAGTTCCTAGAAGGTATTCAACGACTCCATCGTGAGGTTGAACAGAACTTGCTGAAAGCTCAACTCAAGTACAAGGCGCGACATGATCGGCACCGAGTTGATGCGCAATTTCAAGAAGGTGATATGGTATGGTTACATTTGAGTAAGGAGAGACTTAAAGGTGAAGGTAAGAAGCTCAAACCCATTCGTTATGGTCCTTTTCGGATTTTGCGGAAAGTGGGTAATAATGCTTGTCAGCTTGAGTTACCTCCATACATGGATATTTACTCGGTTGTCAATGTTGAGCACCTCAAACTCTTCGAGCCTTCAATGTTGGATGATGAACTAGATACCATAGTACCATCTGTTGAAGACTTGGTCTATCAACGAGGCGAATCTTTACGTGAAGATATGATTCTGGAGAGGAAGGTGACTACCACCCGCAGTGGCACAAAGGAGACTTTTCGAATCGGTCGAAAAGATCAACGAGCACGTGCGGCAAAGTGGTACACAAAAGAAGATGGACAAGCCCAATTTTCACATCTTCAGTTTGATCGAGAGGTCACAACGGGGGTTGGCTCCTTCTCAACAAGGGAGTCATGATCCGGGAGGATCTCCAAGTCCTGATCGCATACGGATTCGCGACCAAGTCCTGATCACATACGGCTTTGCGACCTTAACCGTGTTCGGAAAGGTTTCGTGACCACGGATTGGTTCGCGACCAGGAAAAGGAATTCGTTCCCTGTTCGGAATTGTAATCCTATATATATAACTAAGCTTATCTGTTTAGGATTAGTTAAGTTAGTTATATGAGTCTAATACGTTTAGGATTACTAAGTCTGATACGTACTCATATGATTGGACTATAAATACCTTGTAATAGGTCTAGTTTAGATCATCGAAGAGTCATAGAAATTATTTGAGTTTTAGACACTTATAGTTCCTTTGACGTAGACAAGTGTGTCTAACGTTCGACGTGTAAAGCCCTCTTTGAAATAAAGAGTTGTGCAATTACTTTGGGTTTCGGTATTTCCGAGTAAGATCCCGTTATTCCGCATATTAGAATCTGGGCGAGCCTAGTGCGAAAACCAAGACTAGGTCTCAAACGGATCAGCCTCCGGCCCCCACATTTGCGTCACACCCGTATCCGGGGAACATGCCCCCGTTTATGGGTTACCCGGCGGCCCCTCCGGCCTCCGGGGGGTTGTCCGCCCCGTATGATCCTGCCGGGGGGTTCCCTCCCCCTGCGGGATATAGGTCCGTACCTTTCCCGGCACCCGGGCCCGTCCCGGTGCCGGGAGGTTACTTCATGCCGGGGCCCTTCGTGGCACCAGGGGGGTACCCTGTCCCTGGCCTATTCCCGGGGCCGGGAGCCTACTTCATGTCGGGGGTTTTCCCTACGCCGGGAGCCAGTCCCGCCCCCCGCGTCGCGTTTACCGCACCGGGGGCGGTTGACAGAGCAGCTCCCGTGCCTCAGCGAACTTCCCCCCGCATGGGCTCCCCGGTTCCGGACGTCGCCGCAGGGGTTCCCCCCTCGCCGGTTCCGGGTGTTACAATGGCTCCCCCCTTCCCGGTTCCGGTCGTGGCCACTGGGGCCGCCTCCACTTCGATGCCAGGCGTCGCAGTGGGCGCCCCGTCCATGGTTCCGGATAATACAGGGGCTTCCCCCTTTCTAGTCCCGGGGGCCGTCGCAGGGGGCTCCCCCCAACCGGCTCCGGAAGCCTCCGGGCCGGCGGCTACAGCGCATGAGCTCCCTCCCTCGGTGGTACAGGTCCGTTTCGCCCGGGGGGAGGTCGAGCGAATGCGTTCACCAGAGCGCGGGGAAGAACTTCCCCCCGGCCGCGGGCGCGGGGAGCCTCTGCCGCATCCCGCCCTCACAGGGGAACACGACTACTCCCATGGGGACCCAGCTCACTGCAGCTGATCCCTTACCCTTTGACTTCCCAGGATGAGCCAAACATAGGAGTATATTGCATCAGTTCAACTTGCATTACATTGAGCAGTATGGCCAATTGGCCTCATTACAACATAATAAATTACAAGCCATCACGGCATAAATAAGTTTGGTTGCAGAAGAACAACTACTGGGCAGAAGCTGAGTGAACCACCACGGCAAGAAGTTGAAAGCAGAGCAACACTTTTCAGAACATGGGTGGAACTGACTCTCTTCCTTCAGGGATCGAAGAAGTTCTCCAGGCCTTTGTCTTGATCAGGGACATTCCATCTATTGGATAGTGAATTGCAAGGGTGAGCACTTACGTACTCAGCAAGTCATAGATAAGAGTAGATACATATAGTAGAATGATATGAACCTATGCTATTAGGGAAGGAGGGAAGGTTGCAAAATACTTTTTCTCTTTCCAAATCTATGGCAGTGCTCATCATGACATATCATTAATATCTTTTATAAACTCTTAGAAGTACTACCATAGCATGACAACACATGTCTGCCCATGTTAGCACCTCATTTCATGACAACACATGTCAAGCACACATGAGCTAAGTCTAGCCATATTTTATTTATAAAACATACTTGTGTTACATCGACGTGGATAGGATCCACAGTGCGCAGGCTCCTATAGACCCGGGAGCTCGGAGTATTCGAATACGTTTTTAACTTTGCAAAGGTGTACCACTTTAATCCACCAATCACTCAGCTTTCAAGTTGGATCAGCTCCATGCGACTTTTAAGCATGTGACAAGGCCGAAGTGACACAACAGTTTACAATCCTAGCATTAACAATTCCCTGCTCGGTAAATAGACAGTTAAGTCTCAAGTACCGTTGTGGGTCCTCCCCACTGCCTTACTTCCTAGCTTGGGTCTATGTTCTCGCAGGACACATAGCCTCTCTTGATTACAGTCGCGCACGACTTAATCTGGCATAGGGCGTCTTCCTTCTTTCCACCTTTTCCTCTCATGATTTTTCTGGACTCACATCACTCATGGCCTTCTGCGGCCCACCAGTTCTCGCAAGACACTTGATCGACAACCATTGCAGGGAAAGGCTAATACTAAAGAAAGCTACTAAGTTGCGCCCGTCCCATAACCGGGCAAGTGGTTGGTACGTTTTTCATACCGCATAGAAGCACAACACAAGGTTCTAGTCCTTACATGCCCATGACCAGTGCATTCCACAAACCCTGCACTTGTCAGTGCCACCACCATTCCATACCAAACTCTGGCCACGGCAAGGGTTCTATTTCATGAATATACATATATACATATATATTAGTTATGGCTCACTGTTTGATCATTTTATAAGGAATCTCCTCATCTTTTGTCGGCATACAGCCTAGTACTGACATATCATACCTTTGTCATTTCATCTAATGCAATACTGCTTATAATCAAGGCAATGTCTTAACAATTCATAAAATATAGGTTCAAGATGTCCAAGGATATGACTTGCCTTCCGCGTCGTAAGGTACAGCAGTCAATGTCGGGTCTGACGAAATCTCTGTACTCAGGCTCTTGTTCTAATCAAAGATCAAACAAGCAAACAGGAATCACAATCCATTAATAATCTATATGCAACATGCAAAGGAGAAATACTCTCGGCTCTACTGGAACAGGTAAGCTTGAAAGCTGGATTTGAGTTAATCTTGGAGATTTATAGAATTAGGGTTGAGGACAAATGCTAGAGACTCTCAGGGTTTCAAAGCTGCAATATGGACATCAAGTCCGCGGCTATTTTGCTCAAAAACGACGAACGTCAAAAGTCGACATTCGGTTCAGGGCTCTGACATAGCTTCAGAGAATGCTAGAGAGTTTATCTCAGGGTGTGGTAGTTGAATAAAATGTAGAACATAGCTCTACAAGTTCAATGGACAAGGTGGTTTTCAAGTTGCACAACCAGAAGTGGTTAAACTTGCCCAATGCCATTGGCTGACATGAACTGACAAGGGCTGGCATCGTCAAGGAATGGGATTGATGTGGTTTGGATAATTTCCAGTGGGAAGAATGTGATTTCATCAAAGCATTAGATGCAAAATGTAATAAGGTAGCTATTTGACAAGGTGGTTTTCACAGGAAAGTCCAGAATTTAGGCAATTTGCAAAGTGGCCCCTGGACACAGAGAGTTGAATGTCAGTGCACTGCCAGATTCTAGGGCTTGAGTGTTTGATCGGTCCTTTTGAGCTTTGCTTCGCCAACTATGTCTAGGAGGTAGGCGAAGACAACAGGAATCCAGTGGTGGAGGTTTCAGGAACTAGGTGGTCGGACGGTGATGAACGGCGATGAGAAACCACGGTGCCGACACGGCAAGACACACGTACTGGACAGATCTTGGCATGGCTATATCTTGTGATTTGGCACAGCATCGAAGGGCGATGCAGTGGAGTGATATGCTCAGTAGATTGAGGCAAATCTACAGGTGAAAGTAGATTGAACAACGGCGATGACATGACGGCAAACGGTGAGGTTGAACTCGTCGGTTTTCAGGAACTAAGGTGAGCTATGGTGGCCACGAGCTACAGACGATGAAACTCGAAATTGGTTGAGGATTAACGCTTCTGGGGTGTTGCTGATCATTCTCCAGCGAGGAATTGGGTTGCAATCAAATACTGGAGCTCGCCGACGTTGATGCCGGACTCGAAGAAGACGGCCACTGGGGAGCCGCTGATACAAGGTAGCTCCGGTCAATTTGGTTTGGCTACACCATCTACGGAGTTCAGGGATCACAATGCTACAGTCAATTTGGTCGGAGGTGAAGCTATTCGGGCCGGCGACGTGAACAGCTCACGGTGGCGCGCGAAAACAGGGGAAAGGCTCCATCCGAGCTTCAATTTGAAATCCAACAGCAAGGGCTTGCAAGGAAGGATCTACTGATCAATTGCTTCTACTAAAAGGAGTACTAATTTTGGCTAAATCGGGTTACAAGGCTGGAACAGGGCAAAAGCAAATAACGGCGATTGCCGGCCACAGGAACCATCGGAGTTCAATTACTTGGTACAGCACAGAGAGGTGAGGCAGAGACACTCACTGGCGAATTTGGATGGGAGGTTGATGCAGCGAAGCTCCCTGTCGTCGTTCTCCCCTTCGGCGGCTTGCCGGAGACGAAGAAGAAGACGAGAAGAAGCAGGAGGAAACGAGAGTTGCTGGTTCTGGTGAGGAGTGAAGCTGCTGCGAGCTACGGGGGGGCTTAAATAGTGGAGTATGGGGCTCTCAAGACTTGGAGCAATCGGGAGAATATCCAGCTGGTTGGCTACGGTGGCGGTGTTCAGCGGTCTCAACGGCTTTTCACACGGTCATCGTGTGCTCTGGCAGGTGCAGTGGTAAAGTGCCTGGCAACTCCGGCATGGAAGCAATGTGGCACAAAGCTTCTGACATTGCTGCAGGCGAGCGCGCGCGTGTGCGAAGGAAGGATTCGGGCGATGCTGGTGCTGCTGCAGCGCTGCTACGGCCAATCTGGTGCGTGCATGTGGCGACGGGGTTGCGGCGAAGCTGGCAACGGCGAAGCTCTACCGGCGGTGAGGTTCGAGGTGTAGTTGCGCTGCTGGTCGCAGTTGGGCCCGAGGTCAATAATGGCACAGCCCGTGGTCGAGGCTTCCTGGTCGAAGGTGACGCTGCTAGTCGAAACAAGAGGCTGGACTCGATTGCAATTTCAGTTTTCTGATTTGGACTAATCTGTAAAATCTGAGATATTGAAGATTATGGCTGATTTCGACTTCACAGATTTGAAGGACTTTATTCAACGGATGATTGGAGAGAATACCTGATGAAATCTGGGAACTCTTGATCAAATTTGAACTGAAGCGAAAACAGGGTAATTAGGGTACCTTAAATCTGGGCTTTGTCGAGATCTGGAAATCTGAGACTTAGGGTGGGATTTTGATGTTCTGACAAAAGGCGATTTTGTATTGTAGGAGGTATTCCTTGAATCAAATTGAGATCTGGAGTTGATTTGTGGCTTTTAGCCTTTTCGGGCTCTTGGAAATTAGAAAAGGACTAATCTGCGATATAATTTGGACTGATTTGCAAAAAGGGTTTAAATTATGGAATCTGGCTGCCAACTTTTTGGATTGAGGTATTGGCATGCCCATGATTATAATCCAAGAATAATTTGGTCTAGATTTGATTAAGATTTGGTTAAATCTGAATTCTGAAACTTAGGGTATTTAGGGTAATTAGAATATTCAATTAATTCTTGTTTTCGAAAACAGAAAGAGATTGATAAATCTGGGAGTTAGAGATTGAATTTGATCTGGCTTCTGAACGCTTTTATACTCATGATAGATAGTAGATTATTTCTAGATAATCTGATCTTGAATTGGATCTTCAGGATAGATTTTGGGATTTTTGGGCTTACTATAGATTAGAATTGAACTGATCTTGCTACTTCTAAAGAGATACATGCATGCATGATTTTCATGAAAAGGAATTTTCACCCCCAAAATCAGGGTGTTACAAATCTACCCCCCTTAAAGAAATCTCGTCCCCGAGGATTACCTAGGAAAAGATAAGGGGGGGGGGGGTACTCTTGCTAAAAACTTCTTTCTCCCAATTGGCTTCTCGTTCTAAATGGTTCTCCCTCTGAATCTTGCATAACTTAATCTTCTTCACTCGTCAGTGTCCCGAATTTGTATTGGGTGCTTGAGATTTTAAAAGTTCTTCTCCAAAGATACTTCGTGAACTTCTACTCGATCGGTTGGTTCTCTTCAAAACACTTCCTGAGTTGCGAAACATGGAATACATCATGCACTCCTGCTAATTCTGAGGGTAACTCCAACTTATAGGCCACTTCTCCTTTTTCTCTTAAGTATTTTGAATGGTCCAATATACCTAGGAGATAACTTCCCTTTCTCTTGTAATCTTCGCAATCCTTCAAAAGGTGTGACTTTAAGGTAGACCAGATCTCTTTACTTCAATTGACAGCTCTTCTCCATCAGTTGTTTGCGTAATTCTTTTTGTCAAGACTATGCTATCTTCAGCCTTTCTCTGATAAGCTTTACACGACCTTCTGCTTTTTCCTCTATCTCTAGTCCTATGATCCTTCGTTCTCATGGCTCATTCCAATGTAATGGAGTTCTGCGTTTTCATTCGTATACAGCTTCAAACGGTGCCATTTGTAAATTAGACTGATAGCTATTGTTATAAGAAAATTTTGCAAGTGGCAAGCATTTATTCCATGATGTTCCATAATCTAGTATGCAAGTTCTTAGTAAATCTTCCAAAACCTGATTTACTCCTTCTGTCTATCCTCCTGTCTGAGGGTGATATGCAGTGCTAAAATTCAATTGAGTTCTTCATGTTTCATGGAGTCCGCTCCAAAATTTTGATGTAAACTGTGCTCCATTATTTGAAACAATCTTCTCAGGGGTACCATGCAGTGTTACTATTCTTTGCATATGCAACTCAGTTAATTTACTCCCATCGTAGTTCTCTTTTAAACTGGGATGAAGTGTGCCATTCCGGTGAGTCTGTCATATCCTCCTTAAGTTTTTGGGATAAAATCCATTCTGATTTCTTCTCACTTCCATAGTGGTACTGACAAAAGTTGTAACTTCCTGGCTGTCCTCTGATGTTTTTCTTTAACTCGCTGACAAGTATCACAGTTTGCAACGTATTCTGCGATCCCTTTCTTCATATTATCTCACCAAAATTGATTTTTCAAGTTCCGATACATTTTAGTGCTACCCAAGTGCATTGAGCACGAGGTTTTATGCGCCTTATGGAGAATTAATTCCTTAAGGTTTGTGCTTTGAGAAACACAAATCCTTCCCCGATACCATGCATTTTCCTGTTTGTTGATTTTAGTAAATCCTGAGCTTTTCCCAACTTGATTTGGCTCTTAATCTTGCAAATCTCTTTATCCTCTTTCTGGGCACTTTTCATCTGTTCTTCAAATTGGGGTTCTTCTACCAAAATGGTTAATGTTCCTTGTGATGTTATTTCCACCTAAAGATCTTGTATCTCTTGCTGCAAGTATGGATTACTTGGCATGACTCTTTCCTGTAAGCTTTAAGCCTTCCTGCTCAAGGCATCTGCTGCTATGTTAACCTTTTCGAGATGGTAGTGAATACTGAGCTCATAGCCCTTGATCAATTCTAGTTACTGTTGTTGATGCATGTTGAGTTCTGTTTTTGTGAGAATGTACTTGAGGCTCCTATGATCAGTGTAGATTTCACACTTGTTTCCAATTAAATGGCGTCACCATATTTTCAACGCACGAATGACTGCTGCTAATTCCAATTTATGTGTGGGATAATTCTCCTCATGTGGCTTCAGTTGATGTGAAGCATAAGTCACTACTTGGTTTTTCTGCATCAACACACAGGCTATCCCTTTTTTCTTTGAAGCATCACGATAAACTACAAAGTCTTCCTTGCTATCTGGCAATGCGAGGATTTGTGTTTTGCCAATTTCTATTTTAGCTTCTGACAGCTTTCTTCATTCTTGGCGGTTCATTCAAATTCAACGTCCTTCTTTAGCAGGTTAGTGAGAGGTTTGGCAACTTGGTGGAATCCTTCAATGAATCTCCTATAGTAGTCTCTCAAACCTAAGAAATTTCTAACTTCTGGAACTGTAGTAGGCTGTTTCCACTCTTTGATTGCAGTAATCTTAGGTGAATCCACCAAAATTCCTTCTTCAATTAAGATATGTGCAAGAAATGCAATCCTCGTTATCCAAAATTTACATTCGTCAAACTTGGCACAAAATTATAGTCTTCCCAAGGCTAGGTGCATATGTTGCTCATGTTCCTTCGGGATCTTGGAGTATATCAGAATGTCATCTACGAACACCATGACAAACTGGCCTAGAAAATCTACAAACGTGTTGTTCATGATATTCATGAAAGCGGCTGGGGCATTTGTTAAACCAGATGGTACTACTGTAAACTCATACAATCCATATCTGGTAGTGAAAGCGGTCTTTGGTATATCTTCTTCCTTGATCTTCAATTGATGGTATCCAGACTTCAAGTCTATCTTGGAAAATACTTTAGCCCCTTGAGGTTGGTCAAACAAGTCATCGATCCTCGGCAATGGATACTTGTTCTTTATGTTCACCTTATTTAAGGCTCGATAATCCACGGACATCTGTAGAGCTCCATCCTTTTTCCTCACGAACAATACTGGTCTCCTCATGGTGAAGCACTGGGTCTGATGAATCCTTTGCTTCCTAAATCTTCCAATTGACTCTCGATCTCTTTCCAATTTGTGACTGGCATCCGATAAGGTCTTTTCGCTATGGGTGTCGCTCCTGATTTAAGCTCAATAGAGAAACTCGATATTCCTATCGGGTATCATTTTCGGGAGTTCTTCTGGAAACACATTGGGGCCAACCAGCCCCTGTGCCGAAGACTTCACAGCATCAGGTGGCCGCGGCCCTACCGCCCTCCGCACATCGAGCACTATAACGGTGAGGCAGACCCTTACGAGTTTGTGCAGGTCTACTCCACAGCCATCTCCGTGGCCGGGGGGGACGAGACGCTACAGTGCAACGTCTTCCCCCTCTACCTCACCGGCATTGCCCGCTCCTGGTTCTACAACCTGAAGGCGGGCTCCATCAAGTCTTTCTCGCAGCTCAAGCGGGAGTTTTGTGCCAACTTCCAGGGGAACTACGTGCGTCCCCTGGACTCCTCGCAGCTGTACACAGTCCGGCAGAGGATTGGGGAAACCATCAGAGCTTCTTCAAGCGCTTTGCTCAGGTGAAAAGCAAAGTGGCCCATGTTCCCGACTCTACGGTCATCGAAGCCTGCAAAAGCGGCATCCTCCCAGGGCAGCTCCACCGAAGGCTCTCCCGGAGCTACCCCTCTTCCGCCGATGAGCTGTTCAACGTACTCGAAAAGTACGCTCGGGCGGAGGAAGACGACATCTAGAAGAAGACCCAAGGGGCTCCCGCCCCCGTCGATCGGGGGGCCAGGGATCCCCCCAAACGCCCCAGGCAGGGGGGGCGTAGCGAGCCACGGCCTCGGGACACCTTTGTCCTCGAGGGTGGAGGCGGCTCGCACGACCCCCCGAGGGCCAACCGCCCCTTCCCCAAACCGAAGGGCCATGGGGGAGGACAGTCTTCGCGCGGCCGGGAAAGCCCCGCGGGGAGAAGGAGGGAAGGACCGTGGTGCAGCTTCGACAGGTCCAGTACCCACGCTACCCGAGATTATAGCCAGCTGCTGCAGCACTTCGCGGACTTCCTCGACCAGCGCGGGCAGGGGGGGAAGACTCCGGCCTCCTTGCCCCCTCGGCCAGCTGTTCCGGCCCTTCCCGCTTCCGCGGGGGGTCAGCAGACGCAGGAGGGGGAGCCTTCAGAAGCTCTCCCCTTTCAAACTTCGCAGCGGCACATCAACGTCATCGTGGGAGGATCTGCCTCCGGGCGGGACTCTAAGCGCTAGCGTAAGGAGTACGCGCACGAGGTCAAGGTTGTGGGGGTGCTACATACGTCCCCGCCACCGAAGTGGTCGGACGTCCCCCTCACCTTCACGGCAGAAGACGCGCGGGGGGTTCGCTTCCCCCACGACGACGCGCTCATTGTCTCCGCGACCATCTACAACTGCCATCTGGCCCGTATCCTGGTGGACGGTGGGAGCTCCGCCGATGTCCTATTCCTGAAGGCCTTCAAAGAAATGCAGGTGGATGAGAAGCTCCTGCAGCCCGCTGCCGGGCCCCTGCAAGGTTTGTCCCGGGGAAGGCGATCCACCCCGTGGGCAAAGTAGATCTTCCAATGACCTTCGGCACCCCAAAAAACTACCGGACCGAGCTGGTCCGCTTCGACGTAGTAGACCTCCCCTCCTCTTACAATGCGATAATGGGGAGGACCACAATCAACCGGCTAGGGGCTGCCACCCATTAAAACTATCTCTGCATGAAGATCCCCGGGCCGCATGGTGTGATCAACGTCCGGGGAGACCAAGACATGGCCCGTGCTCTATACGAGCGCGCTGCGGCCACAATCGGAAGCGTCAACCTCATAAAGATGCTCGGGGGGGAGGCTTCTCCCCCGGAACTAGACGCCGCTGCGCCATCGCCCGGGAGGCCCCTCCTCAAGCCGCGTCCGGAAGGGGGCCTCCGTAAGGTCCTGCTGTCCCCGGGCAACGAAGACAAAACCGTCCGGATCGGGGCGGAGCTCCCCGAGGAGCACGCAGCGCAACTTGCGGCTTTTCTGCGCGAAAACTCCGATGTTTTTGCGTGGAAATCTACGGACATGCGGGGCGTCGCCTGGGAGGTCATTGAGCACAAGCTCGCGGTGGCCCCCGGTTACCCCCCGGTCAAACAGAAACTGCGGAAACTCTCCCTCGAGCGCCAAGAGGCAATCAAGGCGGAGATCACCCAGCTCTGAGAGGCGGGGTTCATTCGGGAGGTCCTGCACCACGAGTGGCTGGCGAACCCCGTCCTCGTCAAGAAGTCGACCGGCAGGTGGCGGATGTGCGTGGACTTCACCGACCTTAACCGCGCCTGCCCCAAAGACAACTTCTCGCTCCCGCGGATTGATCAGCTCGTCGACTCCACTGCGGGGTGCGAGCTCATGAGCTTCCTAGACGCCTACTCGGGCTACCATCAAGTCCGGATGGCGGAGGGGGACGAGGAAAAGACGAGTTTTATTACTCCCCTCGGAACCTTCTGCTACGTCCATATGCCCTTCGGGCTCAAGAACGCGGGGGCAACCTTCCAGCGCCTCATGACGTTGGTCTTCAAAAAGCAAGTCGGCCGCAACGTTGAAGTCTACGTAGACGACGCGGTTGTCAAGAGTCCCCGCGCAGCCTCCCACATCGATGACTTTGCTGAAACCTTCCACAACCTCCGCGCGTTCGGGCTCAAACTCAACCCGGAGAAGTGCGCCTTCGGGGTGCGCGGGGGGAAGCTCCTAGGTTTCCTCGTGTCCCAGCGGGGCATTGAGGCAAACCCCGAGAAGATCCGGGCTTTCCTAGATATGCCCCCGCCGCGCTAAGCCGCTTCATCTCCCGGTCGGGGGAGCGGGGCCTCCAGTTCTTCAAGATCCTCCGAGGTCTCGAGGGGTTCCGCTGGACCCCCGAGGCCCAGGAGGCGTTCGATGACCTCAAGAAGTACCTCACGAGCCCTCCAATGCTCGTGAGTCCGTCTCCGGAAGAGTCCTTGCTCCTCTACCTCTCCGCGACCCCCGTCGCCGTCAGCGCGGTCTTGGTGAACGAGCAAGGAGGGCAGCAGCGTCCCGTGTACTACGTGAGTGAGGCCCTCCAAGGGGCCAAAACTCGGTACACAGAGATGGAGAAAATCTGCTACGCCCTCCTCATGGCGTCCCGGAAGCTTCGGCATTACTTCTTGGGGCACCCCATCACCGTCCCGTCGTCCCTCCCCCTCGGGGAGGTACTGCGGAACAAGGAAGCCATCGGCCGGATATGGAAGTGGGGGGCCGAGCTCGGCCCCTTCCCCCTATCCCTTACCGGCCGCTCTGCCATCAAGTAGCAGGTCCTCGCCGACTTCGTCGCAGAGTGGACTCCCGCCTCTGGGTCCAGGGACGAAGATCTCCCTGTGTCGCCCCGACGCAGTGATCATTGGACCCTTATGTTCGATGGGTCGCTGTGTCTCACCGGGGCCGGTGCGGGAGTAGTCCTCCGGAGCCCCGAGGGGAAGGAACTCGAGTATGCCGCGCGGCTCGAGTTCCCCGCAACCAACAACGTCGTCGAATACGAGGCTTTTCTCCTCGGGATGCGCCTCGCGCGCTCCCTGGGGATCCGGCGTCTCCTAGTCAAGGGAGATTCTCAGATCATAGTTTGCCAAATGGACAAGTCTTACCTGTTCCATGACGCAAACTTAAGTCTTTATTTGCAGGAAGTGCGAAAGATGGAGAGGCATTTCGACGGCCTCGAGGCCCGGCATATCCCACGGAGGGACAATGACCGGGCCGACGCCTTGGCCCGGGCGGCAAGCGCCCGGGAATCGCTCCCCAAGGGGGCTTTCCTGGAGATCATCACGAAGCCCTCGGTGGCCTCCCCGGACACGGGCGACGAGCCTCATGTCCCGGAGGTCGCCGAGATCATCCGGACTTCGTCTTGGATGGACCCCCTCATCTCCTTCATCAAGGGGGAGGGGGACCCTCCTAGTGAAACCGAGGCTAAACGTCTCCGGGCTAAAGCCCGGGCGTATCTCCTGCTAGAGGGGAAGCTCTACAAGCGGGGGGGCTTCTGCCCTCCTGCGCTGCCTCCCCCGGCCGGAGGGGCTTCAACTTCTCGAAGACATCCACGCGGGGAGCTGTGGTTCTCACCTAGCCCCGCGTACCATCGCGGCCAAGGCCCTCCGGCAGGGCTTCTACTAGCCCACGGTCATGCGTGACGTGCGAAACCTTGTCTCCACGTGCGAGGCATGCCAGAAGATGGCCAAGGGCTCGAACCTCCCCCCTATAGCGCTGCAGACGATCCCCATCACTTGGCCCTTTGTGCGCTGGGGGATGGACCTCTTAGGGCCCGTCCCCCCAGCGCCCGGGGGATACAAGTATGTGGTAGTCGCAGTCGACTATTTTACAAAGTGGGTTGAGGCGGAGCCTTTGGCCAGCATCACGTCCCGGGCCGTTCAGCGGTTTTTCTGGAAAAATGTCGTATGTCGTTTTGGCGTCCCCCGGGAAATCACCATGGACAACGGGACCCAATTCGACTCGGCTTATTTCCAGGAATTCTGCGAAGGCCTGGGGCTCGTCGCCCACTTCGCCTCAGTGGCCCATGCCCAGAGCAATGGGGCTATTGAGAGGGTCAACGGCGTGATCCTGCAGGGGTTGCGCCGGAGACTCGAGCAAACCGCTTCTAAGCGGGGTGCATGGGCAGAGGAGCTCCCTAGCATCCTCTGCTCCATGCGCACGACCTTGTCCCGGGCGACGGGGCGTACTCCCTTCTCTCTGGTCTACGGGGCGGAGGCAGTCCTCCCCCCGGAGATCGCCTTCCGGTCACTGCGGGTCCAGCTCCTAGAGGGAGCCACGCCCGCAGCGTACCAGGCCAATGAGGCCAACCAGCGTCTGGAGATCGACCTCGTGGAGGACGAACGCGACCGAGCGCTCCTCCGCCACGCCATCTACGAGCAAGAAATGGCGCGCGCGTACAATCAGCGCATGCGCGAGAGGGCTTTCCGCCTTGGGGACCTTGTCCTCAAGCATGTGACGGACCCCCAGGCCCAGGGTAAGCTCTCCCCCAAGTGGGAGGGCCCCTACAGGATCTCCGCGGTCCTGGGCTCGGGGGCCTACAAGCTCTCCAACCTTCAAGAGCAGGAGCTGAAGCACACGTGGAACTTGCGTTTACTTCGCAAGTTCTATGTTTAGCCTTACGGGCCTGTCCCCTCCCCCGGAGCGTTCACGCCGGAGGGGGAGGAGGGACACTGTATTTTCCTCCCCTTTCGCGACTTCGCAGGGGGAGGCCCTGTACTTCATTTTATTAGCAATACATAGGACTTGCTTTTCAAACTGTCTCACTGCAGGTCTTTCTCAATACCGCCCCTAGCGGCGATGCCCTCCCCGCGAGGAAGCCCTCTGCGAGGATGCCCTCCCCGCGAGGATGCCCTCCTCGTGAGGATGCCCTCCCCGCGAGGAAGTGGGCCAGGCCCAACAAGTCCCTACAACAGGAGTCCCACTGCCGTAGGGCAGCTTACGATCAGCCCTCGTGGACTGAGGGTGTAAGCGGCAACCCGGTCACAGTGGCCGCGGTAACGAGTCACTTTGGGAGACTAGTCCCCTGCCCAAACACTCAAGACCCGTCTTCGGGCACTTCCTCCTCCGGGAGTAGACGCTTTCCCCGGTGGGACGTCTAGTGGCCTTCTTGGATCTATCTTCCTCCTCCTGGAGTCGACGTTATTCCCGGCTCCCCGTTTTCACGGCGACCGGATGATCGGCCCCTTGCAGCTTGATTGGATCTATCTTCCTCCTCCGGGAGTCGACGTTATTCCCGGCTCCCCGTTTTCACGGCGACCGGACGATTGGTCCCCAGCGACCTTATCCCCGGCTCCCCGTTCTCACGGCGACCGGATGAATGCCACTCAGAGACCCTATTCCCGGCTCCCCGTTTTCACGTCGACCGGACGATTCACTAGTACAGAAAAGCTTTCTTCTATCGGTAAAAAAAACCCTTCTACTATCGGTTTTCGTACCGATAGAGATAGACACGATAGAACAAGACAGAACATTTTCTATCGGTAAATAACCGACAGAAGAAATTAACAATTCTCTCGGTTGGAAATGACATTATCGATAGAAAAAATCACAGTAGTCTCTTGGTTGTGGATGAGTTCACCGGTAGGAAAAGTCACTCTATTCTGACGGTTAATTTCAAGTTTACCGATAGAAAAATGGGTAGTAGTCTCTCGGTTGTGGATGAGTTTACCGATAGAAAAAACCACAATAGTCTCTCGGTTGTGGATGAGTTCACCGGCAGGAAAAGTCACACTATTTTGACGGTTAATTTCAAGTTTACCGATAGAAAAAACTACAGTAGTCTCTCGGTTGTGGATGAGTTTACCGATAGAAAATTTGTAGTGGTCTGTCGGCTGTGAATGAATTTGCCGATAGAACATTCACATATCTGTAACATCCTGAGTTTTGGGGTGAAAAGTTTCTTTCTTAAAAATCATGCATGCACATGTCTCTTCTAGATCAACCAAATCAGCCTCAGCTTTATTCTGTTCTAGCCCTAAAATCTCCAAATCTATCCTGTGACCCCAAGTCAAGATCTGACTTGCCAGATTTGATCCATCAGTTACCCTAAACCTAAAAGCCTTCAAAACCCAGATTCAATTCTATCCCTAACTTCCAGAATTATCAACTCTTTCCTGTGCTTGACTTATCCTGGGACGTCAAGGGTATGTGTATGCTATGCATATATGGGGCTAGCTGCAGCGAGCTAGGTCTCTACAGGAGTAGTCGTGGTCCCAGTCTCGGGGCGCGACAAGAAAAGTTGGTATCAGAGCAACATGAGAACTTGACTGTAGGACGACACCTTTAGGAAATTGGCCGTGCCAGGAAGACGTAATTTATTTAGAAACTATTTGTTGAAAACTTTATTTTGAAAAAAAAAAATAATAATGAGCTTTGTAACTCTTGAAAACTTTTATTTCAAAATTTTATTTGAATTTTCCAAAATTCGGTAAGATTGTGAGAGTGCGTTCTGTTGTTTCAGAGTGTTTAGAGGTTGGTGTAGATAGAGCTAGTGGATGCTCTTGATAGTTTGTGATTCGCTGTTGCTTTTGCAATGGTTAACTTGTGTATTATGGCTAGTAGCCTAAGTATTTCATGCACTAAAGTAGTTTGCATTATTTTCTGCATTGTTGTCTTAGTTGGCCCTAGATAGTTAGATCAGCCCAAAACTTCTTTTTCAGAGCCACCATGGTTGATACAAGAGGAAGATCTCGAAGCAGTGGAGAAGACAGGGAACAGACTCCTCAGGAAGAAGATATTATGACAAGAAACCCTTTGTTTCAGCAAGAACTTCAGAGTTCCAATCCTCCACAGAAGGAAAATATAGTGGGAGAGGATCAGAAGAGAAGAATGCCTCAACAAGTGCAACCACAACTAAACTCAATTAGAAGGAGAATCCCTACCAACCCTAGTTTTCAACCATCATACCAGACTCCCAGACCAATAAGAATGACGTGCCCCAATTGCAAAGGAAATCACCTTCAAAAGAACTGTCCTCACGCGAGTGTCAAATGTTTTCATTGCAAACAGCATGGGCACCGCAAAGAATTCTGTCCCTGGATTCGATTCCCTAGACCCATAGCCATATCTCAAGCAAAAATACAGCCAGTAAAACCTAGAACATCACCACTGCAGAATCCCAAGAGAAATCTACAAAAAAGAGGAGCCATGTTTACCAGAAGCAAAGGAAATCCTTACATGAACACTCAATGCTATCACTGTTGGCAGCATGGACATCATAGAGAATTTTGTCCTTGGACCCGGCTTCCACCATCTATTGCCAGATTACAGGCAGGAACACAACCAGAAGCACCCAGAGTACCAGTCCCACCAGCACCGAAGCCTAAAGGAACTCCACCAGGAAGAGGAGGGAACATGGCTAATCGAGGAAGAGGAAGAGGTAGAGCACCAACTGCAACCCAAGGAGGAAGATTAAACTATACTTCAATTCAAGAAGCAGGCAACGCCACCGACATTCTTCTAGGTAGATTCCTGATTCAATTTGCATCTGTCTTAATATTGTTTGATCCTGGTGCTACAAATTCATTCATGTCAAGAGCATTTGCATCTGAAGTTGAAATGTATATAGAGCAAGTACCACTAGAGTACTCTATGGTTATACAAACTCCAGGGGCTAGATTATCTGTCTACTCGATCTGCCCAAATGTAACTTTCATTATAGAAGGGGTAGAATTTGAGGCAAATCTACTAGTTCTAGAACTACAAGGTCTAGACATTATTTTGGGAATGGATTGGTTGTCCCAACATAAAGGTCTAGTAGATTGTGAAGAGAAAACCCTTAGTCTTGTCAGTAGCCAAGGGGAGAGAGTTCTATTCTATGCAGAAAGATCATCAGTCAAGAAACCGCTAAGATCTGTTCAAGCATTACAAAAGTTATGCCTGGAACAAGTGCCTGTAGTGCAACGATATTCTGATGTGTTTCCAGAAGAACTTCCGGGAATGCTACCTGACAGAGAAATAGAATTCAGTATTGAGCTTAAACCAGGATCAGCACCTATAGCAAAACGTCCCTATAGGATGCCAGTTACAGATTTGGAGGAGCTCAAGAATCAACTCGAAGACTTGGAAAACAAAGGATTTATCAAACCCAGTGCTTCGCCATGGGGAGCCCCAGTTTTGTTTGTGAGGAAGAAAGACGGAACTCTACGAATGTGTGTAGACTACCGAGCTTTGAACGAAGTCACTATTAAAAACAAGTATCCATTACCAAGAATTGATGACTTATTCGATCAGCTTCGAGGAGCCAAAGTATTTTCTAAGATAGATTTGAAATCTGGATATCATCAGTTGAAGATCAAGAAAGAAGATATACCGAAGACTGCTTTCACCACCAGATATGGTTTATATGAGTTTACAGTAGTACCTTTTGGCTTGACCAATGCTCCGACAACCTTCATGAATGTCATGAACAGCACATTTATGGATTTTCTTGACAAGTTTGTCATAGTATTCATAGATGACATTCTGATATATTCCAAGAGTACCGAAGAACATGAGCAACATTTATACCTAGTCTTGGAAAGGCTACGAGAGAGGCAATTTTATGCCAAGTATTGAGCTTCACTTCACCATCTCTTCATCGCAGTGACAGCAGCGCAGCCGACACGACCGGTGAGGACGTCGTTTCGCCGCCTGTCTTCACCGCCGGTCACTTCCCAGTCAATTCAAGCCGACTTCAACTCCCCGTGCAATTGTAGACGTTGGGAGCCCCCACAGCCTCGCCTATTTAAACCCCCTGGCCTAAGCAACCATCTTACACCCCTTCACACCAACAATCAGTAAAACTCGCCGTCTTCTTCGTCTTCTTCGGCGAGCTCGAGAAGAGGCTCACGGTGCCAGGCCAATCCACTGCACTGAGCTCCAAATTGAAGCTACCAGTAAGTAACTCTCATCCACTTACCTGTGTAGTAGCAGTCAATTGAACTCTATCGCACCTCATCGCCGGGAATTGCTGATTTTCCCCGACAACTCCGGCGAGCAATTAATCCCTAACTAAGTCAAATTAGCTCTCGAGCCTGTGATCAAACATGATCAGTGGACTGTGTAGAACACATCTAAGCAACCAGAATCACCAATTTTGCTAAAATATGAAAAACCCCAAGATTACACCTTGCATGCAAACTGGAACTCGCCGTTAAGCTTCTGTGGTGATTTTCCAGTTAAATTGACTTCACACCTAGCTTTGTTATGCCCCAGAGACCCTCCTCAAGCAAGGACTCGAGTTCAATTGCCCTAGAACAGAAATGCCCAAATCAGGATTGAGTTCATCTTTCCTCCAGCCAATATCTTCTAAATTCAGCCACTCTAGCTCAAACCACCTTGCCATTTAGATGTCTTGGACCATTTTGAGCAACTTTGTCTTCTACCACGATCCCTAATTCGGCCTAGAACAGGAGTTAGGGCTATGCCCTAGTTGCTGTACTGTTTGTGCTGCAGGTACTCCAGACCAGTCAACTTCTTCGCTGGTTTTCATCACTTCCCAGCCATCTCCTGCCCTAGATCCTGTTGAGACATTTGTTCCTGCTACAAATGCCTAACTACCAGACAAAGTGGTGCATCATTTGGAGCCCTGAGTCAAAAGATAAGGCTAACCCTAGTTTCTGGCCATGTCAACCCTATGCCAGGTTGTGTCAGCCAGTGGCATTGAGCCTTTTCACCCACTTCCAGCCCTGCGCTTTGAAAATAACCTTGTCCCTTAGACTCCTGATGTTGTGATCTACACTTTTCTCTACTGTCACAACTTGAGTTGAGCCCTCTATCACCCATCGACCTTATGTCGATGCCTTGAACCGAATGCCAACCTAAAGACATTCGCTGTTCTTGGGCGAACCAGTCACCACCTTGATATTACCCTGATATTTTGGAACCTTGTAAACCTTAACAGCTAATTTTAACCCTGATTTCCATAGTTTAACTCTAATCGCTTCCAAACCTTGTATTCCCAGAGTGTTTCTATCTTACATTATTGCATGTAGTGGGTTAGTAAGAATAGAATGAATTGTAATGCCTGTTTGCTTGTTTGATCTTGTTCAGAGCAAGAGTCCGGGGTTGCAGATCTTGTCGCTGAACCATCATCAACTGCTGATACTTACGACGCGGAAGGCAAGTCATACTTGGATCATATTGAAACCCATATTTTATGAATTGCTATGCTATTCCATGAGTAGATATCTCATTAATATTGCATGTGTTGAGATCAATGATATTATGGCAGTGATAGATTGAATACTTGAGGAATGTGAACTTGTTAAGATAGCAAGCCACGAACTAATAAAAGTATAAACATGTACTTTATATTCATGAAATAGAACCCCTAGCCGTGACCAGTATTTTGGTATGGAATGGTGGTAGCACTGGAGGTGCTTGGCTGCACTGAATGTGCAGGCACTGAAGGTGCATGGTTTGTGGTATAATCTGGTCACTGGCATGTAAGGACTAGAACCTTGTGTTGTGCGTCTAGTGGCATGAAAAACGTACCAACCACTTACCTGGTATGGGACAGGCGCAATCTAGTAGCTTTCTTGGTATTAGCAGTTCCCTGCATGGCTTGTCGATCCGGTTTCTCGCGTGGAAACTGGTGGGACGCAGTTCGTCCATGAGTGGTGTGAGATCAGAAAAATTATGAGGATAAGGTGTAAAGAAGGAAGACGCCCTACGCCAGATTAAGTCGTGCGCGACTGTAATCAAAAGAGGCTATGTGCTCTGCGGAAACATAGGCCCAGGCTAGGAAGTAAGGCAGTGGGGAGGACCCACAACAGTACTTGGGACTGGATTGTCCATTTACCGGGCAGGGATACTGTTAATACTAGACTGCGAAACGTTGTGTGATCTCGACCTTGTCACATGCGTATAAGTCGCATGGAGTTGGCCCGACTTGGAAGTCGAGTGAAAAAGTGGATTTAAAAAGAGGTACATCTCTGCAGAGTTTAAAAATGTATTCGAATTCTTCGTACTCCCGAGTTTTAGGAGTATGCCGCTGTGGATTAAATTCATGGGGTGTGACACAAGTATTGTTTTATAAACTAAAACTTGTTAGTTCAAGATTACCCAAGTGGCATGTGTTGTCACAATAAGGGGCGTTACCGTGGACTGTCATGTGTTGACGTGTCGCGGGGATACCATAATATAGAGATCATATGATAACCAAGAGGCATGTGGTTTATGCCCTAAAGTATATGAGTTACTGCTATGAGTATATGATTGAAAGACTTGAATAAAAGTAGTGTGATATGAGGTTATATCGCCTTGGATATGGGATATATGTATCACCATCAATATGATTTATTTACTGCCATGGGTATGATCAGAAGTTGAGTAAGAAATGAGAAAGAAATGTATTTTGGAAAAACCCTTCACTCTTTCCCCAATAGCATAGGCTCATGTCATTTATACTGTAACTATATCTCTACCTCCCCTATGACTTGCTGAGTACATAAGTACTCACCCTTGCAACAACTCATCAATAGATAGAGCGTTCTACGACCTTGGAGGATACCCTGAAGATGCTGCGGACCCAGGAGATGATGAGCAGTTTCCTCCGGAGCCCTGATGTGGTGCTGTCTTGCTGTCAACCTCTGTTTCCTGTGGATTGCTTTTGGGCCTAGCTTCTGTCGACTAGATGTGTTATTTTGTTGGACCCTTGCGCCTTGTAAGGCACTGTACCTCGTTTTGTACTAAGGCCTGATGGCGATACAATTATGACTACTGTATTATTTTGCTGCTTCAATGTATTCCTGTGATTGACTCATCCTGGGAAGTCAAGTAGTTTAAGGGACCAGCTGCACCGAGCTGGGCTCCTCACAGGTGATGTTACAGTCGTGGCAGACACGACAATCCGCATCTGCACTCTTGGCCAGCAATGCTTCTCTCAACCGTGCAAACTCTTCCCTCATTTGTGCGACCTCGGTCTGCACCTCAGACTGTACCTCAGCCCGTATCTCAGCCCGCATCTTCGCCCGTATCTCCTCCCGTACCTCAGCCCGTATCTTATCGGAGAGGTCAGCTTCCTTTTCCTTCCAGGAGCGGGCCTTCTTCCTCGGTGGAGCCGGATCTACGAAACCAGCCTTCCACGACACAATGGATCCCACGGCCCGTGTCCGCCCGGGATGCTCCTTATTTCCTAGAGCTCGGGTGAGGATGTCGTTCTCCCTCTGTAGGGTAAACAATCCCCCCGCTGCCTCCTTCTCAAAAGAGATCTGTTACATTTAAAGGTACCTTGTGAGACAAATTGCCTTATATACACTTGTGCGCACACAGTTTACGAGGTTAGCCAACTTACCATTCACCTCACAACGTCGGTGTCCCCAGGGGTTGCGAACTGCACAGACCCCGTGAACGACACGGACCCCCTCCCCCTCCACCATCGCTTGCACCTCTCATCCCGGATCTCGGAGAGCGGCAACTCAGGGGTGTCGATGACAGGATTTTGCTCGTCTTCCTTCTTCCACTGCTCCTCCTTCCCCGCATAGCCCCGGGATCCGAGCCGATGAGGGTGGTCGTTCCTCTTCTGAATCGCCCTATTCTTCTAAGGGCCTTGAACTCCTCAGTCCCCTTCTGCTTGGTGAATTCCTCCCATACCTCCTCCGATATGAAGGGGTACTTCTCGCAAGGAGATTTCCCCGCAGCGAGGAAGTTACTGACGAGCCAGCTCTTAAAGGTTTTCCATGTTCCGTTCATGTCCTTCAAGCAGGCAGTCCTAGGTGTATCGTCGGGGATGTTCCACTTAGCCTGTTTCCGAAAAATGCATACAATTAATCACGAGTTAGTTAAACTTTAGTATAAGCCAAGAGAACGTGATTACGAAAGAGTTCAGCGATTTCAGTTCATTTAACCTTCACTTCCGCCCACAACCTATCCCTCTCGTCCGCCGTCACGTCCTTCCAGCTCTGGACGGTGATCTTCACCCTTTCTTTCGCCAACAGCCCAATGTAGGCCGCGTACCTCCCAGCATTCTTTCCAATCGGCCTCCCAAATTGGTTGAACTCACGAGAAAGATCCGTGTGTTTGGCCAAACACCCCAACGTCGTCGCGCCTCGCCCCACCCTCTTGCGCTGGGATGTAACAGCTGCATCTTCAGTAGTTACGATGGGGTTGACCCTAGTTGAACCACTAGTACCATCCGATGAAGACGACGGCATGTCTTCCCCTACAAAACCTTCAACAAACCATATATATGGAAATTAATTCGCCTTGGAGTTCCATAACTCAGCCCAGGACTGGAGACTAACTAGGGCGGCAAAAGGGAAAATAATACAAAAAGAAAGACATGCATAAATTACTTCCTGAACTGTTCAGAAATATTTTCTATCGGTAAAGACATGAGCTGCCGATAGACCATAACAATTACCTCCACAGAAGACAATTTTTCTATCGGCAAACCCGTGAGATACCGATAGAACATAACAATGTTCTCTACATATGGAATTTTGTTGACAAGCCACCATTCACTGTCATCACATAACATTCTCGATGATTTGCTATACTAATATTCATGGGCCAGCATTATTATTTCACACGTAAATATGCACACAAGCATCTAAGTGCCACTGTGCATAATCTTTAGCCTAGCCTATATGTGAGTCATCAGGACTTCACATCTATTAGGTTGGGAAAAGTCATGTATAGGCATTTGAAACATATACATCGAAGACCCATCCACATTGCCATATAGTCATACGAAGTGAGTAAAAATTCCCAACCAAACTAGTACATTGCATGGCTCATGTCCTTCCAGATCCAAATTAAGTTTTACTACTTGTGCAGAAATATTTTCTATTGGTAAACACATGAGCTGCCGATAGAATATGTGTAAGAACACCTCCAACATATAATCTGCATTACATGGCAATTGGATACAATTGATCACACATACAGCAGTATAGATAAGTTAAAATCTCAAAACAGGTTCATTACAGCACTGGAACATATTATGTAAACCCTAATTTAAATCAACATTGCCTGCGGAATGTACATAAGCCAACACAATAGGGAACCCTAGTGTAATTGCAAAACTCGAAGAATTAGTACGTGCAAAACACTAGGATCAAATAAAGAAGATGCTGGAAATAGAAATACGAATTAGGGTATTTACGGCGGCGATCAGTTCTGGTGATGGAGAGGCGGTGTAGAACGCAGCGGCGGCCGGCGAAGGACGAAAATAAGAACCGGTGGCAGTGGCGAACCAGTGTCCAGCTGGCGATCGTCGTGTGGGAGAGAGGAAGTGAGTGGTCACGGCGGAGGTTGTGGTTTTCTTCGCTCTCGAAGAGACACAGTGCTCTAAGGTGGAACTGTTCGAGTGGAGGGAAACTAAAGGGCCGTGTACGAGTAATAAAGTAGTGGAGGAACTTTTCTATCGGTACAACAAAATGATACCGATAGAATTATGTACTTTTCTATCGGTACAACAAAATAGTACCGATAGAAAAAGGAAATTTCCCGGAAAAATATTTGAAGTAGTGGATGCCTTTTTCTATCGGTACAAACAATAAAATCCCGTGAGACCAATTTTCCCCAGAAAATTTTTTTAAAGTGCTTGAGATTATAGTATTGGGTGCCCTTTTTCTATCGGTAAAAACAACAAAATACCGTCAGAGTAATGAAAAGGTGCCTTTTTCTATCGGTGTAAACAATAAAATCCCGTGAGACCAATTTTCCCCAGAAAATTTTTTTAATTAAGTGCTTGAGATTGTAGTATTGGGTGCCCTTTTTCTATCGGTAAAAACAACAAAATACCGTCAGAGTAATGAAAAGGTACACACAATTTAACATCAAACAGACCGTGGTTGAAAGCTGCAGGATGATAAAGAAAGAGGGAAGATAGCCGGAAAATTGAAAAATTGACATAAAAAGATATTGTTCATTCATTGTTGTTTTATCACTTACAAAAAAAATAAAACCCAAAATGCTAGGTCAAGGGGTGGTCTTAGTCCTGGCTGCATGTAGAATAGAGTCAGTTAGACTTGCAGCCAGGACGCAGGACTCCTCTAGCGACAAGTTGTCCCTAGAATCAACTACTACCGCGTCGAGAAGGCCTGCGACCTCCCTCAGCTTCGCTATGGTATCCTTCATAGTCAAACCGCAGCCAGCGATGGTCATGTCCGTGGCTTTCTTCTCCTCGCGAAGACGCCTCTTCCTCGCCCTAGCATTGTCACCAGCCGTCTTCATGCGCTTAATGCGCTGGAAGAGATCGTCAAGGTCAAGCCGTAGTTGAGTGTGCTTGTCTGTAAGGAGCTTGTGCTCCTCCTGGAGGGCCCTCAGGTCGGCCTTCACTTTGGCAGTGTCTTCCACGGCTACCATTCCCTGTGCAAATCAATAGGTCAAGAATGAACTGAACATGGATTAACAATACAGGGGTAAACCGAGGAGATTTAGAGTTCTTACCGGGGAGGGCGTGGCTGACGATCCCATGGAGGTTGCCATTGTGAAAGAGAAGATGAGGAGTCGAACCGTTCGAGAATTAGAAAAACAACAAAATACCGCGACGCATGGCGAGGTACTTATAGAGTTTCCAAGGCGACGCATGGCGACACGGTTGAGAATTCAAAGCGGCAGAGTATTCTTCTATCGGTAAAAACAGGAAAAAACCATCAGACAACAAATACCGTGAGATTACCGAATTTATTCTAACGGTAAAATAGAACAATACCGATAGAAAACGTTTTGAAGTGCCTGAGAGAATTGTGAAAGTAGCGGATGTCCTTTTCTATCGGTATAAATAACAAAATACCGTCAGAAAAAAGGGATTTTTGCAGAACTTAATTTGAAGAAGCAAGAGGCTGCGATGAGATTTTTGCAAGTGCTATTTGAAGGGAAGAATTAAGTATTTACAGGATAAAGGTACTGTACATGTTAGAACTCATGCTGTGGTGTAAAATTGAGATGTATTAATGCTGTGAACTAGCTTATCATTAAGTTCTAAAGAAAAATGTACTGCCTGATGTATTAATGATAAGTTCCTCACCTTGCTGCAGAACTTGTGGGCTGTTTGCTTGGCATTTATCCCTGAAATAGAAATTAATCATCAATGGTTCTCAACCCATAATCCTTCTTCGTGGTCATCTCGCAGATACATTGTTTTGTCGATATCTTCAGTACGGATAGATTGAATGTCCTCTAAAAATGGAGGTATTTCATCGAATTGGTTATACTCCTCTTCGTCGACAATATCTTCGACCCCAACAATACGTCTCTTGCTGTGGAGGACAACATGCAAGTTTGGATTGGCCGGGTCAATGATGTAGAATACCTGTGTGGCTTGCTTTGCAAGTATGAATGGATCGTCTTGGTGTTCGACTCTACCAAGATCGACGAGAGTAAACCCATAACTGTCAACTTGAACACCTCGAGGGATTTCGACCCATTGGCATCAAAACAGGGGAATCTTAAGTAATCCGTAATCGAGCTCCCATATTTCGTCAATAGCACCGTAATATGAGTTCAGCGCCCTTACTGACCTGGCATCCTCGGAAATAGCAAACAGTGTCACTCCGCTACATTGCGTGCTACTCTTGGCGTCTTGAGCTCTTGTGTAAAATGAATACCCATTGATGTCGTACCCCTGCCAAGTCCCTACAGTGAATCTTGGGCCTCTAGCCAACCATGTCACAGTTTCACTTACGGAGCCCTCGGCAGCTCGCGTGACTCTTTCTTGGATCCACTCAGCAAATTTCCTGTTATGTTCTCTGCTGACCCAAACGTCTGACTTCGAAGGATTCTATGACCGCAACATTACCTTGTGCTCGTGTATGTATGGCTCGACCTCCATCATGTGTTGTAAGACCCAAAAATGTGATTTTGCGTACACATCACGAGCGGGGACGATAGCTTTGAATCCAATCGTTCCGATTCCCTGAAGCCTACCCTCGTGTCGGGACCTAGGAACGCCAATTGGGTCAACCACGGCCATATAATCTGTGCAAAATTCAATCACCTCCTCGGCGGCATAACCTTCCATGATACTCCCCTCGGGTCGACGATGAGTCCTTACGTATCCCTTCAATACACCCATAAATCTCTCAAATGGATACATGTAGCGCAGGCACACGGGTCCACAAAACTTAATTTTTCTGACAAGGTGAACAGTCAGATGGACCATAACATCAAAAAAGGATCGAGGGAAATACATCTCGAGCTGACAAAGAGTTGTAACCACGTCACGTGGCAAAGCGTCCAGTCCATCGGGATCAATTACCTACGAGGACACAGTTGCGCCAAATATTCATATCAGAAAAATCTTCTAATTAAGCTCCACAAATGGAGATAATGAACTTATAGTACGAGTGCACGTACTTACCATGCAAGATATTGCGTTGAAGAAATAACATAGGTTTGTGATTGTCTCTCTGACTTTAAATGGGAGAATGCCTCTGATAGCAATGGGAAGCATCTGTGACATCAAGACATGACAGTCGTGGGACTTCATGCCAACCAGTCTTAGGTCCTTCATAGACAAAAGTTTTTTCAAGTTCGTGGAGTACCCACATGGAACTTTAACACCGTGCAGGCACCGACAGAGTACTGTTTTTTCACTCTTGGACAACGTATAGCAGGCCGGGGGAAGGTATGTACGCTTTCAATTCTCTAAATGTGCAAGCTCAGTCTTTATCCCCATTTCCACCATGTCACGACGAGCTTTCACACCATCCTTTGTCTTTCCCGGAATGTTCAACAACAAACCAATCAAACTGTCACAGACATTTTTCTCTATATGCATGACGTCAATGCAATGTCGAACTTGTAAGTGCTCCCAGTACGGTAGATCCCAGAGAATCGATCTCTTCTTCCAAACATTTTTTTCTCGAGGTTTAGAATGCTTACCGAACTCAACTTTGATGTCGTTCACACGCGAGTAAATCTCCTTACCGGTCAGAAACACTGGAGCTGATCCCTTCTCAGGCTTCCCGTTAAATGATTTCCTCTTCTTACGGTACGTGTGATGCACCAGAAGAAACCTGCGGTGACCCATGTACACTGTTTTCCGGCAGTTTCGCAGCCACATGCTCTCAGTTTCATCTAGGCAAATAGGGCAAGCCTTGGCTCCTTTCGTACTATACCCCGACAAATTGCCGTAGGCCGGAAAATCATTTATGGTGCAAAATATCAGGGCCCGCAAGATGAAATTCTCTTTCTTGTATGCATCCCACATCTGCACACCCTCTCTCCACAATTTCTGTAAGTCCTCGATTAAAGGTGCTAGAAACACGTCAATATCATTTCCGGGTTGTCTGGGTCCTGAGATTAGTAACGCCATCATGATGTACTTGCGCTTCATGCATAACCAAGGAGGAAGATTGTAGATGCATAAAAGAACCGGCCAAGTGCTGTGCCGGCTGCTCATATTACCATGTGGGTTCATACCATCTGTACTCAGCCCGAATCTTACATTCCTAAGTTCGCCGCCGAACTCAGCAAATGTTCTGTTGATGTTTCTCCATTGAATAGAATCAGCTGGGTGTCTCAGTTTTCCGTCTTGTTTCCGGGCTTCAGCATGCCAACGCAAGTGCTTCGCGACTTTCGGATTTGCAAACAGCCGCTTCAATCTAGGTATCACAGGCAAGTATCACACAGTTTTTGCCGGGGGCCCTTTCCTTACCTCGTGACGTTCACTGTCAATCCGGTCCCTACGCGTATACCTCGATGCGCCGCATCTTGGACAAACATGCAAAATGGAGTACTCGTTATGGTACAACACACAATCATTTGGGCATGCGTGTATTCTTTCGATTTCCATTCCCAACGGACACAACAGTTTTTTGGCTTGGTAAGTAGATCTTGGCAACTCATTTCCCTCTGGAAGCATGTCCGCTAGAAGATCTAATAGTGCCGTGAAACTCTTATCACTCCAACCGTTTCATGCCTTCAAGTTATATAATCTCAGCACAGAAGACAGTTTGTAAATGTTGCACATCCAGGGAACAGAGGCTTCTCAGAGTCAGCAATCAGTTTCTCAAATTCACAGAAGTCATTTTCGTTGTAATCTTCCTCTACATCACGTAACATCTCATCTAGATTGTCATCATCATCATCTACGTGCACATCGGAATGAACATTACCAAAATTGGGATGATCATCGATATTATTGCAATCAACATCCGAGTCGTGCTGATTGGTAGTAGTGGTGCTTGTTTCCTCAAGATCTTCGCCATGCCATATCCAACGGGTGTATCGCGCGTTAAAACCACGACGAATCAAGTGACTCTTAATTTGATCAGAGTTGCTAAACCTCTTCAAGTTCATACAATCTGTACAAGGACAGAGCATATTTTTCTCTCCCTTCCTCTCCTTTTGTTGCTCAGCAAATTTAAGAGTAGTACGTTTTATTCCATACATCCAATATTTCCTGTCCATCTACAATTAACAAAATTTAACGAGTAAGCCATGCATGAAACCTGCCCGATTAAGTTATGTATATGTACATGTACAGCCTCTTACAACAGATACATGTGTTGAACCCTAGCCTGACGAAATTAACACTAATTAACCTAGCTAACTACACAATACAAGCTAGTTAGCTCCTAAAATATGACGCATTTCCAGCTACCAAGCTCCCAAGCTTAGAGCTACAAACTTGGAACTACACAATACAGCTAGCTTGCAAGTAGAGAGGAAGGGAGATCTAGAGGGAGAGAGAGATAAGTGTCGACGATTAAGCGTACCTTAAAGAGAAGGGCGCAATCAACTTCCCTCCAGCCTGCGCTGATCACCCTAGCAGTGTAGCTGGAACTTTCGTCACAAACAGAGGGACACAGAGTGCAACAGAATAAATTAAAGAGCAGCTCAGCAATGGTCGAGTGGGGTTTTCCTTATAATGGACATTTTTCTAACGGTAAATACATGAAATAACCGTTAGACTAACTTAGGTAATTTGCCGCTCACATATTCTATCGGTAAAAACACACACATACCGTTAGAGAATGTGCATTACCGAGCAAGTACAGGACTTCTTCTTTCGGTAAATATGTGTATTGACCGTTAGATCATGCATGACACAGCACGCACATGAGTTTTTCTATCGGTAGATATGTGTACGAACCGTTAGATGATGCATGACACACGAGCAAGAGTTTTTCTATCGGTAAATATGTGTATTTACCGTTAGAATATGCATGACTGAGCAAATATATGTGTTTTCCTATCGGTAAATATGTGTACTTACCGTTAGAGGAGGTACTGGTACCAAACTGGGACAAACATACACATGCCATTTCTCACATTCAAGGAATCATATCAATGTAACATCAAACAGATCTTACATCAAACAGATCTTACATCAAACGGATCTTAACTAGAAGATAAAGCAATATATTTCAAGAAATGCTAATTTTTGGATTAACTAGGAGACACAAAAATACTTTTCTTAGGTACTTGGGACTTCATCTTGCCAAAGAAATTACACATGCCAGTTCACAAATTCAGGTACAAACATACACATGCCAGTTCACCAATACAAATTTAGGTACAAACATACACATGCCAGTTCACCAATACAAATTCAGGTACAAACATACACATGCCAGTTCACAAATTCAAGTGCATGTCTGAAACAGCAGTATAAATACACACCTACCTACCAATACAATTAAATACACAAATACTCCCTGCACATTCAAGTTCATGTCCCAATTAGCAATACATGATGCACAAATATACAACAATATACAAATACAACAATTCACACATTCGATGTATATTAGAAAAGCCACGTCTGAAATTAACAACAGATCACGACGAGGACCCAGTGGCCCATACATGCATTTTACATAAAAGGGAACCTTTGCAGGTTGCCACAATGCAACTACCGACTACAAGTTAGACCTGATACATCACAAATCCATTCATCCAAAACAGCAAATGTCTGAACCACATTGGACTTAACCATAGGAGTTCAGTTCGAAGACGCCCGAGGAGCTGGAACTGCCGTCGACATACATTTGTACGTATTGGTGATTTCCTCAGACTCAAACTCGATCAACTCAACTCAACTCAACTCAACTCCATTAACAAAAAGAACCTACCTTCCAAGATGTTGTTCTGTGTAGTGATGGTGTAGAATTGCTGTGCAAATAACAACAATTCTTCTTCTCCAAGCAGGTAAGCATCTGGCCACAAGCTGGTGCATGCAAAAAAATGTAAGATGCTTTCTATAGGTCCTGATTTGAGAAACACGCCGGGCTTAAGCATCTTCTCGACCGAGCCAACCAAGATCTCGCCCTTCACGTTCTTCCAGCTCTCGACGGTGATCTTCACCATTTCTTTCGCCAACAAGCCAACGTAGGCAGCGTACTGCGATGAAGAACCGTGAAATACGTTGCCCCTCACGAGCATCATCCAAGGACCTGAACAGATCATAATCATATTGAAAAGAAGACACATCAAAATGAAGGATACAAAAATAGCAGAATTATTGCCATAATCAGATTAGAATAATCTAACAATATTGCAGAAATTTTACGTACCTTTCTTGGGATGCCGACGTCTAGAGGGCGTCGATGGAGGTGCGGAGGTGCAGCGGTCCCCGGTAGAGGTGCGCCGGCTGTCCATGGAGCTTACGGGTTAGGACTACGAGCCCCAGATGAACTGTGAGAATGAAAGAGACATACCCGTGTATTCATACAAATATATATTTTCTATCGGTACGAAAACAGAATACCGTTAGTAATAAAAACATCTGTAGAAGGCGAATGGTTCTATCGGCACAATAAATATTACCGATAGGAATTTTTGTACATATTCTATCGGTGTGTACGTACATTGCCGATAGAATATTACTAGTTGTAGAAGGCCAACAGTTCTAAGATATTTTTTGCAATATTCTACCGGTATAAACATTCATTACCGATAAAATAAAACTATTTGAAGACGAACAGTTCTAAGCAATTTTCTATATATTCTAACGGTAAAAGAATCCATTACCGATAGAATAAAAATATTTATAGAAGGCCAACTATTCTATCGGCGCACTACATATTGCCGATAGGAATTTTTAATATACTCTGTCGGTATATTCATACAGTACCGATAGAATAAGTCTAGTTGTTGAAGTCGACCAGTCCTATCGGCGCACAACATTCTTCCGTCAGTACTTATGTATCTCTTCTAACGGCAAATATGTTCATCATCGCTAGAGTAAATGATACTATTTATTCTATCGGTAAGTTTCTTATAAACCGATAGGGAAAATACATCCGTCGGGCTTTTATGACCGCGAGGCACATTTTCTATCAGTTTTCTGTTGTTTCGCTAATAACCGATAGAAGATAGGGTTAGTATACTGTATTTCTGTACTAGTGGCACTTAATGGTCACACAAAGTTGTCTGATATGATCTTCTTTCTGGACACATTTCTGCTCTAATTCATCCTTCTCCTTGAGAAGGCTTTTAATTTGTTTCTCTTGTGCTACATGAACAAAGTAACACAATTATGAAAATTCATGTAAAGAAATGACACTTTTTACTTATAAGTGAACTTACAGGCAAATTTTTTCCGAGCCTCATTGAGTTCTTTCTTCAGCAAAGAAAGCTCTATGGCTACAACATCCTTCTGACTCTTTTGATCAGCCATGATCTTCGTTAATGAAGAGTTTTCCCTACGACCATTGATGTAAACATGATCCTTCAAAGAAACTCAGGTCAGTACAAACAATGTTTGAACACTTACTATTTGAGATGGCTGATCTCCTCTTGTGCGACCTTGACTTTATCCACTAAAGCCTTGGATGTGGTCGTTACTTGAGTCAAGCCCTAAAACAAAGCAAAGTCTATTGTTTACACCTAAATTTCCTTAAGGATTTACATCAAAGGTAAGATAAAGATTTTTCACTTACCTCTAAAAATTTTCTGAGTGTTCTCTCTAGAGGTTCGGGTTCATCAGTAGGCTGAACCATGGGAAAAACTCTTTCCTGGACCGAGGGGAAGGCAGATGTCGCTCCATGTAGGGGTACTCCCACGGTCGAGTCTGCAGCTTCTGTGACCTCCATCGCAGGTGATTTGCTTGGTGCAAATGGAGTCAACAAACAGACGGGCATAGGGTTTCTAAAAAAAGTACAACTTGCAAAAATGATGAATCAAATCCTGTGGAAATCAACAATTGGAAGGGAACAATGTCTTTACCTGATTCGAAGCCCCATTAAACTTTCGGGGTTCGATGTTGTGCTTCCAGGAGACAAAAGTGAAGCCAGCGATCTTTTCTCCTCTTAAACAGGCAGTGTTCTCCTCTTCCTGCATATCCAAAAAACAATTCATATTTGCAATGTTGTAGACTTTGCGAAGTATGATATTCTTACTGCAACACCTTCCAAGTTTGTTGGGGGTGTCTCCAGGCCTGGGCTTGTTGAAGTTATGGCCGCAAGACTACATCAGTCTTCGCTTTGGTTTTCTTTGCCGTTGAAGAAGCCCCTTTTATGGTCTTTGCTTTTGTTGATGGCTTTGGAAGAGAGAATTTTTACTCTCTTTGATGATGACCTGCCAGAAGGCCCAACATCATCAACAGAACGCTTTGTCCTGATAATTTGCCCCTCAAGCAACTGTATCATTCAATGATGATCAATATCTACAGACATATACGAACAAGATTCTCAAAAGAGGATTTACCTGTTGACATTCTTGTTTTATGTTGTCGTTGCTATTGACCAGGCTCTGTGGTCGGGGTGAGCCTAGTACTCTTTCTGTCGCTACGTTGTGCAGCTTCAGAAGACTATTTGTCCTCCTGTCGATCTCAGATGAGGATAGGGCTGTTTACCATGGCAATCATTTAATATGACATTAGATTATCAACAATTTCACATATTTTGTAAGTAAACATACGTACCATTGTTGTAATCCAAGGTGTTATCCGCCATGGAACACACCTCCCAGACCGGATGTTCTCTTTTCTTCAGAGGGCTCATCCTATTCTTCACAAAGTCATGAATTATGTCTCGTGCGGTCAGTCCCTGATGGATTAAGTGAAGAATCACCTGGACCTGCTTCTGTAAGTCCTGGCCTAAAGTGGGAACAGAGTCCATCATGCTGGTTTTCTTTGGTCGCTGATTCTCGAACCAGAGGCTGCTCTCCACTGGCGTGGCACAATAGAACCATCTTTGGTTCCATCCATGCATCGAATCACATAGAGGGAAAAAGGGATAATCTTTCTTCTCCCTTAGACCAAAATATACACATCTTGCCGCGCTGCAACTCTTCGACCATGCTAAGTAGAATCACTAGAAAAGATCGATGCACGGTAACACCCCAACAAATCCCGTGTATAGGTGCTGAAAGACAGCCAAGATTTGAATAGTGTTGGGATGGAGGTTTACCAGTTGTAGATCAAAGTGTGCAAGGATGTCCTGGAAATATTTGCTTTCTGGAAGACGGAATCCGCATTGCAAGAAGTCTTCAAAGATCACCAGTTCAATTTCTTGAACAATTGGTGTTTCTTCTTGTTTCCCCGCAGGCCGCCAGTTGATTAACAGCCGAGAGGGGAGAATCTCTTCTTTCCCTAATGCTGCCAAGCTCTCGTTGTTACAATGGCTTGAACGGCTCCAGGATGCCATTGTAGTGATGAAATCTTTGGAAAGATGAGGGTTTTTTGGTGGTGGTGTTCGCAATGGTGAGAACTAAGGGTTTTTTTGCGGCGGAGTAGCAGATATGAAAGAGGGTTTTCTAAAGCTTCTCAAGCAAGGTAACTCCTTTTATAGGCCCTAGACCTCTACCTGCTGCACCCATTGTTTCAATATTTTTCATAACAGGTTTTTTACGGGTTATACCTTAAATCATATCTTTGACCCTAATAGAATTTGAAATAAAATGAATCTTTTTGGAAACCAAAGAGTCATTTTATTTCAAATTCGGGGGCTATAGAACAAATAATCATATCATATTGGAATTATGTGGTCTCAGTGCTACCTGTGATCTCAAAGTTATTCAGTGACCTCAGTGTTGCCTATGGTCTCTATCGTGGTATTACGAATACCCCGGCAGGTTTTGTGGAAGATCCTAGCAAAGAAAAGATGACGCGAACTGACCGAGTGACCGGTCCTCTCCCGTCGAACAAACACAGCAAGTGACACGAAGGTTTATACAGGTTCGGGCCTCAATGGAGACCCTAGTCCTTTTGGTGTGCTCCCAACCGGAGTTGGCTAGGGGAGCTCTCTCGGGGGAGAGATGGCTCCGAAACACACCTGTTAGATTGTCTATTCCAAGTAATAATGAAAATTCCCCCTTTGCATGAGGTGTTACAAGGGCTTTAATAGCCCCAAAAGACGCAAAAAGACTAAACTACCCTGCCTGCCACCGTTGGATCGAGGGGTAGCGACGTCCTTCTTCCGGTCAGGGACCTTGGATGCTTGACAAGTGTCGGCCGGTTCTCGAGGCGCTTCTCGTGTGGCCCTCACGTGACCCAGGACCGGAGACTACTGTCTTCGGAAGATGGCGCCCGGAACAAGCCACCGGGGGCCTTGTCCCCGGGCAAATGGCGGCGCCCGGGACAAGCCAACGGGGGGCCTTATCCCCGGGCAAATGGCGGCGCACGGGACAACCCACCGGGGGGCCTTGGCCTCGGGCAAATTGAACATCCTCTTACCTGGACTTGATCCCGTGGAGATTTCCCCCAACAGTAGCCCCCATGCCCTTCGTGGACGATGCTTGAGTCCCCAGAGGGGATGGTTCATGTTACCGGGAACATCCCCGGGACAAACCACCGGAGCCATGACGCTTCGATCCCCGTGCCTAGTGTTTATGGCCGTGCCGTCGTTCATTAAAGCTTGTCTTGATGGGGGTGCGCCGTCCGGCCATAATGGCTGCTCGCGGTTCGAACCGATGATGCCTCGTTTTGCACGCCCGTCCCTTCGTTTCTCGCACGCTGTTTGAATTGAGCGACGCGGATGCACCTCAAAGGGCTACGTGGCACCCATCGGGGCCGTGTTTGGCCCCTATAAATAGGGCCTTGAGGGGCCCGGAGAAACCATTCCAATCCTCAAAGCTTAAAACTCCTTTAGCGCCCTTAGCTCTCCCGGTAGCTTAGCCACCGAAAACCTCAACCCTTTTTCTTTAGAGCCTAAGCCACCGAAAGAATCAAATGGGACCCAAGGCCGGGGAGGTGCCAACGGAGGAAGTCACCGCGGACTTCCTCTGGGCCTCCGAGTTCACATCCGGGGACCTGGAGTCCCTTGTGGACCGGGGGTGGTCGCGGACGGGGATGTCTGGATCCCCTCGAAGAAGGATGGAGCCCCCCGCCCTAGGCCCGGGGAAGTGGTGGCCTTCGAGGCTTTCCTCGAGGCCGGGCTCCGGCTCCCGGTGTACCCGTTGCTCCGGGAGTTTTTGAAGGAGTACGGGGTGGCACTGAACCACCTGACGCTGAATGCCTTCGTCCGTATGGGCCTCTTCATATGGCTCTTCGAGACAGCCACTGGATGGGAGCCAACGCTCCGGCTGTTCCGGTACTTCTATGAGCCTGTGGCGAGGAGCTCCCACCTGGTGAAGGGAGGGCCGAAGTCTCCGTTCGGCTCGGTGACGATCCAGTTGCTGCCGTCCCGGGTAGCGGGGTGCCCGATAGCGGCCTCCTGGGACCACTAGGGGGACTGGATCCGGAGGTGGTTCTACCCCCAGGTTCGGGATGACAATGTGGTGTACTACCCGGAGCGCCCCTCCTACAGCCAGTCATCCGCCCCCAAGCCCCCGGTGTGGACCGAGGAGGAGTTGATGCTCCTCAGCAAGGTCGTGGGCTCCCGGGGCGTCCACTCTATGAGGGACGCCGCCGAGGAGCTGATGCTCTTGAAGATCTCTCCCTTCTCGCACGGGAGGAGGGGGATCGAGATGTGCCTGGCCCAGCGGCCCACTCAAAAGCTGGTGACCCGATGTAAGCTCCCGGCTACTTTGTACGTTTTCTTTTTGCTAATTTTTCTAACTCTTAGCTTTTGCAGTCTGGCCGTAACCGGCCGCCCGAGAGAAGGCGGAGAACCTCCTCGGGAGGTATTATGCCGATGAGCACGGGCGGATCGTGCGTTTCATCAGGGACGGTCCTCCTCGGAATTTGGTGGTCGAGACCTTCGTCTAAGGCTACCGGCGAGGACACCTCTCCCCACCCCCGGTTCCCACAAGAGGAGTAAAGAGGCTACCCAGGGTTCTGAGCCAAAGAGGGCCAAGGCTCAGAGGGCCCCCGGTCCATCGACGACATCGGGCTCCACGCCCATGAAGGCCCGGGACGCAGCCACCGGGTCAGGGCGTATGCGGGCACCTCCTCGGTGTGAAGTGACGCCGCCTCCCCCGGAAAACACTGGGGGGTGGAGGCGCATGAGCCCGCGTGCCTCCCCGAGGCCTCCGGGGAGGCCCGGGGGAAGGAACCAGCTGGCGACGGGGGGGCGTCCGACTCAGTGGATTACGCCACCTCGCCACCTTCGGCAGTAGCCCTCCCGGCGGCCCCGGCACTACCGGAGCCGGAGAGACCGGAGGTCCGATTCGCGAACGCCTCCCCTCCGCACGTCGAGTGGCCGGTGGACGAGGGGCGGAGCCCCTCAGTCTACGAGGTCCCCCCGGCGACGGAGGTCCCCGGGGCTCCGCGGCCTGGGAAGGGGAAAGGGCTCCTCATCCCTCCCGAGGGAGGTACTCCCTCGGAGACCTCATCAGCCTCCTCCTCGGAGACATCTTCAATGGCGAGGACGACGGCCACCACCACTCCGGTTCTCGTCACACCCACGTCTTTTTCGAAGGGGCCCGCCGCCGGTCCCGATTGGTCCGGCGTCGACGGGGGGGAGACCCACTCTTGCGCTTGTAGGGGGCGGCCATCACCTGGGGGATTGAAGCGTGCTTCAGCCAGGCGCTGAAAGACGCGGATGAGAAGGCCGCTGCCTATTTGGAGCAGCGGGACGACGCCCTCCGGGAGTTGCCCTGGGTCCGGGCCCAGATCCACACATCCGAGAACTCAAATGACCGGCTTCGGAGGGAGGCGAAAGCCAAGGAGGACGCCCTCCGGGAGCTCGAGGGCTCCAGCATCCAGGCTGTAACAGACAAGGGACGCTCTGTCCGCTTAGCCCTCGAGGGGCTTCGAGTGAGCTTGGGCTCGGGAGGCAACTCCGAGACTGCGACGGCGACGCTCACGGAGGCTGTGCGTTTTCTCAACGCGCAAGTCTCCGTGATCCCGGAGGCCACTCATGCCCAGGCGCGAAGCCGGGCGATCCCGGTGGTGGCCACCGCGGCCGGGCTTGTGGAGCACGGGGGGTAGGCGCGTGAGCAATCGGGGGCCGGATCCCTCGGGGGTTTCCGGAGTTCATCGAGCTGTCTAGGTGAGAAGTGGAGCAGCTCATTGGCGGCTTCTACAAATGGATAGTCCGGGTGTGATTCCTGGCGCCGGCGCCTCCGGGGGCGGACGCTACGGCTCCGGCGGGAGCCTCCTGGGGGGAGGACACCAACGAACAAGTATGAGCCTCCCCCCCGGGCCTTTAGATAGGGCTTTTTTTTGTTTTTAGGTTTTTGCTCCCGGTAGCTTCTTAGAGGAAGCCGTGGAGACTTGTAAAAAAACATTTTGATGAAATAGAATTGAAATTTTTTGCTAAGTCTTCAAATCAAATTTACCAGGTTCCCTGGGAGGTTACTCCCGGGGCTCAAGGAATCACTTCCGGGGAACCACCCCCGGGGTTGAAGCACAACCTCGAGGGTGTCCTGATGTTACAGGAAGCTGCTTCGGAGGTGGAGCCCCTAGAGTTCGAGCCCCCAGTCTCCGGCGGATGTCACCCGAGGTATGCCCAGGCCACCTTCATTTTATTAAGTCTCCTTTCCGGGGGACACGGCAGGGGCGTCTCCCGGGAACCAATCCGATTGTGGTGGCATCTGGAGTGGCAGCTGGACAATTTCGACAATCACCGCGCCGAACTATCCCCCCCACGACCGGGGTCCCTGAGGGTTCCCCCACTTCGAATACTCCCACCGGCGGGCTACGAATATTGGCCCGAGGACTTGCTCCGGGAGGCCCATCGTCGTATACGCAGCTTGTACCGGGACCTGGCTCGGGTGATATCAGAGGGCCTCCGGGATTATTAGGCGTAGGATCTTTCTGGGTCGTACCCCAGGTTGTAACATTTGATGTAATGATGCCCATCGGAGGGGGAAGATGTCCTCTGGTTAACTAGTTTTCAATAAAGCTAAGTTCGCATATCAGTCCAAGAGTATCGCAGATCAGTCCTTTTTCCAGATTTTCTAGAAGCCTGAAAAGGAAAAATGTTACAAATCATCTCCAAATCTAAATCTGATTCAGGAAACACCTCCCAAATGCTTTTCAACTGAAATTCTTCTTATATGAGTATCTCAAAATCAAATCCTAAATCTCAGAATTCGAGATCAATGAGATTCAGATATATTTTACCCTAATCTACTCTGTTTTCAGTTTATACCAAAAATCATTCAAACATCTCAAATTTTATCTTCTATCTGTGCCAAATCATCTGTTGAATCAAGTCTACCAGATCAGTACAATCAATTTCAGATTAAACCCTCTAAATCATCAGATTTACAGATCAGTCCAAACCAAGAATCAAATATTGCAAATCAGCCCAAATTCGACCAGGGCAGCAGCTAGCTTCGACCAGAGCCTCGCCGTGTTTTCTTGTGCCGTGTGTCGACGATTCGGACTCGGAGTCCTCAACCGAATTTATGCAGAATTTGTAATTGTGAGACCTTTCAAGATGACCCTTCGGGAATGTATGCTGAACAATGGTGAACAGGAGCACAGAGAGTTTAGACAAGTTCGGGCCCTCGATGGTGGGAGTAAAAGCCCTACGTCCTGTTGAGATTTCACTAAGTGTGGTAAAAGGTTTACAAATGGAGGAAAAAGTCCTCACAGGCGAGGATTTTTTCCTGTAAGAGTGTACAAAGATAAGTCAAAGAAAGCTTATTAAAATGCTATATGAGGTGTGCCGTAGACTTGGCTAACTTGGATTCTCCTCCCTTTTTGATGTTCCATGCCATCCTTTTATACTGTTTGAAAGGGTGTCATGTGAAGGAAACTGCATCAATCGGTTGCACGGACGGTTGGATGCGGTTTTTGGAACTGCTCTTAACCTCCACACAGGTTAAACACGTGTTATTCATGGATAACTGTATGTGTTAACCTTCTGACGGTTGATTCTCCACGTGTAGGAATCTTCGGGATACTTAGAATATCCTGTTGCATGGGCAACCGAATAGATAGATCTCAAGTATCTTGATCGGTAGATGTCCTGACCGCGGGATATTGGCTGACCGCACAATATCCCGAATGTGTAGTTCGCGTATAGCCTACGAACTTCTGACCGCGCAAGGCTTACGGTTTGACCGCGTAAAGCTACGACCTGATTGCGTAAAGCTTGCGACCTCATGGTGATGCCCCTCAGAATAGCTTGAGTTTGCATCACCAGATGCATGTCTGGTTCGAACCTGTCTTGAACCAAAAGTTCATTAGAAGCGACCCGGGTGTCAATCCTCGTCAGCTAGCCCCCAAATTCGAAGAAAACGAAGAGACGTGTTTATTTCGAATTTAAAAAACCGTGCATTGGATTTTTAACCCGGCCCTTTAACTTCTCCACTTAGTGGCGCACTAAGTGAAAACGGTTGGTTTTTCAAGACGGGTTCTGACATTACGTGACGGGCAATGATGGCGCCGTAGAGATTTTTATCTCGAGGTAAAATTGTAAATGTCTTAACGAAACCCGAGGTGTCTGGGAGGTGAACCGTCGCCCTGGCGATTATAAATACCAGGTTCTTGGGTTTGTAAAGCTTCGTAACACGCCTAAGTCCTTTTCTTGTTATCCTGCCTTCTTCCTTTTCACATACCCCTCCCAATGGCAGATCATGAAATCATCGAGATTGAGAGCGATGAAGGGGAAATTGTTGAACAAGGGTCTCAAACGAATGAAGTCCTGTCTCCCTTAAGGAAGAAACCCAAGGTCGACGAAGGATCTTCCAGTGGAACAAAGGTGAAGAACGTAGCGAGTTTCTTTCTTCCTTTAGTTCCTTTGACCCTCCCCGTTCATGCCTCTCGGCAAGTTAGGCCTTTATCCTTAGGAAAAGATCCTTTCACATCCAATTCCCCCATCCTTTTGGGTGATCAACATCCTGGTCGGCAAGCGGTGACTATCCCTCGATCAGATGATTGCCATATTGGGTTGGCGAAGCAATCTTCTTCTGGGGAGGTTGCTCTTCCACCATATGATGATCTTCCTCCCAAGATGGGTGTATCAACGGGTTATGCACCGGGACAGGTAACAATTTTTCTCCCTTTTTTGCTGATAATTTTAGTTAGTATGACTAACTTTTGCAAAATGCAGGAGGTAGGAGGCTCCAGCGATCAGCCTTCTGCTGCTCCATCTCTTCCTTCCGGACAGACCCTTCTGGAAGAGAAGAATGCCCTGGAGAAGAAGACCGAGGAGATGGCCTCGAAGATTCTGCGTTTAGCAGAATGTCTTGATCGATCCCGAGAAGAGGCGCACCATTTCCATCGAGAGAGGGACTTCGCTCAGCAACAGCGAGAACTCTCTGACTTGATTAGGGACAATAGTGCGTCTGTTGTTAGGGACGATATTGATAGACTTCGGGTAGTTGCTAGTTCCCTGGGGGTTGTCAGTGTAGATCCGACTGACAACAGCATGTCCCTTGGGGAACTTTGTAAACTTCTTTCGGAGCAAGTCGATGTTTTGATCGACTGCATCCCTTTTGTATGTAAAGAATGTAAGAAATAAAAGTTCTTTATTTCTCATGAAATGTTCTCCACATCTTCTGTGTGAAAATATAGCCATGAACTTTACGTTCGCGACCATTCATACACAGGAAATTTTAGTTCTGGGATCAAAATCACTTTTAAGAAAAAAGCACCGCGACCTGCCTTGATTCTGCGATCAGTTTCAAAGCCGCGGTCAGAACTAAGGTTCGACCAGAGTTGGGACTCGGTCAGGATGTCACTTCGATTAGAATCGAAGTTTCAGCCTGAAACACGATTTCGATAAAACCATAACCCAATTAGAAACACTTCAGTACGTTAAAAATTGGGTTACATGATTTTTTTGAATAAAATGTTCAAAGTATAAGAAAGAAAAACGTCCTCTGAAAAGTACTGAAAATTTTTCAGTCCTTCTACGCTTTCAGTTTCCAAAACAAAGAAGCCTTTTTGTTTCAGATCCGACACCTGAGTACTTTATCGGGTCCATCAGAGACAGTATCCATTATGGGAAATGAATAAAGCATTCAATGGAACGTTTGAAATGAGCCGTTTACTCATTAATGCGTCGCCTTGGGTCTATAAAAAGAGCAGATGTCTTCTCAAAGAAGCCACACAGCTAAAACCCTCATTATTCCCGCCGCTCAAAACCCTCATTTTCTTCAGCCTTCATCTTCCCCAAATCGCCAGCTTCCCCTTTGATTCTACACCAAAGATGGCGTCCTGGAGCAGATCCATTCATCATTCTGAGGAGAGCCTGATGGCGCTAGAGAAGGAGGAGATCCTTTCTCCGCGGCTGCTCATTAACTGGTGACCTGCGGAGAAGGACCAAGAAACCCCAACTGTCCAAGAAGGCGAGTTGGTGGTTTTTGAGGAGTATTTGCGTTGCGGGTTCCGATTCCCTGAGAGTCGGTTCCTTAAGGATGTCCTTGAACATTACGGGTGGGAACTGATCAACCTCCACCCCAACGCGATGCTGATCCTTGCAGTATTCCAGCATCTCTGTGAAGCCTTCGTCGGAATATATCCCAGCGTGGATCTTTTCCGACGATTCTACTTTTCGGCGTGGTCGAAGAGCACCAACGCCGCCGGATGCATCTACTTCCGGCTGAGGGATAAAAAGGAGTATCCCTCCCCACCCGTGCGAGACTCAGTGCACGGGTGGCACCAGAAATGGTTTTACTGCACCCCGCCGACCGAGAGCGGGTTGTGGTTTGAGAACTCGCGGCCGGAGAAGCCGAGCGAGTTGGATACTCTCCCGGCGATGAACGCGGAGTTCATGAAGCATGCCGAGGTGATCCTTCACTTAGTCGAACAAGGGTTGACGGCACGTGACGTCATCCGAGACTTTGTGAAGAACCGGGTGAGCCCCCTGCGTGAAAGGGCTCATCCGGCTTGGGAGATCAAGTCCATGGCGGACACTACCCTGGACTATAACGAAGGTATTCATTTCTGACATTGAAATCCTTTTATGTCATTTTTGAAATGTATCAATTTAACTCGTATCTGGGAACAGTCCTGCCCTCAGCCGAGATTGAGAGGCGGACTAACTACCTCCTCAGGGCGTACAACGCCAAGGTAGAGGGCCCCAAGGGATCGCCTCGCCCCCAAAGCTTGATTCATGCCGGTGACGACCTTAAACAGGAGCGCCGAAAGGTACACTTTCCACTTGGCCTCTGTTTTGCAGGTCTCATGTATGTCCAGCACTAATCAATCCCATTGGAATGAGAATAGCTCCTAGGGAGGTTTGCGGATGCGACATTCCCAAGTGAAAATGTCGGCTCTCTGAAGAAGCCGACGGCGGGGAACGTGAAGAAGGTCTCTCAGAGACCCAGGACAAAGAGTCCTGGCCCTAAGAAGACCAAGCTGAACCCTGGGGAGGGGTCTTCACGAAGCGTTCCTCGTCCCGCAAGAAAGACTGCGGTAAGATATCGCATTCCTGCTACTTTTTCAGGCGCGACATGGAATCACTTCTTCGTCGTACAGGGAGAGGGGAGCGAGGAGGAAGAGGATGACGTTCCTCTGACCCTTCGAAGGAGGAAGATCGCGGATCTTCCATCCAGCGATGCCCCAAGCTGCCCCGCAGAGACCACAGCTGCCGAAGAGGTGGTCGTGGCTGACCCTGCGACCACCGAGGATCCTCTGGTCGCGGGTGACCTTCCAATTCCTGAAGCCCCCGAGGTTTCAGGGTCAATCATCTCTGCTTCCCTGGTCGAAGGGACGACTAAGGTAAAGAATCTTTTCGATCATTCCCTCTATGGCTCTTTCTGCACATTTGATAAGTTAATGTACATACAGAGAGGAGAGCTTCCCCCTGGGACCACTGGGGATTCCAGGGAGGAAAATCCTCCTCCTCCGCAGGCAGAGGAGGAGGTAGACGAACAAAGGCCGGCTATGACGGTTCCAGCAACTCAGGAATTGCCAAGGCCTTCGGATGCAGCCCCACCAGTTAGTCCGGTGGCCCAGGTAAAGACCTATGTGTTTTTACCTGTTCCCTAAGAATATGCTTGTAACATGACATTTCTAGGGGGGTGCTGCCTTGTTTACCATAAGGAAAGCGAGAACCAGAGACGGCTCTCCTTCGCCAGGGGAATTTTCCCAGAAATCCCAGGAGCGAATGGGGTTTCAAATAAGGTAAGAACTCTTACTTGACAGTAATCTTAGATAAAAGCTGCCTGACCCATTCTTCCTGTTAGGCAAAAGAAGACAGCGCCAAACCCTTCAACCACCACTGGGGAGGTTGAAACTAGGGCTGATGAGGGAGCCTCTAATGAAGAGCGCTCTACTCCCGTGGTTCAGGAAGTCGTCCGGACCGCGGGAGGTGAAACAAGTATAGGGACTAGGTCACCACCAGTGGCCTCTGGGGGTGGTGTCCAGCCGGCACTCCCATCAACTGTCCCTGTCGCAGGCACTTCCGGCGCGCTAGCAAGGATTCCTGCTAGCATGGATGATGCCGCTTTAAATAAGTTTATGAAGGTACGATCACCCCTGTTTCGGCGCTTGAATCGCCTTTAGAGCATACTTAACTCTCTTGCTTTGTATCACAGGGCTTGTCATGGGTGACGAGTCAGTCGCATGCTGCAATGGCTAGCATGGCGGCTGTTCAAAAAGATTGTGACGGCTGGCGCAAGTGAGGATCGTCATTCTTCTGTTAATATAAATAGGCTTTAATTGTGACTGTGTAACACCCTGGTTTTGGGGGTGAAATGTTTTTGCATAAAATCCTGCATGCATGTATCCCTGTAGCAGTAGCCAGATCAGCTGAACCCTAATCTCTCTCTCAAACCCTAAAAATCTCCAAATCTATTCTCTAGATCCAGATCAAGATCTGACCATCTAGATTTAACCTATCAGTAATTCTGAAGATAAAAGTCTTCAGAAACCAGATTGAATTCTAACCCTAACTCTCAGTATCTAAGTCTCTTTCTGTTTTCGAAAACAGGAAATTCAGATTTACCCTAAGTACCCCAGTTTCCAAATAATTGAGTTATCATGATCTAACCCTATCCAGACTCAAGTAACTTTTGGAATATGTTCCTAGGTATACCCTCAACTTACTCCAAAAAGTTGGGAACCAGATTGTTTCATCTAAACACTTTTCGCAGTTTAGTCCAAATTTTACTGCGAATAAGTCCTTTTCTGTTTACCTGGAAGCCTGAAAAGGCTAAAATTCACAAATCAACTCCAACCTCAGAATTTCTTCAGGGAACACCTCCCAAATACTATTTGATACAGATTTCCCTTCTGTTTAAACTTCAAAATCTCACCCTAATTACCAGAATTCGAGATTGACAAAATCCAGATCTATTTTACCCTAATTTTACCCTATTTTCGAAAATAGGTGAAATCCCTCAAACCTTATCAAATTTTCTCCAGATTTGAGCTAAATGAGTATTAATAGAAATATTATACTCATCCATTAAATCAAATTCCAGATTAAACCTCTCTAAGACCAGAATTACAAATCAGTCCACTTTTCAACAGAAACTCTTACACTTATACCCCTGGATTCGACCTCACCTCTGTTCACGACCAAAAGCCGGCTTCGACCAGCGCCTAAGACTTCGACCACGACCTGGAACAGCGCACGAGCACGGGAGCCTTCGACCACGAGCGCGCCACTGCCGTTTGCTTCGCCTGCTGCCACGTGTGTGCCCGGCGTTGGCCACTGTGGATCTTCTCCAGCGAGGATCGCGACCAGCTAGTTCTCCCGTTTGCACGCCACCGGCAACGGCTCCAGCAGGAAAGCTTAGCCACGTGGAGTTCTTACCGCGGCCAGCCATCGAGTCGCCTCCATTTCGCAGCAGCTCCAGCTGCAAAAGCCCTCACGGCCGCTGAACCAGTCACCTCGACGCCAGCTCGCCGTGAAGTCACAATCCTGTCAATTCTTGCCGGCTACAACTTCCCGAGCATTTCCAACCGTTGAAGCACCTCCAGCTCGCCTATTTATACCCCCTGGAGCTTAGCTTTACTTCGTACACTCCAAAACGCTAGAAAATCAACAGCAGCACAGTGTCTTCTTCCCCGGTGAGCAGCAAAGAGGGAGCACGGTGCTAGCTTCAACCACTGCTTCATCCTTCGATCCAACACCCCCAGTGAGCTTCCCTCATCCCCCTCATGCTTCTCGAGATTGGAATTTAGTTCAAATGCCTTCTGTCACCGGCAATCGCCGTGTTTCATCTAGAACTCCGACGAGCAATTAATCCTTAACCAAATCGATTTGATCTTCGAGCCAGTAGTGAAAGATGCTTAGAATAGCTCACTTAAGACCCCTGAGCTATTGGTTTGAACAAATTCGTTGTAAAACAAAAACCCCCAATTTCCAGCCATGAACATGAAATTGTACTTACTGATTTAGCTCCTCTGTTGAGCAATCTGTTAATCTAACTTCACCAATGCATTTCTAGTACCCTGAGGACCATACACAAGCAAGGAATTGAGTTCAATCACTTTAAATCAGAAATGCCCAAATTAGATTTGAGTTCATCTTTTCTCCAGCCAGTATCTTCCAAATCCAGCCGATCTAGCCCTAACCACTTTGCCATTTAGATGTTTTGGACCATTCTGAGCAACTTTGTCTTCTATCACGACTTCCAATTCGGCCTAGATTGTGAGATATAGCTATGCCCTAGTTGGCTGCACTGTTTATGTTGCATGTGCTCCAGGCCAGTCAACTTCCTTGCCGGTTTTCATCACTTTCCGGCCATCTCCTGCCCTAGATCCTGTTGAGACATTTGTTCCTGTTACAAATGTCTAACTACCAGACAAAGTGGTGCATCATTTGGAGCCCTAGATCAAAAGTTATGGCAAACCCTAGTTTCTGGCCATGTCAACTCTATGTCAAACTATGCCAGTCAGTGGCATTAGCCCTGTTCACCCACCTCTGGTCATGAAAAACAGAAAATACTTTGTCTAATAGTTGCCTCACTACCTTGTGCACCATATGCTTGAATCAAAACTCATTTTGGCCATTGGGAACTATTCAAACCATGTCAATGCCATTCTTCGGCATTGTCAGCCCTTGTCAGCCTATGTCAGCCAATGGCATTGGGCCAGTTTGACCCCTTCTGGGTATGCAAACTGAACATAACTTTGTCCCTTAGACTCCTGATGTTGTGATCTACATTTTATTCTACTGTCACAACTTGAGTTGAGCCCTCTATCATCCATCAACCCTATGTCGATGCCTTGAACCGAATGTCGACCTAAAGACGTTTGCTGTTTTTGAGCGAACCAGCCGCAGCCTTGATATCATTCTGATATTTTGGAACCTTTGGAACCTTCTAAACCTTTGACGATTAATCTTAACCTTGGTTTCCATAGTTTAACCCTAATCGCTTCCAAATCTTGTATCGCCGAGGCGCTTTTACCTTGCATTATCGCATATAGTGGAATAATAAGAGTAGGATTGATTGTAATGCCTGTTTGCTTGTTGATCCTTGTTCAGAGCAAGAGTCCGAGTTCGAAGACTTCGTCGCAGACCCGACATCAACTGCTGTTTCTTACGACGCGGAAGGCAAGTCATATTCTTGAACATCTTGAACCTATATTTTATGAATTGCTAGAATATGCCTTGATTATAAAATAATAATATTGCATGAGAAAGATTGAGAATAGTTGAATTATGAAATGGCAGCATCAGGCTGATGCCTGTGAAATGTGAATTGATCAAATAATGAGCCATGAACTAATATATTATGTATATTTATATTCATGAAATAAAACCCCTAGCCGTGACCAGTATTTTGGTATGGAATGGTAAAAGCACGGGAGGTGCTTGGTCGCACAAGATGTGCCAGCACTGGAAGTGCATGGATTGTGGTATGAGCTGGTCATTGGCATATAAGGACCTAGAACCTTGTGTTGTGCGTCTAGTGGCATGATTAACGTGCCGACCGCAAGCCTGGTATGGGACAGGCCTGAACAAGTAGTATGTGGATCACAGATGAAACCCCTATATGACAAACTCACGATTAACACGGGGTGCGCTCCAACACATATCACAGGATGTGATCATGCACGCTGACCCTGAGGGGAAGACGCCAATTAGTGGGGGTTGTGAAACCCTGCCACAACTGTGGTTTGCGTGAAGAAAACCACGGGGTCTGGGGTGAATTGTGTGTGAAACATGGCAAAAGTTCTTGTTATCTCCACCTTGCCACTCACAGTATGAAGTGAGTTAGGGGTCCAATCCTTGTGATAGGAAGGGCATGAAAGTGGATATATCTTGCGGGTAAATTGGTACCCCTCTGCAGAGTTAAAAATGTATTCGAATACTTCGTGCTCCCGAGTTTTAGGAGTATGCCGCGGTGGATTAAATCCACGGGGTGTGACACAAGTATTGCTTTATAAATTAAAATTTGTTAGTTCAAGATTACCCAAATGACATGTGTTGTCATGATAAGGGGTGCTGCCGTGGGCTGTCATGTGTTGACGTGTCGCGGTAGTACCATAATTTAGTGATCATGTGATATCTAAGAGGCATGTGGATTGTGCCCTAAGTATATGAAATGCTGCCATGAGCATGAGATTTGAAAAGCTTGGAAGAAAAGTATTTATGGAAAAACCCTCTCACCTCTTTTCCCTCAATAGCATAGGATCATGTCATCTCTACTATACGTATCTCTACTCTTACCTATGACTTGCTGAGTACGTAAGTGCTCACCCTTGCAACTTATCAACAATAGATGGAGTGCTACAATACCAAGATGAAGGCTTGGAAGATTTCGTGGATCCAGAAGGAAGAGAGCCAGTTCTGCCAGAACCCTGAAGTGTGCTGTTCTGCTGTCAACTTCTTACGACTGTGGGGGTTTCGCCTAGCTTCCGCCGAGTAGTTGTCTTTTGTTTTAATTAGACCATTTGTGCCGTGAAGGCATTGTATTACTCTTGTTGTATCAGGCCAGCAGGCCATACTGTTTATCAATGATATTTTGTAAGTTACTCTGCTGCAATGAACTCCTGTGCTTGACTTATCCTGGGAAGTCAGTGGTATGTATGTATGAGGCCAGCTGCAGCGAGCTGGGTCTCCACGGGAGTAGTCGTGGTACCCTGTGTGGGGCGTGACAGACTGACCTGATTTTGCTGCAAAGAGGTTACATTCTTGAAAAAAGAGTTAGCCAAGATGAGGCTGAACTCAGTTACAGAGTTCAAGATACTACGGACTAAAATCAATAAACTTCAGTCTGAGAATGCTGGTAAGTCGATTCTCAACTTGTGAAGACTTAAAGCCGTTTCTTGTTAATAACCTCTTTTCTCTGTACAGCGCAAGCAGGTCGCATTACACAGCTCGGCCAGGACAAGATGATTCTCGAGTCCTCGCTCAACCATACCGACCGAGCGGTCAAAGAGTTGAGTCTACTGGTCTTCGAAAAACTGAAGGCCGTGGCCAACCTTTTGAATACCAACGTGGTAGAGTTGAGGAAGGACAACCCAAGTGTCAGCGATTGGGCATCACTGCTCACAACTCAAGCAGAATCACTGCTCGAATATCTCCCTGGAGATTTACGGCGACGTGAAGAGATAATCAGGGCGAGAGTCCGATCAGCCGCTTCTGCCGTACTCAGCCGGGTTCGACTTCACCATGGCCCAGATGCGAATCTGAGCGCGCTGGTGGGACCGGTTGAGGTCGAGAGTGAAGAACTGCTTGACGCCGTTATTGAAGAAGTTAAGCCCTTCGTTGACAAACTCTTGGCTGAGCTGAGGACCGAATGATCCTTACATTTTGTAACCCAACAATTGTAATTACAATGCCATGTATGTAAAACTATTTTTTCAAAAGAAAGTGCATATTCACATCATAAGTTTCATACTATAAGTATACTCCTCTAGCCCCCGCCTCTGTTTTGTGAATACTGGAGCCTTAGTATTTTAAGCAGAGGGGAAAACATAAGTATGATGACCAGGGATATGCGCTTCAAGCCGATGGTCAAGATTAAAGTAACATTTTAACCTTATTGCAAACTGGTAGCCACCCAAATGACCGAAGACTAGCCAGATAGTCTCGTGTGCGTTGAGAAACGGCTTATTTAGGAGTGACTTATCTGGAAGTGATCACGAGATCGACCAGCGAATCCGGTTAAAAATGCTGTAATAACCTAACCGCCGGCGATCAGCCCCAGGTCGAATTTGTATAATTTGGGCTTAAAGAAAAACACTCATTGTATGAAAACAAGACATGCTTTTTATGAAAAGATGCTAATTGAACAGGAAAAGAGTGATTGGAATACTTACACGTAAAACTTGCGAAGTTGATCAATGTTCCAAGTATTGGACAAAATCCGACCATCCTCCATGGCTAACCGCGCAGATCCTGACCGCGGCACTGAGACGACAGTGTATGGCCCTTCCCACTTTGGGGAGAATTTATTGCGGTTAGACTGGTCTTGAATTTTTCGTAAAACTAAGTCGCCCACGTTGAGATCACGTGGTCGCACCTTTTTACTGTGATACTTGCGTAGAGCCTGCAAGTATACCACGGACTTGATCAGGGCGCGATCACGCCGTTCTTCCAGGAGGATGAGATCTTGCGATCGCTGTTAGGATTGGTTGACCTGTTCGAATTGATTCGTGCGAACAGATCCAATACTAACTTCCATAGGCAACACAGCCTCGGCCCCATAGACCAAATGGAAGGGTGTCTCACCGGTGGCTCGACTAGAGGTAGTCCGTAGTGCCCATAGAACAGTATAGAGCTCGTCTGCCCAAGCCCCCGAGCGGGTCTTTAGGCGATCAAAAACACGTTTTTTGATGCCTTGCAATACTTGCCCATTGGCTCGTTCTACGGCTCCATTGCTTTGTGGATGTGCCACGGAAGCAAAGCACACCTTGGTCCCAATCTGATCGCAGTAGTCTAGGAAAAGACCGCTAGCGAACTGAGAACTGTTGTCTGTGATGAGACAGTTTGGAACACCAAATCAAGCCACAATGTTCTTGTGAAAGAACTTTTGTGCGGCTGATGCAATAATATTTCGTACTGGTTCGGCCTCAATCCACTTTGTGAACATGTCAATGGCTACGAACAGAAACTTGTACCCATTGACCGCTTGTGGCATAGGACCGACGATGTCCATTCCCCAGATCGCGAAGGGCCATGCGAGAGGAATAGTTTGCAATGCATAAGCAGGTTGATGAACCTGTCTCGCATGAAACTGACACTGTGGACACATCTTGACCATAAACTTGGCATCATCGAGTGCCGAAGGCCAGTAGAATCCTTGTCGAAAGACTTTTCCGACCAGTGTTCGGTATGACGCGTGTGCACCGCATACACCGTCATGTATTTCTTTCAAGAGGGATTTTCCTTCCTCCTGAGATATGCAGCGCATGAATACTCCTTGAGTACCCTTTCTGTACATAACCCCATCTATGAGTTTGTACAGGTGCGCCTATCGAATTAACCGATCGCTTTTGGTTTCGTCCTCGGGTAGGGTCCCATGTTCAAGATAAACCCTCAATGGATGAGTCCAATCTTGTTCCTGACCGAGGTTGGCAACGAAGGCTATTGCCGGATCATCCTCGACCGAAGTCATGATCGAAGAATGGTCCAAGTGTTCAATGAACACTCCTGCCGGAGCGGATGAGCGTGAGGATCCAATTTTGGATAATTGGTCTGCGAGAATATTGTCCTTTCGCGGGATGTATTGGACTTCGAAGTGACTGAAGTGTTTTTCCAATCTCCTCACTTCCCCCAGGTAATGAGCCATTGTCTCATCGGAGGTGCTGTACTCCTTGTTTACCTGGTTTACGACTAGCTGTGAGTCCCCCATCACCACTAATCGACGGACTCCGAGGAATTTTGCTGCCCGGAGCCCTGCAAGAAGACCTTCATACTCTGCTGCGTTGTTGGTTGCAACAAAGTGTAGTTGAATGACATACTTAAGCTGTTCGCCCTGGGGCGTAACTAAGACTATTCCAGCCCCCGAGTGTTGAAAACTACGGGAGCCGTCAAAGTACATTGTCCAATAATCGGGGCACTCCAGTTCCTTCGCCAACTGCACGGGTGGCTCAGGGTTGGTCCATTCGACCACAAAGTCGGCCAAAACCTGAGACTTAACCGCCGTTCGAGGGGTGAAAAGGATTTCGAAGGCACCGAATTCGACCGCCCATTTAGCGATTCGACCAGATTTTTCTGGATTTCGAACAATATCCCCTAAAGGAAAAGAGGAGGGTACTGTGATCTTGTGTGCTTGAAAGTAATGTCGTAGCTTACGGGAAGCCATCAGTAGCGCGTAAAGTATCTTCTGGACCTCAGGGTAGCGCTCCTTAGGACCATGAAGTACTTCGCTCACATAGTAGACGGGTCTGTGTACTCCTTCCCTTTCCGCGATCAGAACTGCGCTGACCGCGTGTGGGGTGGCCGCCAAATACAGAAGTAATGGTTCTTCCTTTTCAGGAGACACCAATACTGGCGGACTGGACAGATATATTTTTACCTCCTGAAACGCTTTTTCGGCCTCGTCGGACCATGTGAAGTTATGATGTTTCCGCAAGGCTTTAAAGAAAGGTAGTCCCCTTTCGCCTAATCGCGATATGAAGCGACTTAAAGCCGCTATGCGACCAGCCAGGCGTTGAACATCCTTCATGGTCGAGGGCGACCTCATTTGTTCAATAGCTCTGATTTTCTCACGATTAACCTCAATACCCCTGGAACACACAAGAAAACCAAGAAGCTTTCCTGAAGAAACCCCGAAAGAACATTTCTCCGGGTTCAATTTTATTCCAAAGCGATTCAAGTTACAGAAGGTTTCAGCAAGATCGTCCGAATGAGACAATCTTTTGGTGCTCTTTACAACCAAGTCGTCTACATATGCTTCGAGATTACGCCCTATCTGGGAAAGAAAGGTCTTTTGCATCAAGCGCTGGTACGTGGAACCAGCGTTCTTGAGACCGAACGGCATTCTGACGTAGCAGTATGTGCCGAACGGGGTGATGAAGGCAGTTTTCTCTTCATCGTCTTCTGCCATGCTAATTTGATGATATCCTGAGTAGGCATCCAGAAAACTCATCAGTTCGCAACCCGCAGTGGAGTCAACCAGCTGGTCGATGCGAGGAAGGGGAAAGTCGTCCTTCGGACAGGCACTGTTGAGGCTAGTATAGTCGACGCACATGCGCCACTTGCCATTTGACTTGCGGACCATGACCGGATTGGCGAGCCAGTCCGGGTGATTCACTTCGCGGATAAACCCGGCTTGTAAGAGTTTGTCTAACTCTTCTCGGATGGCTTCCTGTCGGTCGGTGGCAAAACGCCTGAGCTTTTGCTTTATTGGTCGTTGTCCAGGTCGAATTGCTAACCTGTGCTCAATTACTTCCCTTGGGACACCGGGCATGTCGGACGGCTTCCACGCAAACACGTCTGCGTTAGCCCGGTGGAAAGCAACGAGGTCGAGTTCCTATTTGTCATCCAGGGCTGACCCAACCCGAATTGTCTTAGATGGGTCATCTGGGTACAAGGGAACTTGTTTGAGTTTCTCATCTGGTCGAGGGGCAGCTCTGATTGCATCGGTGGCGACGGTGGCGACCTGAGCGTCACGGAGGGGAAGTTGATCGACCATCTCCAAAGATAGCCGGTCGCACGTGAGCGCCACGTTGCGACTTCCTCGGACCGAAATGACACCTTTGGGGCCAGGCAATTTCCCGTACTGATAAGCATAGTGCGTTACCATCATGAACTTAGCAAGAGTCGGCCTGCCAAAGATTGCATTATAAGCTGAATCACAATCGATTACATCGAAAGTAACCAATTCTGTTCGAAAATTATCTGGTTCTCCCAGAGTGACCGGGAGGACCACTTGTCCCAATGGCATCATCGAGGGGCCTGGGATTATCCCATAAAACGGATGGATTATGGGCTTGATCTTCGAACGAGGAATTTGCATCTCGTCGAGTGTCTTGACCAATAAAAGATCAAGGGAACTTCCCCCGTCAATCAGGACCCTTTCGACTCTCGCGTTACTGATGATTGGCGTAATAACCAGAGGTAGCCTCAATGGTCGAGTTAGCCCCACAGGACAGTCAGCGCGATTGAACGTCAAAGGTATATCCGACCAACGGGGATATTGAGGTTCACCAAGGGATGTCTCCATTTGGTTAACCTCTCGGCAAAAGGTTTTAAACTGCCTTTTGGAAACGAAAGAGGAGGAACCTCCGAAAATGACATTAACATGATTTTGAGGTACCTGGTAAGCCATTTCTTCGTCTCCATCGATGTCTCTAACCCCGCACGCCTGCTCTTTGGGCGGTAAGGTTGGCATTGGCCCAGCTCCTTGGTAGAAATCATCCAGTTGTTTCAACCAACTCCTGCAGTTTTTGAGATCGTGGCCTGCGGAATTGTGGAGTGGACACCACCTTTTGCCTTCCTGCGGATTAGTTGATTTTTCTGGCTGGTCGGAATCCCAGCCGCCAGAAGCAGTTTTACTTTTAAAAGAAGACTTATTACCTTTGGTCGAAGGTGGTTTCTCCGCGACCGCAACGTCACGATACTGTCCAGAGCAGTTCCTCTTCGACTTTTTTGACTTCCCACCCGGTGAAGACTCCGGCTTCTTGCTCGAATCTTCTTTCTTGGCGTCCTTGAAGCCTGGTTGGGGCGGTAGATCCCCCTTGTCAACCATTCGGTTCCATTCGACTGCCTCGGCTGCATCGGAGTATCGATCAGCCATATCGAACAGATCGGCCACTGATCGAGGAGGGTGGATGAGCAAGTCTTCAGTGAATCTCCGGTATCGAACGGCATGCTTAAATGCCCTGATTACGGAGCCATCAGATATGTTCGGGATGGTATTTCTTACCCCGACAAACCTCTTGACAAACTGCCGAAGCGTTTCGGTCGAAGTTTGCCGCAGTCTATGCAAGTCGTCCTCCTTACCCGGCTTTTGGTAACAGTTTTGGAAATTGCTAAGGATGGCATCACATAGCATTTCCCAATTATAGATAGAACCCTCAGGCTGATTGAACAACCAGGTTCTAGCCGGTCCTACGAGGACTGTTGGCAGGTAGTTGGCCATGACCTTGTCATCGCCTCCTGCTGCTTGGATGGCAGTAATATAGATCTGAAGGAACTCAGATGGGTTTTGAGTTCCATCAAACCTCTCAATGGCCCCTGGTCGAAACTTATCGGGCCAAACGACTGCTCATAGGCCAGGCGAGAAAGCTTTGCAACCAACGTAAGGACCGTGAACCGTCCTGCGACTTTCGGTCGGGTTTTGAGCAAACTCACGTGATGGCGAGGTTACCCGTGGTCCCAAACGAGAGTGAACGGGGACTCGATCCCTACTACGAGAGTCCTGCATTCGCCGGTATTTGTCCTGTCGGGACGGTATAGACGGCGGGTAACTCCGTCGGCCAGAGCCAAAATGAGGACCATCTCGATCACGGGAATGTGTCACTGAGCGGGAAGAGGCTGTTGGGGTCGCCTCGGATGCGACCTCGTCCAGTCTTTCCGCCAGGATCCTGTAAAAGGCCGGTCTCTGCGCATCCGTGACCATAGGAGGAAAATTGCGCATGACTTCCACGATAGATCGCAGTCGACCATGGGTACTTCTCCTAGGGGCACCAGGTGTTATTGTTTCTTCGTCCACTAGGAAATGCTCCGGTGGTAAGGAAGGAGTCTGGTCGCGTCTACGACCACGCGACCGTCGAGAAGAACTCGGGGCAGCATCGTAACGAGCCTGCGCATCTTGAAGAGCCTCTAGGGCAGTTCTGCGTAGTTCGTTGTTCTGTTGCTCGAGATCTTGCTCCTCCTTCTGTTTGCGATCTTGTTCTTCCCTGGCAGCCTGTTGATCGGGAGTTTCCTCCGACAACGCAGCAAACTGCCTAGGGAGAGAGGTCGTCGATGGGGAGAACATCTCGGTCTGTTCCGAGTCAGACTCGAAATCAAAGAGACGGTGGAGGTTATCAGGGTCGAACCTTCCTGGGCTAACTTCAGGGTCACCATCATACTTTCCCTCAGTGGGATCGTATGACGGGCCGGATTCATCACCTAGCACATTAAGAACCTCTGCGGGCTCTGACCTTGTGCCAGTTACCTCCTGGTCGATTAACATGACTTGGGGAGATGATTCACCCTGTGGAAGATTCTGGCCTTCGACCTCTTCCATCGGAACGGGATCACTTGGAGAAGGCATTGGGATATGAGCATAATCCTCGAGATCAAAATCGTTCTCGGAATCATATGCTCCAGCCATGTTTCGGCGAACCTCCGAATTTTAATTAGGACGCCTTGAGAAAGGCCCCACGGTGGGCGCCAGCTGTCGATGATTCGGACTCGGAGTCCTCAGCCGAACTTATGCAGAATTTGTAATTGTGAGACCTTTCAAGATGACCCTTCGGGAAGGTATGCTGAACAATGGTGAACAGGAGCACAGAGAGTTTAGACAGGTTCGGGTCCTCGATGGTGGGAGTAAAAGCCCTACGTCCTGTTGAGATTTCACTAAGTGTGGTAAAAGGTTTACAAATGGAGGAAAAAGTCCTCACAGGCGAGGATTTTTTCCTGTAAGAGTGTACAAAGATAAGTCAAAGAAAGCTTATTAAAATGCTATATGAGGTGTGCCGTAGACTTGGCTAACTTGGATTCTCCTCCCTTTTTGATGTTCCATGCCATCCTTTTATACTGTTTGAAAGGGTGTCATGTGAAGGAAACTGCATCAATCAGTTGCACGGACGGTTGGATGCGGTTTTTGGAACTGCTCTTAACCTCCACACAGGTTAAACACGTGTTATTCATGGATAACTGTATGTGTTAACCTTCTGACGGTTGATTCTCCACGTGTAGGAATCTTCGGGATACTTAGAATATCCTGTTGCATGGGCAACCGAATAGATAGATCTCAAGTATCTTGATCGGTAGATGTCCTGACCGCGGGATATTGGCTGACCGCACAATATCCCGAATGTGTAGTTCGCGTATAGCCTACGAACTTCTGACCGCGCAAGGCTTACGGTCTGACCGCGTAAAGCTGCGACCTGATCGCGTAAAGCTTGCGACCTCATGGTGATGCCCCTCAGAATAGCTTGAGTTCGCATCACCAGATGCATGTCTGGTTCGAACCTGTCTTGAACCAAAAGTTCATTAGAAGCGACCCGGGTGTCAATCCTCGTCACCGTGCTCGCTTGCCGCCGGCCAAGCCCCGCCTGCACTTATGCTTGTGCATGTTTGTTCTTGCTTGTGTGCACGCGTCTGTGTCTCAGCCATCGCCGTGGCAGTGTCAACGACCAGCAAATGCTCCCTCGCGCGACCAGCAGTAGCCGTTGTCAGCAACTCCTCGCCACGTTGCTTTGCTTTGCCAGCCCTTGTCGCCACCGCCTTGCACCGCCCGACATTGTTGAGTCCCGATGAAGCAACAGTTTGATCATCTTTCCATCGCCTGTGTGCCATCGCATCACCGCTCACCGTTGTTGCATCTGCGCCCAGCCAGTCAAGTCACCGGCGCCAATTCCCTTGCTGTTACTTCCTTGCCAGCTCCGTCCGCTGGTCTATATAAGCAGCCAATACCTTGTGTTATCCTCTCTTCACCAGAACTCATCCAAATTCGAAATCTTCTCGCTGTCGTCTTCTTCTCCGGCGAGTCCAGCACGAGGCCTCACGGTGCCAGCTCATTCCACTGCACCTCCTGCTAAATTAACAACATCAGTGAGTTCCTCTCATCACACTCATTGTACTGTATCATTTAATTGAACTTCCATGCATCTCATCGCCGGTGATCGCCGGAATCCTCGAATTGCCCTGTTCCGGCAATGCAGCCCAATTTACTCCAAATCAGCTCTCGATTCTATAGAAGAAGTTGATCAGTGAGCTATTTCAAGCAAGCCTGTGCCTCCAGATTTCTAGATTGAGCTCGAATCGAAGGTTTCCCCAATTTTGAACTCCACCAGTCGCTGGCGATCGTCGCCAGGCCACACCGGCCATCCTCCGACCAAATTGACCATCCCAATAGCATCTCTATGCTTCCCTCATACTCCCTGAGCTTGGAATTAAGTTCAATCGATCTGTAGAAAAAACCCCCAAATAATATGTCTTCTTCTCCGGCGCCAGCCACCAGAAATCCATTCCCGGCCGATCTAGCTCGAACCACCTTGTCCTTCAGGTGTGCTTCAACCTCCTGAGCATTTTTGTCTTCTAGCCCGATCTCTGAAAATGTCTAGATTTCAAGTTATAGCCATGCCAAAAACCTTCTACAGTGGCTTCATTGTGCCGCATCGCCACCACACTTCCTTACTGATTTTCATCACTTTCCAGCCATCTTCTGACCTAGATCCTGTTGAGTTATTTGTTCCTGTTATCAATGCCTACCTCCCAGACAAAGTGGGGCATCATTTGGAGTTCTAGATCAAAAGATATGGCAAGCCCTAGTTTCTAGCCATGTCAGATTCAATGCCAGACTATGTCAGTTAGTGGCATTAGCCCTTTTCACTTCCTTCCAGATGTGCATTTTGAGCATACCTTTGTCCCTTAGACTCCTGAGGTTGTGATCTACAATTTCTTCTTCTATCACAAGTTGATTTGAGCCCTTGAATTATATTTTCTGCTAAACCCTAGTTTTTGACACTGTCAGCACTATGTTAGTGCATGCCAGCCAATGGCATTGGCCTTGTTTACCCACTTCTGATTGTGCAATTTGAGAGCCACTTTGTCCACTGAATTTGTAGAGTTATGATCTACACTTTCTTCTTCTGTCATAACTTGAGATAAGCTCTCTAGCTTTCCTTGAAGCTATGTCAGAGCCTTGATCCGAATGTCAATCTGCTGACATTCGCTGTTTTTTATCAAACCAGCCACAAAACTGATGTTCTTATAGCAGCCTTAAGATCCTAACAGCATCTAACACCCATCCTTAGCCAAATTCCTTGAAACCCTAGAATCTTGATTCAGTTCAGCTTGCAATCCAAATTATCTCTTATATTGTTCAGTTATTCTGTTAAGCATATCTGCATATAAGACATAAAACATTTTAATATAATAAGTAATATTTGTGTGTATTGTTTGGTTTGTCGTCGAGCAGATCCAGAAGCTAACGTTGAAGATTTTGCTGTTGACTCGTCATCAACTGTTGTATCTTACGACGCGGAAGGCAAGTCATATACTTGGTCATCTTGAACCTATATTTTAAATGTTGCTATAACATAACCTTGAATATAGACAGTATTGCATGTGAAAGATTGAGAATGGTCGATTTATGAATTGGCAGTACTAGACTGGTTATCTGTGAAATGTGAAATAAACATGTTTTGAGCCATGAACTATTATGTATCTATATACTTATATTCATGAAATAAAATCCCTAGCCGTGACCAGAAAGATGGTATGGATGGCTGTAGCACTGGAGGTGCTAGACTGCAAAGGATATGCAGGCACTACAGGTGCAGGGTTGTGGATGGTCTGGTCATTGGCATATAAGGACTAGAACCTTGTGTTGTGCGTCTAGTGGCATGAACAACGTGCTAACCGCAAGCCTGGTATGAGATAGGCCTAAAAAAGTACTTATGTGGATCGCACATGAAACCCCTGCATGAGTTGTGTAGTAATGCATGATTGACATAGGGGGACGGTTCCCACAATATCACTGAAGGTGATCTGGTATTTGACCCAGCAATGGGAATATGAGGAGGGGTGGAGGTTAGGATACAACCTACCACAACTGTGCTTCGCGGAGAGCCATAGGGTCAGGGGTGAATTGTGAGTGATACATAACAAAAGTTCTTGTTATCTCTAGCTTGCCGCTCACAGTGTGAAGTGACACTACCACAGAAACAGACATCCTGGACGGCACATCACAGACGGGTATGAACTGTTCAATGGAAAACCGTCTGCGAAGGCCTGCCGGGAAAATATGTTCAGATATCACAGACGGTTCTGATGTCAAAAACAACTGTGACATTAAACCCGACGGTTATGAACACAAAACCGTCTGTGACAGTCTACTTATCACAGACGGCTCTAACTTAAAACCCGACTGTGATAGATACAATCGGTTCCCAGCTGAGAACCGTCTGTAATGGTCTACTTATCACAGAAGGGTTCTAACTTAAAACCCGACTGTGATATATACAATCGGTTCACAGCTGAGAACCGTCTGTGATAAGTAGACTATCACAGACGGTTCGTAACTCAGAACCGACTGTGATTTATACAGTCGGTTGTGAACTACGAAGCGTCTGTGATAGTATACTTATCACAGACGGTTCTGTTGTCTGAACCGACTGGAAAAGTACTGCCACTTCGAATTCTCAACTCTGATCATTCTGTCTCCGATCTTCGCGCGCGGCGCCTAGGAGAACACGAAGCATCGCTTTGGAAGTTCTATAAATTGACAGTGGAAAAATTGTCATTTACTTTACAAGTTTTTATAGTTCTCAGATTGTTTGACTCCTTAGCTTCTCTGCGCCAATGGCATCCTCGATGGCATCGTCAGCCTCGCCCTCCCCGGTAAGAACTCTCAATCTTTTGGACTTACCCCTGTATTATTAATCCCTGTTCAATACATTCTTGACCTGTTGATTTCCACAGGGAAGGGGAGCCGTGGAAGACACTGGCAAAGTCAAGGCCAAGCTGAGGGCCCTCCAGGAGGAGCACAAGCTCCTCACGGAGAAGCACACTCGGCTACGGCTTGACCTTGACGATCTCTTCCAGCACATTCAGCGCATGAAGACGGATGGTGACAATGCTAGGGCGAGGACGAGGCGTCTTCGCGAGGAGAAGAAAGCCGCGGATATGACCATCGCTGGCTGCGGTTTGACAATGAAGGATACCATCGCAAAGCTGAGGGAGGTCGCAAGCCTTCTCGACGATGTAGTAGTTGATCCTGAGAAGGACAACTTGTCGCTGGAGGAGTCCTGCGTCCTGGCTGCAAGTCAAACTGACTTTTTTCTAGATGCAGCCAGGGCTAAGACCACTCCTTGACCTAGCATTCTGTATTTTTACTTTTTTTTGTAAGTGCTGAAAAAAATTATTGAAAACTTTGTTCTTATGTCAACTTTCCAATTTTCCAGCACATTCTTGGACTGCATGCAATCTTCCCTCTTTCTTTATCTTTCTTTAGCTTTTGTTGAACATTCGACCATACAAAGGTATGTACACTGTGTGCGATCAAGGAACGACTATCGCGATCTTTGGCTTATGAGGGCAGTCCATCGGAGCTCTTCAAATAATATAGAAACAATATAGAAGTCGCAGGTCCCATGCAAATAATATAAAAAGAATATAGAAGTTATATATCAACGTGCTTTGAATATCACAAACGGCTCTGAGGTAAAAAAAGTCTGTGATAGTCACATTAGAGACGGTTTTTATGTAAGGCCCGACTGTGATAGTCCCAACAGTGTCCGCCGCCTCGAATTCTCAACTTCTATCAATATCACAGACGGTTTTTAACTCCAAACCGTCTCTGATAGTAATATTACAGACGGATTTTATGTAAGGACCGACTGTGATTGTCGAACAGTTATCGACGCTTCAAATTCTCAACTTCTTTCAAATTCTCAGCGGTTCAACTGGAAGCAAAACTCCAGGGAGGGAACAAGTATTTGTAGAAGTCGAACAATTCAATATTCAACAGACATATTAAAGACGGTTCGGACATCAGAACCGTCTGTAATATTAAGGCAGACGGTTTTGATCTCCCAACTTTCTGTGATAGTCCCAACAGTGCAATTCTCTACATGCAATTGTTGATAACCGCACATAATAATTAACAGCGCAGATGAAGAGACTTATTTATTTACTTCAAATTTAATTTGCATCAAATTATGTAATCTGACGCTTCAACTTCCAAAGTGGGCACTACTGTTTTGCCGTGTTCCAGTTTATCTCTCGAGAATATTTATCATGACGGTATTGATCTTGAAAAGAAAGTAGTGCGCTCCACTTCAAATTCTCAACAGTGTGTTGTGTCTTTTCCAGGTTTGATATCCCAACCATCTGTGGTAGTCCCAACAGTGCCCACCCTTCGAATTATCTACATGCAATTGTTGATAACCGCACATAATAACTGAGCAGATGAAGAGACTTAATTATTTACTTCAAATTTAATTTGCATCGAATTATCTAATCTGACTCTTCAACTCCCTTTTCCGTGTTGCAGTTTATCTCCCGAGAAGTTATCATGAATTTATTGACCTTGAAAACCAGTAGTGCGCTTTTTAAAACTCGAGGCACCCGCGCATATGAACCGTCACCTTCTGTTTCTATAAATAGCGAGGCTCCTAAATCCCTGTCTTTATTCCCTCCTCAACTCCCACCTTGATGGCGAGCCGAGATTCTAATGAGGTTATTGAAATTGAGAGTGATGAGGAAGAGATAAGGAATGAACTCGATCAGGATCTTCAGAAAGTAAGTCCTCTATGAAACTCTAATGCAGATCTTTCTTTTATGACTTGATTACCTCGAAACAAATGCATTTCGAAATCCACAGGTGCCTAAGGAAATGCTCCCTCCAAAGAAAAGACTTAGAAATGATGAAAGATCCTCCAGTGGAGCTACAGCGAAGACTCTAGAGGGTGCTGAGGCCTGTGTTGCCACATTGCCCCTTGCAACCCCTCCAGTTGCATCGACTCCACCTTTGGAGATCCACAATTATCCTTCCAATATCCCCTCTTCAACACCTTTGTATCATCAGCTTTTCTTGGATGATCAACTTTCTGGGGAAAGGCTCACACTTCCATGTCCAAATCCACTCCGAAGCTTGGCAATCATCTTCACCCTCCCAGCATACGTCCCTAGGAGAAGCTGGAGAAGCATATGTGCAGGAGGAGAAAGCTGCCTTGTGCAGAACTCTCCAAAAAAAAAAAGAGGCGCTGGAGAAGCATTCTGAGGGGATGTCTTTTGCCATTCTGCACTTGGCAGAGTGCTTTGACTTGCAGCTTCATCTCCACCTTTGTTGTATCAACTTTAATTTCTTGGATGATCCTACTGATGCCAAATGCACTCCTTTGCTGAGAGATGATGTTGATAGTCTTAGAGCCATTGGTAGTTCTCCTGGGGCGGCCAGTGTAGATCCTACTGATGCCAATACGTCCCTAGGAGAACTTTGTAAGTTACTTTCGGAACAGGTCGACTCTAATTAATTGGTCGCTTAATTGTATCTCTTATGTATGCAAAGATTGTAAGAAATAAGAAATTTCTTTTCCTTACATATCTGGCTTTTCGATTGATTATGTAACTGATAATCACCAAATGATGTTCTGTGTGAAAATGTTAACAAGAAAATACTACTGCGAACAAAGACGATTTTTAACTCAAAACCGTCTCTGATTGTAAGATTATAGACGGTTTTAATTTCAGGACCGACTGTAATAGTCTCAAAATTCTTTGAAGATAGAACCAAATATGAAAAATAAGTGGAACAACCGATGACCAGTAGTCGAATGCAAACAAACAATCCGGGATATTATAGATGGTTCGGACCTTAAAACCGTCTGTGATAATCTTGCAGATTGTTGATTTTATAATTAATACAAACGGTTCTGAGGTAAAAACCGACTGCAATAATCACGTATGGTTCTGATGTAAAATCCGACAGTGATAATCACAGACGGTTCTGAAGTAAAAACCGACTGTGATAGTAAAGCGGACGGTTTTGACCTAGGAACCGTCTGTGATATTGTAATTATCACGGACGGTTTGGAGTTCATAGCCGTCTGTGATATTTCTGTCATAGTATCACAAAATGCGCCGATATTACCGACGGTTAATAGAGTGAAACTCATCAGTGATATTCTGTTCTTCAAAAATGCACCGATATTACTGACGGTATTATATAGAACCGTCTGTATTGAACCTGGTATAAAAGGTCTTTTGGCGGATGTTTTGAGCTAGTTGTTCTCTCTTGCTCGACCTACACTGTCCAGTTCGAAGAGATTTGGGGCAAGGAAGAGCGAAATCTCGAAAGGCCGGGGGAGCATTTGGGGGCAAAAATTTGAGGATCGAACCAAGGTTGGTACTTGCTCCCAAGGCATACACATTACTTGATTTCATCATCAATATCGATCTCCATTGATTTACTAATTAGCATGTGTATGAATTTGATTAATTGCAGATGGTCCGAGACTGGATGTATAATGACAACCGAGTGGGTGAGGAATACATGAAAGGTGTTTTTGATTTCCAAAAGGTTGCTGAGCAAGACATGGCGAAGAAGGGTTTACCATATATGTACTGTCCTTGTGTAGACTGCCAGAATATTAAGATGTTCACCAACTCATCTCAAATTGTCGCCCACTTGATCCGACGTGGTTTCAAAAAGGGGTACATGTGTTGGGTCCATGTAACGCCCTGAGTTAGGGGTGAAAATTTCCTTTTTCATCAATAGCATGCATGCATGTATCTGTAGTAATAGCCAGATCAGTATCTTTCTCAAGCCCTAAAATCTCCAAAATCTATCCTGTGACCTCATATGAAGATCAGATTGTTCAGATGTGATCTATTAGTTATCCTGAATCGAAAAGCCTTCAGAACCCAGATCCAAGTATATCTCTAACTCCCAGAATTATCAACTTCTTCTGTTTTCGAAAACAGAAATACCTTATATTACCCAAATACCCTAAGTTTCAGAAATACAGATTTAATCCAAATCTTGACCAAGTTCAGACCAGATTATTCCTGGAATATGATCATGGGTATGTCAATACCTTAATATAAAAAGTTGACAGCCAGATTCTACCATCTAGATTCTTTTCACAAATCAGTCCAAGAGTTATCGCAAAATAGTCCTTATCTGATATCTGAAAACCCAAAAAGGCTAAAATCTCCAGATTAACTCCAAATTCAGAATTTCTTCGGCAATCTTCTCAAAATGCTATTTGCCACAAGTTTCTCTTCTGTGCAGATATCAAAATCGAACCCTAAATGCCAGAATTCGAAATCGACAAAACTTAAATCTGACGTTACCCTAAAGTACCCTATTTTCAATTTGTATCAAAAACTATTCAAATGTATCAAATTTTATCATTTACCTTTGCCAAATATCCTGTTGAATATAATCTACCAGATTAGTGAAATCAATTTCAGTTTAAACCTTCCAGAATTCTAGATTTGCATTTCAGTCCAAAACTCAAAGATTTGAAACTGCAGTTCAGTCCATTTTCGACCAGGCTAGCTACTGTGCGCACGACCAGAGATTCCCGTGGTTGCCATGCGCCGTGCACGCTCGCCGCCGGCCAAGTTCCGCTTGCATTTGTGCTCGTGCATGCTTGCTCTTCCTGTTGCGCACGCGTCAGTGTCTCAGCCATCGCCGTGGCAACACCGTGGCGGCGTCGACGACTAAAGCTTGCCCTGCGCGCGACCAGCAGCGACTTTGTCAGCAATCCATCGCCACGTAGCCTCGCCACGCCAGTACTTGTCGCCACCGCTTGCTACAAGCTTTGCCAGGTCCCGATGAGGCGACATTGTGATCAGTTGAAAGCTTGTCGCCGTCGCATCACCGCTCTTGCTGTGTCTTCGCCGCTGCTGCTCCTGCACGCAACCAGTCAAGTCACAGCAACCAATCTCTTCATTGTTCCCCTTTGCCATCTTCGCCGAGCCTATATAAGCACTCCTGTGCTCAGCAGTTTCCTCCACACATCACCAGGACTTAACCAATTTCCAAATTTCACCGCTGCAGTCGTCTTCTCCGGCGAGCCATCGAGGAGGCTCACGGTGACAGCTCATTCCGCATCATCTCTTGCCAAATTGACAGCATCTGTGAGTTCCCCTCGTCTCCCTCATCGTGCTGTACCATCTAATTGGTTTACATTGCACCTTATCGCCGGTGATCGCCGGGATTGCTAAATGCCCTGTTCCGGCAATGTAGCTCGAATTACTCCAAATTAGCTTTCGTATCTGTAATCAAAATTTATCAGTAAGCCAAATCAAGCAAGCCTATGAAGTTGGATTTCGGATTTAAGCAAGAATCGAACCTTTTCCCTAAACCGAGCTTCACCAGAAAACCGGCGATCGTTGCCAGGCTTCTCCAGTGATCCTCCGGCCAATACAATTGTACCAGAAGCTTCCCTATACCTCTTAGATGCTCTCCAAGCAATGAATTAAGTTCTTGTTGCCTGTAGCAGGAACCCCAAATCAGCAGTGCTTCTTCTCCGGCGCCGATGACCGGAAAAGTGTTCCCGGCCGTTTCAGCCCAAATCACCTTGTCATTTAGATGTGCCTTAGCCTCCTGAGCATTTTTGTCTTCTAGCTCGACACCTAAATCAGCCTAGATCAAAAGTTATAGCTTTGCCAAATTTTTGTCCAGAACTGATCTAGTGCAGCCAGTTCATCTCTGTTCATCATCAAATTTCTTGCTTTCCAGTCATTTCTTGCCCTAGATCCTGTTGACTTAATTGTTCCTGTTACTCAAGCCTACCTCCCAGACAAAGTGGTGCATCATTTGCAGCTCCAGATCAAAAGTTATACTAAGCCCTAGTTTTTGGCATTGTCAGCTCTATGCCAGAGCTTGTCAGCCAGTGGCATTGACCTTATTTACCCACTTCTGGTTGTGTAATTTGAAATCCACTTTGTCCACTGAATTTGTAGAGTTGTGATCTACATTTTCTTCTACTACCACAGCTTGAGATAAGCATCCTAGCTTTTCTTAAAGCTATGTCCAAGCTTTGATCCGAATGTCGATCTGTTGACATTCGCTGTTTTGATTAAACCAGCCACAAAATTGTTATCCCTATTGAAATCCTGAAACCCTAAGATTATCTAATCACCATCCTGAGCCCAAATTCCTTGAAACCCTAGAATCTCAGTTCAGTTTGCAGTTCAACTTATCTCCAGTTTAGTTCGATCATTCTTGTTGAATATTTCTGCATATAAGTCATAAAACATTTTAAATATTATAAGTAATCATTGTGTGTTTGTTTGTGGTCGAGCAGATTCAGAAGCTGACTTTGAAGATTTTGCTGTTGACCCGTCATCGACTGCTGTATTTTACGACGCGGAAGGCAAGTCATATCCTTGGTCATCTTGAACCTATATTTTAAATGTTGCTATAATATAACCTTGAATATAGGCAATATTGCATGTGAATGATTGAGAATGGTTGATTTATCAATTGGCAGTACTAGACTGGTTATCTATGAAATGTGAAATAAACAAGTTTTGAGCCATGAACTATTATATGTATTTATATACTTATATTCATAAAATAAAACCCCTAGCCGTGACCAGAAAAATGGTGTGGATGGCTGTAGCACTGGAGGTGCTAGACTGCAAAGGAATGCAGGCACTGAAGGTGCAGGGTTGTGGATGGTCTGGTCACTGGCATATAAGGACTAGAACCTTGTGTTGTGCGTCTAGTGGCATGAACAACATGCTAACCGCAAGCCTGGTATGGGACAGGCCTGAACAAGTAATTATGTGGATCGCACATGAAACCCCTGCATGAGATGTGTAGTGATGCACGATAAACACGGAGCGCGGCTCCCACACATATCACTGAAGGTGATCAAGCACGCTGACCCAGTAATGGGAATAAGCAAAGGGGTGGAGGTTTGGATACAACCTGCCACAACTGTGCCTCGCTGAGAGCCACAGGGTCGGGGGTGAATTGTAAGTAATGCATAACAAAAGTTCTTGTTATCTCCACCTTGCCACTCACACATGGTTGTGAGGAGGGGTCTAATCATTTTGATAGGATGGGCTTGAAAGTGGAATATCTTGCGGGTAAATTGGTACCTCTCTGCAGAGTTAAAAACGTATTCGAATACTCCGAGCTCCCGGGTTTTATAGGAGTCTGCTGCGGTGGATTAAATCCACGGGGTGTGACACAAGTACTATTTTCTAAATAAAATATGTTTAATCAAGATTACCCAAATGACATGTGTTGTCATGATAAGGAGTGCTGCCGTGGGCTGTCGTGTGTCGACGTGTCGCGGTAGTGCTATAATCTAGTGAACATGAATGATGATGTTATATTATGAAAAGTGCTGCCATAAGATGAGATGAGGTATGAAAGGAAAAGATTATTTTACAAATATCCATAATTCTTGACTAGTCTAGGTTCATATCATCACTACTATATGTATCTACTCTTACCTATGACTTGCTGAGTACGTAAGTGCTCACCCTTGCAACTTTCAACTCAATAGATGGAGCCTACCTTGATCAAGATGATGGCACAGAGTACTACGTGGATCCAGAAGGAGGAGAATCAGTTCCGCCAGAACCCTGAAGTGTGTTGTTCTGCCGTCAACTTCTTTTGTGGGAGGGTCACCTATCTTCTGCTGCGTAGTTAAATATTTTGCTAAACCCTGAATGCCTTGTAGGCATTGTAATCCTCTTTATGTAATATTAAGGCCAGCAGGCCACACTGTTTAATATTTTGTGAGTACTCTGTTGCAATGTAATATACTCCTGTGTTTGGCTCATCCTGGGAAGTCAAAGGTTTGTGGTTTGGAACTAGCTGCAGTGAGCTAGGTCTCTACAGGAGTAGTCGTTGTCCCAGTCTCGGGGCGCGACAGTCCACCATGGAGAAGAGCCAACTGCAGAAACAAGTGCCACTCAGGTTGAGGAACAGGACATGTCGGATCCGAACAACGACTTCGACGATGATATGCAAGAGGATGACCATTTAGATGACATGTTGCGTGATGTGGAAGGAAATTACAGTGAAAGAGAGTTTGGCAAATTCAAGTGCTTGATTGAGTACTCAGTAAAGCTGTTGTTCCCTGGTTGCAAGTCAAAGTACACAAAGTTGGCCTCAGTGCTTGAACTATTAAAATTGAAGGCAAGCAACAGTTGGACCGACAAGAGTTTCACAGCACTGCTAGATCTTTTGGCGGACATGCTCCCGAATGAAACGAGTTGCCAAAAAACGCCTACCAAGCCAAAAAGCTGTTGTGTCCTTTGGGAATGGAAGTAGAAAGGATACACGCATGCCCAAATGATTGCATCCTTTACCGTAACGACTACAAGGATATGCATGTGTGTCCGGTGTGCGGCACATCCCGCTATAAGCGTACTAAGGACCGAACAGACGACAACGACTACGCTGAGATAAAGCAAGGACCTCCTGCTAAGGTGTTGTGGTATTTGCCAGTCATTCCCCGCTTGCAGCGTTTGTTTGCAAACCGTAAAGAGGCAAAATTACTGCGTTGGCACTCGGAAGACCGGAAGAAGGATGGAAAGCTGAGACACCCCGCTGATTCTTCGCAGTGGAGAAACATCGACAGGGAATTTGTTAACTTCGGAGCAGAATTGAGGAATATAAGGTTCAGGTTGAGTACCGATGGAATTAATCCTTTTGGTAACATGAGCAGTCGGCATAGCACTTGGCCGGTTCTTTTGTGTATCTACAACCTTCCTCCTTGGTTGTGTTTGAAGCGCAAGTACATCATGATGTCTCTACTTATCTCAGGACCAAAACAACCCGGAAACGATATTGATGTGTACCTAGCACCATTGATAGAGGATCTCCTAACAATGTGGAACGAAGGGGTGCAGGTATGGGACGCATACAAACGAGAGAACTTGTAACATCCTGAGTTTTGGGGTGAAAAGTTTCTTTCTTAAAAATCATGCATGTATATGTCTCTCCTAGATCAGCCAAATCAGCCTCAGCTTTATTCTGTTCTAGCCCTAATTTCTTCAAATCTATCCTGTGACCCCAAGTCAAGACCTGACTTTCCAGATTTGATCTATCAGTTATCCTAGATCTAAAAGCCTTCAGAACCCGGATTCAATTCTATCCCTAACTTCCAGATTTGTCAACTCCTTTCTGTTTTCGAAAACAGAATATCTGTTATTACCTTTTACCCTAAGTTTCAGAAATTCAGATTTAATCAAAATCTTAGCCAAGTTCAGACCAGATTATTCCTGGATTATGATCAAGGGTATGCCAATACCTTAATCCAAAAAGTTGGCAGCCAGATTTCACCATCTGAACCTTTTTCGCAAATCAGTCCAAGAGTATCGCAGATCAGTCCTTTTTCCAGATTTTCTAAAAGCCAGAAAAGGCAAATGTTGCAAATCATCTCCAAATTCAAATCTGATTCAGGGAACACCTCCCAAATGCTTTTCAACACAAATTCTTCTTTTATGAGTATCTCAAAATCAAACCCTAAATCCCAGAATTCGAGATCAAAAAGTTTCAGACTTATTTTACCCTAATCTACTCTGTTTTCAGTTCATATCAAAAGTCATCCAAATGTCTCAAATTTTATCTTCAATCTGTGCCAAATCATTTGTGGAATTAAGTATACCAAAACAGCAGAATCAAAATCAGATCAAACCTTCCAAATTTCCAGAATTACAGTTCAGTCCAAATCAAGAATTGGAAATTGCAATCAAGCCCAAATTCGACCAGGACAGCAGCTGCTGTGCACGACCAGAGATTGCCGTGCATTTGCGCCGCGTTTGCTCGCCGCCGGCCAAGCCTCGCCTGAAATTGTGACCGTGCATGCTTGTGCGCACGTGTTCGTGTCCTAGCCTTCGCCGTGGCAGCACCGACAACAACAATTGCTCCTGTGCGTGACCAGCAGCAAGCTTTTGTCAGAAACACCGCGCCACGTTGCTTTGCATTGCTAGCTCCTGTTGCCACTGCTTGCACCGCCCGACAATATGGAGTTCCAACGAGCCGACAAGCTGAGCAGTAGTCACCTCGCCTGAGCACCGTCGCTTCACCGCTCGCCGTTGTTGCAGCAGCGCCCGGCAAATCTTGTCATCTGGCACAAATTCAATGCTGTAAATCCTTGCAAGCTATGCCCACTGCTCTATTTAAACCACCAGTGCCTTGTATCATCTCCTCTTCTCCAGGACTTAGCCAATTTTGCAAATTCTCTCGCTGCAGTCGTCTTCTCCGGCGAGCCATCGAGGAGCTTCACGGTGCCAGCACAATCTGCAGCACCTCTTGCCAAATTAACAGCATCAGTGAGTTCCCCTTATCTCTCTCATCGTGTTGTATCACTTAATTGGATTTCCTTGCACCTTATCGCCGGCGATCACTGGAATTTGCTGAAACTCAAAGAATGCCCTGTTCCGGCAATGCAGGCCAAATTACCTCGATTTAGCTCTCGATCCTGTGGAAGAAAATGATCAGTGACTCATTTCCAACAAGCCTGTGCACCAATATCTCCAGATTGAGCTTCAATCGAAGTTTTCCCCAATTTTGAGCTTCTCTAGAAACCGGCGATCGTCGCCAGGCTTCTCCGGCCATCCTCCGGCCAAATTGATCGTGCAGGTAGATTCCTCTTATCTCTCTTTCACTTCCCAAGCTTGGAATTGAGTTCATTCGGCCTAAATCGAAAACCCCCAAGTGGCAGTGTTTCTTCTCCGGCGCTGATCACCGGAAAACCTATTCCTGGCCGTTTCAGCGTCATCTACTTTGTCTTTCAGGTGTGCCTCAACCTCCTAAACATTTTTGTCTTCTAGCTCGATCTTTGAAATTGCCCAGATTTCAAGTTACAGCTATGCCAAGATTGTTGTCCAGTGGCTTCACTGTGCCGTGTCGCCACCACACTTCTCCTTTGAATTTCATCACCTTCTGGCCATCTTCTGCCCTAGATCCTGTTGAATGATTTGTTCCTGTTATCATTGCCTACCTCCCAGACAAAGTGGTGCATCATTTGGAGCTCTAGATCAAAAGTTATGCCAAGCCCTAGTTTCTGGCCATGTCAAGATCAATGCCAGACTATGTCAGTCAGTGGCATTAGCCCTTTTCACTTCCTTCCAGATGGGCATTTTGGGCATAACTTTGTCCCTTAGATTCCTGAGGTTGTGATCAACATTTTCTTCTTCTATCACAACTTGATTTGAGCCCTTGAATTATATTTGCCGCTAAACCCTAGTTTTTGACACTATTCCAGTGCATGCCAGCCAATGGCATTGGCCTTGTTTACTCATTTCTGATTGTGCATTTTGAAAGCCACTTTATCCACTGAATTTGTAGAGTTATGATCTACATTTTCTTCTACTGTCATAACTTGAGATAAGTTCTCTAGTTTTCCTTGAAGTTATGTCAGATTCTTGATCCGAATGTCAATCTGCCGACATTCGCTGTTCTTGATCAAACCAACCACAAAACTGATGTTCTTATTGTAACCTTGAAATCCTAAGAGCATCTACCACCCATCCTTAGCCAATTCCTTGAAAACCTAGATCTCAACTCAGTTCAGTTTACAATCTCAATTATCTCCAGTATCGTTCAGTTATCCTTGTTAAGCATATCTGCATATAGATCCTAAAACATCTTAATATATAAGTAATATTTGTGTGTATTGTTTGGTTTGTCGCCGAGCAGATCCAGAAATCAAGTTCGAGGACTTCGCTGTTGACCCGTCATCAACTGCTGTTTCTTACGACGTGGAAGGCAAGTCATATCCTTGGTCATCTTGAACCTATATTTTAAATGTTGCTAAAACATAACCTTGAATATAGGCAATATTGCATGTGAAAGATTGAGAATGGTTGATTTATGAATTGGCAGTACTAGACTGGTTATCTGTGAAATGTGAAATAAACAAGTTTTGAGCCATGAACTATTATATGTATTTATATACTTATATTCATAAAATAAAACCCCTAGCCGTGACCAGAAAAATGGTGTGGATGGCTGTAGCACTGGAGGTGCTAGACTGCAAAGGAATGCAGGCACTGAAGGTGCAGGGTTGTGGATGGTCTGGTCACTGGCATATAAGGACTAGAACCTTGTGTTGTGCGTCTAGTGGCATGAACAACGTGCTAACCGCAAGCCTGGTATGGGACAGGCCTGAACAAGTACTTATGTGGATCGTACATGAAACCCCTGCATGAGTTGTGTTGTGATGATTGACTTGGAGGCTGACTCCCACTATCACTGAAGGTGATCTGATATTTGACCCAGTAATGGGAAAATGAGGTGGGGTGGAGGTTATGATACAGCCTACCACAACTGTGTTTCGCGGAGAGCCACAGGGTCAGGGGTGAATTGTAAGTGATGCATAACAAAAGTTCTTGTTATCTCCACCTTGCCACTCACACATGGTTGTGAGGAGGGGTCTAATCATTTTGTTATGATAGGATGGGCTTGAAAGTGGAATATCTTGCAGGTAAATTGGTACCTCTCTGCAGAGTTAAAAACGTATTCGAATACTCCGAGCTCCCGGGTTTATAGGAGTCTGCTGCGGTGGATTAAATCCACGGGGTGTGACACAAGTATTATTTTCTAAATAAAATATGTTTAATCAAGATTACCCAAATGACATGTGTTGTCATGATAAGGAGTGCTGCCGTGGGCTGTCGTGTGTTGACGTGTCGCGGTAGTGCTATAATCTAGTGAACATGAATAATGATGTTATATTATGAAAAGTGCTGCCCTGAGATGAGGTACGAAAGTAAAAGATTATTTTATAAACATCCATAATTCTTGACTAGTCTAGGATCATATCATCACTACTATATGTATCTACTCTTACCTATGACTTGCTGAGTACGTAAGTGCTCACTCTTGCAACCTACAAATCAATAGACGGAGCGATCAACAACCAAGATGAAGGCGTGGAGAACTTATTGGATCCAGAAGGAGGAGCGTCAGTCCCGTCATTTCCTTGATGTGTTGTTCTGCTGTCCACTTCTCTTTTGTGGGTGGGTCACCTATCTTCTGCTGTGTAGATGTTATTTTGCTAAACCATGTATGCCGTGAAGGCATTGTAATCTCCTTATGTAATATCAAGGCCAGCAGGCTACACTGCTTAATATTTTGTAAGTTACTCTGTTGCAATGTGATATACTCCTGTGCTTGACTTTTCCTGGGACGTCAAGGGTATGTGTATGCTATGCATATATGGGACTAGCTGCAGCGAGCTAGGTCTCTTCGGGAGTAGTCGTAGTCCCAGTTTCGGGGCGCGACAGAACTTCATCCTACGTGCTATGATATTCTGCACCATGAATGATTTCCCTGCCCTTGGAAATTTGTCGGGCCGTACTACGAAAGGAGCCAAAGCCTACCCCCACTGCGAGGATGAGACTGAGATCGTGTGGCTGAAGAATTGCAGGAAAACAGTGTACATGCGTCACCGTAGATTTCTTCCGAAGAATGATGCGTATCGTAAGAGGAAGAGGGAATTTGACGGCCACAAGGAAGATGGTTCAGCCCCGAAGCCTACGCGCGGGAAAGATGTTTACTCACGGGTGAAGGACATAGACGTTGTGTTTGGAAAGGGTGGTAAATTTAAACCCCGCACGAAGAACACTTGAAAGAAGAGATCGATATTTTGGGACTTACCATATTGGGAGCATTTAGAGGTTCGTCAATGCATTGATGCCATGCATGTAGAGAAGAATGTTTGTGACAGTTTAATCGGCCTATTGCTGAACATTCCAGGGAAGACAAAGGATGGCGTCAATGTGCGGCGTGACATGATCGAAATGAGAATCAGGCCCGAGCTAGCACCGAGAGAGGACGATAAAGGCCGTATATACCTCCCCCCTGCATGCTACACTTTGTGCAAGGCTGAGAGGACAGAACTCTGTAAGTGTCTCTGTGGTGTTAAAGTTCCATCGGGTTACTCCGCAAGTATGAAAAAGCTTGTGTCCATGGGCGATTTGAAATTGCTGGGTATGAAGTCTCATGATTGTCACGTGTTGATGACACAAATACTTCCTGTTGCCATCCGGAGTATTCTGCCGCATAAGGTCAGAGAGACGATCACGAGGCTATGTTTTCTCTTCAATGCAATTTCTTTCAAGGTCATTGATCCCAATGGACTGGATTCTCTGCAGAGCGAGGTGGTTCGAACTCTCTGTCAGTTTGAGATGTATTTTCCTCCATCATTTTTTGATATCATGGTCCATCTCACCGTCCACCTTGTCAGAGAAATCAAGATATGTGGACCCGTGTTCCTACGTTATATGCATCCATTCGAGAAGTACATGGGTGTACTTAAGGCCTACGTGAGGAATCGGTCCCGGCCCAAGTGTAGCATTGTCGAAGGTTATGCAGCGGAAGAGGTTGTTGAGTTCTGCGTCGATTACATGGCCGAGGTAGAAGCAATAGGAGTTCCTGTGTCTCGTCACGAGGGGAGGCTTGATGGTGTTGGCACTATTGGACGGAGAGCCATCACTCTTGATTTCGATATGTACTCGAAAGCTCATTTTTGGGTCTTGCAACACATGACGGAGGTGTCTCCGTACATCGACGAGCACAAGGAGATGTTACGACAAGACAATCTCGCCGATCCGAGGTTTGGATCACAGGACAACATAATAGTCAATTCAGTGCGTGGATGAAGGTGCGAATCACCGGAGAGTCCGCAAGTGAGAACCTTAAATGGTTGGCAAAAGGGCCCACGTTTACTGTACAGACATGGCAGGGATACGACATCAATGGGTACACATTTTACACGAAAGCTCAAGATCGGAAAAGCACTGTTCAAAATAGTTGAGTGAGCATAGAAGCTTTCCATGAGGGGTTCACCAAGCCAGGCCCAACAAGGGTAGTACGTGGATTGAACTCGTACTACGGGTTCATTGAAGAAATTTGGGAGCTCGATTACGTACTGTTCAAGATTCCCCTGTTTCGATGCCGATGGGTCCAAATCCCACAGGGTGTGAAGGTTGATAATTACGGTTTCACTTCTGTGGATCTCGATCGCGTTGCTTATAAAGATGAGCCATTCATACTTGCAAATTAAGCCATTCAGGTCATTTATATCACTGACCCGGCCAATAAGAAGTGGCACGTCGTCCTTCATGGCAAGAGAAGGATTGTTGGAGTTGAAAATGTCATAGACAAGGAGGAATACAATCAATTTGATGAGATTCCTCCATTTGGAGATGGCGTACAGGTCGATACTGAAGACACTGACGAAACCAGTTACGTGCGTATGGATCACCAGGAAGGGTTATACTTTAAAGGTAATCAACTGTACGTCCTTATCTCTCTGTTTCCATCGGTATAGCTTATATCTCCTATAATTCTCATCTTTGCAGGGCCGCGGCAAGTGGAAAGTTGAGGATAACATGGCTGTGTACGTGGAAATTGTCGGTGAAAGTTCCCATTTGTATGTAACATTAACTTGAGCATGCTCCACGTACATTGTATGTTAAATTTATTTGAGCATGCTCCACATTGTAACCAATTATCGGATCTACGTACATGTAACCAATTTACAGAGCATTTGGACTACATTTGAAATATCTGAGTGTTCATTTAAAACAAGTTTTCGAGCATTCAGAGTTGAAAGCTACAGATCAGTTTCAAGTTGTAAAACTAACGTTCAATAGAGAGATTATCACAGACGGTTTTGACCTATCACAGACGGGTATGAATATAGAACCGACTGTGATATTCCCAACAGCGTCTACGACTCTTCAAGTGTACAAGTGCACGGTCGGTTCTCAAGTCGCAACGGTCTGTGATAATCTCAGTCACAGTTGGTTCTCAACTCTGACTGTTTTTATTTGAGAACCGACTGTGATAATATTATCACAGACGTTGCGACTTGAGAACCGACTATGATATTTTCAACAGTGTCTGACGCTTCGAGTTCTTGACGTGCACCGTCGGTTCTCAATTCCAAACCGTCTGTGATAATCAGAGTCACAGTCGGCTTTCATCTCAAAACCGTCTGTGATAATCTCTCTTGATACTATCACTATGTCAATTATTACAGACGGTTCTGATGCGAGAACCGACTGTGATGATATTATCACAGACGGTTGTGAGCGCGGACCGACTGTGATAATATCGTCGCGGTTAATAGTTCAAGGCGGCGTTTGTCCCGCTCATTCCAGTCTTCGCAACTGTTTGCCGTAGCTCTCTCCGCCCTCGCCCTGTCCGTCGCGATCACCTCCATCGCCTCCCACCTTCTCCTCCTCTCTGTCCGTCGCGATCACCTCCATCGCCTCCCACCTTCTCCTCCTCTCCGTCCATCGTGATCACCTCCATCGCCCTCCCGCCTCCGAGGCGATCACCTCCATCGCCTCCCCACCGTTTCTGTCATTCTTGGTTAATTATAAGTATATGGGTTTTACTTAAACTGTTCTCTCTTTCACTTATGGACGAAATGCACCACTCGGGGAGTCAGTGTAACCTCGCTGGCGATGAGACGCCTGGGCCGGAGGTCGCCTCGTCCGCCGTGAGCCCGCAGAAGAAGAGAAAGGGGCGAGGCCGGATGACATGCGCGCGTCTGGACAAGCGGGAAAAGCAGCACGTCCAGTTCGACGACAATGGTGTGCCGGAAGCTCCGAAAAAACTTGTCGGTCAGTACCGCTCACTATGCGGCAAAGTGGCAAGGGAGCGGGTGCCCATCACCACCTCCGACTGGGGTCAAGTGCCCCCAGAGTGCAAGGATGCGCTGTGGGAAGAAATGCAGGCGGCGTTTCACATTCCCGAGGATCGCCACTTCACCATCAGCTGGAGGACACTGATGTCAATAAACAAGGTGTGGAGGAACTTCAAGAGCCACCTTGTCAGGCTCTACCTGAAGGAGTCGAAGACCCCCTTCGATGACTTTCCTTTCGTGACTCCCGAGGCATGGCAGCAGTTCGTCGAGATGAAGGCCAAGCCAGAGTTCCAGGAGCTTAGTGCGAAGGGCCAGGCTAACCAGGCCAAGAATACCCACCCACACAGACTAGGCAGTGGTGAGTATGTGGGGAAGAAGGCGTTGTGGAGGAAGCAGGACGAGGAGGCTTCCCAGTCTTCAGCCGGCAGTCCTTATGCGGGCATAATGGATGTGCGCGCCCGCAATTGGTGCCGAGCAAGATTGACAATGAACTCCTCCGGAAGCGTCTCTGTGAGTAACCCTGCGGACAGGGAAGTGATCGACCGGCTGGTAAGATTGTCCGATCACGTACTATCCTCGTAACACGCCTGCAATGGGCTGTATTGCTAAGTTCTCTTGTTGCAGGTGACGCTGAGTGCGCAGGCGGCATCCGGAGAGTTCAACCCGAGGAGGGACAGGGATATCCTCACAGCGGCGCTAGGAAACACGGAGCATCCAGGCCGCGTGCGCGGCCTCGGTGCCACTGTGCCTTGGAGGCATGGTTTCCCTGATGATGAGGAGGCGGCTAAGAGGAGAAAGAGATCCCACCAAGCCCGCGATGAACGGCTCAAGGAGGAGATGCGATCGGAGTTCGCTGTTCGGGACAAAGCACACCTGCAACAGTTGTCGGAGATGCGGTCCATGTATGAAGAGCTAAGAAAGGCGACCCAGGGCACCCCCCTTCTAGCAGCGGAAGTACCGACCCCCATTCTTGGCCACCGTAGTAGCTGCGCATCTGCGCCGGGGTCTTCGCAGACGGAGCCCTCTCCAAAGTATCCGGTGGACTTTCTGTAGGTAATGACCGTTTGTCTATGTTAATTCATTCGAAAGTGAAAAGCGATGAAATTCAACATGTTAATGCGCACTGTTTGTAGGGACCCGCCTCCTGCAAGCTTATGGTGTTGGCCGGTCTCTGCCCGATCGAGGCTGCCCGTGGGATGGCGCAACCATGCACGGCGGGGGCCACAATCCATGGTGCCCCTCTATGTGAGGGTTTTGCACGGGTCCAGGTGGACAGTGTCTTTGACCATTGCAAGGGTTTTCCGTTGGAGAAGCCGCCGAACGACGAGATTACCACTCTAGGGGATGCGGTGCACACGTTCGTGCAATGGCCCAAGAAAGACATCGTCCTGTATGAGGTAATTCCCCCACCAGTTTCATAATTCGTACTATAATACTAGCCCTCAGAGTTAGTGTCCTAATACGTAGGTTCTTACATCACAGACAACACAGACTGACACACGGCCTACTAGCCAGCATGCCCCTCCGATGACGAAGCTAACTCCGACTAAGAGGCAACCATTCAAGAAGCTGGCTTGTAGGGAAAAAGCAAAGAAGAGCCCGGCGAAGGAGAGTGAGAAGAGTGCGCCAGCTCTCATACCGTTCGCTCTGGGGATGCCCATGGGCTCCGATACCGTAATTTCGACCATGGGGTTAGCATGCCAGAGCCTGCATGCATGGTACATGAAGAGGACAAACCAGACCAGGAAGCAGCGTCCGACGCACATCATGGTCAAGTACACCGTGGCAGAGTTCCATAACGACATTGGGACCTACTCGGTGACCTTCGAAGACCTGCACAATTTACTGAACAAAGATGCGCTCGACTTGTCAATCCTACGGTCTTGGGTGCTGTAAGTATCCTACTATCCGTGCATATATGGATATATGTCATTTATTAATTGGTTACTTCCGTGCAGCTGCATGACCAACTATGCCAAATCTAAGGGCATACCTGTTGGTTTCTTGGACCCCCATATGGTCGCCGAGTTGATGTTTAGGACTGACGCAGACTTCGTTGTCGACTACATCAAAAGAGGGTTGCTTGCTCAGGTCGACAAGGAGTATATACTTGTACCCTACAACCAGAGGTGAGTGCTTTCATCAGTACTTCACCCATAGATTAGTGTCTCCATGTGCACACCCCCAAATTTAGATTAAATTTTTGATTCTTTACGTGTAATATGTAGCTACCACTGGATCCTGCTGCTACTTATTCCGAAAAGCAACAAGGTGTTCTACCTTGACTCATTGCAGAGGAAAGGGTACTCGTATTGCGGCGCACGAGATGTATTCGAAAGGTGATGTGGACCTGTCTTGCATGCATCTAGATTTACTGTCCTCAAATTGTCAATTTCGGCTATCCTCAAACTGTCAATTTTGACTATCTGCAGGGCTTTCACGAAGTACTTTGCCGAGGTAGGGAGACAACACGACCGGCGAGCCGATAAGTTTCAGTGGTTACAATTTTCAGTACAAATTTCAACTGGCATCTGTTTTACTTTATAACTTATCCCCACCTAACTCTTGGTCTGTAAATTGGCAGTGCCATCAGCAGCCGGACGACAATACATGTGGGTTCTACGTGATGCGCCACATGTATGACCTGATCATCACCCCTCACCGGCCAGATTTCCCCGAGGTATACAACTGCTCCCCTTTGTATCGATTTGACAGAATTTACAACTGCAGCTAATTTTTTATGTACCAACTCTTGCTGCAGGGTGTCGACTTCCCTTCAGAAAGCCTTGACCCTCGGCAGATTGGTATTGTCCGAGGGATGCTCGCTGAGTTTTTCCTTTCAGAGGTCATATCAAACAAGGGGAAGTTTAGGGACCCGCAAAGTTCGTATTAGTGCGGCCTTACATTTATTTGTACATCTAACACACTGACTTTAATTGTCGATTACATTTATTTGTTCAATTGTACATATTTCTGAGTTCAATTGTACATTTATTTGTTCAATTTGTACATTTATTTGTTCATATGAAATGCTATTGTACATGTTTCTAAGTTGTGTATATATGAGACTGTATATATTTGAGTACTATGCATGTATGAAATTCATGAACTGTATATATATGAAATGCAATTTGTACAGAGGACATCGGTGACTGTTAAATCTCAGACGGTTTGTAAGAACAAAACCGTCTATGCATAACATGCACAGACGGTTTTGATCTTACAAACCGTCTGAGATTATAACAGTCAAGAAATAATGACACTATCACAGATGTTTTTGACCTAAAAACCGTCTGTGATATCACACCGTCTGTGTTATCACACTATCACAGACGGTTCTAACCTAAAAACCGTCTGCGATGTTCAGTATTACAGATGGTTTTGACCTCACAGCCGTCTGTGATTCTCTAAATACACAGACCATTCTAAGATCATAACCGTCTCTGATAATATGAGTATCACAGATGGTTTTGACATCAGAACCGTCTGCGATACTTATATTATTACTGATGGTTCTGAGATCAAAACCGTATATGTTAGTATGAGTATATTAGACGGCTTTGATGTCATAACACAGACGGTTCTGATATCAAAACCGTCTCTGGTAATCTGAGTATCACAGACGGTTCTGATATCAAAACCGTCTCTGGTTATCTGAGTATCATAGACGGTTCTGATCTTAGAACCGTCTCTGATAATTTGAGTATCACAGACGGTTGTTATCTCAGAACCGTCTCTGTAATGTGAGGATTCCAGATGGTTGTGACATCAGAACCGTCTGTGAAACTCAAATTATCAGAGACGGTTTTGAGATTAAAACCGTCTGTGGTAGTATGAGTATCAGAGACGGTTCTGATGTTAGAACAGTCTTTGAAGTATGAGTATCACAGACGGTTCTGATCTTATAACAGTCTGTGAAGAGTGAGTATCACAGACAGTTCTGATCTTATAACAGTCTGTGAATGGAGAGATCACAGACGGTTCTGATCTTATAACAATCTGTGAATCGAGAGATCACAGACGGTTCTGATCTTATAACAGTCTGTGAATGGAGAGATCACAGACGGTTGAAAACATCAAAAACCGTCTGTGATAGTACATGATTATCACTGACTCGAATATCACTGACGGGTAAGAACCGTCTGTGATGTCTGTTTGGACCCGACTGTGATGATGAATTCTGTAGTAGTGTGAGTCTGGGGTCCAATCATTATGTTATGATAGGAAAGGCTTGAAAGTGGAATATCATGCGGGTAAATTGGTACCTCTCTGCAGAGTTAAAAATGTATTCGAATACTCCGAGCTCCCGGGTTTTATAGGAGTCTGCTGCGGTGGATTAAATCCACGGGGTGGGACACAAGTATTATTTTCTAAATAAAATGTGTTAAATCAAGATTACCCAAATGACATGTGTTGTCATGATAAGGAGTGCTGTCGTGGGCTGTCGAGTGTCGACGTGTCACGGTAGTGCTATAATCTAGTGAACATGAATGATGCTGTTATATTATGAAAGGTGCTGCCATGAGATGAGGAATGGAAGAGAAAAATTATTTTACAAACATCCATAATTCTTAACTAGTCTAGGTTCATATCATCACTACTATATGTGTCTACTCTTACCTATGACTTGCTGAGTACGTAAGTGCTCACCCTTGCAACCTACAAATCAATAGTTGGAGTGTTCAATAACCAAGATGGAGGCGTGAAGAACTTCTTGGATGCAGAAGGAGGAGAGTCAGTTCCGTCAGTGCCCTGATGTGTGTTGTTCTGCCGTCCACTTCTCATTGTGGGTGGGTCACCTATCTTCTGCTGTGTAGTTGTTATTTTGCTAAACCATGTATGCCGTGAAGGCATTGTAATCTTCTTATGTAATATCAAGGCCAGCAGGCCACACTGCTTAAATATTTTGTAAGTTACTCTGTTGCAATGTAATATACTCCTGTGCTTGACTTATTCTGGGAAGTCAAGGGTATGTGTATGCTATGCATATATGGGACTAGATGCAGCGTGCTAGGTCTCTACAGGAGTAGTCGTAGTCCCAGTTTCGGGGCGCGACACTCCTCGACATGTCTCCACCATACTTTGTCAAGGATGTACAATGACTCACTGGCTACTTAGCCGCACTGAGTCATTTCATCTCGTGCTTGGGATAGCGTGGCCTCCAATTCATCAAGATCCTCCGTGGCCTTGAGGGGTTCCAATGCACCCCCGAGGCACAAGCCGCATTCGAAGACTTAAAAAATTATCTCACGAGCCCACCGATGCTCGTGAGTCGGCACCAAGGGGAGGCTTTTCTCCTTTACCTCGCGGCCACCTCAGTCGCCGTCAATGCGGTTCTCATCAAGGAGGAGATGGGCAGTAGTGCCGTGTGTACTACGTGAGCAAAGCTCTCCAAGGCGCCAAAACAAGATACACCAGGATGGAGAAGATCTGTTACGATCTCCTGATGGCGCCAAGAAAACTCTGCCACTACTTTCTGGGCCACACCATCATGGTGTCTTCTTCTCTCCACCTAGGAGAGGTGCATTGGAACAAGGAGGCCACTACGCAGGTCCTTACAGAATTTGTGGCCAAATTGGTTCTACTCTGTGGACCGGAGGAGGAAGTCCACACCATGCCACCACCGCGCGATGACAACTGGACTGTCTTCTTCGATAGCTCCCTCTGTCTTGTAGGGACCGGCACAAGGGTGTTCCTTTGAAGCCCCGAGGGAGAACCCTTGAGTACGCTGCAAGGCTCGAGTTCCCCGCGGTGAAAAATGTCTCGGAGTATGAAGCCCTCCTCCAAGGGCTGCGTCTTGCTCGCTCCTTACGAATCTGGCGCCTTCTCGTCAAAGGCGACTCCCAGCTCGTGGTCTACCAAATGGACAAGTCCTACTTGTGTCATGATGTGAACCTGAGCCTCTACCTAGAAGAGGTCCAGAAGATGGTGAATCACTTCGAAGGCCTTGAGGCACAGTGTAACCCACATAGGGAAAATGACCACGCCGACACCCTTGCACGGGGGCAAGAACCCGAGGGCTTCCCGAGGGGGCCTTCCTGAAGATCATCTCAAAGCCTTCCGCGATGGCCCTAGACTCAAATTCTGGGCCCGGTGACCCTCACGCCACGGAAATTGTCTGAACCGCATCACGGATGGACCCCCTCGTCTCCTGCATTCAGGGAGAGGGGGAGTGTGGGACCCTCATTTGAGGATTCCAGTGGCAATCGCCCAGGTGGATTGCACTCAGAAAAGGCACATTGCAGCTCACAATAACAAGATGCATTATATAAAAATGCGAGTAATTAAAAACAAGTGCTGATCACAAGGACCAACATTACAATAACTTAGCACCAAGATGACGCATTTAAATGTTGATACAAATTAAGGAGTTTTCGACACAAAGGTCGGCACAAAATGAAACAGTAATAGTAAACAAAAGGACTTCATCAGTCTTCCTTCTCTGCAGCAGCGGTGTTGCACGGGCCTTCTCCACATCGAACTCCACCTTGGTGCATAACCCTTTAACAAGATGGGTCTTCAGTTTCTTCTTCTTGTTCCACATTGGGTTCAAGACCATAAGATTCGGGGTCGACGAATCCTTCTTCTAAATTCGTTTGTAAAAGCAAGGGTGAGCACATTGTCCACATGGTGCTCAACAAGTCCCAAGTAACAATGCAGATATATAGATGATGGGGAATTTCTCAAGAAATAGCTCTTTGGCTTTGTATATACATATATAATAGATTTTCACATACAGCTTTGAAGAAAGGTCTTTATTTTCGAAAGCGAGGCTTTTAAAATCCTAACTAGATTTTCAGAAAATGTTGTGTGCGGCGGTCTTTCATGAGTCGCCACTTTACTCAGATTTTGTGAAAAACTTCCAAAAGCTACTTATGCTGCATCGACGTGAATAGAATCCACAGCGCGCAGACTCCATGACCTGGGAGCTCAGAGTATCCGATACTTTTTAAACTTTGCAAAGGTGTACCACCTTAATCCACCGATCATTCGGCTTTCAAGTCGGTACCTCTCCATGCGACTCTTACGCATGTGACAAGGCCGAGATGACACAACAATTTACAGTTCTAGAATTAACTATTTCCCTGCCCGGCAAATAGACAGTTAAGTCTCAAGTACCGTTGTGGGTCCTCCCCACTGCCTTACTTCCTAGCCTGGGTCTATGTTCTCGCAAGACACATAGCCTCTCTTGATTACAGTCGCGCACGACTTAATCTGGCATAGGGCGTCTTCCTTCTTTCCACCTTTTCCTCTCATGATTTTTTTTGAGCTCACATCACTCATGGCCTTCTGCGGCCCACCAGTTCTCGCAAGAAACTGGACCGACAACCATTGCAGGGAAAAGCTAACACTAAAGAAAGCTACTAAGTTGCGCCCGTCCCATAAACAGGCAAGTGGTTGGTACGTTTTTCATGCAACATAGAAGCACAGCACAAGGTTCTAGTCCTTATGAATCTCTAGTGAGGAGTCTTTCACATTCCCAGTGCGCACATAGCACCATCCAATCAAACCATCCTCACTATCGATTCCAATCACATTTTCTTTCACAAAAGGGGTTTTGAATATGCTTTTCTCATATGTGACCATTCAACATTTATCGTAAAATCTTTAAGCATAGCATAGCCTAAGCATGATAATCTAGGGTAACAAGGGTGCAGGGGTATTCAATGTCAAAAGGAGCTTTACAATCCTTTAGGTCATATCTAATCATTTTATTGAAACATAGTTCTTATTTGAATCTAAGGCATGCATATACTTGAAAACAGATAACATACTTCATTTCAAAATAATAGGCTAGACATGATCAAGGGTTTGAGACTTGCCTTGCAGTGACTTGTGGAGTTGTAATCTACATTTTATTCTACTACCATAACTTGAGATAGCCCCTGTGTCATCCATCGACCCTATGTCAATGTCTTGAACCGAATGTCGACCTAAAAGACGTTCACTGTTTTTGAGCGAACCAGTCGCAACCTTGATATCATTTTGATATTTTGAGACCTTTGGAACCTTGTAAACCTTTGACGACTAATCTTAACCTTGGTTTCCATATCTTAACCCTAATCAACTTCTAAACCCAATCATTTCAGAATCATCGAGACATTTTATATATGCATCATTGCATGTATTATAATAATGTATTGAAAAGGTTTGTGATTCTTGGTTGCTTGCTTAATCTTTGCTCAGAGTCGGAGCCAGGGTTTGAGACTTCACTGCTGACCCGACATCAACTGCTGCCTCTTACGACGTGGAAGTCAAGTCATAGCTTTGATCATCTTGAACCTATATTTTATGAGTTGCTATGATATGACCTTGAATATAAGTAGTACTGCATGTGAAACAATGGTTGAGATATATTTTGGCAGTACAAGCTGGATGCTTGTGAAATGTGAAAAGATCAAATAGTGAACCATGAACTATTATATATGTATTTATATATATTCATGAAATAAAACCCCTAGCCGTGACCAAAATATTAGTATGGATGGCTGTAGCACTGGAGGTGCTTAACTGCAAAGGATAGCAGGCACGGAAGGTGCAGGGTTGTGGATGGTCTGGTCACCGGCATTTATGGACTAGAACCTTGTGTTGTGCGTCTAGTGGCATGAAACACGTGCTAACCGCAAGCCTAGTATGGGATAGGCCTACCAAGTACTTATGTGGACCGCACATGACACCCTTGTTGGAGTTGTGTAGTGATGCACGATTGGCACGGAGAATGGCTCCCACACATATCACTGAAGGTGATCTTGCATGCTGACATAGCAATGGGAATATGAGTAGGGTGGGGGTTTGGCTACAACCCGCCACAACTGTGGTTTGCGAGTGACGAGGATTGACACCTGAGTCAGTTCAAATAAATGCACGACTGGTTCAGGATAGATTCGAGCCAGACACGTGCCGGGCGGTGCGAATTCAAGTCATTCTGAGAAGTACTAGCCTGAGATCGCAGGCCTTACGCGATCAGACCGAAGCTAGTGCGCGGTCAGGAGTTCATATGCGGTGCGCGAACAGAAGGCTGAGGATGTTGCACGGTGAGCCAACATCGCGCGGTCAGAACACTTTCTCCCAGGGAACGTGGGATTAATCTGTCCCTGTAGTAGGAATATCTCAAGTATCCCGAAGATTCTTCCACATAGAGGAACAACCGTCAGGAGGTTAATACGTGCGGTTATTGTAACACCCTGAGTTAGGGCTGAAAATTTCCATTTTCATAAATAGCATGCATGCATGTATCTGTAGTAATAGCCAGATCAGTATCTTTCTCAAGCCCTAAAATCTCCAAAAATCTATCCTGTGACCTCAAATCAAGATCAGATTGTTCAGATGTGATCTATTAGTTATCCTGAATCGAAAAGTCTTTAGAATCTAGATCCAATTCTATCTCTAACTCCCAGAATTATCAACTTCTTCTGTTTTCGAAAACAGAAATACCTTATATTACCCAAATACTCTAAGTTTCAGAAATACAGATTTCATCAAAATCTTGACCAAGTTCAGACCAGATTATTCCTGGAATATGATCATGGGTATGTCAATACCTTAATCTAAAAAGTTGACAGCCAGATTTCATCATCTAGACTCTTTTCACAAATCAGTCCAAGAGTTATCGCAAATTAGTCCTTATCTGATATCTGAAAACCCAAAAAGGCTAAAATCTCCAGATTAACTCCAAACTCAAAATCTCTTTGGCAAATCTTCTCAAAATGCTATTTGCCACAAGTTTCTCTTCTGTGCAGATATTCAAATCGAACCTTAAATGCCAGAACTCGAGATCGACAAAACTTAAATCTTATTTTACCCTAAATTACCCTATTTTCAGTTGTATCAAAAGCTATTTAAATGTATCAAATTTTATCATTTACCTTTGCCAAATATCCTGTTGAATATAATCTACCAGATTAGTGAAATCAAATTCAACTCTAACCTTCCAAATCTCCAGAATTACAGATTGGTCCAAATGTGAAAATCAAATATTGCAAATCAGCCCATTTTTGACCAGGACAACAGCAGCATTCGACCAGGCCGTTTGCTGTACTCGACCAGGGATCGCCGTGGTTTCTTGCGCCCTGCACGTTCGCCGCCGGTGAAGCTTCGCCTGCAACTTGATCGTGCATGCTTGCTCTTCTTGTTGCGCACGTGTCCTCGCTCCAGCTGGTGCCGTGGCAAGGCCGCTGCTACGTCGACGACCAGTGCTTGCTTCCGCGCGCGACCAGCAGCGACTTTGTCAGCAATCCATCGCCACGTAGCCTCGCCGCGCCAGTACTTGTCGCCACCGCTTTGCACCGCCCGACACGATTGAGTCCCAAGGTAGCAACAGCTTTACTTCGCCAGTGCGCCGTCGCATCACCGCTCCTTGCTGTGTCTTCGCCGCTGATGTCCAGCACGCAAGCAACCTCATCACAGCAGTCAATCACTTCGTTGTTCCCCTTTGCCATCTTTGCCTGACCTATTTAAATGCTCCTGTGTGCAGCAGCTTCTCCACACATCACCAGGACTTAACCAATTTCCAAATTTCGCCGCTGCAGTCGTCTTCTCCGGTGAGCCATCGAGGAGGCTCACGGTGACAGCTCATTCCACATCATCTCTTGCCAAATTAACCGCATCAGTAAGTTTCCCTAATCTCCCTGATTGTGCTGTACCATCTAATTGGATTACCTTGCACCTTATCGCCGGTGATCGCCGGGATTGCTAAATGCCCTGTTCCGGCAATGCAGGCCAAATCACCTCGAATTAGCTCTCACTGCTATAGAAGAAGTTGATCAGTGAGTCATTTCCAGCAAGCCTGTGCATCAAGATCTCCAGATTGAGCTTCAATCGAAGTTTTCCCCAATTTTGAACTTCTCCAGAAACCGGCGATCGTCGCCAGGCTTCTCCGGCCATCCTCCGGCCAAAGTGATCGTGCAGGTAGCTTCCTCTTACCCATATATCACTCCTAGAGCAAGGAATCGAGTTCAAACGGCCTGTGTTGGAAATGCCCAAATCCAGTGATTCTTCTCCGGCGCCGATGACCGGAAAAGCTTGTTCCAGCCATTTCAGCCCTCGAAACCTTGTCATTTAGATGTGCCTTAGCCTCCTGAGTATTTTTGTCTTCTAGCCCGACACCTAGATCGGCCTAGATTAGAAGTTATAGCCATGCCAAGTTTGTGTCCAGAACTGCTCCAGTGCAGCCAGTTCATCTCTGTTCATCATCAAATTTCTTGCTTTCCAGCCATTTCTTGCCCTAGATTCTGTTGACTTAATTGTTCCTGTTACTCAAGCCTACCTCCCAGACAAAGTGGTGCATCATTTGGAGCTCCAGATCAAAAGTTATGCTAAGCCCTAGTTTTTGGCATTGTCAGCTCTATGCCAGAGCTTGTCAGCCAGTGGCATTGACCTTATTTACCCATTTCTGGTTGTATAATTTGAAATCCACTTTGTCCACTGAATTTGTAGAGTTGTGGTCTACATTTTCTTCTACTACCACAACTTGAGATAAGCACTCTAGCTTTTCTTAAAGCTATGTCCAAGCCTTGATCCGAATGTCGATCTGTTGACATTCGCTGTTTTGATTAAACCAGCCACAAAATTGTTATCTCTATTGCAAACCTAAAACCCTAAGATTATCTAATCACCATCCTTAGCCAAATTCCTTGAAACCCTAGAATCTCGACTCAGTTCAGTTTGCAGTTCAACTTATCTCCAGTTTAGTTCAATCATTCTTGTTAAGCATTTCTGCATATAAGTCTTAAAACATTTTAAATATTATAAGTAATTATTGTGTGTTTGTTTGTCGTCGAGCAGATTCAGAAGCTGACTTTGAAGATTTCGCTGTTGACCCGTCATCGACTGCTGTATTTTACGACGCAGAAGGCAAGTCATATCCTTGGTCATCTTGAACCTATATTTTAAATGTTGCTATAATATAACCTTGAATATAGGCAATATTGCATGTGAAAGATTGAGAATGGTTGATTTATGAATTGGCAGTACTAGACTGGTTATCTGTGAAATGTGAAATAAACAAGTTTTGAACCATGAAGTATTATATGTATCTATATACTTATATTCATGAAATAAAACCCCTAGCCGTGACCAGAAAAATGGTATGGATGGCTGTAGCACTGGAGGTGCTAGACTGCAAAGGAATGCAGGCACTGAAGGTGCAGGGTTGTGGATGGTCTGGTCACTGGCATATAAGGACTAGAACCTTGTGTTGTGCGTCTAGTGGCATGAACAACGTGCTAACCGCAAGCCTGGTATGGGACAGGCCTGAACAAGTAATTATGTGGATCGCACATGAAACCCCGGCATGAGATGTGTAGTGATGCACGATAAACACGGAGCGCGGCTCCCACACATATCACTGAAGGTGATCAAGCACGCTGACCCAGTAATGGGAATAAGCAATGGGGTGGAGGTTTGGATACAACCTGCCACAACTGTGCCTCGCTGAGAGCCACAGGGTCGGGGGTGAATTGTCAGTGATACATAACAAAAGTTCTTGTTATTTCCACCTTGCCGTTCACAGTATGAAGTGAGTCAGGGGTCCAATCATTTTGCTATGATAGGAAAGGTTTGAAAGTGGAATATCTTGCGGGTAAATTGGTACCTCTCTGCAGAGTTAAAAACGTATTCGAATACTCCGAGCTCCCGGATTTTTAGGAGTCTGCTGCGGTGGATTAAATCCATGGGGTGTGTGTCGCGCCCCGAGACTGGGACAACGAAGTGATTGATATGGCTGATCGATACTCCGACGCTGCCGAAGCGGTCGAATGGTACTGGATGGTCGATAAAGGTATCCTACCGCCTCAACCAGGTCTCAAGGACGCTAGAAAACAAGATTCAAGCAAGAAGCAGGAATCTTCGTCGGGCGGGAAGTTGAAGAAATCGAAAAGGAACCACTCTGGACAGTATCGCGAGGTCACAGTTGCAGAGAAGCCTCCTTCGACTGAAGGTAACAAGCCTTCGTTTAAGAATAAAACTGCCTCTGGTGGTCGTAGTACCGACCAGCCAAAAAAGTCAACTAACCCGCAGGAAGGCAAAAAGTGGTGTCCACTCCACAACTCCGCAGGCCACGACCTCAAAAACTGCAGGAGTTGGTTGAAGCAGTTAGATGACTTCTACCAAGGGATTGGGCCGATGCCGACCTTACCAACAAAGGAACAAGCATGCGGGCTTAGGGATGCCGATGGGGACGAAGAGATGTCTTACCAGGTACCTCATAATCATATTAATGTTATTTTTGGAGGTTCCTCCTCTTTTGTTTCCAAAAGGCAGTTTAAGGCCTTTTATTGAGATGTTAACCAAACGGGGACATCACTTAGTGAACCTCAGTACCCCCGTTGTTCGGATAGACCTTTGACATTTGATCGCACTGATTGTCCTGTGGGGCTTACTCGAACACTGAGGCTCCCTCTGGTCATCACCCCGATCATCAGTAATGCGAGAGTCGAAAGGGTCCTGATCGACGGAGGAAGCACCTTGGACATGTTATTGGTCAAGGTGCAAATTTCTCGTTCGAAGATTAAACCCATAATCCATCCGTTTTATGGGATAATCCCAGGTCCCTCCATGATGCCGTTGGGACAGGTGGTCCTCTCGGTCACACTGGGAGAACCAGACAACTTCCGAATAGAATTAGTTACCTTTGATGTAATTGATTGTGATTCGGCTTACAATGCAATCTTTGGCAGGCCAACTCTTGATAAGTTCATGATGGCAACACACTATGCTTATCAGTGCGGCAAATTGCCTGGCCCCAAAGGTGTCATCTCGATCCGAGGCAGTCGTAACGTGGCACTAACGTGTGACCGGCTATCTCTGGAGATGGTCGACCAACTTCCCCTCCGAGACGCTCAGGTCACCACAGTCGCCGCTGATGCGATCAAGACTGCTCCTCGACCAGATGAAAAACTCAAACTGGTTCCTTTGTACCCAGATGATCCATCCAAGAGAATTCGGGTCGGATCAGGCCTGGATGACAAATAGGAACTCGAGCTCATTACTTTCCTCTGGGCTAACGCAGACGTGTTTGTGTGGAAACCGTCCGACATGCCCGGTGTCCCAAGGGAGGTAATCGAGCATAGGTTAGCAATTCGACCTGGACAATGACCAATAAAGAAAAAACTCAGGCGTTTTGCTGTCGACCGACAAGAAGCCATTCGAGAGGAGTTAGATAAACTCCTGAAAGCCGGGTTTATTCGCGAGGTTGATCACCTGGAATGGCTTGCAAATCCGGCCATGGTCCGCAAGTCAAATGGCAAGTGGCGCATGTGCGTCAACTACACCAGCCTCAATAGTGCCTGTCCGAAGGATGACTTTCCCCTTCCCCGCATCGACCAGCAGGTCGACTCAACCGCGGGTTGCGAACTGATGAGCTTCCTGGACGCTTACTCAAGATACCATCAAATTAGCATGGCAGAAGAAGATGAAGAGCAGACTGCCTTCCTCACCCCGTTCGGCACCTACTGCTACGTCAGAATGCCGTTTGGTCTCAAGAACGCAGGTTCAATGTACCAGCGCTTGATGCAAAAGACCTTTCTTCCCCAGATAGGGCGTAATCTCAAAGCATATGTAGACGACTTGGTTGTAAAAAGTACTAAGAGGTTGTCTCATTTGGATGATCTCACTGAAACCTTCTGTAATTTGAATTGCTTTGGAATAAAATTGAACCTGGGGAAATGTTCTTTCAGGGTTTCTTCGGGAAAACTTCTTGGTTTCCTTGTTTGTTCCAGAGGCATTGAGGTCAATCCTGAGAAAATCAGGGCCATCGAACAGATGAGGTCGCCCTCGACCATGAAAGATGTTCAACGCTTGGCTGGTCGCATGGCGGCCTTAAGTCGGTTCATATTGCGACTAGGCGAAAGGGGATTACCTTTCTTCAAGGCCCTGCGAAAACATCACAATTTCACATGGTCCGATTAGGTCGAAAAGGCATTTCAGGAGGTAAAGACATACTTATCCAGTCCGCCAGTTTTGGTATCTCCCGACAAAGGAGAACCATTGCTTCTCTATTTGGCGGCCACCCCGCATGCGGTCAGCGCTGTCCTGATCACGGAAAGGGATGGGATACACAGACCCGTCTACTATGTAAGCGAGGTACTTCATGGTCCTAAGGAGCGATACCCTGAGGTCCAGATGATACTTTACGCACTACTGATGGCTTCCCGTAAGCTACAACATTACTTCCAAGCTCACAAGATCACAGTACCCTCCTCTTTTCCTTTGGGGGATATTGTCCGAAATCCGGAGAAATCTGGTCGAATCACCAAATGGGCGGTCGAGCTCAGTGCTTTCGATATCCATTTCACGCCCCGCACGGCGGTTAAGTCTCTGGTTTTAGCCGACTTTGTGGTCGAATGGAGCAACCCTGAGCCACTCGTGCAGGTGCTTGAGGAATTGAAATGCCCCGATCATTGGACAATGTACTTCGACGGTTCCCGCAGTTTTGAATACTCGGGGGCTGGTGTGGTCTTAGTTACGCCTCAGCGTGAACAGCTTAAGTATGTCATCCAACTACACTTTGTTGCGACCAACAATGCGGCAGAGTATGAAGGTCTTCTTGCAGGGCTCCGGGCAGCAAAATTCCTCAGTGTCCATCGATTAGTGGTGAGGGAGACTCACAGCTGGTCGTAAACCAGGTAAACAAGGAGTACAGCACCTCCGGTGAGACAATGGCTCATTACCTGGGGGAAGTGAGGAGATTCAAAAAACACTTCAGTCATTTCGAAGTTCAATACATCCCGCGAAAGGACAACATTCTCGTAGACCAATTATCCAAAATTGGGTCCTCACGCACATCCGCTCCGGCAGGAGTGTTCATTGAACACTTGGACCATCCTTCGATCATGACTTCGGTCGACGATGAGCTAGTAACAGTCTGCGTACCAACCTCGGTCAGGAACAGGATTGGACTCATCCATCGAGAGTCTATCTTGAACATGGGACCCTACCCGAGGATGAAACCGAAAGTGATTGGTTGATTCGAAAGGTGCGTCTGTACAAGCTCATAGAAGGAGTTTTGTATAGAAAGGGTACTCAAGGAGTATTCATGCGCTGCATATCTCAGGAGGAAGGTAAATCCCTCTTGAAAGAAATACATGACGGTGTATGCGGTGCGCACGCGTCATATCGGGCACTAGTCGGAAAAGCTTTTCGGCAAGGATTCTACTGGTCTTCGACACTCGATGATGCCAAGCATATGGTCAAGATGTGTCCTCAGTGTCAGTTCCACACAAGACAGGTTCATCAACCCGCCTATGCATTACAAACCATTCCCCTTGCATGGCTTTTTGCGGTCTGGGGGATGGATATTGTCGGTCCTATACCACAAGCGGTCAATGAATACAAGTTTCTGTTCGTAGCTATTGACACGTTTACAAAGTGGATTGAGGCCGAACAGGTACGAAATATTACTGCATCAGCAGCACAAAAATTCTTCCATAAGAACATTGTCGCTCGATTTGGTGTTCCAAACCGTCTCATCATGGACAATGGTTCTCAGTTCGCCAGTGGTCTTTTCCTGGATTACTGCGATCAGATTGGGACCAAGGTGTGCTTTGCTTCTGTGGCACATCCACAAAGTAATGGTGCCGTGGAACGGGCCAACGGGCAGATACTGCAAGGCATCAAAAAGCATGTTTTTGATCGCCTTAAGACTCACTCGGGGGATTGGGCAGACGAGCTCTATACCGTTCTATGGGCACTGCGAACTACCTCTAGTCGAGCCACCGGTGAGACGCCCTTCCATTTGGTCTATGGGTCCGAGGCCGTGCTGCCTATGGAAGTTAGTATTAGATATGTTCAGACAGAGCAATTCGAACGAGTTGATCAGGCCGAACAGCGATCACAGGATCTCATCCTCTTGGAAGAAAGGCGTGATCGCGCTTTTATCAAGTCCGCGGTATACTTGCAAGCTTTGCGCAAGTACCATAACAAAAGGGTGCAACCACGTAGTCTTCACGTGGGCGATCTGGTTTTACGAAAAATTTAAGACCAGTCTAATCGCAACAAATTCTCCCCGCAGTGGGAAGGCCCTTACACTGTTGTTTCGGTGCCGCGACCAGGGTCAGCGCGATTAGCCATGGAGGATGGTCGAATTTTGTCCAATACTTGGAACATCGATCAGCTACGCAAGTTTTACGTGTAAGTATTCAATCACTTTTCCTGTTCAATTAGCATTGTTTAATAAAACAAAAAGTCTTTTGGTTTCATACAATGAACATCTCCCTTCATACCCATCTGTTACGAACTTGACTCGGGGGCTGGTCGCCGACGGTTATATCACTACAACGTTCTAATCGGATTCGCTGGACAATCTCACGACCACTTCCAGACAAGTCACTCCTAAATAAGCCGTTTCTCAATGCATACAGGGCTTGCTAGTATGTCCTTGGTCGCCTGAGTGGCTGCCGGTTTGCAACAAGATTAGGCGTTACATTGATCATAATTGTTGGTCTGATCGCACACCCCTGGTCGTTACACTCGTTTTTCCCCTGTGTTTATAATACTAAGCCTTCTGTATCTATAATCACAGGTGAGCGCTAGCGGGATATGCTTATAATATGAAACAACAAAAAGGTATTTTCTTTCAAAATCAAAAAGTGCATGCATTGCATTCTATAGTTTATATCTATACAATTGTAGGGATTACACAATCCCGAGCTCGGTCAGGAGTTTATCTACAAGGGGATTGACTTCCTCCATGATCGCCTCGAGTTGCTCTTCACTCTCGATCTCTACCGTTCCCACCAGTAGATTCAGATCCATATCTGGGCCATGGTGGAGACGAAACCGGCAGAGAATGGCGGAGGCTGCTAATTGAACCCTGGTTCTGATCACCTCTTGCTGTCGCCATGTATCTTCAGGAAGTTACTCGAGAAGTGACTCCGCTTGGGCAACGACCAGTGTAGACCTGTCGCTTGAACTGAGGTCGTCCTTTGTGGTCTCGACCACATCAGCCCTCAGGAGATGGGCCACCATCTTTAGCTTTTTGAAGATGGATTGGCTCAGGTCTCTGTTCGCCCTTCGAGTAGGGTTAATGGAGAGCTGGACGATGGCCTTGTCCTGATCAAGCCGTTTTATTTGACTTGCTTGCGCTGCAGTAAGAATATTGTTGCTAACAGTCTAAAGAATAAAGTCAAGTCTTCCAAATTGGGAATCGACTTACCAGAGAGCTGTGACCGCAGATCATTAGGCTCGACCTCTTGTTTTGAAATCATGGAGATCGACCTGAGCTTGTTAGCAGCTAGGTTCCTCTTCATAGAAGCAACCTCCCTGTGACAGAAAAGTTGATTGTCATGCAAATTTGTATCTATACAAATTAAAGGGCATTTATTCTTACTTTCGCAAGCAGTCTCTCTCTTTTTGTATGGCCTCGATGCTCGCCACCATAGCAATCGATTTGGCCGTTACACGGGATAGTTCCTGTAATACAAAGAGAAGTCAGTGGTGTCCAATGCACAATTCAGGTACCGTAAGAGATGTTCATTATACCTCTGTGTACTCCCGAAATGAACTGTCCTCCGGGATGGCGGGAGGTCTGGTCGAGGGACCCCTCTCAACGTCGACAGGAGCAGTAGGCGGATGCGCCTGCTGGGCCTCAGTCGCAGGTTCTGCTGCCTGCAACTGGGTCTCTGCGCCCGACTCATCCCTGACGGTCCGGACGACTTCCTGGACCAGAGGGCCAGAGCGCTCCTCACCGGAGGCCTCAGCACCGGTAGTGACTTCAACCCTCCCCGGGGCGGTTGAGGGGCTCAGTGCTACGTCTTCACGCCTACAAAGAAAATCGGAGTTGACGATCACATTGATGGTCGCCACATTCTAACTCAGAGCAAAACCAACCAGGATTCTTACCTCAATTGAAATCCCATTAACTTCTGCGATTTCCAAGGTGGCTCCCCGAGAGAGAAAGGACAATCGTTGTCCACTCTGGTTTTCCTCTTTGTGAACAGGGCCTTTTCTCCCTATGTATGTTCTCCTGTAAGCGTATGCATAAGGAATGATAAAAACCTAAGTGGTAAGGATTCATACCGGGGTAACCTGTTCGGTCGACGGGGATACGCCCGAAGGCCTGGGTGGCTCCTGAATTGCTAGAGCTGGCACCTCATCCGCGACCCTGGCGTTGGTCGCGGAGTCTTGTTCTGTTACCTCTTCGGAGAATCTCCCCAAGAGCTGTGTCGTCCCGACAAATTTGTCAGTACTGAGTGTACATGAGACCTGTGAATGGGAACTAAGTGAAAGGTGACATACCTTTCGGCGCTCCTGTTTGAGGTCATCGCCTGCGTGAACTAAGCTCTGTGGGCGAGGCGATCCCTTGGGGCCCTCCACTTCAGCATTGTAGGAACTGAGGAGGTAATTTGTCCGCCTCTCGATCTCGGAGGAAGGCAGGACTGTTTCCAGAAGACCAATTAGAAAGCATATAACAGGGGTATGAGGTTTCAGTGTCGAAATCGCATACCGTCGTTGTAGTCCAGGGTGTTGTCCGCCATGGACTTGATCTCCCAAGCCGGATGAGCCCTTTCACGCAAGGGGCTCACCCGATTCTTCACGAAGTCGCGAATGATGTCATGAGCCGTCAGTCCCTGTTGGACCAAGTGAAGAATCTCCTCGGCGTGCTTCATGAACTCAGCATTCATCGCCGGGAGGGAGTCCAACTCACTCGGCTTCTCTGGCCGCGAGTTCTCAAACCACAACCCGCTCTCAAACGGAGGGTGTAGTAAAACCATTTCTGGTGCCACCCGTGCACCAAATCTCGCAAGGGTGGGAAGGAATACTCTTTCTTCTCCCTTATCCGGAAGTATCTGCATCGGCGGCGTTGGTGCTCTTCGACCACGCCGAATAGTAGAAACACCGGAAGAGATCCACGTTGGGATACACTCTGACGTAGGCTTCACACAGGTGCTGGAACACCGCCAGAATCAAGATTGCATTTGGGTGGAGATTTATCAGTTCCTGCCCATAATGCTCCAGAATGTCCTTCAGGAACCGACTCTCAGGGAATCGGAACCCGCAGCGCATATACTCTTCGAAGACCACCAGTTCACCCTCTCCGACAACAGGGGTTTCTTGGTCCATCTCCGCGGGCCGCCAGTTGATTAGCAGTCGCGGAGGAAGGATCTCCTCCTTCTCCAATGCCAGAAGACTCTCCTCGGAGTGGTGGACCGATCTACTCCAGGACGCCATTTCTTGTGAGGAATCAGGAGGAAAGTTGGTAACCTTGGAGAAGATGAAGGCTGTGGAGAATGAGGGTTTTGTGCGGCGGAAGTGTTGAGGAAGGGTTTTTGGCTGTGTAGCTTCCTCAAGAAGCTAACTGCTCCTTTTATATACTCGAGGGGAGGCGCACTACTGTGAGTAACGTTCCACTCAAACGTTCCACTTAATATTTTATTCATTTCCCATAATGGATACTATCTCTGGCAGACCCGTTAAGTGTTCCTGGTATCGGATCCAAAACAAAAGGACTTGGTTGTTTCAAGATTTGAAGATACAAAAACATGAAAAGTTTTTCAAGGGTTTTCGGAGGACATTTTCCTTCATGTGTCTTGTAAACTTTCATGAAAATATCCTATGACCGCAGTTTTTGGACATACGGATATGTTTTAATCAGATTGCAGTATGGTCGGAACCATGTCTTCGACTAAGCTCCGATTTTAATCGAAGTGATGGTCTGATCGAGTTTTGGTTTTGATCGCTGCAATCTTTCAAATCAAACTTCGGTTCTAACCGCGGCTTTAAGTCTGATCGCAGTATCAGTGCTGGTCGCGGTACAACGATAAAATGCGATTCTGGTCGCAGAATTGAATTTTGCCTGTGTACGAGTGGTCGTAGAGACATTGCTTACGGCCATGATTTCGCACAGAAGATGTAAAGAATATTCATATGATATGAAGAAAAAGAAAGCTTTATTTCTGACATTCTTTACATACAAAAGGGATACCGGCGACCAGAGCGTCGACCTGATCCGAGAGTAGCTTGCAAAGTTCTCCTAGGGACATGTTGTTGTCAGTAGGATCTACACTGACAATCGCCAGGGAACTAGCAACTAATCTAAGCCTATCTACATCATCCCTAACAAGAGATGCACTATTGTTCCTAATCAAGTCGGAGAGTTCTCGCTGTTGCTGAGCGTGGTCCCTCTCCTGACGGAACTGACGCGCCTCTTCACAGGATCTTTCAAAACATTCTGCCAGGTACAGAATCGCCGAAGACATCTCTTCGGTCTTCTTCTCCAGGGCCTCTTTTTCTCCTTGGAGAGTCTGTCCGAGGGAAGGAGGTGGAGTCTCAGCAGGCTAGTCGCTGGGAGCTCCAACAATTTTCGTCTCCTGCAATTGCAAATGTTAGTTTTACTAACTATGACAACAAGCAAAGGGAGACAGAAGTAATTACCAATCCTCGCAAGTGACAGGTTGATATAGGCATCCTGGAAAGTAGATCACCCGATGAAATTCGAGGATCATCATATGGTGGAAGCGCGACCTTCTCACTATAAGATTGCTTCCCCAACACAAGTTGAGGACCATCGAGTCGTGAGAGAGCAGCTTGCCTACCAGAAAATTAATCATCCGAACAAAAGCGGGGAGTATTGGGATGAAATGGAAAAAACTGAGAAGAACGTCCCTCCAAAGGTGGAGATGAAAGTTCGACCTGCCGAGGTGCATGGATAGGAAGAACTAGAGGAACAGAAGGAAGAAAGAACGGTGATGCATCTTTCACTGTTGTTCTGCTGGAGGATCCCTCGTCAACCTTGGGTTTCTTCCTTGAAAGAGATAGATCTTCGGGCATCTGTGGCTCTTGCTCGAAAACTTCATCCTCATCACTCTCAAATTTTGATGATGTTGTGGTCTGCCATCGGGAAGTGTATGAGAAGAAGAATGAAGATAGCTTCAAAGGAAACTTAGCCGAGACGAGAAGTTGTGGAGCTTTGTAATTCGAAGGCTTCGGTATTTATAGCCACCAGGGTGACGGTTCGCCTTCCGAACGCCTCGAGTTTTTAAAAGGCATTTACAATTTTACCTCGGGTTAAAAAACATTTCAACAGCGCCATCATTACCCGTCACATATTACCCAGAGCACGTCTTGGGGAAGCAACCGCCACACCTAGTGCGCCACTAAGTGGGGGATTTGAAGCGTCGGGCTAGAAATTCGATGTATGTCTTAAAATTCGAAGAAAACACGTCCCTTCGTTCCCTTCGAATTTGGGGGCTAGCTGACGAGCATTGACACCCGAGTCAGTTCAAATAAATGCACGACTAGTTCAGGATAGATTCGAGCTAGACACGTGCCGGGCGGTGCGAATTCAAGTCATTCTGAGAAGTACCAGCCCGAGATCAGGCCTTATGCGATCAAACCACAGCTAGTGCACGGTCAGGAGTTCGTATGCGGTGCGCGAACAGAAGGCTGAGGATGTTGCGCGGTCAGCCAACATCGCGCGGTCAGAACACTTTCTTCCAGGGAACGTGGGGTTAATCTGTCCCTGTAGTAGGAATATCCCAAGTATCCCGAAGATTCTTCCATGTAGAGGAACAACCGTCAGGAAGTTAATACGTGTGGTTATCCACGAATAACACGTGTTATTCCTGCGTGGGAGTTAAGAGCGGTTCTCTAAATAGCATCCAAGCAACCATTTGATGTCGTTACGGCTTGGCGCCCTTTCGACCAGTATAAAAGGGCAGCATGGTGCATCAAATAGGGGATCGAAGGATCACACAAAAAAGGACGAGATACGTAACATCTCATTCAAAGATCAACTGATCAAACAACTCAAAGACTATAGCCTAGATTAGATAGCTTCCATAAGCCTTCCAGGCTTCATCTTGTATGATTAGATAGGGAAAATCTTCGCCTGTGAAGATCTTTCCGTCACCTTGTAACTCTTTTTACTACACATAGTGAAATCTCAACAGGACGTAGGGCTATTACTCCCACCATCGAGAGCCCGAACCTGTATAAACTTCTCTGTGCTCTAGTTCTCCATAATTCTACATACCTTCCCGGAGGGACACCCTAAAAGGTCTCACTACTTACAAATTTTGCATAAGTTCGGCTAAGGACCCCGAGTCCGAATCGTCGACAGCGAGAGATCCATAGGGTCGGGGGTGAAATGTGAGTGATAAATAACAAAAGTTCTTGTTATCTCCACCTTGCCACTCACACATGGTTGTGAGGAAGGGTCTAATCATATTGATAGGATGGGCTTGAAAGTGGAATATCTTGCGAGTAAATTGGTACCTCTCTGCAGAGTTTAAAAATGTATTTGAATACTCTGAGCTCCCGGGTTTATAGGAGTCTACTGCGGTGGATTAAATCCACGGGGTGTGGCACAAGTAAGTTTTCTAAATAAAATTTGATAAGTCAAAATTACCCAAATGACATGTGTTGTCATGATAAGGGGTGCTGCAGTGGGCTGTCGTGTGTCGACGTGTCGCGGTAGTGCTATAATCTAGTGAACATAAATAGTGATGATATGTTATGAAAAGTGCTGCCATGAGATGAGATATGAAAGAAAAGATTATTTTACAAACATCCATAATTCTTGACTAGTCTAGGTTCATAAAAACACTACTATATGTATCTATTCTTACCTATGACTTGCTGAGTACGTAAGTACTCACCCTTGCAACTTGCAACGCAGAAGATATTGCGTACCTTGATCAAGAAGAAGGCGTGGAGAACTTCTTGGACCAAGATGAAGGAGAGCCAGATCCGCCAAATCCCTGATGTGTTGTTCTGCTGTCAACTTCTTACTGTGGAAGGGACACCCATCATCCGTTGTGTAGAAGTTTTTATTTTGCTTTAACTAAACCTTGAATGCCGCGAAGGTATTGTAATCTTTTTATGTAATATTAAGGCCAGCAGAGCACACTGCTGAATATTTTGTAAGTTTTTCTACTGCAATGTGAATATACTCCTCTGCTTGACTTATCCTGGGAAGTCAAGGGTATGCTTGTATGGGACTAGCTATAGGAAGCTAGGTCTCCACGGGAGTAGTCGTAGTCCCAGTTTCGGGGCGCAACAGGCCCCTTCATGAATTCGTGGGGGGGGGGGCATTGTAGCAGTTTATTCAAATCAATGGAAATGGTTTTCTCCCTACTGTGTCTTCTTTTGCAGAATATTTCTTCTAGCTGCCCCTAAGGTGATGCCCTCACTTTGAGGATGCCCTCCCCGCGAGGACGCCCCTCCGGGGATGCCCTCCCCACGCGGATGCCCTTGTTATGAGGATGTTACAGGCTCCTGCATAGCACTTAAAAGTCCCGATGGTGGCAACCCCGCTCCCCCTAGGGCGGCTTACAATGTCCCCTCGTGGACTGAGGGCGTAAGTGGCAACCCAGTTCTCAAGGAACCGTGGTAACGAGTCACTTTGGGGGACTAGTCCCCCCCCCCCATACACTCCAGTGCTCTTCCTCCTCAGGGAGCCATTTAGGTCACAATTGACCTGCGGAATTCTAATTTAATCCCCTTACTCGTATACACGAGAACATCGTCTCAGGCGTGTTTTCAACCCCCCGCGGGTGCTCTCTCCTTCAAACGAGTGGCTTGGATTTTCTCTCATAACACCGGCGCGGTGTAATACCCTGGTTTTGGGGGTGAAAATTCCTTTTCATGAAAATCATGCATGCATGTATCTCTTTAGAAATAGCAAGATCAGTTCAATTCTAATCTATCATAAGCCCCAAAAATCTGAAAATCTATCCTGAAGATCCAATTCAAAATCAGATTAACCAGATATAATCTACTATCTATATTGAGTATAAAAGCCTTCAGAAGCCAGATCAAATTCAATCTCTAACTCCCAGAATTACTAACATCTTTCTGTTTTCGAAAACAGATTTAATTGAATATCCTAATTACCCTAAATGACCTGACTTTCAGAATTCAGATTTAACCAAATCTAGAGCAGATTATTATTGGATTGTAATCATGGGAATGCCAATACCTTAACCCAAAAAGTTGGCAACCAGATTCCATCATTTAAGCCCTGATGAGCGCGGATGCGGGGGTCCCGATCTTCTGGTGAGACGAAGGATAATTTCGGTAGGTGTCCGGAGACCTAAACGATCCGGCATCCAACCACGCGAGTAACTGGAAATCCCGGCGATCGCTAAACCACCACGACGATTGTTATCGACCGAACCAGAGGCGCGATCGACCTATCCACGAAGGACGGTTCCTGCAGGCAACCGAAGAACGAGCAAGAACACAAGATAAGCAATCTCAATTGCGAATATAGATTAAGAATAATGGGGTTCAGAAACTTGGTCTTGTTGGTCTAGCCGACACAAGAAGAACAAGGCGATATCTCACACAACCGTGACGAAATCAACTAAACAAAACCCAACTAAGACGAAGCACGGCGGGGAGCATATATAGGGCGGTGGCCAGAGGAGGGGCGGCACCCAAACAGGTGCCCACGCGCGCGTAACGCTAACCCTAGGGATACACGGGCCTTGGGCCCAAAAATACGGCGACGCAGCACCGGCCCAATTCTGTTCGTGTTCGTATTCTGACGATTCCCATTTCTGTAGATGGAATTTAGAGGCGTGGCCAGATCCATTGGAAAGCTTATCTCGTAAGCTTTCCGTAGAGTCCTATTTGCCTCATTTGGACATCGTATGTGACCTGGGCGTCCGTTTGAAGGTGCACTGGTCCTGGATGGCCGAACCGGACTCGGCAGCGACTTCGATGTCCTCTCGACTTGGGCCCGGTGGTCGGGGACTTCTTGGAACTTGGACATAACTTGCTGATCCTCCGTTGATGAAGACTTGAATGGCATAGCATGAGGGTTCATGCCGTCTTGTCGCTTTCCTACTCCATCAGCCGACGTCGTGGACGTAGTAACAGCAAGCTCGTTGATGACAGCAAGCTCGTCAGTGATGTCCTCATCATCCCCCCTTTCTTGAATTTGAGTCATCCTCGACTCGAACATATTGTCCTGGAAAAGATTAGGAGCAACAGGGGGCAAAGCAATAGACAAATCCTTTAAATCATTGCATGGTTCTTTAGCTAACTCATCAGCTACACAATCCTTTGTAGCTAAAAGAACAGAACCTTTCAATTTAATTCCAGAATTCTTTTCACCAGATTCTTTCTTTTCTGTTACACTGGGTTTATCATTGACACCATTTTTATGTTGGGATTGACAATTTGCTTTTGCTAACTCGGCCGGTGTCATAGGTTGCAGCACATATTTCTTTCTCTTAAACACAAATTTGTATTCATTAGACCTACCATGGTGAACATCATCTACATCATATATCCAAGGTCTACCCAACAAAATAGAACAAACATCCACGGGCGCAACATCACAGTCTATATAATCACGATAAGTACCAAGGGAGATATGAATTCGAACAGTTTTAGTTACCTGGAGCTTACCGCATGAGTTAAACCATTCAATGCAATAAGGATGTGGATGCGGGTGTGTGGCCAAGCCAAGCTTCTCGACCATGTCAACGCTTGCGAAGTTGTTGCAACTTCCTCCGTCGATGATAACGGGCACTGCATGCTCGTTGACGACCATCCTGGTTTGAAACAGATTATGCCGCTGGCTTTCTTGTGACCGTTCTGGTTGTGCAGTCAATACACGGGTCACAACAAGTGTTGGGTAACCTTCTGTGGCCGAAGCATTGAACACTTCTCCTTCAGAATCCTCGGTACCTGCGTGGTTAGCGGCAACTAAAGCAAGATCATCCTCATGTTCACAAGCAGAAGAGTACTCACCATCCTCACGAATAATGAAAGCACGTTGACTAGGACAATCACGCTTTGTATGTCCAAATCCCTTGCAACGGAAACATTGCATGTCGCGAGTACGGCCTGTTGATGCGACAGAAGAAGCACTTTTGGCGGGGGTTTGCACCGCAGAATCCTTTCTCACACTTGTAGCTCGTGTCGGAGGGGTAGAAGGAACAACAGGTGGAGACGCTTGATGAAGTGTCGACGATGGAACCTTTGCAGCCTCATGGTTCGGTTTTGACGAACCAAAACTTCCTCGTGTCCGAGTTTGTCGTCCCTGTACTTCCCTTTCAGCTTTGCAAGCAAGATGGAACAAACGAGTGATAGAATTGTACTCCTTATAATCAAGTATATCCTGAATCTCACGGTTTAACCCACCCAAGAATCTAGCCATTTTTGCATCCTCATTCTCTTGTAAACCACAACGCAACATACCAATTTGCAGTTCCTGATAATACTCCTCAACTAAATTGCTATTTTGATTTAAACGTTGCAACCTATTAAGCAAATCTCTCTCATAATATGAAGGAACAAATCTAGATCGCATGGCACGTTTTAAAGCTTGCCAGGTTGTAGGTTCATTTCCTCTTCTACAAATTTCATGCCACCAAATAGATGCAAAATCAATGAATTCACTAACAGCAACCTTAACTTGTTTTTTAGGGGAAACATCAAAGCATGAAAATTTTTGATCTACCAATAATTCCCAGTCAAGGTAAGCGTCAGGATCATATCTACCAACATAAGGAGGTATTCACAATTTAACTTTTGCTAATGATTCATCACGTACCTCACGATTACCTTGACGAGTTCTTGCCATACCTTGCCGATTGTGGCGGAGTCCTCGATGATCTCGATCGTTGTTCACGTCAAATCCGTCATCTGCCTCGGAATCAGCAACATATTCGTTCTCAGCTTGTTCAACCTCATCAGCCCAAGAGCGGTGGTCGGTAGGGGCCGCAGGAGGCACTGGGGCAGCAGGGGGTACAGGAGGCACACGGGCAGCAGGGGCAGGTGCTCTCCTTTCCATGTTATCCATCTTCGTGACCAAGTCGGCCACTCTTCTCTCGAGCCACTCCATCCCATGAGTATTGTTATTCACCAGTTGAGTGATGTTATTGGCCATATCAGCCATGGCCTTTTGCTGGTCCTCCATGTACTTCGCGAACTCAGAGTGAAGCACACACTCGTTATTACTTCCTCCTGACATGGTTAGTGCAAACAAAGAAAACACACAGAAATATATATACTATATGCTACTGTTGTGTGTGGGTGGCAACGACTCTCTCTCTAGCCTATCTTTCGCTCTTACCGGTTCTTACCAAGCAAGCAGTAGGTACGAACGGCAACTGGACGGTGATAACTTGAACTCACAAGGTGGTAAAGCGATGGCTAGGATCCGTCCCTGCTTGGTTAGTAGATAGTGGAGCTTGGACAGGCTTATGTATGTCGCAAAGGATAAGAAAATGTTCAAACAGTAATACAAAGTTGAATATTAGCCCAAAGTAGTGCAATTGCTGGAACTAGTCTAGTCTTTAGACGTAGGTCAAGCTGGAATAAAGGATGGTACAAAGGCTAAGATCAGGGTAATGCACACTGAAATTGAACACAAAGCACAGAGAACTCCTTTGCCAATTTCCTTTTTTTTGTCACAATTTTGCGCGGCTCTTTTCTATGCGCAGCCTCTTTTGATCATTTTTTTTATTTTCGTATGATTTTTCTGATATTTTTTTCAACTTTAGCAACACAGAAATACGGACACAGAGCAGTTTCCCCTCAATTTGGAGGTAAGGGTGGCCGATACAATTTCTGGGGGGGGGTGCTCTGAAAACTGTGCTAAAAACTTCAGGGGCCGGATAGGTTGTCTTACTGAGGGATTTTGGCGATTCTGATTTGACCAGAACAGAGATAGTGAGCTTCAGTTGGATGCATCTCGTCGGGATCTTTCCAACGAGTGGTCGTGGACCCAAATCGGAGTTCGTATGAGAAAGTTATGGCTGTTTTACCGAAGGGTCTCCGGATCAGGGTTTGGGCAAATCGAGGCGACTCGACTTGAAACAAGGACAACTAAACCGATCTAGAACTCGACTGTCCAGCAATACGACGAACAGTGGGCGAAAACTCAACAATGTAAACAGTGAGAACAATTGCAAAGGCTAGACGTGGCTCGGACAATAGTAGATGCAAAATTTTTTTTTTTGTGTGGCAATTTTCTGGACTCTAGGTATGAAATCAATCTACTAAACTAAAAACGAAGATTCTCACCAGACAACCGGATGCTCTGATACCACTTGATGAGCGCAGATGCGGGGGTCCCGATCTTCTGGTGAGACAAAGGATAATTTCCGTAGGTGTCGGGAGACCTAAACGATCCGGCATCCAACCACGCGAGTAACTGGAAATCCCGGCGATCGCTAAACCACCACGACGATTGTTATCGACCGAACCAGAGGCGCGATCGACCTGTCCACGAAGGACGGTTCCTGCAGGCAACCGAAGAACGAGCAAGAACACAAGATAAGCAATCTCAATTGCGAATATAGATTAAGAATAATGGGGTTCAGAAACTTGGTCTTGTTGGTCTAGCCGACACAAGAACAACAAGGCGATATCTCACACAACCGTGACGAAATCAACTAAACAAAACCCAACTAAGACGAAGCACGGCGGGGAGCATATATAGGGCGGCGGCCAGAGGAGGGGCGGCACCCAAACAGGTGCCCACACGCGCGTAACGCTAACCCTAGGGATACACGGGCCTTGGGCCCAAAAATACGGCGACGCAGCGCCGGCCCAATTCTGTTTGTGTTCGTATTCTGATAATTCCCGTTGCTGTAGATGGAATTTAGAGGCGTGGCCAGATCCATTCGAAAGCTTATCTAGTAAGCTTTCCGTAGAGTCCTTATTTGCCTCATTTGGACATCGTATGTGATCTGGGCGTCCATTTGAAGGTGCACTGGTCCTGGATGGCCGAACCGGACTCGGCAGCGACTTCGACGTCCTCTCGACTTGGGCCCGGTGGTCGGGGACTTCTTGGAACTTGGACATGACTTGCTGATCCTCCGTTGATGAAGACTTGAATGGCATAGCATGAGGGTTCATGCCGTCTTGTCGCTTTCCTACTCCATCAGCCAATGTCGTGGACGTAGTAACAGCAAGCTCGTTGATGACAGCAAGCTCGTCAGTGATGTCCTCATCAAGCCCTTTTCGCAAATCAATCCAAATTGTATCGCAGATTAGTCCTTTTATGATTTCCTAGAGCCCGAAAAGTCTAAAAGCCACAAATCAGTTCCAAATCTCAATTTGATTCAGGCAATACGTCCCAAATGTTATTCAATACAAAATCTCCTTTTGTCAGAACATCAAAATCTCACCCTAAGTCTCAGATTTCCAGATCTCGACAAAACCCAGATTTGAGATACCCTAAATTACCCTGTTTTCACTTCAGTTCAAATTTGATCAAAAGTTCCCAAATTTTACCAGGTCTTCTCTCAAATCTTCTGTTGAATAAAGTTCTTCAAATATGTGAAGTCAAAATTAGACCAAACTACCAAATTATCAGAAATTACGAACAGGTCCAAATTCAAAACCAAATCCTTGCATTTTAGTCCCTGAGCCTTTTCGACCAGATCCAGCTGGTGTTTGGACCAGAGCAGCCACGAGCAGGAGCTGTCCCATTCTCGACCTCAGGCCTAGCCGCGACCAGGAGCACAACTACACCGCGAACTTTACCGCCGGTGGAGCTCCGCCGTTGCCAGCTTCGCCGCAACCTTGTCGCCACATGAGCGCACCCAATTGGCCGCCGTGGCAGCACTGCAGCAGCACCAGCATCACCTGAATCTTTCCCTCACACGTGTGCGCTCACCTACAGCTATGTCAGAAACTTTACGCCACATTGCCTCCATGCCGGAGCTGCCAGTCGCTCTGCCACTACACCAGCCAGAGCACGCGTCGACTGTGCTGTAAAGCCGTCGAGGCCGCTACACACCTCCCGATTGCTCCATCTCTCGAGAGCTCCCATCTTCTGCTATTTAAGCTCCCCCGTCGCTATCAGCAACTTCACCCCACTCCAGAACCAGCAAAGTCTCGTTTCTTCTCATCTTCGTCTTCTTCTCCGGCAAGCCGCCGAGGGGGAGAACAATGACAGGGAGCTCCGCTGCATCAACCTCCAAATCAACTTCAACAATGAGTGTCTCCACCTCACCTCTTTACGCTACACCAAGTAATCGAACTCTGGTGAGCCTCAACACCGGTGATCGCCGGGTTTTGGATTTTCCCTATTTTGGAAATTGAACTCTTTCCAGCTAATTTCAGAACTCCTGTTGGGGGAAATCTCCACGAGACTAAGTCCAGGTAAGAGGCTGTTCAATTTGCCCTCGGACAAGGTCCCCCGGTGGCTTGTCCCATGCGCCTCCATTTGCCCGGGGACAAGGCCCCCGGTGGCTTGTCCCGGGCACCGCCATTTGCTCGGGGACAAGGCCCCCTGGTGGCTTCTCCCCGGCGCCGCCTTTTGCCCGGGGACAAGGACCCCCGGTGGATTGTCCCGGGCATTGCCGTCCTTCCGGAGACAGGGGTCTCCGGTCCCGAGTCATGTGAGGGTCATGCGAGAAGCACCTCGGGAATCAGCAGACACTTGTCAAGCATCTGAGGGCCCTGGCCAGAAGAAGGACGTTCCTACCCCTCGGTCCGATGGTGGCAGGCGGGATAATTTAGTCTTTTTGCGTCTTTTGGGGATATATAAGCCCTTGTATACCTCATGTAAAAGAAAACAATTCATAATTACTTGGAATAGACAATCTCACAGGTGTGCTCCGAAGCCATCTCTCCCACGAGAGAGCTCCCCTAGCCAACTCTGATTTGGAGCGCACCGACAGGACTAGGATCTCCACCGAGGCCCGAACCTGTATAAATCCGCGTGTCATTCGCTGTGTTTGCTCGACGGGAGAGGACTGGTCACACGGTCAGCTCGCGTCGTATTTTCTTCGCTAGGATTTCCCACAAAACCTGCCATAGTATTCGCAATACCGCGATAGTTGGCGCCGTCCGTGGGGACTCGTGACGAGACGCCATGGCTCCGCACAGAACGAGGGCCCGCACCCTTCCCGGTGACACCGGTCCCGGTGACCCAGCGCCGCCCGTTTGGGACACGACTGTCCCGGTGCTTCTGCCTGGAGGCGGCCAGACCCAGGTACCGCCTCCCACCTTGCCTATTAATTTTGATGGTTTGACCTCTGGGTCCGTCCCGGTGACCTCGGTCGCCTCGGCCGGGACCAGTCTCCCCCCGATGGCTTCCCCGGCCCCCCAGGACGCCTTGCTCGAGGCCTTAGTGTAGGGCCAGCTCCTCACCCAACGCTCTATGGACGAGCTGCTCCGTGTCTTGGTGCAGCCACTGGCCCCCACTTACCCCCCGTACCCATTCCTGGGGCGTATGCCCCCGTTTATGGGTCACCTGGTGGCCCCTCTGGCCCCCAGAAGCCCAGCCGCTCTGTACGACCCTGCTGGAGGGTACCCTCCCTCGGCGGGCCATCCGTCCGGAGCTTTCTCCGCGCCGAGAGCCTTCCTGATGCCGGGGGTTTACCTCATGCCCGGGGCCTTCGCGGTACCAGGGGAACACCCTGTTCCGAGCCCATTCCCGGTGCTGGGGGCCCACTACATGCGGGGGGTTGTCCATGCGCCGGGAGCCAGTCCCGCCCCGCAGGTTGCGTTTACCGCACCGGGGGCGATTGACAGAGCAGCTCCCGGTCGCAACGGGCGTCCCCCCTCAACGGCGCCCCAGTTCCGGACGTCGCCGAGGGGGTTCCCCACTCTTTGGTTCCCAATAATACAGGGGTTTCCCCCTTTCCGGTTCCGGACGCCACCACCGGGGGTACCCACTCGCCGGCCCCGGTAGTGCCCGTGTAACATCCCTATTTTTGGCTATCTTTTCTGCTTACGAGTCAGCATATTCTTTGGAATCCTTGATGTCTCAACCCCATCTTGATCTAAGTATGCCACTACCTTAACCTAAAAAGTTGGCAGCTAAACTTCATCTCCCAGATCGTTTTCACATTCTAGTCCAAAAGTGCTTCAATTTAGTCCTTTTCAGAAGTTTCAGAAAGCCCAAAAAGGCTAAAAGTCCCAGATCATCTCCAAATCCAAATCTGATCAAGTGATTACCTTTCTTTCATTTTTCTGAACATTTTTCCCTTCTGGAAGAATTCCAGAATCTCAACCAAAACCCTAGTTTCAACCTCGACAAAAGTTTCAGACCCTAATTACCCTGTTTACCCTAATTGTCAAAACCTGCAAATCTTATCGGATTACCATTTTTCCTGCTGGATGAGTCTAAGGCATTTAGTAACACTCATCTGCAAAGTCGAAATCCAAATCAACCCTTCAAATCTTCAGAATTGCAAATAGGCCCAAATTCCCGAGCCAAAACCCTCGCAGTTTAGTCCAAATCCTCGCAAATCAGTCCAAAGCTTGCAACCAGGTCCTTGTACCATTTTCGACCACGACCAGCGTTCGTTCGACCAGCGCCCCGCCGTTTTGCCTCGCCGTTGAACTCGCCGCCGGCGAAGTTCCCCACGCTGCCACCTTCACAGCCACGTAGCCTCCACCTGCGCACAACTGTATCGCCACCGTGGAAGCAGTTCACCCGTGCTGTGCCGTGTTCTTCCTCGCGCGCGCGCGTGCCTGCTGTTGTCAGGAGCTTCACGCCACATGGCTGCCATCCCGGAGATCATCATCTCGCCGTCCTGACGAAATCCCGATTTCGCGCGATGCTCCGCCTCTGGCAGAGCCCCGCCATGTCCCGATATGCCTCGTTGAGCGCTCCAGCGCCAGAAGAAATCTCACCGGCGATTGCTGCAACTCCCGAGAGCTCAATCCCGCGGCTATATAAAGCCCCCCCTTGCCCAGCATCTCTTCACACCAGTTCCTCAGCGCCGCCGCGAAGACTTTCTTCCCCGACGAGCAATTCCTGAAGCTCACGGCGCCAGCTTCTCCCGAATCTTCCCCCTCCAAACCAACACCACCAGTAAGGTCCCCTTATCCCCCTGTGTGTTTCATAGCCGTTAATTGATCCCCGGCGAACCTCAACGCCGGCAATCACCGGAAAAGCTGTAATCCCCTGTTCCCGTAATGCCGAGTGATTCAAGCCAAATTGATCCTCGTGCCAGTAGAGAATAATGACTAGTGAGCTAGGAGGAACGAGCCTGCAAGCTTAGAATCGCCAATTTTGCCCCGAGCGTTGAATTTCCATGTTCAAGCCTCGACAGTTCGCCGGAGAATGCCGCCGTGCTTCTCCAGCCATTCTCCGGCAAAATTGAGTGAGCCAATAGCTTCGTGACAGCCCCTAGATGCTTCCCAAGCGTGGAATTAAGTTCAAACGCCCTAGAACGAAAACGCCCAAATCGGTGCCTTCGTCTTCGGCCCCGATCGTCGGAGTTCATTTTCCGGCCAAACCAGTTGATTAAACCTTGTCATCTAGCTAGGCCTCAACCCCCTGAGCAATTTACTCCACTGGCTCGAACCCTGAATCGGCCTAGATCAAAAGTTATCGTCATGCCAAGATTACTGTCCAGTGATTCAGTTCATGTCCAGACCACCGTGTTTGCTCACCGGATTTGGCCACCCTCCGGCCACTTTCTGCCCTTGAGCCTGTTGAGAGTTTTGTAGCTGTTATCAAGGCCTAAACCCCAGACAAAGTTGTGCATCAATTGGAGTCCTGAGTCAAAAGTTATCCAATGCCCTAGTTTCTGGCCATGTCTAGCACTATGTCAGTGCATGTCCACCAGTGGCATTGAATGATTTAGACTTGTTACATTTGAGCAATTGAAATGCCACTTTGTCCATTAAGCCTTTTGAACCATGCTCTACAATTTAGGGCTGTGTCAAGCCATGAGCCGAATGTCAGCCCCTCGACATTCAAGTCCTTGTGAGCCCATCTCTTCGATCAATGTCAAGTGACCTTGTCCAAACCCTTACCCCTACATGCATGATGTATTTACATATTATTTTCTAGTACTTGTATGCTTATATAGTGTGTATGTGTTGTTTGTATCCGCCATGGAACCAGACGTTGAAGGAATGGAGGAGATCTTCGAGGATTCACCTGAGCAGCTAGACCCATCACTGGAAGGCAAGTCTCAAACCCTTGATCATGTCTATCCTACTATTTTGAAATGAAGTATGTTAATTGTTTTCAAGTGTATGCATACCTTAAATTCAAATAAGAACTATGTTCCAATAAAGTGATTAGATATGACCTAAAGGATTGTAAAGCCCCTTTTGACATTGAATATCCCTGCACCCTTGTCACCCTAGAATATCATGCTTAGGCTATACTATGCTCAAGATTATATGTTAAATGTTGAATGGTCACATATGAGAAAAGTATATTCAAAAACCCTTTTGTGAAAGAAAATGTGATTGGAATCGATAGTGAGGATGGTTTGAGTGGATGGTGCTGTGTGCGCACTGGGAATGTGAAAGACTCCTCACTAGAGATTCATAAGGACTAGAACCTTGTGTTGTGCTTCTATGTGGCATGAAAAACGTACCAACCACTTGCCTGTTTATGGGACGGGCGCAACGTAGTAGCTTTCTTTAGTATTAGCTTTTCCCTGCAATGGTTGTCGATCCCGTGTCTTGCGAGAACTGGTGGGCCGCAGAAGGCCATGAGTGATGTGAGTTCAGAAAAATCATGAGAGGAAAAGGTGGAAAGAAGGAAGACGCCCTATGCCAGATTAAGTCGTGCGCGACTGTAATCAAGAGAGGCTATGTGTCTTGCGAGAACATAGACCCAGGCTAGGAAGTAAGGCAGTGGGGAGGACCCACAACGGTACTTGAGACTTGACTGTCTATTTACCGGGCAGGGAATAGTTAATGCTAGGACTGTAAACTGTTGTGTCACTTCGGCCTTGTCACATGCGTAAAAGTCGCGTGGAGTTGGCCTGACTTGAAAGCTGAGTGATCGGTGGATTAAGGTGGTACACCTTTGCAAAATTTAAAAAGTATCGGATACTCTGAGCTCCCAGGTTATAAAGTCTGCGCGCTGTGGATTCTATTCACGTCGATGCAGCACAAGTAGCTTTTGGAAAGTTTTCACAAAATCAGAATAAAGTGGTGACTCATGAAAGACCGCCACACACAATATTTTCTGAGAATTTAGCTTAGGGTTTCAAAAGCACCGCTTTTGAAAATAAAGATCTTTTCTTCAAAACCAAGTGTGAAAATCTATCCTATATACATATACAAAGCCAAAGAGCTATTCTTTGAGAAATTTGCCCCTCATCTATATATACTTGCATTCTTATTTGGGACTTGTTGAGCACCATGTGGACAATGTGCTCACCCTTGCTTTTACAAACAAATTTAGAAGAGGGATTCGTCGACCCTGAATCTTACGGTCTTGAACCCAATGTGGAACAAGAAGAAGAAACTGAAGACCAAACTTCTTAAAGGGTTATGTACCAAGGTGGAGTCAGATGTGGAGAAGGCCCGTACACCGCTGTTGCAGAAGAAGGAGACTGATGAAGTCTTTTCGTTTGTTATTGTTGTTTTATTTTGTGCCGACCTTTGTGTCGAAAACTCCTTAAATTGTATCAACATTTAAATGCGTCATTTTGGCGCTAAGTTATTGTAATGTTGGTCCTTGTGATCAGCACTTGTTTTTAATTACTCGCATTTTTATATAATGCATCTTGTTGTTGTGAGCCGCAATGTACCTTTTCTGAGTGCAACCCACCTGGGCGGTTGCCACCGGATTCCTCAAATGAGGGTCCCACAGCCCGGGCCGGTAGCTACAGCGCATGAGCTCCCTCCTCCCCCGGGGCAGCCCCCGAGGGCACCTCCGGCGGATCAAGTCCGCTTCACCCGGGAGGAGGTTGAGCGAATGCGTACAACTAAGTCCGGGGAGGAACTCCCCCCGGGTCGCGGGCGCGGAGAGCTTCGCTCCCGCTCCGGTCGGGGGAAGAGACCCGTCATAGAGCCAACCTCCCCGGAGGAGCGCCCGGACATCTTGGAGGTCAGCTTTACCAACCAGGAAGAAAAGTGCCATTACCGCCATGCCGGCAGACCCCATGGACCCCTTCCCGACTCTGACAATGAGCGCGCGTCCCCTATCAAAGGAGATAGTGACCGAGAATCTCCCTGAGAAGTGGAGGGAGCCAACCAGCCGCTGTGCCGCAGACTCTGTTGCATTCGATGGCCGCGGCCTTGCCGCCCGCCGCACATCGAGCACTACAATGGTGAGGCCGATCCCTATGAATTTGTGCAGGTGTATTCCACAGCCATCTCGGTGGCTGGGGGGGACGAGACGGTGCAATGCAACATCTTCCCCCTCCACACGGCCGGCTCCATCAAGTCGTTCGCGCAGCTCAAACACGAGTTCTGTGCGAACTTCCAAGGGAACTACGTGCGTCCCCTGGACTCCTCGCAGCTGTATACCATCCGACAGAGGACGGGAGAGACCATCCACAGCTTTTTCAAGTCCTTTGCTCAAGTCAAGAGCAAAGTGGCTCACGTCCCCGACTCCACGGTCATCGAGGCGTCCAAGAGCGGGATTCTCCCCGAAGAACTCCATCGGAGGCTCTCCCAAAGCTGCCCCTCCTCCCCCGATGAGCTCTTCAACATACTTGAGAAGTACGCTCGGGCGAAGGAGGATGACCTCTGGAAGAAGAACCAGGGAGCTCCCGCCCCCGCCGACCGAGGGGCCAGGGACCCCCTCAAACGCCCTAAGCAGGGGTGTCATAGCGAGCCACGGCCTTGGGACACCTTTGTCCTCGAGGGCGGAGGCAGCTCGCGCGACGCCTCCAGGGGCAACCGCCCCTTCCCCAAGCCGAAAGGCCGTGGGGGAGGACAGTTGTCCCGCGGTCAGGAAGGCCCCGTGACGGGAAACAGGGAAGGACGGTGGTGTACCTTCCACAGGTCCGATACCCATGCCACCCAGGAATGCCATCAACTGCTCCAACAATTCACAGCATTCCTCGACCAGCATGGGCTGGGGGGGGGGGCACTCCGGCCTCCTTACCCTCTCAGCCGGCCATACCGGACCTTCCAGCTCCCGCGGGAGGACAGCAGGGACGAACGTAGGAGGGGGAGCCCTCATAAACACTCCCCTTCCAAACCTCCCAGAGGCGTGTCAACGTCATCACGGGGGGGTCTGCTTCCGGGCGGGACTCTAAGCGCCAGCGCAAGGAGTACGCGCACGAAGTGAAGGTGGTGGGGGTGCTGCATATGTCCCCACCACCTAAGTGGTATGACGTCACCCTCACCTTCATGGCAGAAGACGCGCGCGGGGTTCGGTTCCCCCATGACGACGCGCTCATCGTCTCTGCCACCATCTACAACTGTCATCTGGCCTGCATCCTCATGGATGGCGGGAGCTCCGCTGACGTCCTCTACCTAAAGGCGTTTAAGGAGAAGCATGTGGATGAGCTCTTGCAGCCCGTAGCAGGGCCCTTGCAGCGGTTCGTCGCGGGGAAGGCGATCCACCCCGTGGGGAAGGTGGATCTCCCCATGACCTTCGGCACCCCGGACAATTACCGGATAGAGATGGTCCGGTTTGACGTGGTAGACCTCTCCTCTTCTTACAACGCGATCATGGGGAGGACCACGATCAATCGCTTGGTGGCCGCGATCCACCAGAACTATCTCTGTGTAAAGATACCAGGGCCTCATGGCGTGATCACCGCCCGGGGGGACCAAGACGTGGCCAGCTCTCTATACGAGCGTGCCACTGCTATGATCAGGAGCGTCAACATCATCAAAACCCCGGGGGGGGAGGTGTCTCCCCCGGAGTCAGATGGTGCCGTGATACCCTCTGGGAGGCCCCACCTCAAGCCGCGTCCCAAAGGGGGCCTCCGGAAGATCCTGCTGTCCCCAGACGACGAAGACAAGACCGTCAAAATCGGGGCGGAGCTCCACGAGGAGCATGTGGAGCAACTCGCGGCTTTCATGCGCGAAAACTCTGACTTTTTCGCGTGGAAGCCCTCCGACATGTCATCGAGCACAACCTCGCGGTGACCCCCGGTCACCCCCCGATTAAGCAGAAGTTGAGGAAACTCTCCCTCGAACGCCAAGAGGTGATCATGGTAGAGATTGCCCGACTCCGAGAGGCAGGGTTCATTCGGGAGGTTTTGCACCCCGAGTGGCTCGCGAACCCCGTCCTCGTGAAGAAGTCAAATGGCGAGTGGCGAATGTGCGTGGACTTCACTGACCTCAACCGCGGTTGCCCCAAAGACAACTTCCCGCTCCCACGAATTGATGAGTTGGTCGACTCAACCGCGGGGTGCGAGTTGATGAGCTTCCTGGACGCGTACTAGGGCTATCACCAAGTACGGATGGCAGAAGGGGACAAGGAAAAGAATTTCATAACTCCCCTCGGAACCTTCTGCAACGTCCGCATGCCCTTTGGGCTGAAAAACGCTGGAGTGACCTTTTCGCGGCTCATGACGCTGGTCTTCAAGGACCAAATCGGGCGCAACATCGAAGTCTACGTCGACGACGCGGTTGGCAAAAGTCCCCGCGCTACTACTCACGACGACAATTTAGCGGAGACCTTCCGCAACCTCCGCACGTATGGGTTGAAGCTCAATCCGGAGAAATGCGCCTTCGGCGTGCCGGGGGGGAAGCTCCTGGGCTTCCTTGGGACCCAGCGGGGCATAGAGGCAAACCCTGAGAACATCCAGGCATTCCTGGACATGCCCCCGCTGCGCGCGATCAAAGACGTTCAACGACTCACCGGCCGCTTAGCCGCGTTGAGCCTCTTCGTCTCGCGGTCGGGGGAACGCGGCCTCCAATTCTTCAAAATCCTCCGGAGGCTCGAAGGGTTCCGATAGACCCCCGAGGCCCAGGAGGCCTTTGACGGCCGGAAGAAATACCTCACGAGCCCCCCCATGCTCATGAGCCCATCTCCGGAAGATATTCACGCGGGGAGCTGCGGGTCTCATCTGGCCCCGTGTGCCATCATGGCCAAGGCCCTTAGCCAGGGTTTCTATTGGCCCACGGTGATTCGTGACGTGCGAGACCTTGTCTCCGCGTGCGAGGCCTGTCAGAAGATGGCCAAGGGATCGAACCTCCCCCCCGTAGCACTGCAGACTATCCCCATCACTTGGCCCTTCGCGCGCTGGGGGATGGACCTCCTAGGTCCCTTCCCCCCAGCGCCCGGGGGCTACAAGTATGTGGTGGTCGCGGTCAACTACTTCACTAAGTCGGTAGAGGCTGAACCTTTGGCCAGCATCACGTGCCACGCAGTGCAGCAGTTTTTCTAGAAAAATATCGTATGTCGTTTTGGCATCCCCAAGGAGATAACTGTCGATAACGGGACCCAATTCGACTCGGTGTATTTCTGAGAATTCTGCGAATGCTTGGGGCTCACCATCCACTTCGCTTGACTGGCCCATCCCCAGAGCAACGGGGCCATTGAAAGTGTCAACGACGTAATCCTACAAGGGTTATGCCGACGGCTCGAGCAAACCGCTTCCAAGCGGGGGCATGGGCAGAGCAGCTCCCTAGCATCCTCTGCTCCATGCGCACGACTCCGAGCCGGGCGACGGGATGTACTCCTTTGTCCCTGGTATACAGGGCTGAGGCAGTCCTCCCCCCGGAGATTGGCTTTCGGTCGCTGCGGGTTGAGCTCCTAGAAGGAGCTATGACCGTGGCGTACCAAGCCAACGAGGCAATTCTACGACTAGAGGTCGATCTCGTGGAGGAGGAACGCGATCGAGCACTCCTCCGCCACGCCATCTACGAGCGCGAAATGGCGCGCGCATACAACCAGTGCATACGCGAGAGGGCTTTTCGACTCGGGGACCTTGTCCTGAAATGCGTCACAGACCCCCAAGCCCACGGCAAACTCTCCCCCAAGTGGGAGGGCCCCTACAGGATGTCGGCAGTCCTGGGCTCAGGGGCTGACAAGCTCTCAAACCTTCAAAAGCAGGAGCTGAAGCACACGTGGAACGTGCGTTTACTTCGCATGTTCTACGTCTAGCCTACGGGCACGCCCCCTCCCCCGGAGTGATTACGCCAGAGGGGGAGGGGGGACATTGTACTCATAGTTCCCTCCCCTGTCGTGATTTTACGGGGGGAGGTGTTGTACTTCGGTTCATTATCAATACAACTGGCTTTTTCTTCAGCTCTGTCCCAATGCAGGTTTTTAAATTACCGTCTCCCACAGCGATGCCCTCCCCATGAGGATGCCCTCTCCACGAGGATGGCCTCCCCGTGAGGAAGTGGGCTATCACGACCCAACAAGTCCCTACAACGGGAGTCCCACTCCCGTAGGGCGGCTCGCGATCACCCCTCGTGGACTGAGGGTGTAAGCGGCTACCCAATCCTCATGGACTGCGTTAACGAGTCAATTCGGGAGACTAGTCCCCTACCCAAACACTCAGACCCGTCATCGGGCGCATCCTCCTCCGGGTCGATTGTCTCCTCAGTGAGACAGAATTCTCGGATATTTTTTCTTGAAGATCTCATTACCGGCTCCCCGTTTTCACGGTGACCAGAGAGTTGTCTCCCGGAAAAACTATCCCCGGGAATTTCACCCTCTAATTTTCTTGGGTATTCTCCCCCGGAGATCTCGTTCTTGGCTCCCCATTTTTATGGTGACCGGAGAGTTTCCTCCCGGGAAATTCCCGGAGATATTGATCCTCCTGGAAGACTCATTCGGTTTCCCGTTTTCACGGTGACCGGAGGGTTTTTACCCCAGAGAGAATTTCTTGGAATTCCGGAATTCTCGGATATTTTTCTCGGAGGTCTCATTCCCGGCTCCCCGTTTCCACGGCGACCGGAGGATTGTCTACTGGAAAAATTATCCCCGGGAATTACACTCTAATTTTCTTGGACGTTCTCTCCCCGGAGACCTTATCCTCGGCAGCCCCGTTTTCACGGAGACCAGAGGATCCCACCGGGGCTTTCGAAAAATCGTTCCCAGAAATTTTTATAACCTTGGGAAAACTTGAATTCTTAAGTGATGGGTCCTTGTCCTGGGAGGTTTGTCACCCCCACAACATGCGGCGATACCCTCCGGCCCGCTGTGGGGGGGCATAAGGAGCACCCGGGAATCACCCCGTTCCGAACCATCTAAGAAGGCAAAATGCACAAGCAAACTTAGCTTTATGAAGATCATTTAACCGGAGGACGTCTTCCCCCTCTGGTGGGCATCATTACATCAAATACGATACAACCCGGGATACAAACCGGAAAGATCCTAGCCTAATAATCCCGGAGGCCTTCCGATATCTCCCGGGCCAGGTCTCGGTACAAGCCGCGTATACGACGCTGGGCCTCTCGGAGCAAGTCTTCGGGCCAATATTCGTAGCCCGCCGGTGGAAGTATTCGAAGCGAGGGAACCCTCCGGGACCCTAGTCGCGGAGGAGATAGTTCAGCACGGTGATTATCGAAGTTGTCCAAGTGCCACTCCGGATGCCACCGCAATCGGATCGGCTTCCGGGAAACGCCCCCATTGCGTTCCCCGGAGAAGAGACTTAACAAAATAAAGGACGCCTGGCCATCCCCCGGGTGACATCCGCCGGGGCTCAAAGGTGCCACCTCCAGAGAGTTTCTCCGGGACCTTCGCCCAGGAGTAACCTCCCGGGTAACCTGGTGAATTCATCTCAAAGTCTTAGCAAAAAATTCGATTTCTATTGCATGAAAAATCTTTGTACAAAAAGGTCCTATTTAGGTACCCGGTGGGAGGCTCATACTTGGCCATTGGCGTCCTCCCCCCGCGGGGGGGGGGGGGGGGGGCTCCCACCGGAGCCGCCAGCGAGCTGCTCCACTTCTCGCCGTGATGTATCGAAGAATTCCAGGAAGCTCCGGGGGATTCGGCCCCCGATCGCCCGGACGCCCACCCCCCGGTGCTCCACGAGCCCAGCCGCGGCGGCCACCACCGAGATCTCCCGGCCTCGCGCACGGGCATCAACGGCCTCCGGGATCACAGAGACCTGTGCGTTGAGAAAACGCACAGCCTCCATCAGCGTCGCCGGGGCCGCCTCGGAGCTGCTCCCCGAGCCCAGGGTCACTCCAAGCCCCTCGAGGGCTGAGCGAACGAAGCGGCCCGCGTCCGTCACTGCTCGGACACTGGAGCTCTCGAGCTCCCGAGGAGCGTCCTCCTTCGCCTTCGCCTCCCTCCGGTCTCAGAGCTGTGGGTTTGGGCCCAGACCGGGGGGTGTCGTCCCACTGCACCAGATAGGAGGTGGCCTTCTCCTTTGCGTCCCTTAGTACCCGACTGAAGCACGCTTCAATCCCCCAGGTGATGGCCGCCCCCTACAAGTGGAAGAGTTAGAAAAAATTCAAGTGGGGAGCGCCCAAGGAAACGTTCCACCGGCCAGAGAAGATACTTGGCTCTGGAGGGATTGAAGCTCCCCAAAACACTCGCGGAGTGTCCCTTGCGAGACATAGTCCTGGACCTTCCGGGTCTACAGGCTCTCCGCGTACCGGTCGACCTCCCAGCGGACAGCTGGGGGGTCTCCCTCCCACACCGACCCGTCGTGACCGAAGAAGGGCCCCCGTGCAAGTGTCGCAGCAGTAATGAGGACCGGGGTGGCAGTGGCCGGCGTCCTTGCCGCCGAGGAAGTGGCCGCCGTAGAGGAGGGCGACAAGCTCTCGGAGGGGGTACCCCCAGGGCGGGATCAGGAGCCCTTTCCCCTTTCTAGGCCGTGAGGCCCTCGGGACCTCCGTCACCGGGGGAGCCTCGTAGACCGAGGGGCTCCCTCCCTCGTCTCCCGGCCATTAGACGCGCGAGGAGAAGCCTCCGCGAATCGAACCTCTAGCCTCTCCGGCCCCGGTAGCGCCAGGGCCGCTGGGAGGGCTATCTCCGAAGGTGGCGAGGGGGCATAATCCGCTGAATCGGTCGCCCCCCCCCCCCCCCCCCCCCCCGTCATTGGCTGGCTCCTTCCCCCGAGCCTCTCCGTGGGAGGTGGCGTCGCTTCCTGTCGAGGAGGCGCCCGCACGCGCCCTGTCCCGGGGGCTGCGTCCCGGGCCTTCACGGGCGTGGAGCCCGGAGTCGTTGATGGACCGGCAGCTTTCTAAGCCTTGGCCCGTTTTGGCTCAGAGCCCCCGATGGTCTCCTTCCCCCTCTTATGGGAGCCGGGGGTGGGGAGGGGCGTTCCCACTGGAAGCCTCTGAAAGGGATCTAGGATATCGACTAGAGGGGGGGTTGAATAGGCGATTTTAACAAATTAACAATTAATCAAGCAATTAACAACAATTGAGAGAAAATAGCTAAAACAAGATGAACACAATCAATTTAACACAAGGATATATCCCGTGGTCTCAGTGATTTGCCGATCACCCCTAATCCACGTTGAGGCAAACTCAAATTTCTAACCGCTCCTCTATCTAGTCAACTTTCTCTCAAGAAGTGACCTAGATCTCGAGCCGGATTAGTGTGATGAGTTATCCAAACCTCGATTCCACTAATGATGCACTTTACCGCTCCGGCAAGGCATGCTCGACCCTTTCACAAGGTGTTTTGAAGCTTCTTCCCAATATTCCTTGAAGAGCTCTCCAAAACCTTCCTCCTAGCCGTCTAGGAGCTGGCAAACTCCAAGAGTAACAAGCCGGTGATGATCACTTATCGCTCTTCTAGTGCCACAAGATTGATTTAATGATCTAAATGCAATGGACTAGAAGATCTCAAATGCACACTCTCACAAATTCAAGAATTAGAACCCTAGAGTGTATGAATCTTGTGCTCGCTCTCAAAGATGATGACAATGGTCACAAATATGCCAAAGATCCTGAACAGGACCGTGCATGGGAGTATATATACCCCCCACAATAAATATAGCCGTTACAGGCCGTTGGGAGAAAAAGATCACCTGGCGATCAGACCGCAGGTATAAGCCCGGTCAAACCGCGGCAATTGCAACGGCATTAAACAGGCGCAATTAATGCTCACCTGCCCTAGCCTTATCAGGCACACTCACGGTCAGACCGGAGCCAATGGCGGTCAAACTGTGAAACCGTCCAGAGAAGACATAGTTTCTGGACACGTTATACGGTCAGGCCGATAAATACGGACAGACCGGCCACACGGTTAGACCGTAGTTCAAAAACTCAGTCAGACTGGTCCAACAATCGGTCAGACCGTCTTAATACACCAGTTTTAGAAGCGTAGATCATGATGTTCCAGGAGTCTGACCTAGGGTTTTAACTACGGACAAACCGACCTTTTTAATAAAGAAAACACACTTTGACATAACATCGGTCAGTCCGAAACAACATTCGGTCAGACCGGCTAACATTCGGTCAAACCGACTAAGACTGAAATTGGCCGAATTGAATGGAAAACTACATTTTCAAAAGATATGACCTTCTAGTATGCAACACAAGTTGTTTTTATGATTTGTGGCACATAGATGAACTATTTCATGATACACCACATGCTCCTCTTTATAGTACGGCAGCTATCCTAAAATCCGGTCAAAATTCTTCTCTAAACACCTTAGACCGGTAAAATGAAAAAAGACCCTATTCTGTACCTTTGCCTCTTTGCTCAATGTCCTTTCTCCATCATGTAGCTCTTACTTTGCCTTTCATTATCCTGTCTTTTAGAGTTTGATCTTGACACAACTTAACAGATAACGTTAGTTCAACATTTGTAATTGTCATTAATTACCAAAACACTCTTTAGGGGCCTAGAAGCTACAATCTCCCCCTTTTTGGTAATTGATGACAACATAAAGAGTAGATGATTGAATTTTGAGCATTAAAAGGATTTTTCAATAAGCATAGTAGAGAAAGACACACTCCCCCTAAATATATGAATATGAGAATTTTGGCCTTTTGGTGGAGTTCAAGCATTTGGTGGAGTTCAAGCAATCAAGCATGTATATAAGAGGATATCTTAATTCTTTCAACAAATGATATCAATTAACACAAAACACATCTCATAAAAGTGTCATCCACATAGGTTATCAAAACATCACAGAGAAGTTATCAAAAGTCATTAAAGCTTTACATCAAAAGTTCTTTCATCTAAATTCTTCTCCCCCTTTGGCATCAATTGCCATAAAAGCTAAGAATCGGCGGGAGCATCATCATCTGGAGGGTGGAAAGGAGGAGTCTGAGGGAATCTGGTATAGAAGTGAGCGGAGAAGGCATCGAAGCGCTGCTCGGAATGATCTTGGCGCGACGAGAAGGTCTGGAATTGATCATTCAATGCCGCCAAGTCCGAGCATGTGAGCTCAAGCCCTTGGAGAAGTGTAGCAAACTGATCCATCATCGGCTGATGGAACTGCTGCTGGAACTGTGTAAACCAGGCGGGGGCTTGGCTCGGCTGTGCTGGTTGCTGAGCCTGAGGCTGAGGAGGAGGAGGCATAGGATGAGCCGGCGGCTGCTGCTGCTAATGGGGCTAGGCTCCATGTCCTCGAGCTAAGACACGCGGATTGACACTAAACGGCTTATAGCCGAGATGTCTGATTTCACAAGATACGTGAGGAAACTTCGTCTTCTGGAACAGCAAAGACATGATATAAGGAGCAAAGTATAGGTTCGAAAGAGTGGTTACCGAGACATCCTCAATTGTCTTCAAGATGAATGTGACAATGCTGATCCGATGACTCTTGAGGATGTGGTCGATGAAGTTCCAATAGTAATCTCGGACCGCTTCTCGATTTCCACTCTTTTGATGGATCGTGGCTCGTATGATTTTGTTGACCACAGCAGGGAGTACTTTAAGACCTGTAAAAGTGCTAGGTACTATCCTCTGTCCACCTCCCGACTGCTCATAAAACCGGAGCCAGTCATCCTCATGGAGGTAATCCTCATCCTCCATATTGATGCCCTCCTTCATTTCTTCATAGTTGATTTTATTTGCTGCATCAAACTCCTAGAATGTGGCCTCATATCGCCTAGACCCAGTCATCCACAAGATCAGCTGTTCCGCCCATATGATCTCTATCGTAGCATAAAACTGTCGGATAGCAGTGGCGTTCCATGGGCATTTGTGCTCTACATACTCATAGAGCCCAATGTCCTTGAAGATCGGCACCAAGGGAGCCATGATGGGCTGATTCACCACATAAGTCCATTCGATCCACTTGTGTTCGAAGATTTTCATGTGGATCAGATGACAATAGAAAGCATCCTGCTGGGTCATCGAGTGGAAGTGAGGAGTCGTGGCGTCATTCGCATGGTTGTAGGCATAGGAGGTCCTAGCCTTTGTATAGTCACTTGATGTCCAATTCTTTTTTGGGCCTTGATAAGCGTGGATGTTTATTTCATCGTCCTCACTCTCGATGTCCATGCCCATATGTGCTGATCCACCACGGTGAGAGGACTGTTCTGTTTCTGAGTCGCCAGCCGAGGGCACCCAATCATCATCCTGATTGTCACTACTGCTTGACAGTTGAGCTCGTTTTGGCCGCTTCGCCAATTTCTTCTTGTTTGTCCGGACGGAGACATTTCCTGGAGGACCTCAACCACTAGAATATTGGAAAGATATACAGCAGGTAAGATACTAAGATCGTATGAGGTGAATCAAGATTACGACAAATCAACAAACCCTGGCTTTGCTGTTGCTGTCAGTCAAACCGTAACAGGGGCGGTCAGATCGGCGCAACTGTAGAGTTAGGGTTTGACATGATTCCTGAGATTTACTTGATTTTAGATCATAAAAGGAGTTGCTACTCAAGGATAATCATTTAGAGTATCAAGAGAATGCATCAATTTAAGGTTATTCACAGATTCAACACTAGGTTTATCAATATTGCTCGGAATCCCGAAATATGGAGGAAGAAAAAAATTTGAATCCACGGAGATGAATCCAAGAAGAATACCTAGAATACATGGTTGGAGGTGATCTTGATCAACGTTGTCCGTGCGTCGCTAGGGTTTGACCGGAGAAGAAGATTCCAAAAACTTTTGGGGCGCACGTGAAAGAGACAAGTGGGGAGGAGAGTGAAAAGGACAAAGATTCGGGATAAAAAGGTCGCTGGTCGTGAAAATTCGGTCAAACTGTGGGCAAGAGACCGGTCAGACCGCTGGAAGAAGAGATTTTGCAATGCTCTCTGGAGATGCATTCGGTCAGACCGCAATTGGTTCGGTTAGACCGCTGGAAGGACTGAAAAACTTGGGGAATTTGATTGATTGATGCTCAATTGAGATTCAGATAAGGTAAGATATATACATAAGATAACTATAAGTAAGATATAGATAATATCACCAAAGGGGAAATATTCATCTTACAAATTAACATATTTTTGATTAATTTTACTCAATTGCCGATAAAAGAGCCTAAAATGCACTAAAAAGAGAACATCATGCAATCAAGTAACACTTTAAGCACAACCAATATGAGTTCAACATTTCAAGCTACATTTGATATATCAATGACGTTAAGCTCATTTCGGAGTTTACAAAAACGACTTTCATCTAAGGGCTTAGTGAATATATCCGCTAATTGATCTTCGGTTCTCACATTATCCACCACCACATCACCTTTACTAACATGATCTCTAAGGAAGTGGTGTCGGATATCTATATGCTTGGTCGGAGAGTGTTGAACTGGATTTGTAGCTATCTTCACTGCACTCTCATTATCACACAAAAGAGGCACTTTTTCAAATTTTATTCCATAAACCAACAAGATTTGCCTCATCCAAAGCAACAGTGCACAACAACTACCCGTGGAAACATATTCCGCTTCGGCGGTTGATAGAGCTACTGAGTTTTGTTTCTTAGAGGACCAAGAGACTAAAGATCTTCCTAATAGTTGACAACTCCCAGAGGTGCACTTTCTATCCACTTTACATCCCACATAGTCGGAATCTGAATATCCAATTAATTCAAATTTAGCACCTTTTGGATACCACAACCCTATACTAGATGAATATTTTATATACCTCAAAGTGCGCTTAACGGCCATTAAATGACTTTCTTTAGGAGAGGCTTGAAATCTTGCACACATACAAACACTAAACATAATATCGGGCCTAGAAGCAGTAAGATACAATAAACTACCAATCATAGATCTATAAAGTTTTGAGTCTACCGGTTTACCTCCTTCGTCAGAGACAAGGTGACCGTTTGTGGCCATTGGTGTCTTGTTTGGTTTTGCTTCTTCAAGTCCGAACTTCTTGAGTAGGTCCTTCACATATTTGCTTTGACAGACAAAAGTTCCTTCCTTGAGTTGTTTAACTTGTAGTCCGAGGAAGAAGCTTAGTTCACCTATCAAGGACATCTCAAATTCCCTGGACATCATATGACCAAATTCCTAGCAAAAATCTTGGTTAGTAGATCCAAATATGATGTCATCAACATAAATTTGACATACAAAGAAATCATTTCCAATTTTCTTAGTAAATAAGGTAGTATCAACTTTCCCAATTTTAAAGCCTTTTGAAATTAAGAAGTCTCTAAGTCTTTCATACCAAGCACGAAGTGCTTGTTTAAGACCATAAAGAGTCTTGGAGAGTTTATACACATGATTCGGCTTTGTAGGATCTTCAAATCCTGGAGGTTGTTTAACAAACACTAATTCATTAATTTTTCCATTTAAAAATGCACTTTTGACATCCATTTGATAGAGTCTAATATTATGAGATGAAGCAAAAGCAAGCAAGATTCTAAAAGCCTCAAGTCTAGCTACGGGAGCAAAGGTTTCACCGAAGTCCAAACCTTCAACTTGAGTATATCCTTGAGCCACCAATCTTGCTTTGTTTCTTACTACCACTCCGTTTGCATCTTGTTTGTTCTTGAAAATCCATTTGGTTCCGATGACATTGTGTTCATCCGAATTTGGGTCTTCTACTAATTCCCAAACATTGTTGCGGGTGAAGTTTTTTAATTCTTCATGCATAGCATTCACCCAATCCGGATCTTTTAAAGCTTCATCTACATGTGTGGGCTCAAAAGAGGAAACAAAAGAGTAATTTTCACAAAATGAAGCAAGACGAGAACGAGTTTGAACACCCTTACGCAAATCACCAACAATTTGATCGACGGGGTGATCCTTAGAAATCGAGTGATGAATTCTTGGATGATCAACCGGGTTTTGTGAAGTATAGGTAGACGGTACTTCCGGTTGTTGTTGAGGCGAATCTTCCGCATTAACCACTTCAACTATTTGATCTTCATGTTGAGGTGTTGACGAAGAGGGGATAGCTTGAGTGGATGGAACTTCATCTTGATCACTATGTTCTTTCGGCTTGATATCCCCAATGGTCATGTTCTTCATCGCCACCCTTAGCCCTTCATTACCTACATCATCCAAGTTGTCTTACTCCTCTTGAGAGCCGTTAGTCTCATCAAATTCAACGTCATGTGTCTCTTCAACCAAACCGGAGTTTTGGTTGTAGACACGATATGCTTTGCTATTCGATGAGTACCCTAATAAAAATCCTACATCACATTTACTTTGAAATTTAGATAAGCGTGTACCTTTTCGCAAGATATAGCACTTACATCCAAACACTCAGAAGTCAGAAATGTTTGGTTTCCTTCTGATGAGATGCTCGTAAGGAGTTTTCTTTAGTAGCCGATGACAATAAAGACGATTTGATGCATGGCATGCGGTGTTGATTGCTTCGGCCCAAAAGGTGTCCGAAACATTGTACTCCGAAAGCATGGACCTTGCCATGTCTATCAATGTCCGGTTATTTCGTTCGACTACTCCATTTTGCTTTGGTGTATACTTGGCCGAAAACTAATGTTTGATGCCCTTATCATCACACCAGTTTTCCACCTTAGTATTCTTGAATTCGGAGCCATTGTCACTTCTCACTTTCTTGATCTTGAAACTAAATTTATTTTCGGCCCTTCGAGCAAAACTTTTGAAAGTGTTAAATACAATTGACTTATCATGCAAAAAGAATATCCACGTGTATCTCGAAAAATCATCTACAATGACAAGACAATAACTATTTCCACCAATGCTCACAAAGGTAGTTGGCCCAAATAAATCCATATGCAATAACTCAAGTGGACTAGAAGTTGACATTGTGCTTTTAGTTGGATGTGAGTTTGCAACTTGTTTTCTGGCTTGGCAAGCACTACATAATTTATCTTTTTCAAACTTTACATCATTTAATCCAACAACTAAATCATGTTTAACTAATCTATTTAGTTGTTTCATTCCAACATGTCCAAGCCTTCTATGCCATAACCAACTTTTAGATGATTTAGTGAATAAGCATGTACCGAGATTTGCATCATTTGAATTGAAATGAACTAAATAGAGGTTGCCATGTCTAAAACTTTTGAAAATCAACCTATTATCATCGATACTAGTGATAATCACTTCTTTTGGATAAAAAGCACATATAAACCTGTCGCGCCCCGAAACTGGGACTACGACTACTCCTGTAGAGACCTAGCTCGCCGCAGCTAGTCCCATATATGCATAGCATACACAAACCCTTGACGTCCCAGGATAAGTCAAGCACAGGAGTATATCACATTGCAACAGAGTAACTTACAAAATAGTTAAGCAGTGTGGCCTGCTGGCCTTGATATTACATAAGAAGATTACAATGCCTTCACGGCATTCATGGTTTAGCAAGATAACATCTACACAGCAGAAGATAGGTGACCCACCCACAAAGAGAAGTGGATGGCAGAACAACACACATCAGGGAAATGACGGGACTGACGCTCCTCCTTCTGGGTCCAATAAGTTCTCCACGCCTTCATCTTGATTGTTGATCGCTCCGTCTATTGATTTGTAGATTGCAAGGGTGAGCACTTACGTACTCAGCAAGTCATAGGTAAGAGTAGATACATATAGTAGTGATGATATGATCCTAGACTAGTCAAGAATTATGGATGTTTATAAAATAATCTTTTACTTTCGTACCTCATCTCATGGCAGCACTTTTCATAATATAACATCGTCATTCATGTTCACTAGATTGTAGCACTACCGCGACACGTCAACACACGACAGCCCACGGTAGTACTCCTTATCATGACAACACATGTCATTTGGGTAATCTTGATTAAAACATATTTTATTTAGAAAATAATACTTGTGTCACACCCCGTGGATTTAATCCACCGCAGCAGACTCCTATAAACCCGGGAGCTCGGAGTATTCGAATACGTTTTTAACTCTGCAGAGAGGTACCAATTTACCCGCAAGATATTCCACTTTCAAGCCCATCCTATCATAACAAAATGATTAGACCCCTCCTCACAACCATGTGTGAGTGGCAAGGTGGAGATAACAAGAACTTTTGTTATGTCTCACTCACAATTCACCCCTGACCCTGTGGCTCTCCGCGAAACACAGTTGTGGTAGGCTGTATCATAACCTCCACCCCACCTCATTTTCCCATTACTGGGTCAAATATCAGATCACCTTCAGTGATAGTGGGAGTCAGCCTCCAAATCAATCATCACAACACATCTCATGCAGGGGTTTCATGTGCGATCCACATAAGTACTTGTTCAGGCCTGTCCCATACCAGGCTTGCGGTTAGCACGTTGTTCATGCCACTAGATGCACAACACAAGGTTCTAGTCCTTATATGCCAGTGACCAGACCATCCACAACCCTGCACCTTCAGTGCCTGCATTCCTTTGCAGTCTAGCACCTCCAGTGCTACAGCCATCCACACCATTTTTCTGGTCACGGCTAGGGGTTTTATTTCATGAATATAAGTATATAAATACATATAATAGTTCATGGCTCAAAACTTGTTTATTTCACATTTCACAGGTAACCAGTCTAGTACTGCCAATTCATAAATCAACCATTCTCAATCTTTCACATGCAATATTATCTATATTCAAGGTTATGTTTTAGCAACATTTAAAATATAGGTTCAAGATGACCAAGGATATGACTTGCCTTCCGCGTCGTAAGAAACAGCAGTTGATGACGGGTCAACAGCGAAGTCCTCGATCTCAGCTTCTGGATCTGCTCGACGACAAACCAAACAATACACACAAATATTACTTATATATTAAGATGTTTTAGGATCTATATGCAGATATGCTTTACAAGAGTGACTGAACGATACTGGAGATAATTGAGATTGCAAGCTGAACTGAGTTGAGATCTAGGGTTTCAAGGATTTGGCTAAGGATGGGTGTTAGATGCTCTTAGGATCTCAAGGTTACAATAAGAACATCAGTTTTGTGGTTGGTTTGATCAAGAACAGCGAATGTCAGCAGATTGACATTCAGATCAAGATTCTGACATAACTTCAAAGAAAACTAGAGAGCTTATCTCAAGTTATGACAGTAGAAGAAAATGTAGATCATAATTCTACAAATTCAGTGGACAAAGTGGCTTTCAAAATGCACAATCAGAAATGAGTAAACAAGGCCAATGCCATTGGCTGGCATGCACTGGAATAGTGTCAAAAACTAGGGTTTAGCGGCAAATATAATTCAAGGGCTCAAATCAAGTTGTGATAGAAGAAGAAAATGTTGATCACAACCTCAGGAGTCTAAGGGACAAAGTTATGCCCAAAATGCACATCTGAAAGGGAGTGAAAAGGGCTAATGCCACTGACTGACATAGTCTGGCATTGATCTTGACATGGTCAGAAACTAGGGCTTGGCATAACTTTTGATCTAGAGCTCCAAATGATGCACCACTTTGTCTGGGAGGTAGGCAATGATAACAGGAACAAATCATTCAACAGGATCTAGGGCAGAAGATGGCAAGAAGGTGATGAAATTCAGTGATGAACTGAGGTGAACTAGTTGCACTGGAGCAGTTCTGGACAAGATTTTGGCGTGGCTATAACTTGAATTCTGGGCAGTTTCAGAGATCGAGCTAGAAGGCAAAAATGTTTAGGAGGTTGAGGCACACTTGAATGACAAAGTGGATGAAGCTGAAATGGCCAGGAATAGGTTTTCCGGTGATCAGCGCCGGAGAAGAAACACTGCCATTTGGGGGTTATCGATTTAGGCCGAATGAACTCAATTCCAAGCTTGGGAAGTGAAAGAGAGATAAGAGGAAGCTACCTGCACGATCAATTTGGCCGGAGGATGGCCGGAGAAGCCTGGCGACGATCGCCGGTTTCTGGAGAAGCTCAAAATTGGGGAAAGCTTCGATTGAAGCTCAATCAGGAGATCTTGATGCGTAGGCTTGCTGGAAATGAGTCACTGATCATCTTCTTCCACAAAATCGAGAGCTAATTCGGGCTGAATTAAGCTACATTGCAGAAACAGGGTAATCGGCAATTCCGGTGATCGCCGGCGTTAGAGGTCACCGGTGAGCAATTAAATGGTACAGCATGATGAGTGAGGTGAGAGGAACTCACTGGTGCTGTTAATTTGGCAGGAGATGCTGCGGAATGAGCTGGCACCGTGAAGCTTCTTGCTGGACTCGCCGGAGAAGACGACGACAGCGAGAGAATTTGCAAAATTGGCTAAGTCCTGGTGAAGAGGAGATGATACAAGGCACTGGTGGTTTAAATAGAGCAGTGGGCATAGCTTGCAAGGATTTACAGCATTGAATCGGTGTCAGTTGACAAGATTTGCCGGGCGCAGATGCAACAACGGCGAGCGGCGACGCGACTGTGCACTAGTGAGGTGACTGCTGATCAAACCATTGCTTCATCGGGACGCAATGCTGTTGGGCGGTGCAAGGCAGTGGCGACAAGGACTTAGCCAATGCTGTTGGGCGGTGCAAAGCACAACGACGTGGCAAGAAAATGCTGAGAACGGTCGCGCACGGGAGCAAGCTGTTCAACGGCGTTGCCACGGCGATGGCTGGGGCGTGGACGCGTGTGCACATGCAACTCAAGTGAGTACGAGCTCAGGCGAGGCGAGGCGTGGCCGGCGGCGAGCAAGCGCGGTGCAAACGCAAGGCGATCTCTGGTCGTGCACAGCAGCTGCTGTCCTGGTCGAATTTGGGCTTGATTGCAATTTCCAATTCTTTATTTGGACTGAACTGTAATTCTGGAGATTTGGAAGGTTTGATCTGGAATTGATTCTGCTGTTTTGGTATACTTAATTCCACCAATGATTTGGCACAGATTGAAGATAAAATTTGAGACATTTGGATGACTTTTGATATGAACTGAAAACAGAGTAGATTGGGGTAAAATAAGTCTGAAACTTATTGATCTCGAATTCTGGGATTTAGGGTTTGATTTTGAGATACTCATATGAGCAGAATTTGTATTGAAAAGCATTTGGGAGGTGTTCCCTGAATCAGATTTGAATTTGAAGATGATTTGCAACATTTTGCCTTTTCTGGCTTTTAGAAAATCTGGAAAAAGGACTGATCTGCGATACTCTTGGACTGATTTGCGAAAAGAGTCTAGATGGTAAAATCTGGCTGCCAACTTTTTGGATTAAGGTATTGGCATACCCTTGATCATAATCCAGGAATAATCTGGTCTGAACTTGGCTAAGATTTTGATTAAATCTGAATTTTTGAAACTTAGGGTAAAAGGTAATAACAGATATTCTGTTTTCGAAAACAGAAAAGAGTTGATAATTCTGGAAGTTAGGGATAGAATTGAATCTGGGTTCTGAAGGCTTTTAGATTTAGGATAACTGATAGATCAAATCTGGCAAGTCAGATCTTGACTTGGGGTCACAGGATAGATTTGGAGATTTTAGGGCTAGAACAAAATAAAGCTGAGGCTGATTTGGCTGATCTAGAAGAGACATATGCATGCATGATTTTTAAGAAAGAAACTTTTCACCCCAAAACTCAGGATGTTACAAAACCCAAGATCACAAAGTTGTGCAACGGATAAGAGATTGAAGTTAAGAGATTTGACAAGCAATACATTAGAGATGGAGAGGTCGTTTGAGATGGCAATTTTACCTAACCCTTTTACCTTTCCTTTGCTATTGTCTCCAAATGTGATCTTGTCATATTCCGCACCTTCATTATTTAAAGAGGAGAACATATTGTGATTACCGGTCATATGTTCAGTGCATCCACTATCGAGCACCCAATGTTGTCCTCCAGCCTTATAATTTACCTACAAAACAAAGTTAGGTCCGTTTAGGTACCCAAATCTTTTTGGGTCCTTGGAGGTTAGTTACCAAGGATTTTGGGACCCAAATAGTTTCTTTTTGGCACCAATTATAGGGGTTCCAACAAATTTGGCTTTAACATCTCCATTGTTCATTTTCTTTAAAACATAGCAAGAGTTGAATATGAGAGATGAATTAATTTTGCTAGCATGGCAATTTTTCTCAATATGACCTAAACTTTTACATTTGTTGCAATATCCCTTTTCTTTTACAAATACGGTTTTAGATGGAACAAATGCATGTTTCCCCTTTTTAGGAATGTAGCCTAGTCCTTCTTTTCTTAAGGAGAACCTTTGACTATCTAGTAGATGTCTTAATTTTGATTCTCCTACATAGCATTTAGCTAGATCATTTGTTAGTTTTTCAATTTTGTCCTTAAGTTCATTGTTTTCAAGACTAAGCACATTGTCATTAATTTTAGGTCTAGATGGTAATTCAATCAAATCTTCACAAGATGTAGATATGCTAGAAGTGGACATCATAGGCAAGTCATTCAAAATATTGCAAGTGATGCCTGTGTCATTTCCCGTTTTGTTGGCTTTATGAGTAATCAATGAGTCATGAGCTTCCTTAAGCATCTCATGAGTTTCTTTGAGAATCTCATGAGATATTTTCAGCTCCTCATAGGAATTTTGAAGAGTTTTGTATCTCTTCTTCAATTCCTTGAATTTTTCTTTTTCTTTACTCATATAGTCATCAAAGCCGGTGATCATCTCAACTAGGTCATCATAAGTGTATTCATCTTTGTCACATGATACCTTAGATTCTCCTTTAGCCATGAGGCAATGAGAAGTGGAGAATAGAGATGGTGCTTCCTTGATAGCTACTCCGGTGAGTCCTTTAGGAGATGCTTCATCTCCATCTTCGGAATCGGAACTTGAAGCATCCGAATCCCATTCAATGAAGCAAGCTTGTCCATCCTTCTTTTTCTTGTAATATTTTTTGAAAACCTTCTTCTTGCTTTCTCCTTCCTTTTCGTACTTCTTCTTTTTCACCGATTTTTCTTCTTCCTTGTTTTTGCATTGTGCGGAGATATGCCCCTTTTCACCACAATCAAAGCATCTTCTTTCTTCAAATGGGTTCCTTTTGGATGATTGTCCTTTCTTGAAGGACTTTCCTTGATATCTCTTCTTCATGAATCGATTGAATCTTCTTCATTGTCTTCGCTTTTGGAGGCTTGAACTTTGAGTGCTATGTTCTTCTTCTTGGAGTCGAAAGCCTCATCTTTCACCTCTTCTTGGGATTTCTTGAATATGTCATGAGTGAGAATCTCACTCAAGACTTCCAAAGAAGTCACACTCTTCAAGTTTGAGCGCACAAGTAAGGTTACAATTGTATCATATTTCGAAGGTAAATGTCGACGATTCGGACTCGGAGTCCTCAGCCGAACTTATGCAAAATTTGTAATGGTGAGACCTTTCAAGACGACCCTCCGGGAAGGTATGTAGAACAATGGTGAACAAGAGCACAGAGAGATTTATACAGGTTCGGGCCCTCGATGGTGGGAGTAATAGCCCTACGTCCTGTTAGGATTTCACTATAGGTGATAAAAGGTTACAGAAATAGCAGAAAAACTCCTTCACAGGCGAAGGATTTTTCCTGTGTAAACATACAGAGTAAAGCAAGGGAGGCTTGTAGGAACTATCTAACTTGGGCCGTAGACTTGGCTGATTTTAGTGGTTGAGATGTGTTGTGTCTCACTTGTATCAGGAGTCTTCTTCTTCCAAATAGATTGGATTGGATTGGATGTCTATGCCACCCTTTTATACTGGTCGAAAGGGTGCCATATGAAGAAACTGCACCAAACGGTTGGATGCGGTTTTTGGAGAACTACTGTTAACTTCCACGGAGGTTATTAACACGTGTTAATCACGATTAACCGCATATATTAACCTCTGACGGTTGATCTTCAACGTGGAAGAATCCTCGGGATGCTTGGAATATCCTGTCATATGGATAACCGAATGAACTCCAAGCGCCCTGGTCGAGAATGTTCTGACCGCGGAATGTGGGTTGACCGCGCAACATCCCTGATATCCAGTTCGCGTATAGCATACGAACTTCTGACCGCGCAAAACTGTCGGCCTGATCGCACGATGCCCGCGACCTGATCGCGTAAAGCTTGCGACCTCATGGCGATGCCCCTCAGAATAACTTGAGTTCGCATTGCTAGATACATGTCTTGTTCGAACCTGTCTTGAACCAAAAGTTTATTAGAAGTGACCCGGGTGTCAATCCTCGTCAGCTAGCCCCCAAATTCGAAGAAAACGAAGAGACGTGTTTATTTCGAATTTTAAGACCATACATTGGATTTTTAACCCGACTCTTCAATTTTTCCACTTAGTGGCGCACTAAGTGAAAAATGGTTGGTTTCCCAAGACGGGTTCTGACATTATGTGTCGGGCAATGATAGCGCCGTAGAACTATTTTTATCTCGAGGTAAAATTGTAAATGCTTTGACGAAACCCGAGGCGTCTGGAATGCAAACCGTCACCCTGGCGGCTATAAATACCAGGCTCCTGGACTTGTAAAACTTCACAATTTTTCCCCACGCCTAAGCCCTTTTCTTGTCATCCTGCCTTCTTCCTATTCACATACTCCTCTGTAACATCCTCAGTTTTGGGGTGAAAAGTTTCTTTCTTAAAAATCATGCATGCACATGTCTCTTCTAGATCAACCAAATCAGCCTCAGCTTTATTCTGTTCTAGCCCTAAAATCTCCAAATCTATCCTGTGACCCCAAGTCAAGATCTGACTTGCCAGATTTGATCCATCAGTAACCCTAAACCTAAAAGCCTTCAGAACCCAGATTCAATTCTATCCCTAACTTCCAGAATTATCAACTCTTTTCTGTTTTCAAAAACAGAATATCTGTTATTACCTTTTACCCTAAGTTTCAGAAATTCAGATTTAATCAAAATCTTAGCCAAGTTCATACCAGATTATTCCTGGATTATGATCAAGGGTATGCCAATACCTTAATCCAAAAAGTTGGCAGCCAGATTTCATCATCTGAACCTTTTTCTCAAATCAGTCCAAGAGTATTGCAAATTAGTCCTTTACCTGATATCTGGAAACCCAAAAAGGCTAAAATCTCCAGATTAACTTCAAACTCAAAATCTCTTCAGTAAATCTTTTCTAAATGCTATTTGTGACAAGTTTCTCTTCTGTTCAGATTCCAAAATCTCATCCTAAATCCCAGAATTCGAAATCAATTGAAATTCAGATTTCAATTACCCTAAAATACCCTATTTTCAGTTCATATCAAAAATCATCCGAACATTTCAAATTTTATCTTCAATCTGTGCCAAATCATATGTGGAATTAAGTTTGCCAAATCAACAGAATCAATTTCAGATTTAACCTTCCAAAACTCCAGATTTACAAAACAGTCCCAAAACTCAAGATTTGAAATTGCAGTTTAGTCCAATTCGACCAGAGGACTTAGCCGTTTTCGACCAGAGCTTGCCGTGCCTGTGCACCGTGGCTGTTCGTCGCCTGTGAGGCTTCGCCGCACTAGTGACCGTGCATGCTTGTGTGTACGTGTCCTTGCTTCAGCCGTGCCGTGGCAACGCCGTGGCAGCGCCGTTGAACAGCATGTGCTCCTGCGCGCGACCAGCAGCCTTTTGTCAGCAACTCCCCGCCACGTTGCTTTGCCGCGCCAGTTGCTGTCACCACCGCTTGCTTCAGCTTTGCAAAGTCCCGATGAACCGACATGGTGATCAGCTGCAGACTTGTCGCCGTCGCAATCACCGCTCCTTGCTGTGTCTTCGCCGCTGATGTTCAGTACGCAACCAATGTAACATCCCTGTTTTGCTAAACCCTAAAATAGCCAAAATCCACATCCGGACCCCAAAACCTAATCTGCTTCAGCCATTCCCTTCTAAATGCTGTTCAGAACATTTTTCCCTTCGGGACTATCTCCAAAATCTCACCCTAAAGCTGAGTTTCAAGCCTTGCTATTTTAAAACCCTAATTACCCTAATTACCCTAAACTGTTTTCCCCAATTTTGTCGAAACCCTTCAGATCTTGCCCGATCTTACCAAACTTTGGCCAGATAAGTTCTACTAATCTTTTGCAACTTAGCTGCGAAATCAGATTTCAGATCGGACCCTCAGATCTCCAAATTTGCAAACAGGCCCAAGTCCTATTCCAGTTTTCCTCACAGAACAGCCCCTGGAGTAAGTTTCAGAAATAGCAAATCGGCCCAAATATTATTTTCAGGCCCTTTTCGACCAGTGCCTGGTCGTGCCCTCGACCAGTGCTGCATCGCCGTTGCCGTGCCACGTTTTCTCGCCGCAGTTGCTCGCCGCCGGCCGTCGCCTTTTGTCGCCTGCACTGTGAGCAAAAGAGCCACCCCGCGCGCACGTGCTTGCCACCAGTACCGCGCCATGTCCAGCGGATAAGCGCCCGCGCTCCAGGGCATTGTCTTCGCGCGCGCGCAACCGTTGCCGTGGCAATTGCATGCGTTACGTGTCGTTGCCGGAGCTTTGCTACTGCCTTCGCATCTGCGCCATCTCTGGTGAAGTCCCAATGCAATCGACAAAGCCTGTAGAGCAGCTACACCGCCAGTGCGCAATCACATCGCCGGTCACCGCTGTCGCAGCTGCACCCGGCCGGTCTCGTCCCCGGCACAAGTTCTCTCGCCGTTTCCCCTCGCAAGCTCCGCCTCATCGCCTATTTAAACCCCTTCAGCGCTGTGATGAAGTACAACGCCAGGACTTAGCCATTTTCCAGTTTGCTCACTGTTTCCCTTTCTTCCCCGACGAGCCGATTCTGAGGCCATCGACGCCAGAGCAAACCACAGCCCCTCACTTCAATCCAAGCTCACCAGTGAGTCGAACACACCCATCTTCCCGTGTCCAAGCAACCAATTGCGTCCTAACGCTCATCATCACCGGTGATCGCCGGAAAACCAGAAGACCCCTGTTCCAGAAATTAAACCTGTTCCAGTGCTTTTCATCACTCACTCCAGTAGAATCAAATGATCCTTAGCCCTCTCTTAGCAAGCCTGCTCAGCCATTTTCAAATTGAAGCAGTACTGTGCGTTTTCCCAATTTTCGCGCGCCACCGTGGACGTCTCACGTCGCCGGCGTGCCTCGCTGCTGCTCCCTCCAAATTAAAGCCACCTACACCTTCCCTGCAACCCCTAGATGGTGTAGCCCAAGGCTTATAGCCTACATTGCAGTGTGGAGCCAGTTCGACGTTCACCGTCTTCTCCAACTCCGGTGGTAACGTCGACGAGCTTGTACACTTAACCACTATCCAATTCCCCTCTCCAGAGCAATCCACACCACCCCAGAAGTGTTTCCCCTCGGTCAATTTCAAGTTTAGTTAACTCCAGTTCCCTGTCACCGTGGCTCGTCCTTGTCCCAGGCGGCCGAAGATTTCAACCTCGCCGTTCGTCGCCGGCCAGCCGCCCCAGCCAAATTCCTCCCACCAGCAACCTTATCTTGATCCCGCCTACCTCCCTGACATATTTGGCGAAGCAATGCATGCGTGATTCGTCCAGACGCATGTGCCCTAGTTCGCTGCTGTACAGTGGCATTCGATTTCCTGTGTCCTGAGCTTTGCTGTGAATTTCTGTTAATTCAAGGGCTTTTGTGAAAAGCCCACTTTGTCACTTAGGTCCCTCACAGCATTTGGCACACAATGCCACCTCTTGCACCAGTTTTGATCATCCAGAAGCCCTAAATCATCCTAGTGTCCTTCTTGGACATTGTCTGCTCGTGAACCGAATACCGACCCTTGGCTTTCGTCACATTCGAGTCTTGTCCAGTGAACCTAACCCTAGAATCCTTTTCTCCGCTGTCCTGTTTCTGCCCAATCTCCCTCATTTGCATTCATGCATATATTTTACTTATGTTTTGTATAAAGCCTATTTTCTGAATGCTCATGTATGGTATGTGTTTGTGTGTTGTCTGATTGCCGCAGAGTCAGAAGCTGAAGGAGCGGAAGAAGTCTTTGAAGATCCGTCTGAATATTTAGACCCCACATTGCAAGGCAAGCCTCATTCCTTTGATCATGTCTCACCCAATATTTTCATATGAAGTATATTCACTGTTTCTTACTATGCATGCCTAGTTGAAATACAAGTTATGTTTGAATGACATGAGTAGATATTCCCTAATGAATCATGAAACCCTTTTTGTTATTGAACCTTCTTATATATGCTTTTGTCACCCTAGGACTCATATACTGAATATCCACATTAAACTTAAAATGGTCAAATGCATGAGATGTTATAATGAAAACCGTTTTGACAAGAAAACTGAAAAAAGGGATCAGTAGTGAGGATTGGATTGTATGGAGAGGGTGCGGTGCGCACCAGGGTATGTGAATGTTCCTCACTATTGGTTCATAAGGACAAGAACCTTGTGCTGTGTCTCTATACGAATTGTAAACGTACCAACCACTTGCCTGGTATGGGACAGGCACAACTCAGTAGCCTTTTGGTATTAGCAGTTCCCTGCATGGTTTGACGATCTGGTTTCTCGCGTGGAAACTGGAAGGCCAAGGTTCGGCCATGAGTGATGTGAGTCAGAAAAATGATGAGAGAAAAAGGCGTTAATGAAGGAAGGCGCCCTAGACCTGATTAAGCCGTGAGCGGCTGTAATCTTAAATGGTCGTATGTCTCGCGTGGACATAGACCAAGGCTATGTGTCCTGAGGGAACATAGACCAGAGAGGCTAGGAAGTAAGGCAGTGGGGAAGACCCACAACGGTACTTGAGACTTAATTGTCTATTTACCGGGCAGGGATACTGTTAATACTGAATTGTAAAGTGTTGTGTGATCTCGGCCTTGTCACATGTGTATAAGTCACATGAAGCTGATCCGACTTGAAAGCCGAGTGAACCAGTGGATTTAAAAAGAGGTACACCTTTGCAAAGCGTAAAAGAAGTATCAGATACTCTGTACTCCCAGGTTCAGGAGTCTTTTCGTAGTGGATGTTATCCATGGGTTATAGCACAAGTAATGTTTGGAATGTTTTCATAATGCGGTTAACAAAGTAGTGACTCATGGGAGACCACTACATCTAATGTTTTATTGAAAACCTGTTTAATGTTTAAAGTACCATTTTCCTGACAAAAGTACTGTTTTACTGAACAAATGACTTGGAAATCTACATATCTTTATCCTTATGAAACTAAAACCCCAGAATCATATGTTTCACCCTCATGTAAGTACAATTGTAATAATACCCGGAATGAGTGTTGCTGAGCACCAAGTGCTCACCCTTGCAATTTACTTCCAACTGTAGAAGAGGGATTCGAGGATCCCGATTCCTTCAGTTATGAGTTCCCGGCAGAAGATGGAAGTGCCCCTGACGAGCCCACATTCTAGAAGGATTGCGCACCAAGTCAAGTCAGATGTGGGAGGAGCCACTTTAACCTCGCTGCGGATGGAAGTCAAGCTTTTTGTCGTTGCTTTGTGCTTTATGTTGTGTGTTCGGTACTTGGATACCGATTCTGGTTTTGACAAACTTGTTATTTTCTTAGCAACTCTACTTAGCGCCATTTTCGGTGCTTTGGCTATGTAATATTGGCCATGTTGGCCTGCTACTTGTTTAATGTTATAACTATGCTTGTGTGATTTGGAGCTCATGCGTCATCCTGCTGTGTGTAACCTACCTGGGCGGTTACCAAGGTGATCCTCAAATGGGGGTCTCACAACCAATCTCATCACCGGCTGCTAATCACTTCGCTGCTCCCTCCTTGCAAGTTGCGCTTGGCCTATTTAAACACTACTGTACCCCCCAGCAACTCCTTTCCTTCACTGGAAATCAGCTAAGTCTCGAAATTCTCCTGTCTTGGTCTTCTTCTCCGGCGAGCCGTCAAGGAGCCTCACGGTGCCAGCACAATTCACAGCATCTCCTGTCAAATTAACAGCATCAGTGAGTTCCCCTCATCTCCCTCATCGTGCTGTACCATTTAATTGAGTCATATTGCATCCAGTCGCCGGTGATCGCCGGAATTCCCGATTGCCCTGTTCCGGCAATGCTGGCCGATCTACCCCGAATTAATCTTTGAATCTGTGAAACAAAATGATCAGTGACTCATTTCCAGCAAGCCTATGCATCCAAATCTCCAGATTGAGCTCAAATCGAAGGTTTCCTCAAATTTGAGCTCCACCAGTCACCGGCGATCGTCGCCAGGCTTCTCCGGCCATCCTCCGGGCCATCTAATTGTACCAGAAGCTTCCTTATATCTCCTAGATGCTCTCCAAGCTTGGAATCGAGTTCTTTCGGCCTGTATCAAAAAGCCCCAAATCTCATGTCATCTTCTCCGGCGCAGTTCACCGGAAATCCTTTCCCGGCCGTTTCAGTTTCATCCACTTTGTCATTCAGGTGTGCCCCAACTTCCTGAGCATATTTGTCTTCTAGCTCGATCTCTGAAACTGCCCAGAATTCAAGTTATAGCCATGCCAAAATCTTGTCCAGAACTGCTCCAGTGCAACTAGTTCACCTCAGTTCATCACTGAATTTCATCACCTTCTAGCCATTTTCTGCCCTAGATCCTGTTGAATGATTTTTTCCTGTTATCATTGCCTACCTCCTAGATAAAGTGGTGCATCATTTGGAGCTCTAGATCAAAAGTTATGCCAAGCCCTAGTTTCTGGCCATGTCAAGATCAATGCCAGACTATGTCAGTCAGTGGCATTAGCCCTTTTCACTCCCTTCCAGATGCGCATTTTGGGCATAACTTTGTCCCTTAGATTCCTGAGGTTGTGATCAACATTTTCTTCTTCTATCACAACTTGATTTGAGCCCTTGAATTATATTTGCCGCTAAACCCTAGTTTTTGACACTATTCCAGTGCATGCCAGCCAATGGCATTGGCCCTGTTTACCCACTTCTGATTGTGCATTTTGAAAGCCACTTTGTCCATTGAATTTGTAGAGTTATGATCTACATTTTCTTCTACTGTCATAACTTGAGATAAGCTCTCTAGTTTTCCCTGAAGTTATGTCAGAATCTTGATCTGAATGTCAATCTGCTGACATTCGCTGTTCTTGATCAAACCAGCCTCAAACTGATGTTCTTATTGTAACCTTGAGATCCTAAGAGCATCTAACATCCATCCTTAGCCAAATACTTAAAACCCTAGATCTCAACTTAGTTCAGCTTGTAATCTCAATTATCTCCAGTATCGTTCAGCCACTCTTGTAAAGCATATCTGCATATAGATCCTAAAACATCTTAATATATAAGTAATATTTGTGTGTATTGTTTGGTTTGTCATCGAGCAGATCTAGAAGCCGAGATCGAGGACTTCGCTGTTGAACCGTCATCAACTGCTGTTTCTTACCACGCGGAAGGCAAGTCATATCCTTGGTCATCTTGAACCTATATTTTAAATGTTGCTATAATATAACCTTGAATATAGGCAATATTGCATGTGAAAGATTGAGAATGGTTGATTTATGAATTGGCAGTACTAGACTGGTTATCTGTGAAATGTGAAATAAGCAAGTTTTGAGCCATGAACTATTATATGTAGTTATATATTTATATTCATGAAATAAAACCCTAGCCGTGACCAGAAAAATGGTGTGGATGGCTGTAGCACTGGAGGTGCTAGACTGCAAAGGAATGCAGGCACTGAAGGTGCAGGGTTGTGGATGGTCTGGTCACTGGCATATAAGGACTAGAACCTTGTGTTGTGCGTCTAGTGGCATGAACAACGTGCTAACCGCAAACCTGGTATGGGACAGGCCTGAACAAGTACTTATGTGGATCGTACATGAAACCCCTGCATGAGTTGTGTTGTAATGATTGACTTGGAGGCTGACTCCCATTATCACTGAAGGTGATCTGGTATTTGACCCAGTAATGGGAAAATGAGGTGGGGTGGAGGTTATGATACAGCCTACCACAACTGTGTTTCGCTGAGAGCCACAGGGTCAGGGGTGAATTGTAAGTGATGCATAACAAAAGTTCTTGTTATCTCCACCTTGCCACTCACACATGGTTGTGAGGAGGGGTCTAATCATTTTGATAGGATGGGCTTGAAAGTGGAATATCTTGTGGGTAAATTGGTACCTCTCTGCAGAGTTAAAAACGTATTCGAATACTCCGAGCTCCCGGGTTTTATAGGAGTCTGCTGCGGTGGATTAAATCCACGGGGTGTGACACAAGTATTATTTTCTAAATAAAATATGTTTTAATCAAGATTACCCAAATGACATGTGTTGTCATGATAAGGAGTGCTGCCGTGGGCTGTCGTGTGTCGACGTGTCGCGGTAGTGCTATAATCTAGTGAACATGAATGATGATGTTATATTATGAAAGGTGCTGCCATGGAATGAGGTGTGAAGGAAAAAGATTATTTTATAAACATCCATAATTCTTGACTAGTCTAGGTTCATGTCATCATTACTATATGTATCTACTCTTACCTATGACTTGCTGAGTACGTAAGTGCTCACTGTTGCAACCTACAAATCAATAGACGGAGCGATCAACAATCAAGATGAAGGCGTGGAGAACTTATTGGATCCAGAAGGAGGAGCGTCAGTCCCGTCATTTCCCTGATGTGTGTTGTTCTGCTGTCCACTTCTCTTTTGTGGGTGGGTCACCTATCTTCTGCTGTGTAGATGTTATTTTGCTAAACCATGTATGCCGTGAAGGCATTGTAATCTCCTTATGTAATATCGAGGCCAGCAGGCCACACTGCATATTATTTTGTAAGTTACTCTGTTGCAATGTGATATACTCCTGTGCTTGACTTATCCTGGGACGTCAAGGGTATGTGTATGCTATGCAATATGGGGCTAGCTGCAGCGAGCTAGGTCTCTACAGGAGTAGTCGTGGTCCCAGTCTCGGGGCGCGACAAGAAAAGTTGGTATCAGAGCAACATGAGAACTTGACTGTAGGACGACACCTTTAGGAAATTGGCCGTGCCAAGAAGACGTAATTTATTTAGAAACTATTTGTTGAAAACTTTATTTTGAAAAAAAAATAATAATGAGCTTTGTAACTCTTGAAAACTTTTATTTCAAAATTTTATTTGAATTTTCCAAAATTCGGTAAGATTGTGAGAGTGCGTTCTGTTGTTTCAGAGTGTTTAGAGGTTGGTGTAGATAGAGCTAGTGGATGCTCTTGATAGTTTGTGATTCGCTGTTGCTTTTGCAATGGTTAACTTGTGTATTATGGCTAGTAGCCTAAGTATTTCATGCACTAAAGTAGTTTGCATTATTTTCTGCAATGTTGTCTTAGTTGGCCCTAGATAGTTAGATCAGCCCAAAACTTCTTTTTCAAAGCCACCATGGTTGATACAAGAGGAAGATCTCGAAGCAGTGGAGAAGACAGGGAACAGACTCCTCAGGAAGAAGATATTATGACAAGAAACCCTTTGTTTCAGCAAGAACTTCAGAGTTCCAATCCTCCACAGAAGGAAAATATAGTGGGAGAGGATCAGAAGAGAAGAATGCCTCAACAAGTGCAACCACAACTAAACTCAATTAGAAGGAGAATCCCTACCAACCCTAGTTTTCAACCATCATACCAGACTCCCAGACCAATAAGAATGACGTGCCCCAATTGCAAAGGAAATCACCTTCAAAAGAACTGTCCTCACGCGAGTGTCAAATGTTTTCATTGCAAACAGCATGGGCACCGCAAAGAATTCTGTCCCTGGATTCGATTCCCTAGACCCATAGCCATATCTCAAGCAAAAATACAGCCAGTAAAACCTAGAACATCACCACTGCAGAATCCCAAGAGAAATCTACAAAGAAGAGGAGCCATGTTTACCAGAAGCAAAGGAAATCCTTACATGAACACTCAATGCTATCACTGTTGGCAGCATGGACATCATAGAGAATTTTGTCCTTGGACCCGGCTTCCACCATCTATTGCCAGATTACAGGCAGGAACACAACCAGAAGCACCCAGAGTACCAGTGCCACCAGCACCAAAGCCTAAAGGAACTCCACCAGGAAGAGGAGGGAACATGGCTAATCGAGGAAGAGGAAGAGGTAGAGCACCAACTGAAACCCAAGGAGGAAGATTAAACTATACTTCAATTCAAGAAGCAGGCAACACCACCGACATTCTTCTAGGTAGATTCCTGATTCAATTTGCATCTGTCTTAATATTGTTTGATCCTGGTGCTACAAATTCATTCATGTCAAGAGCATTTGCATCTGAAGTTGAAATGTATATAGAGCAAGTACCACTAGAGTACTCTATGGTTATACAAACTCCAGGGGCTAGATTATCTGTCTACTCGATCTGCCCAAATGTAACTTTCATTATAGAAGGGGTAGAATTTGAGGCAAATCTACTAGTTCTAGAACTACAAGGTCTAGACATTATTTTGGGAATGGATTGGTTGTCCCAACATAAAGGTCTAGTAGATTGTGAAGAGAAAACCCTTAGTCTTGTCAGTAGCCAAGGGGAGAGAGTTCTATTCTATGCAGAAAGATCATCAGTCAAGAAACCGCTAAGATCTGTTCAAGCATTACAAAAGTTATGCCTGGAACAAGTGCCTGTAGTGCAACGATATTTTGATGTGTTTCCAGAAGAACTTCCGGGAATGCCACCTGACAGAGAAATAGAATTCAGTATTGAGCTTAAACCAGGATCAGCACCTATAGTGTCGCGCCCCGAGACTGGGACTACGACTACTCCTGTAGAGACCTAGCTCGCTGCAGCTAGTCCCATATATGCATAGCATACTCATACCCTTGACATCCCAGGATAAGTCAAGCACAGGAGTATATCACATTGCAACAGAGTAACTTACAAAATAGCTAAGCAGTGTGGCCTGCTGGCCTTGATATTACATAAGGAGATTACAATGCCTTCACGGCATACATGGTTTAGCAAAATAACATCTACACAGCAGAAGATAGGCGACCCACCCACAAAAGAGAAGTGGACGGCAGAACAACACACATCAGGGAAATGACGGGACTGACGCTCCTCCTTCTGGATCCAATAAGTTCTCCACGCCTTCATCTTGATTGTTGATCGCTCCGTCTATTGATTTGTAGGTTGCAAGAGTGAGCACTTACGTACTCAGCAAGTCATAGGTAAGAGTAGATACATATAGTAGTGATGACATGAACCTAGACTAGTCAAGAATTATGGATGTTTATAAAATAATCTTTCTCTTTCATACCTCATCTCATGGCAGCACCTTTCATAATATAACATCATCATTCATGTTCACTAGATTATAGCACTACCGCGACACGTCGACACACGACAGCCCACGGCAGCGCTCCTTATCATGACAACACATGTCATTTGGGTAATCTTGATTAAAACATATGTTATTTAGAAAATAATACTTGTGTCACACCCCGTGGATTTAATCCACCGCAGCAGACTCCTATAAAACCCGGGAGCTCGGAGTATTCGAATACGTTTTTAACTCTGCAGAGAGGTACCAATTTACCCGCAAGATATTCCACTTTCAAGCCCATCCTATCATAACAAAATGATTAGACCCCTCCTCACAACCATGTGTGAGTGGCAAGGTGGAGATAACAAGAACTTTTGTTATGCATCACTTACAATTCACCCCCGACCCTGTGGCTCTCAGTGAAACACAGTTGTGGTAGGCTGTATCATAACCTCCACCCCACCTCATTTTCCCATTACTGGGTCAAATATCAGATCACCTTCAGTGATAGTAGGAGTCAGCCTCCAAGTCAATCATCACAACACAACTCATGCAAGGGTTTCATGTACGATCCACATAAGTACTTGTTCAGGCCTGTCCCATACCAGGCTTGCGGTTAGCACGTTGTTCATGCCACTAGACGCACAACACAAGGTTCTAGTCCTTATATGCCAATGACCAGACCATCCACAACCCTGCACCTTTAGTGCCTGCATTCCTTTGCAGTCTAGCACCTCCAGTGCTACAGCCATCCATACCATTTTCTGGTCACGGCTAGGGGTTTTATTTCATGAATATAAGTATATAAATACATATAATAGTTCATGGCTCAAAACTTGTTTATTTCACATTTCACAAATAACCAGTCTAGTACTGCCAATTCATAAATCAACCATTCTCAATCTTTCACATGCAATATTGCCTATATTCAAGGTTATATTATAGCAACATTTAAAATATAGGTTCAAAATGACCAAGGATATGACTTGCCTTCCGCGTCGTAAGAAACAGCAGTTGATGACGGGTCAACAGCGAAGTCCTCGAACTTGATTTCTGGATCTGCTCGGCAACAAACAAACAATACACACAAATATTACTTATATATTAAAATGATTTAGGATCTATATGCAGATATGCTTAACAAGGATAACTGAACGATACTGGAGATAATTGAGATTGTAAGCTGAACTGAGTTGAGATCTAGGGTTTCAAGGAATTGGCTAAGGATGGGTGTTAGATGCTCTTAGGATCTCAAGGTTACAATAAGAACATCAGTTTTGTGGCTGGTTTGATCAAAACAGCGAATGTCAACAGATTGACATTCGGATCAAGAATCTGACATAACTTCAAGGAAAACTAGAGAGCTTATCTCAAGTTATGATAGTAGAAGAAAGTGTAGGTCATAACTCTACAAATTCAGTGGACAAAGTGGCTTTCAAAATGCACAATCAGAAATGAGTAAACAAGGCAATGCCATTGGCTGGCATGCACCAGAATAGTGTCAAAAATTAGGGTTTAGCGGCAAATATAATTCAAGGGCTCAAATCAAGTTGTGATAGAAGAAGAAAATGTTGATCACAACCTCAGGAGTCTAAGGGACAAAGTTATGCCCAAAATGCACATCTGGAAGGAAGTGAAAAGGGCTAATGCCACTGACTGACATAGTCTAGCATTGATCTTGACATGGCCAGAAACTAGGGCTTGGCATAACTTTTGATCTAGAGCTCCAAATGATGCACCACTTTGTCTGGGAGGTAGGCAATGATAACAGGAACAAATCATTCAACAGGATCTAGGGCAGAAGATGGCTAGAAGGTCATGAAATTCAGTGATGAACTGAGGTGAACTAGTTGCACAGGAGCAGTTCTGGACAAGATTTTGGCATGGCTATAACTTGGATTCTGGGCAGTTTCAGAGATCGAGCTAGAAGACAAATATGTTCAGGAGGTTGAAGCACACCTGAATGACAAAGTGGATGAAACTGAAACGGCCAGGAATAGGTTTTCCGGTGATCGACGCCGGAGAAGAAACACTGCCATTTGGGGCTTTTTGATACAGGTCGAATGAACTCGATTCCAAGCTTGGAGAGTGAAAGAGAGATAAGAGGAAGCTACCTGCACGATCAATTTGGCCGGAGGATGGCCGGAGAAGCCTGGCGACGATCGCCGGTTTCTGGAGAAGCTCAAAATTGGGGAAAGCTTCGATTGAAGCTCAATCGGGAGATCTTGATGCATAGGCTTGCTGGAAATGGCGCACTGATCAACTTCTTCCACAAGATCGAAAGCTAATTCGGGCTGAATTAAGCTACATTGTAGGAACAGGGTAATCGGCAATTCCGGTGATCGCCGGCGTTAGAGGTCACCGGTGAGCAATTAAATGGTACAGCATGATGAGTGAGATGAGAGGAACTCACTGGTGCTGTTAATTTGGCAGGAGATGCTGCGGTTGAGGCTGTCACCGTGAAGCCTCGAGCTGGTCTCGCCGGAGAAGAAGACGACAGCGAGAGAATTTGCAAAATTGGCTAAGTCCTGATGAAGAGAAGATGATACAAGGCACTGGTAGTTTAAATAGAGCAGTGGGCGTAGCTTGCAAGAATTTACAGCATTGAATTTGTGCCAGATGACAAGATTTGCCGGGCGCAGCTGCAACAACGGCGAGCGGTGAAGCGACGGTGCACTGGCAAGGCGAAGCTGTGCTACATTGGGACTCAACCATGTCGGGCGGTGCAAGGTGGTGGCAACAACGGCTGGCAAGGCAAGCTACGTGGCAAGAAGATGCTGACAACAGTCACTGCTGGTCGCGCACAGGGCAAGCTTTAGTCGTCGACGCCGCCACGGTGTTGCCACGGCGATGGCTGAGACACTGACGCGTGCGCAACAGGAAGAGCAAGCATGCACGAGCACAAATGCAAGCGGAACTTGGCCGGCGGCGAGCGTGCACGGCGCATGGCAACCACGGCAATCTCTGGTCGTGCGCACAATAGCTAGCCTGGTCGAAAATGGACTGAACTGCAGTTTCAATTCTTTGAGTTTTGGACTGAAATGTAAATCTGGAATTTTGGGAGGTTTAAACTGAAATTGATTCTGCTGTTTTGGTATACTTAATTCCATAGATGATTTGGCACAGCTAGAAGATAAAGTTTGAGACATTTGGATGACTTTTGATATGAACTGAAAACAGAGTAGATTAGGGTAAAATAAGTCTGAATCTTATTGATCTCGAATTCTGGGATTTAGGGTTTGATTTTGAGATACTCATAAAAGAAGAATTTGTATTGAAAAGCATTTGGGAGGTGTTCCCTGAATCAGATTTGAATTTGGAGATGATTTGCAACATTTTGCCTTTCTGGCTTTTAGAAAAATCTGGAAAAAGGACTGATCTGCGATACTCTTGGACTGATTTGTGAAAAAGGTTCAGATGGTGAAATCTGGCTGCCAACTTTTTGGATTAAGGTATTGGCATACCCTTGATCATAATCCAGGAATAATCTGGTCTGAACTTGGCTAAGATTTTGATTAAATCTGAATTTCTGAAACTTAAGGTAAAAGGTAATAACAGATATTCTGTTTTCGAAAACAGAAAAGAGTTGATAATTCTGGAAGTTAGAGATAGAATTGAATCTGGGTTCTGAAGGCTTTTAGATTTAGGATAACTGATAGATCAAATCTGGCAAGTCAGATCTTGACTTGGGGTCACAGGATAGATTTGGAGATTTTAGGGCTAGAACAGAATAAAGCTGAGGCTGATTTGGTTGATCTAGAAGAGACATATGCATGCATGATTTTTAAGAAAGAAACTTTTCACCCCAAAATTCAGGATGTTACATATAGCAAAACGTCCCTATAGGATGCCAGTTACAGATTTGGAGGAGCTCAAGAATCAACTCGAAGACTTGGAAAACAAAGGATTTATCAAACCCAGTACTTCGCCATGGGGAGCCCCAGTTTTGTTTGTGAGGAAGAAAGACGGAACTCTACGAATGTGTGTAGACTACCGAGCTTTGAACGAAGTCACTATTAAAAACAAGTATCCATTACCAAGAATTGATGACTTATTCGATCAGCTTCGAGGAGCCAAAGTATTTTCTAAGATAGATTTGAAATCTGGATATCATCAGTTGAAGATCAAGAAAGAAGATATACCGAAGACTGCTTTCACCACCAGATATGGTTTATATGAGTTTACAATAGTACCTTTTGGCTTGACCAATGCTCCGACAACCTTCATGAATGTCATGAACAGCACATTTATGGATTTTCTTGACAAGTTTGTCATAGTATTCATAGATGACATTCTGATATATTCCAAGAGTACGGAAGAACATGAGCAACATTTATACCTAGTCTTGGAAAGGCTACGAGAGAGGCAATTTTATGCCAAGTTTGACAAATGTGAATTTTGGATGTCAAGAATTTCATTTCTTGGACATGTGTTGACAGCAGAAGGAATTTCAGTGGATTCAGCTAAAATCTCTGCAATCAAGGAGTGGAAGCAACCTACCTCAGTTTCAGAGATTAGAAGTTTCTTGGGATTAGCAGGGTATTATAGGAGATTCATTGAAGGATTTTCCCAGATAGCCAAACCTCTTACAAACCTGCTAAAGAAGGATGTTGCATTTGAATGGACCACCAAGTGCGAGGAGAGTTTTCAGAAGCTGAAGTAGAAATTGACAACAACACCAGTCCTCACTTTACCGAACAGCAAAGAAGATTTCGTAGTTTACTGTGATGCTTCAAAGCAAGGAATAGGCTGTGTGTTAATGCAGCAAGGTCAAGTAGTGGCTTATGCATCACGTCAATGGAGACCACATGAAGAAAATTATCCGACTCGTGATTTGGAGTTAGCAGCAGTAGTACATGCTTTAAAGATATGGCGGCATTATCTCATTGGACGTAAGTGTGAGATCTTTACAGATCATAAAAGCCTCAAGTATATTTTCACATAGACAGAGCTCAACATGCGTCAACAACGATGGCTGGAATTGATCAAAGATTTTGATCTTAGTATTCAGTACCATCCAGGGAAAGCTAATGTAGTGGCTGATGCCCTAAGCAGAAAAGTTTACAACCTACAAAGAATGGTTACGTTGAAGAACCCTTACCTACAACAAGAGTTGCAGAATCATCAAGTGGAAATAGTACCACAGGGAACGGTAGCTACTTTAACAGTAAAATCTCAACTTGAAGAACAGATAGGAAATGTCCAGAAGAAAGATGAAGAAATTTGTAAGATCAAGAGTCAAATCAAGTTAAGAAAGGCTCAAGGCTTTACTGAAGATAACCAAGGGATTGTATGGTATCGAGAAAGAATCTGTGTACCTCAAAACGCAGATCTTAAGGAAATAATTCTCCATGAAGCACATAAAACTCCATACTCAATACACCCTGGTAACACAAAAATGTATCAAGATTTGAAGACCAGATTCTGGTGGGATAATATGAAGAGGGAGATTGCAGAGTATATTGCAAACTGTGATACATGTCGACGAGTTAAAGCAGAACACCAGAAAATAGCAGGAAAGCTACACCCTCTACCAATACCATTATGGAAATGGGAAGAAATTGGTATGGATTTCATTACAGGATTACCTAAAACTCAAGGAGGATATGATTCCATATGGGTTATTGTGGACAGACTTACTAAAGTAGCTCATTTCATACCAGTCAAAAAGATTTATGATGGCAGTAACTTAGCAGGAGTGCATGATGTGTTTCATGTCTCTCAGCTCCGGAAATCTTTGAAGGAATCTACTGACCAGATAGATGTACAAGATGTGCCTTTACAGAAGAATCTTACTTATCTTGAGCACCCAATCAGAATCCTAGCCACTGATGAACGTCAGCTCCGAAGGAAGAAAATCAGATTGTGTAAAGTTCAATGAAAGAATCATTCAGAACAAGGAACTACTTGGAAGAAGGAAGAGAATTTTCAGCAAACCTATCTCTATTCTTATCTTTCCTTGCTTTAGGTAAATCTCGGGGCGAGATTTCTTTAAGGAGGGTAGATCTGTAACATCCTGAGTTTTGGGGTGAAAAGTTTCTTTCTTAAAAATCATGCATGCACATGTCTCTTCTAGATCAACCAAATCAGCCTCAGCTTTATTCTGTTCTAGCCCTAAAATCTCCAAATCTATCCTGTGACCCCAAGTCAAGATCTGACTTGCCAGATTTGATCCATCAGTAACCCTAAACCTAAAAGCCTTCAGAACCCAGATTCAATTCTATCCCTAACTTCCAGAATTATCAACTCCTTTCTGTTTTCAAAAACAGAATATCTGTTATTACCTTTTACCCTAAGTTTCAGAAATTCAGATTTAATCAAAATCTTAGCCAAGTTCATACCAGATTATTCCTGGATTATGATCAAGGGTATGCCAATACCTTAATCCAAAAAGTTGGCAGCCAGATTTCACCATCTGAACCTTTTTCTCAAATCAGTCCAAGAGTATTGCAAATTAGTCCTTTACCTGATATCTGGAAACCCAAAAAGGCTAAAATCTCCAGATTAACTTCAAACTCAAAATCTCTTCAGCAAATCTTTTCTAAATGCTATTTGTCACAAGTTTCTCTTCTGTTCAGATTCCAAAATCTCATCCTAAATCCCAGAATTCGAAATCAATTGAAATTCAGATTTCAATTACCCTAAAATACCCTATATTCAGTTCATATCAAAAATCATCCGAACATTTCAAATTTTATCTTCAATCTGTGCCAAATCATTTGTGGAATTAAGTTTGCCAAATCAACAGAATCAATTTCAGATTTAACCTTCCAAAACTCCAGATTTACAAAACAGTCCCAAAACTCAAGATTTGAAATTGCAGTTTAGTCCAATTCGACCAGAGGACTTAGCCGTTTTCGACCAGAGCTTGCCGTGCCTGTGCACCGTGGCTGTTCGTCGCCGGTGAGGCTTCGCCGCACTAGTGACCGTGCATGCTTGTGTGTACGTGTCCTTGCTTCAGCCCTACCGTGGCAACGCCGTGGCAGCGCCGTTGAACAGCATGTGCTCCTGCGCGCGACCAGCAGCCTTTTGTCAGCAACTCCCCGCCACGTTGCTTTGCCGCGCCAGTTGCTGTCACCACCGCTTGCTTCAGCTTTGCAAAGTCCCGATGAACCGACATGGTGATCAGCTGCAGACTTGTCGCCGTCGCAATCACCGCTCCTTGCTGTGTCTTCGCCGCTGATGTTCAGTACGCAACCAATCTCATCACCGGCTGCTAATCACTTCGCTGCTCCCTCCTTGCAAGTTGCGCTTGGCCTATTTAAACACTACTGTACCCCCCAGCAACTCCTTTCCTTCACTGGAAATCAGCTAAGTCTCGAAATTCTCCTGTCTTGGTCTTCTTCTCCGGCGAGCCGTCAAGGAGCCTCACGGTGCCAGCACAATTCACAGCATCTCCTGTCAAATTAACAGCATCAGTGAGTTCCCCTCATCTCCCTCATCGTGCCGTACCATTTAATTGAGTCATATTGCATCCAGTCGCCGGTGATCGCCGGAATTCCCGATTGCCCTGTTCCGGCAATGCTGGCCGATCTACCCCGAATTAATCTTTGAATCTGTGAAACAAAATGATCAGTGACTCATTTCCAGCAAGCCTATGCATCCAGATCTCCAGATTGAGCTCAAATCGAAGGTTTCCTCAAATTTGAGCTCCACCAGTCACCGGCGATCGTCGCCAGGCTTCTCCGGCCATCCTCCGGGCCATCTAATTGTACCAGAAGCTTCCTTATATCTCCTAGATGCTCTCCAAGCTTGGAATCGAGTTCTTTCGGCCTGTATCAAAAAGCCCCAAATCTCATGTCATCTTCTCCGGCGCAGTTCACCGGAAATCCTTTCCCGGCCGTTTCAGTTTCATCCACTTTGTCATTCAGGTGTGCCCCAACTTCCTGAGCATATTTGTCTTCTAGCTCGATCTCTGAAACTGCCCAGAATTCAAGTTATAGCCATGCCAAAATCTTGTCCAGAACTGCTCCAGTGCAACTAGTTCACCTCAGTTCATCACTGAATTTCATCACCTTCTAGCCATTTTCTGCCCTAGATCCTGTTGAATGATTTGTTCCTGTTATCATTGCCTACCTCCCAGACAAAGTGGTGCATCAGTTGGAGCTCTAGATCAAAAGTTATGCCAAGCCCTAGTTTCTGGCCATGTCAAGATCAATGCCAGACTATGTCAGTCAGTGGCATTAGCCCTTTTCACTCCCTTCCAGATGCGCATTTTGGGCATAACTTTGTCCCTTAGATTCCTGAGGTTGTGATCAACATTTTCTTCTTCTATCACAACTTGATTTGAGCCCTTGAATTATATTTGCCGCTAAACCCTAGTTTTTGACACTATTCCAGTGCATGCCAGCCAATGGCATTGGCCCTGTTTACCCACTTCTGATTGTGCATTTTGAAAGCCACTTTGTCCATTGAATTTGTAGAGTTATGATCTACATTTTCTTCTACTGTCATAACTTGAGATAAGCTCTCTAGTTTTCCCTGAAGTTATGTCAGAATCTTGATCTGAATGTCAATCTGCTGACATTCGCTGTTCTTGATCAAACCAGCCTCAAACTGATGTTCTTATTGTAACCTTGAGATCCTAAGAGCATCTAACATCCATCCTTAGCCAAATCCTTAAAACCCTAGAACTCAACTTAGTTCAGCTTGTAATCTCAATTATCTCCAGTATCGTTCAGTCACTCTTGTAAAGCATATCTGCATATAGATCCTTAAACATCTTAATATATAAGTAATATTTGTGTGTATTGTTTGGTTTGTCATCGAGCAGATCTAGAAGCCGAGATCGAGGACTTCGCTGTTGAACCGTCATCAACTGCTGTTTCTTACGACGCGGAAGGCAAGTCATATCCTTGGTCATCTTGAACCTATATTTTAAATGTTGCTATAATATAACCTTGAATATAGGCAATATTGCATGTGAAAGATTGAGAATGGTTGATTTATGAATTGGCAGTACTGGACTGGTTATCTGTGAAATGTGAAATAAGCAAGTTTTGAGCCATGAACTATTATATGTAGTTATATATTTATATTCATGAAATAAAACCCTAGCCGTGACCAGAAAAATGGTGTGGATGGCTGTAGCACTGGAGGTGCTAGACTGCAAAGGAATGCAGGCACTGAAGGTGCAGGGTTGTGGATGGTCTGGTCACTGGCATATAAGGACTAGAACCTTGTGTTGTGCGTCTAGTGGCATGAACAACGTGCTAACCGCAAACCTGGTATGGGACAGGCCTGAACAAGTACTTATGTGGATCGTACATGAAACCCCTGCATGAGTTGTGTTGTAATGATTGACTTGGAGGCTGACTCCCATTATCACTGAAGGTGATCTGGTATTTGACCCAGTAATGGGAAAATGAGGTGGGGTGGAGGTTATGATACAGCCTACCACAACTGTGTTTCGCTGAGAGCCACAGGGTCAGGGGTGAATTGTAAGTGATGCATAACAAAAGTTCTTGTTATCTCCACCTTGCCACTCACACATGGTTGTGAGGAGGGGTCTAATCATTTTGATAGGATGGGCTTGAAAGTGGAATATCTTGCGGGTAAATTGGTACCTCTCTGCAGAGTTAAAAACGTATTCGAATACTCCGAGCTCCCGGGTTTTATAGGAGTCTGCTGCGGTGGATTAAATCCACGGGGTGTGACACAAGTATTATTTTCTAAATAAAATATGTTTTAATCAAGATTACCCAAATGACATGTGTTGTCATGATAAGGAGTGCTGCCGTGGGCTGTCGTGTGTCGACGTGTCGCGGTAGTGCTATAATCTAGTGAACATGAATGATGATGTTATATTATGAAAGGTGCTACCATGGAATGAGGTGTGAAAGAAAAAGATTATTTTATAAACATCCATAATTGTTGACTAGTATAGGTTCATGTCATCATTACTATATGTATCTACTCTTACCTATGACTTGCTGAGTACGTAAGTGCTCACTGTTGCAACCTACAAATCAATAGACGGAGCGATCAACAATCAAGATGAAGGCGTGGAGAACTTATTGGATCCAGAAGGAGGAGCGTCAGTCCCGTCATTTCCCTGATGTGTGTTGTTCTGCTGTCCACTTCTCTTTTGTGGGTGGGTCACCTACCTTCTGCTGTGTAGATGTTATTTTGCTAAACCATGTATGCCGTGAAGGCATTATAATCTCCTTATGTAATATCGAGGCCAGCAGGCCACACTGCATATTATTTTGTAAGTTACTCTGTTGCAATGTGATATACTCCTGTGCTTGACTTATCCTGGGACGTCAAGGGTATGTGTATGCTATGCATATATGGGGCTAGCTGCAGCGAGCTAGGTCTCTACAGGAGTAGTCGTGGTCCCAGTCTCGGGGCGCGACATCCTCCTGATGGCAGATCACAACATCATCGAGATTGAGAGTGATGAAGAGGAAGTTGTCGAACAAGGGCCTCAAACAATTGAAGACCTATCTCCCTCAAAGAAGAAGCCCAAGGTTGACGAAGGATCTTCCAGTGGAACATAGGTGAAGAACGTAGCAAGTCTCTTTCTTCCTTCAGTTCCTTTGACTCTCCCCGTTCACGCATCTCGGCAAGTTAGGCCTTTAACCTTGGAGAGGAATTCTTCTCAACTCTCTCCTTTTCCCTCCAATTCTCCCATCCTTTTGGGTGATCGATATTCTGGTCGGCAAGCGGTGACTATCCCTCGATCAGATGATTGCCATATTGGGTTGGCGAAGCAATCTTCTGATGGGAAGGTTGCACTTCCACCATCTGATGATCCTCCTCCCAAGATGGGTATATCAACGGGTTATGCACTGGGACAGGTAACAATTCTTCTCCCCTTTTGCTGATAATTATAGTTAGTACGACTAACTTTTGCAAAATGCAGGAGGTTGGAGGCTCCAGCGATCAGCCTTCTGCTGCTCCATCTCTTCCTTCCGGACAGACTCTTCTGGAGGAGAAGAATGCCCTGGAGAAGAAGACCGAGGAGATGGCCTCGAAGATTCTGCGTCTAGCAGAATGTCTTGATCGATCCCGGGAAGAGGCGCACCATTTCCATCGAGAGAGGGACCACGCTCAGCAACAGCGAGAACTCTCTGACTTGATTAGGGACAATAGTGCGTCTGTTGTTAGGGACGATGTAGATAGACTTAGGGTAGTTGCTAGTTCCCCGGGGGTTGCCAGTGTAGATCCTGCTGACAATGACATGTCCCTTGGGGAACTTTGTAAACTTCTTTCGGAGCAAGTCGACGTTTTGATCGACTGTATGCCTTTTGTATGTAAAGAATGTAAGAAATAAAAGTTTCTTATTTCTCATGAATATTCTTCACATCTTCTGTGCGAAAATATGGCCATAAACTTTATGTTCGCGACCACTCATACACAGGAAACTTTAGTTCTGCGATCAGAATCATGCTTCCAAAAGCATCGCGACCTGCCCTGATACCGCGATCAGTTTTAGGGCCGCGGTTAGAACTGAATTGCGACCAGAGTTGGAACTCGGTCAGACTGTCACTCCGATTAGAATCGAAGTTTAGTCTAAAATATGGTTTCGATCAAACCATAACCCAATTAAACATATACCAGTACGTTAAAAATTGAGTTGCAAAGCATTTCCATAAAAAATGTTCAAAGCATACAAAGGAAAAATATCTTTTGAAAAGTACTGAAAATTTTTCAATCCTTTTGCACTTTCAGTTTCCGAAACAAAGAAATCTTTTTGTTTCAGATCCGATGCATGAACACTTTATTGGGTCCGCCAGAGGCAGTATCCATTATGGGAAATGAATAAAGCATTCAATGGAACGTTTGAAATGAAACGTTTACTCACATTAATGCGCCGCCTTGGGTCTATAAAAAGAGCAGATGTCTTCTCAAAGAAGCCACACAGCCAAAAACCCTCATCGTTCCCGCCGCACAAAACCCTCATTTTCTTCAGCCTTCGTCTTCCTAAAATCGCCAACTTTTCCTTTGATTCTCCACCAAAAATGGCATCCTGCAGCCGATCCATTCACCACTCTGAGGAGAGCCTAGTGGAATTGGAGAAGGAGGAGATCCTTCCTCCGCGGTTGCTCATCAACTGGCGGCCCGCGGAGAAGGACCAAGAAACCCCAACCGTCCAAGAGGGCGAGTTGGTGGTTTTTGAAGAGTACTTGCGCTGTGGGTTCCGATTCCCTGAGAGTCGGTTCCTCAAAGATGTCCTTGAGCATTATGGGTGGGAATTGATTAACCTCCATCCCAACGCGATACTGATCCTTGCGGTGTTCCAGCATCTCTGTGAGGCGTTCGTCGGAGTGTATCCCAGTGTGGATCTTTTCCGGCGATTCTACTTCTCAGCGTGGTCGAAGAGTACCAACGCCGCCGGATGCATCTACTACCGGTTGAGGGATAAAAAGGAGTATCCCTCCCCACCCCTGCGAGACTCTGTGCACGGGTGGCACCAAAGGTGCTTTTACTGCTCTCCACCATCCGAGAGCAGCCTGTGGTTTGAAAACTCACGACCAGAGAAGTCGAGCGAGTTGGATGCTCCCCCGGCGATGAACTTGGAGCTTCCGAAGCATGCCGAGGTGATCCTTCACTTGGTCAATCAAGGGTTGACAGCTCGAGATGTCATCCGAGACTTTGTGAAGAATCGGGTGAGTCCTCTGCGCGAAAGGGCTCATCCGGCATAGGAGATTAGGTCCATGGCGGACAACACCTTGGACTATAGTAAAGGTATTTATTTCTTTGGCGCTGAGCTTTGCCATTCTTGAATTGCGCAAATTCTGACTCGAATTTGGGAACAGTCCTGTCTTCATCTGAAATTGAGAGGCGGACCAACTCCCTTCTTAGGGCCTACAATGCCAATGTAGAGGGCCCTAAGGGATCGCCTCGCCCACAGAGCCTGATTCATGCCGGCGACGACCTTAAACAGGAGCGCCGAAAGGTACATTCTCTATCTGGCCTCCATTTTTCAGGTCTTATACATGTCCAGCGCTAAACAATTCCATCGGAAATGTGAATCAGCTCCTAGGAAGGTTCGTCGAGACGACTTTCCCGAGTGAGAACGTCGGCTCTCTTGGGAAGCCAATGGTGAAGAATGTGAAGAAGGTCTCCCAAAGACCCAGGACAAAGAGTCCTGCCCCCAAGAAGGCCAGGCCAAATCCCAGAGAGGGGTCTTCACGGAGCATTCCTCCTACCGCAAGAAAGACGGCGGTAAGATATCACATTCCTTCTGTTTTACCAGGCGCAGATTGGAATCACTTCTTCGTCGTACAGGGAGAGGGGAGCGAGGAGGAAGAGGATGATGTTCCTCTGGTCATTCGGAGGAGGAAGATCGCGGACCTCCCATCCGGCGATGCTCCAAACTGCCCCGCAGAGACCACTGCTACCGAAGAGGTGGTCGTGGCAGATCCTGCCACCGCAGAAAATCTGGGGATCGCGGATGACCTCCCAGTTCCTGAAGCCCCCGAGGCTACAGGGTTGATTGTCTCTGCTTCCCTAGTCGAAAGGACGACCTCGGTAAGGATTCCTTACGGTCATACTTTCTTCAATTCCTTCTGTATATTTTGACAAGTCAATGTTTATACAGGGAGAAGAGCTTCTCCCGGTGACTACCGCGAGTCCTAGGGAGAGAAATACTTCTCCTCCGCAGACAGGAGCGGAGGTGGTTGTTCAAGATCCTGCGGCGGTTACACATGAGGTACCGGCTACAGGATCACAAGAGACAGCGAGATCCTTGGATGGGTCATCGCCAATGGGATCAACTGCCCAGGTAACGATCCTTCTTGTCAGCCTTTATTTTTCCCTTGAAAAATGTTCATAGGGGAAGACACACAGGGAAGGGGGCCTTTGTTTTCCAAGCGTAAGATCAGGGCGGACGATACTCGTCCCCGCGCTCAAGAAGAACCTTCTCAGAGATCCCAAAAGCTAGTGGGATTTCACTTAAGGTAAGAACCTTCATCCTAGTTGTATCAGAAATGATGGTCACGAATCGTTACCATTTGATTTTTCTTTTCCTCCATTAGACGGAAAGAAATAGCACCCAGTCCTCCAACCGCTTCGGGAAGGGTTGAAGTCACTGCTGGTGCAGGAGCCCCCAATGAGGAGCGCTCCACCCGCTCGGCCCAGGAAGTCGTCCGAGTCACGGGGGGAGAAACAAATACGAGGACCCAGTCGCAGTCGCCGGCGACTGGAAGCAATACTCAGCAGGCACTTCCTCCTACTGTCCCTGCTGTAAGCACTTCCGGGCCTTCGACAAATCTTCCAATTAGTCCGGAAGATGCCTCTCTGCAGAAATTCATGAGGGTATGATGAATCCCTTTCTGGATGTCCTGAATTACACATAGGACACTTTTCACTCCCTTTTTTGCATCACAGGAATTATCCCGGATGATGGCCCAGTCACGTGCCACGGCGGCGAGCATGGTGACCATACAAAGAGAACGAGACAGCTTGCGCAAGTAAGGATCATCATTCTTCAATTTATAGATGTATAAATTGGTTACGACCATTCCTTCTGTTTTATTACAGGAAGGTGGCATTGCAGGGCAAGGAAATGGCCACAATGAAGCTCCATTCGCTCTCAGTGATAAGGAACCAAGAGATCGAAAATAACAGACTACGGTCGCAACTTGCTGGTAAGTCACCTCCTGAGCTAGGAAGACTTGTCTTAGCAATATGTGAGTAACCTTTTCCCTTGTTGCAGCGCAAGCAGGTCAAATAAAAAAGCTCAGTGCGGATAATAAACTCTTCCAGGATTCTATCGAAGACTCCACAAGGGCAATTGGGAAGCTGAGCCGTTCAGTCTTTGAAAAGCTGAAGGCGGTGGCTTACCTTCTGAAGGCTGATGTGGTCGAAACCACCCGAGACGATCTCAGCCAAGAAGACTGGGCTGCCCTAGTTATAGCTCAAGCAGAGTCACTTCTCGAGTATCTCCCTGAGGATACACAGCGAAGAGAAGAGGTGATCAGAACCAGAGTTCGGTCAGCTGCTTCTGGTATCCTAAGCCGGATTCAACTCCACCATGGCCCAGATGCAGATTTGAATCCACTGGTGGGACCGGTTGAGATCGAGAGTGAAGTGCTGCTCGATGCCGTCATGGAGGAGGTCAAGCCCTTCGTAGACAGGCTCCTAACTGAGCTGGGGATCGAATGATCCTTATTTTTGTATCCAAACAATTGTGTATAATGCAATGTATGTAAAAAACCATTTTTGACAGAGTACATATTTTGCAATTTTATATTATGAGTTCCATACTATAAGCACATCCCCCCTAGCCGCCGCCTCTGCTTATGAATACTGAAGCCTTAGTGTTATAAGCAGAGGAGAAAACATAAGCGTAACGACCAGGGGTGTGCATTTGAAACCAACGATCAGGATCAATGTAACGTCTAATCTTATTGCGAACTGGTAGCCACTCAGATGACCAAGGACTTGCCAGATAGCCCCGTATGCGCTGAGAAACGGCTTATTTAGTAGTGACTTATCTGGAAGTGGCCATGAGATCAACCAGCGAATCCGATTAGATTGTTGTAATGATCTGACTGCCGGCGGTCAGCCCCAGGTCGAATGCATATGATACGGGCTTAAAGAGAAAAACTCATTGTATGAAAGCAAAACATATTTTATTTTATGAAAAGATGCTAATTGAACAGGAAAAAAGGGATTGGAATACTTACACGTAAAACTTGCGAAGTTGATCGATGTTCCAAGTATTGGACAAAATCCGCCCATCCTCCATAGCTAATCGAGCCGATCCTGTTCGCGGCACTGAGACAACAGTATAAGGACCTTCCCATTTTGGGGAGAATTTGTTGCGATTAGACTGGTCTTGAATTTTTCGTAAAACCAAGTCGCCCACGTTGAGATCACGTGGTCGCACCTTTTTACTGTGATACCTGCGTAAAGTCTGCAAGTATGCTGCGGATTTAACCATGGTGCGATCACGCCGTTCTTCTAAGAGGATGAGATCTTGCGCCTGTTGTTCGGACTGATTAACCTGTTCGAATTGATCTGTCCGAACAGAACCAATACTTACTTCCATAGGCAATACAGCCTCGGCCCCATAGACCAAATGGAAGGGCGTCTCGCCGGTGGCTCGACTAGAAGTAGTCCGTAATGCCCATAGAACGGTATAGAGCTCGTCTGCCCAAGCCTCCGAGCGGGTCTTAAGGCGATCAAAGACGCGCTTTTTAATGCCTTGCAGTATTTGCCCATTGGCTCATTCTACGGCACCATTGCTTTGTGGATGTGCCACAGAAGCAAAGCACACCTTGGTCCCAACCTGTTCGCAGTAGTCCAGGAAAAGACCGCTGGCGAACTGAGAACCATTGTCTGTGATGAGACGGTTTGCAACACCAAATCGTGCCACAATGTTCTTATGGAAGAACATTTGTGCGGCTGATGCGGTAATGTTTCGTACTGGTTCGGCCTCAATCCACTTTGTAAATGTGTCAATGGCTACGAACAGAAACTTGTACCCATTGGCCGCTTGTGGCATCGGACCGACGATATCCATCCCCCAGACCGCGAATGGCCATGCGAGAGGAATGGTTTGCAACGCATAGGCAGGTTGATGAACTTGTCTTGCGTGGAACTGACACTGGGGACACGTCTTGACCATATGTTTGGCATCATCAAGTGCCGAAGGCCAGAAGAATCCTTGTCGAAAAGCCTTTCCGACTAGTGTCCGATATGACGCGTGCGCACCGCATACACCGTCATGTATTTCTTTCAAGAGGGATTTTCCTTCCTCCTGAGATATACAACGCATGAATACTCCTTGAGTACCCTTTCTGTACAGAATCCCATCTATGAGTTTGTACAGACGCGCTTTTCGAATTAACCGATCACTTTCGGCTTCGTCCTCGGGTAGGGTCCCATGTTCAAGATAGACCCTCAATGGATGAGTCCAATCTTGTTCCTGACCGAGGTTGGTAACGAAGGCTATTACCGGATCATCCTCGATCGAAGTCATGATCGAAGGACGGTCCAAGTGTTCAATGAACAGTCCTGCCGGAGCGGATGAGCGTGAGGACCCAATTTTGGATATTTGGTCTGCGAGAATATTGTCCTTTCGCGGGATGTATTGGACTTCGAAATGACTGAAGTGTTTTTCCAATCTCCTCACTTCCCCCAGGTAAAGAGCCATTGTCTCATCGGAGGTGCTATACTCCTTGTTTACCTGGTTTACGACCAGTTGTGAGTCTCTCCTCACCACTAATCGACGGACTCCGAGGAATTTTGCTGCCCGGAGCCCTGCAAGAAGACCTTCATACTCTGCTGCATTGTTAGTAGCAACAAAGTGTAGTTGAATGACATACTTAAGCTATTCGCCCTGGGGCGTAACTAAGACTACTCCAACCCCCGAGTGTTGAAAACTACGGGAGCCGTCAAAGTACATTGTCCAGTAATCGGGGCACTCCAGTTCCTCTGCCAACTGCACGGGTGGCTCAGGGCTAGTCCATTCGACCACAAAGTCGGCCAAAACCTGAGACTTAACCGTCGTGCGGGGCGTGAAATGAATCTCGAAGGCACCGAGTTCGACCGCCCATTTGGCGATTCGACCAGATTTCTCTGGGTTTCGGACAATATCCCCCAAAGGAAAAGAGGAGGGTACTGTGATCTTGTGCGCTTGAAAGTAATGTCGTAGCTTACGGGAAGCCATCAGTAGTGCGTAAAGTATCTTCTGGACCTCAGGGTAGCGCTCCTTAGGACCATGAAGTACCTCGCTCACATAGTAGATGGGTCTATGTATTTGACGAGGATTGACACCCGGGTCATTTCTAATAAACTTTTTGTTCAAGACAAGTTCGAACCAGACATGTATCTGGTGATGCGAACTCAAGCTATTCTGAGGGGCATCACCATGAGGTCGCAAGCTTTACGCGATCAGGTCGCAAGCTTTACGCGATCAGGTCGCAGCTTTACGCGGTCAGATCGTAAGCCTTGCGCGGTCAGAAGTTCGTAGGCTATACGCGAACTACACATTCGGGATATTGCGCGGTCAGCCAATATCCCGCGGTCAGAACATCTGCCGATCAGGATACTTGGGATCTATCTATTTCGGTTGCCCGTACAACAGGATATTCTAAGTATCCCGAAGATTCCTACACGTGGAGAATCAACCGTCAGAAGGTTAACACATAAAGTTATCCGTGAATAACACGTGTTTAACCTGCGTGGAGGTTAAGAGCAGTTCCAAAAAACCGCATCCAACCGTCCGTGCAACCGTTTGATGCAGTTTCCTCTACATGGCACCCTTTCAAACAGTACAAAAGGATGGCATGGAGCATCAAGGAGGGGGGGGATCATCCGAAACATCAACCGAGAGATCGGAAGATCAAAAAACCCAAAATCATCCAAGTTAGCCAAGTCTACGGCACACCTCATATAGCATTTTAGTAAGCCTTCTTTGGCTTATCCTTGTACACTCTTACAGGGAAAATCCTCGCCTGTGAGGACTTTTCCCTCCATTTGTAAATCTTTTACCACACTTAGTGAAATCTCAACAGGACGTAGGGCTTTTACTCCCACCATCGAGGGCCCGAACCTGTCTAAACTCTCTGTGTTCCTGTTCACCATTGTTCAGCATACCTTCCCGAAGGGTCATCTTGAAAGGTCTCACAATTACAAATTCTGCATAAGTTCGGCTGAGGACTCCGAGTCCGAATCGTCGACAGCTGGCGCCCACCGTGGGGCCTTTCTCAAGGCGTCCTAATTGAAATTCGGAGGTTCGCCGAAACATGGCTGGAGCATATGATTCCGAGAACGATTTCGATCTCGAGGATTATGCCCATATACCCATGCCTTCTCCAAGCGATCCTGTTCCGATGGAAGAGGTCGAAGGCCAGAATCTTCCACAGGTTGAATCATCTCCCCAAGTCATGTTAATCGACCAGGAGGTAACTGGCACAAGGTCAGAACCCACAGAGGTTCTTAATGTGCTAGGTGATGAATCCGGCCCGTCATACGATCCCGCTGAGGGAAAATATGATGGTGACCCTGAAGTTAGCCCAGGAAGGTTCGACCCTGATAACCTCCACCGTCTCTTTGATTTCGAGTCTGACTCGGAACAAACCGAGATGTTCTCCCCATCGGCGACCTCTCTCCCAAGGCAGTTTGCTGCTTTGTCGGAGGAAACTCCCGATCAACAGGCTGCCAGGGAAGAACAAGATCGCAAACAGAAGGAGGAGCAAGATCTCGAGCAACAGAACAACGAACTACGCAGAACTGCCCTAGAGGCTCTTCAAGATGCGCAGGCTCGTTACGATGCTGCCCGAGTTCTTCTCGACGGTCGCGTGGTCGTAGACGTGACCAGACTCCTTCCTTACCACCGGAGCATTTCCCAGTGGACGAAGAAACAGTAACACCTGGTGCCCCTAGGAGAAGTACCCATGGTCGACTGCGATCTATCGCGGAGGTCATGCGTAATTTTCCTCCTACGGTCACGGATGCGCAGAGACCGGCCTTTTTCAGGATCCTGGCGGAAAGACTGGACGAGGTCGCATCCGAGGCGACACCAACAACCTCTTCCCGCTCAGTGACACATCCCCGTGAACGAGATGGTCCTCATTTTGGCTCTGGCCGATGGAGTTACCCGCTACCTCTACCGTCCCGACAGGACAAATATCGGCGAATGCAGGACTCTCGTAGTAGGGATCGAGTTCCCGTTCACTCTCGTTTGGGACCCCGAGTAACCTCGCCATTAAGTGAGTTTGCTCGAAACCCGACCGAAAGTTGCAGGACGGTTCACGGTCCTTACGTTGGTTGCAAAGCTTTATCGCCTGGCCTACGAGCAGTCGTTTGGCCCGATAAGTTTCAACCAGGGGCCATTGAGAGGTTTGATGGAACTCAAAACCCATCTGAGTTCCTTCAGATCTACATTACTGCCATCCAAGCAGCAGGAGGCGATGACAAGGTCATGGCCAACTACCTGCCAACAGTCCTCGCAGGACCGGCTAGAACCTGGTTGTTCAATCAGCCTGAGGGTTCTATCTATAATTGGGAAATGCTATGCGATGCCATCCTCAGCAATTTCCAAAACTGTTACCAAAAGCCGGGTAAGGAGGACGACTTGCATAGACTGCGGCAAACTTCGACCGAAACGCTTCTGCAGTTTGTCAAGAGGTTTGTCGGGGTAAGAAATACCATCCTGAACATATCTGATGGCTCCGTAATCAGGGCATTTAAGCATGCCGTTCGATACCGGAGATTCACTGAAGACTTGCTTATCCACCCTCCTCGATCAGTGGCCGATCTGTTCGATATGGCTGATCGATACTCCGATGCAGCCGAGGCAGTCGAATGGAACCGAATGATTGATAAGGGGGACCTACCGCCCCAACTAGGCTTCAAGGACGCCAAGAAAGAAGATTCAAGCAAAAAGCCGGAGTCTTCACCGGGTGGGAAGTCAAAAAAGTCGAAGAGGAACCGCTCTGGACAGTACCGTGAGGTCGCAGTCGCGGAGAAACCACCTTCGACCAAAGGTAATAAGTCTTCTTTTAAAAGTAAAACTGCTTTTGGCGGCCGGGATTCCGACCAGCCAGAAAAATCAACTAATCCGCAGGAGGGCAAGAGGTGGTGTCCACTCCACAACTCCGCAGGCCACGACCTCAAAAACTGCAGGAGTTGGTTGAAACAGCTGGATGATTTCTACCAAGGAGCTGGGCCAATGCCAACCTTACCGCCTAAAGAGCAGGCGTGCGGGGTTAGAGACGTCGATGGAGACGAAGAAATGGCTTACCAGGTACCTCAAAATCATGTTAATGTCATTTTCGGAGGTTCCTCCTCTTTCGTTTCCAAAAGGCAGTTTAAAACTTTTTGCCGAGAGGTTAACCAAACGGAGACATCCCTCGGCGAACCTCAATATCCCCGTTGGTCGGATATGCCTTTGACGTTCGATCGCACTGACTGTCCTGTGGGGCTAACTCGACCATTGAGGCTACCTCTGGTTATTACCCCAATCATCAGTAACGCGAGAGTCGAAAGGGTCCTGATTGATGGGGGAAGTTCCCTTGATCTTTTATTGGTCAAGACACTCGACGAGATGCAAATTCCTCGTTCGAAGATCAAGCCCATAATCCATCCGTTTTATGGGATAATCCCAGGCCCCTCCATGATGCCATTGGGACAAGTGGTCCTCCCGGTCACTCTGGGAGAACCAGATAACTTCCGAACAGAATTGGTTACTTTCGATGTAATCGATTGTGATTCAGCTTATAATGCAATATTTGGCAGGCCGACTCTTGCTAAGTTCATGATGGCAACGCACTATGCTTATCAGTGCGGGAAATTGCCTGGCCCCAAAGGTGTCATTTCGGTCCGAGGAAGTCGCAACGTGGCGCTCACGTGCGACCGGCTATCTTTAGAGATGGTCGATCAACTTCCCCTCCGGGACGCTCAGGTCGCCACCGTCGCCACCGATGCGATCAGGGCTGCTCCTCGACCAGATGAGAAACTCAAACAAGTTCCCTTGTACCCAGATGACCCATCCAAGACAATTCGGGTTGGGTCAGCCCTGGATGACAAATAGGAACTCGACCTCGTTGCTTTCCTCCGGGCTAACGCAGACGTGTTGGCGTGGAAACCGTTCGACATGCCCGGTGTCCCAAGGGAAGTAATTGAGCACAGGTTAGCAATTCGACCTGGACAATGACCAATAAAGCAAAAGCTCAGGCGTTTTGCCACCAACCGACAGGAAGCCATCCGAGAAGAGTTAGACAAACTCTTACAAGCCGGGTTTATACGCGAAGTGAATCACCCGGACTGGCTCGCCAATCCGGTCATGGTCCGCAAGTCAAATGGCAAGTGGCGCATGTGCGTCGACTATACTAGCCTCAACAGTGCCTGTCCGAAGGATGACTTTCCCCTTCCCCGCATCGACCAGCTGGTTGACTCCACTGCGGGTTGCGAACTGATGAGTTTTTTGGATGCCTACTCAGGATATCATCAAATTAGCATGGCAGAAGACGATGAAGAGAAAACTGCCTTCATCACCCCGTTCGGCACATACTGCTACGTCAGAATGCCGTTCGGTCTCAAGAACGCTGGTTCCACGTACCAGCACTTGATGCAAAAGACATTTCTTTCCCAGATAGGGCGTAATCTCGAAGCATATGTAGACGACTTGGTTGTAAAGAGCACCAAAAGATTATCTCATTTGGACGATCTTGCTGAAACCTTCTGTAACTTGAATCACTTTGGAATAAAATTGAACCCGGAGAAATGTTCTTTCGGGGTTTCTTCAGGGAAGCTTCTTGGTTTCCTTGTGTGTTCCAGGGGCATTGAGGTTAATCCTGAGAAAATCAGAGCTATTGAACAAATGAGGTCGCCCTCGACCATGAAGGATGTTCAACGCCTGGCTGGTCGCATGGCGGCTTTTAGTCGCTTTATATCGCGATTAGGCGAAAGCGGACTACCTTTCTTTAAAGCCTTGCGGAAACATCATAACTTCACGTGGTCCGATGAGGCCGAAAAAGCGTTTCAGAAGGTAAAAACGTATCTTTCCAGTCCGCCAGTATTGGTGTCTCCTGAAAAGGAAGAACCATTACTTTTGTATTTGGCGGCCACCCCACACGCGGTCAACGCAGTTCTGATCGCGGAAAGGGAAGGAGTACACAGACCTGTCTACTATGTGAGCGAAGTACTTCATGGTCCTAAGGAGCGCTACCCTGAGGTCCAGAAGATACTTTACGCGCTACTGATGGCTTCCCGTAAGCTACGACATTACTTTCAAGCACACAAGATCACAGTACCCTCCTCTTTTCCTTTAGGGGATATTGTCCGAAATCCAGAAAAATCTGGTCGAATCGCCAAATGGGCGGTCGAATTCGGTGCCTTCGAGATCCATTTCACCCCTCGCACGGCGGTTAAGTCTCAGGTTTTGGCCGACTTTGTGGTCGAATGGACCAACCCTGAGCCACCCGTGCAGTTGGCAAAGGAACTGGAGTACCCCGATTATTGGACAATGTACTTTGACGGCTCCCGTAGTTTTCAACACTCGGGGGCTGGAGTGGTCTTAGTTACGCCTCAGGGCGAACAGCTTAAGTATGTTATTCAACTACACTTTGTTGCCACCAACAATGCAGCAGAGTATGAAGGTCTTCTTGCAGGGCTCCGGGCAGCAAAATTCCTCGGAGTCCGTCGATTAGTGGTGAGGGGGGACTCACAGCTAGTCGTAAACCAGGTAAACAAGGAGTACAACACCTCCGATGAGACAATGGCTCATTACCTGGGGGAAGTGAGGAGATTGGAAAAACACTTCAGTCACTTCGAAGTCCAATACATCCCGCGAAAGGACAATATTCTCGCAGACAAATTATTCAAAATTGGATCCTCACGCTCATCCGCTCCGGCAGGAGTGTTCATTGAACACTTGGACCATCCTTCGATCATGACTTCGGTCGAGGATGATCCGGCAATAGCCTTCATTGCCAACCTCGGTCAGGAACAAGATTGGACTCGTCCATTGAGGGTCTATCTTGCACATGGGACCCTACCCGAGGACGAAACCAAAAGCGATCGATTAATTCGAAAGGCGCGTCTGTACAAACTCATAGATGGGGTTATGTACAGAAAGGGTACTCAAGGAGTATTCATGCGCTGCATATCTCAGGAGGAAGGAAAATCCCTCTTGAAAGAAATACATGACGGTGTATGCGGTGCACACGCGTCATACCGAACACTGGTCGGAAAAATTTTTCGACAGGGATTCTACTGGCCTTCGGCACTCGATGATGCCAAGTTTATGGTCAAGATGTGTCCACAGTGTCAGTTTCATGCAAGACAGGTTCATCAACCTGCTTATGCATTGCAAACTATTCCTCTCGCATGGCCCTTCGCGATCTGGGGAATGGACATCGTCGGTCCTATGCCACAAGCGGTCAATGGGTACAAGTTTCTGTTCGTAGCCATTGACACGTTCACAAAGTGGATTGAGGCCGAACCAGTACGAAATATTACTGCATCAGCTGCACAAAAGTTCTTTCACAAGAACATTGTGGCACGATTTGGTGTTCCAAACCGTCTCATCACAGACAACGGTTCTCAGTTTGCTAGCGGTCTCTTCCTAGACTACTGCGACCAGATTGGGACCAAGGTGTGCTTTTCTTCCTTGGCACATCCACAAAGCAATGGTGCCCTAGAACGGGCCAATGGGCAAGTATTGCAAGGCATCAAAAAACGTGTTTTTGATCGCCTCAAGACCCGCTCGGGGGCTTGGGCAGACGAGCTCTATACTGTTCTATGGGCACTACGGACTACCTCTAGTCGAGCCACCGGTGAGACACCCTTCCATTTGGTCTATGGGGCCGAGGCTGTGTTGCCTATGGAAGTTAGTATTGGATCTGTTCGCACGAATCAATTCGAACAGGTCAATCAATCCGAACAGCGATCGCAAGATCTTATCCTCCTGGAAGAACGGCGTGATCGCGCCCTGATCAAGTCCGCGGTATACTTGCAGGCTCTACGCAAGTATCACAGTAAAAAGGTGCGACCACGTGATCTCATCGTTGGCGACTTGGTTTTACGAAAAATTCAAGACCAGTCTAACCGCAATAAATTCTCCCCAAAGTGGGAAGGGCCATACACTGTCGTCTCAATGCCGCGGCCAGGATCTGCGCGGTTAGCCATGGAGGATGGTCGGATTTTGTCCAATACTTGGAACATCGATCAACTTCGCAAGTTTTACGTGTAAGTATTCCAATCACTTTTTCCCTGTTCAATTAGCATCTTTTCATAAAAAGCATGTCTTGTTTTCATAGAATGAGTGTTTTCTTTAAGCCCAAATTATACAAATTCGACCTGGGGCTGATCGCCGGCGGTTAGGTTACTACAGCATTTTTTAACCGGATTCGCTGGTCGATCTCATGATCACTTCCAGATAAGTCGCTCCTAAATAAGCCGTTTCTCAACGCACACGGGACTATCTGGCTAGTCTTCGGTCATCTGGGTGGCTACCAGTTTGCAATGAGGTTAAAATGTTACTTTAATCTTGACCATCGGCTTGAAGCGCATATCCCTGGTCATCATACTTATGTTTTCCCCTCTGCTTAAAATACTAAGGCTCCAGTATTCACAAAACAGAGGCGGGGGCTAGAGGAATATACTTATAGTATGAAACTTATGATGTGAATATGCACTTTCTTTTGAAAAAAAATATATATATAGTTTTACATACATTGCATTGTAATTACAATTGTTTGGTTACAAAAATAAGGATCATTCGATCCCCAGCTCAGTCAGGAGTTTATCTACTAGGGGCTGGACTTCCTCTATGACTGCATCGAGCAGCTCTTCACTCTCGACCTCAACCGGACCCACCAATGCGTTCAGATCTGCATCTGGGCCATGGTGAAGTCGAACCCGGCTGAGTACGGCTGCTGCGGCTGATCGAACCCTGGTTCTGATCGCCTCTTCGCGTCGCCGTGTATCTCCAGGGAGATACTCAAGCAGTGAATCCACCTAGGCAGTAAGCAGCGATGTCCAGTCATTTATACTGAGGTTGTCTTGCCTCAGTTCTACCACATCGGTCTTCAAAAGATCAGCCACGGCCTTTAGTTTTTCAAAGATCCGGAGGCTCAGTTCTTTGATTGCCCGATCGGTGTGGCGAATCGAGGATTCAAGAATCTCCTTGTCTCGACTGAGCTGCGTAATTCGACCTGCTTGCGCTGTACAGAGAGAGAAGATTATTCGCATATTATGGATTCAAGTCTTCCTAGTCAGGAATCGGCTTACCAGCATTCTCTGATCGAAGTCTGTTGAGTTTAGTTTCTTGTTTCTTAAGCATTGAGACTGAACCGGCCACCTCCTTCTTCAAGAATGCAACCTCTCTGCAACAAAATCAAGGCAGTCACAACCAAGATATACCCATGTTAACCAGAGGGTAATGGTACTCACCTGCGCAAGCTATCGCGTTCTTTTTGAATGGCTTCTGTACTAGCCATCACAACACGCGAATGGCTTGTTAGCCAGGACAATCCCTGTGGTGCCAAAGAAGAAGGTCAAAGGTGTCCTAAGTATAATTCAGGCACGGAAGCAGAGTCTTATTATACCTTCATAAAATTTTGTAAAACGGCATCATTCAGTTCAGCGGGAATCCTCGCTAGAGCCTCCGACGTGCTCACTACAGGGATAATTGGCGGGAGTGCCGGCTGGACGCCACCCCCAGAGGCTACTGGTTGTGACCCGATCACTATACTTGTTTCACCTCCCGCGGTCCGGACGACTTCCTGAACCACGGGAGTAGAGCGCTCTTCATTAGAGGCTCCCTCATCAGCCCTAGTTTCAACCTCCCCAGAGGCGGTTGAAGGGTTAGGCGCTGTCTTCTTTTGCCTAACAGGAAGAATGGGTCAGACAACTTTTATTTAAGATTACTGTCAAGTAAGAGCTCTTACCTTATTTGAAATCCCATTCGTTCCTGGGACTTCTGGGAAAATTCCCCTTGCGAAGGAGAGCCGTCTCCGGTTCTCGCCTTCCTTATGGTAAACAAGGCAGCACCCCCCTGGAAATGTCATGTTATAGGCATATTCTTAGGGAACAGGTAAAAACACATAAAAAGATCTTTACCTGGGCCACCGGACTAACTGGTGGGGCTGCATCTGAAGGCCTTGGCGATTCCAGAGTTGCTGGAACCATCATAGCTGGCCTTTGTTCATCCACCTCCTCCTCTGTCCGCAGGGGAGGAGGATTTTCCTCCATGGAACCCCCAGTGGTCCCAAGGGGAAGCTCTCCTCCCTGTATATTCATTAACTTGACAAATGTGCAGAAAGAGTCATAGAAGGAACGGCTGAAAAAGATTCCTTACCTTGGTCGTCCCTTCGACCAGGGAAGCAGAGATAATTGACCCTGAAACCTCGGGGGCTTCAGGAATTGGAGGGTTACCCGCGACCACAAGATTTTCGGTGGTCGCAGGATCTTCCACGACCACCTCCTCGGTAGTGGTCTCTGCGGGGCAGCTTGGGGCATCGCTGGATGGAAGATCCGCGATCTTCCTCCTTCGAAGGATCAGAGGAACGTCATCCTCTTCCTCCTCGCTCCCCTCTCCCTGTACGACGAAGAAGTGATTCCATGTCGCGCCTGAAAAAGTAGCAGGAATGCGATATCTTACCGCAGTCTTTCTTGCGGGACGAGGAATGCTTCATGAAGACCCCTCCCCAGGGTTTAGCTTGGTCTTCTTAGGGGCAGGACTCTTTGTCCTGGGTCTCTGAGAGACCTTCTTCACATTCTTCGCCGTCGGCTTCTTCTGAGAGCCGACATTTTCACTTGGGAATGTCGCATCCGCAAACTTCCCTAGGAGCTGGTTCGCAGTCCATTACAAGGGATTAGCACTGGACACACACAAGACCTGCAGAGCCAAAGCTGGATAAGGAAATTACCTTTCGGCGCTCCTGTCTGAGGTCATCACCAGCGTGAATTAAGCTCTGCGGGCGAGGTGATCCCTTAGGGCCCTCTACATCGGAATTGTAGGTCCTAAGGAGGGAGTTGGTCCGCCTTTCAATCTCGGATGAAGGCAGGACTGTTCCCAAACTCAAGTCAGAATTTGTACAATTCAAAAAGGAGAAAGTTCAGCACCAAAGAAATAAATACCTTGACTGTAGTCCAAGGTGCTATCACCCATGGACCTAATCTCCCACGCCGGATGAGCCCTTTCACGCAGAGGACTCACCCGGTTCTTCACGAAGTCTCGAATGATATCTCGAGCCGTCAATCCTTCATTGACCAAGTGAAGAATCACCTTGGCATGCTTCGAAAGCTCCGAGTTCATCGCCGGAGGAATGTCTAACTCGCTCGACTTCTCCGGTCGTGAGTTTTCGAACCATAAACTGCTTTCGGATGGTGGAGAGCAGTAAAACCACCTTTGGTGCCACCCATGCACAGAATCTCGTAGGGGTGGGGAGGGATACTCCTTTTTATCCCTCAGCCGGAAGTAGATGCATCCGGCGGCGTTGGTATTCTTCGACCACGCCGAAAAGTAAAATCGTCGGAAAAGATCCACGCTGGGATATATTCCGACGAAGGCTTCACAAAGGTGCTGGAATACTGCAAGGATCAGCATCGCGTTGGGGTGGAGGTTGATCAGTTCCCACCCGTAATGTTCAAGGACATCCTTAAGGAACCGACTCTCAGGGAATCGGAACCCGCAACGCAGATACTCCTCAAAAACCACCAACTCGCCTTCTTGGACAGGTGGGGTTTCTTGGTCCTTCTCCGCAGGTCGCCAGTTAATGAGCAGCCGCGGAGAAAGGATCTCCTCCTTCTCTAATGCCATCAGGCTCTCCTCAGAATGGTGAATGGATCTGCTCCAGGACGCCATCTTTGGTGTAGAATCAAAGGGGAAGCTGGCGATTTGGGGAAGATGAAGGCTGAAGAAAATGAGGGTTTTGAGCGGCGGGAATAATAAGGGTTTTTAGCTGTGTGGCTTCTTTGAGAAGACATCTGCTCTTTTTATAGACCCAAGGCGACGCATTAATGAGTAAACGGCTCATTTCAAACGTTCCATTGAATGCTTTATTCATTTCCCATAATGGATACTGTCTCTGATGGACCCGATAAAGTACTCAGGCGTCGGATCTGAAACAAAAAGACTTCTTTGTTTTGGAAACTGAAAGCGTAAAAGGACTGAAAAATTTTCAGTACTTTTCAGAGGACGTTTTTCCTTTTTATACTTTGAACATTTTATTCGAAAAAATCATGTAACCTAATTTTTAACGTACTGGAGTGTTTCTAATTGGGTTATGGTTTTATCGAAATCGTGTTTTAGGCTAAAACTTCAATTCTAATCGAAGTGACATCCTGACCGAGTCCCAACTCTGGTCGAACCTTAGTTCTGACCGCGGCTTTGAAACTGATCGCGGAATCAGGGCAGGTCGCGGTGCTTTTTTCTTAAAAGTGATTTTGATCGCAGAACTAAAATTTCCTGTGTATGAATGGTCGCGAACGTAAAGTTCATGGCTATATTTTCGCACAGAAGATGTGGAGAACATTTCATGAGAAATAAAGAACTTTTATTTCTTACATTCTTTACATACAAAAGGGATGCAGTCGATCAAAACATCGACTTGCTCCGAAAGAAGTTTACAAAGTTCCCTAAGGGACATGTTGTTGTCAGTAGGGTCTACACTGACAACCCCCAGGGAACTAGCAACTACCCTAAGTCTATCTATATCGTCCCTAACAACAGACGCACTATTGTCCCTAATCAAGTCAGAGAGTTCTCGCTGTTGCTGAGCGAAGTCCCTCTCTCGACGGAAATGGTGCGCCTCTTCTCGGGATCGATCAAAACATTCTGCTAAACGCAGAATCTTCGAGGCCATCTCCTCGGTCTTCTTCTCCAGGGCATTCTTCTCTTCCAGAAGGGTCTGTCCGGAAGGAAGAGATGGAGCAGCAGAAGGCTGATCGCTGGGGCCTCCTACCTCCTACATTTTTGCAAAAGTCAGTCATACTAACTAAAATTATCAGCAAAAAGGGAGAAGAATTGTTACCTGTCCCGGTGCATAACCCGTTGATACACCCATCTTGGGAGGAAGATCATCATATGGTGGAAGAGCAACCTTCCCAGAAGAAGATTGCTTCGCCAACCCAATACGGCAATCATCTGATCGAGGGATAGTCACCGCTTGCCGACCAGGATGTTGATCACTCAAAAGGATGGGAGAATTGGATGTGAAGGGATCTTTTCCTAAGGATAAAGGCCTAACTTGCCGAGAGGCATGAACGGGGAGGGTCAAAGGAACTGAAGGAAGAAAGAAACTCGCTACGTTCCTCAGTTTTGTTCCACTGGAAGATCCTTCGTCAACCTTGGGTTTCTTCTTTAAGGGAGACAGGACTTCATTCGTTTGAGACCCTTGTTCGACAATTTCCCCTTCATCGCTCTCAATCTCGATGATTTCATGATCTGCCATTGGGAGGGGTATGTGAAAAAGAAGGAGGCAGGATAACAAGAAAAAGACTTAGACGTGAGAGGGAAATTGTAGATCTTTTACATGTCCAGGGGTCTGGTATTTATAGCCACCTGGGTGACGGTTTGCATTCCAGACGCCTCGGGTTTTGTTAAAACACTTACAATTTTACCTCGAGATAAAAACAATTCTACGGCACTATCGTTGCCCGTCACGTAATGTCAGAACTCGTCTTGAAAAACCAACCGTTTTCACTTAGTGCGCCACTAAGTGGAGAAGTTAAAGGGCCGGGGTAAAAATCCAATGCACGGTTTTTAAATTCGAAATAAACACGTCTCTTCGTTTTCTTCGAATTTGGGGGCTAGCTGACGAGGATTGACACCCGGGTCATTTCTAATAAACTTTTGGTTCAAGACAAGTTCGAACCAGACATGTATCTGGTGATGCGAACTCAAGCTATTCTGAGGGGCATCACCATGAGGTCACAAGCTTTACGCGATCAGGTCGCAAGCTTTACGCGATCAGGTCGCAGCTTTACGCGGTCAGACCATAAGCCTTGCGCGGTCAGAAGTTCGTAGGCTATACGCGAACTACACATTCGGGATATTGCGCGGTCAGCCAATATCCCGCGGTCAGAACATCTGCCGATCAGGATACTTGGGATCTATCTATTTCGGTTGCCCGTACAACAGGATATTCTAAGTATCCCGAAGATTCCTACACGTGGAGAATCAACCGTCAGAAGGTTAACACATACAGTTATCCGTGAATAACACGTGTTTAACCTGCGTGGAGGTTAAGAGCAGTTCCAAAAAACCGCATCCAACCGTCCGTGCAACCGTTTGATGCAGTTTCCTCTACATGGCACCCTTTCAAACAGTACAAAAGGATGGCATGGAGCATCAAGGAGGGGGGGGATCATCCGAAACATCAACCGAGAGATCGGAAGATCAAAAAACCCAAAATCATCCAAGTTAGCCAAGTCTACGGCACACCTCATATAGCATTTTAGTAAGCCTTCTTTGGCTTATCCTTGTACACTCTTACAGGGAAAATCCTCGCCTGTGAGGACTTTTCCCTCCATTTGTAAATCTTTTACCACACTTAGTGAAATCTCAACAGGACGTAGGGCTTTTACTCCCACCATCGAGGGCCCGAACCTGTCTAAACTCTCTGTGTTCCTGTTCACCATTGTTCAGCATACCTTCCCGAAGGGTCATCTTGAAAGGTCTCACAATTACAAATTCTGCATAAGTTCGGCTGAGGACTCCGAGTCCGAATCGTCGACAGTATTCCTTCCCTATGTGCGATCAGAACGGCGCTGACCGCGTGCGGTGTGGCCGCCAGGTAAAGAAGCAATGGTTCTCCTTTGTCGGGAGACACCAATACTAGCGGACTGGATAGATATGTTTTTACCTCCTGAAATGCTTTTTCGGCTTCATCTGACCATGTAAAATTATGATGCCTCCGCAAGGCTTTGAAGAAAGGTAATCCCCTTTCGCCTAGTCGTGATATAAAACGACTTAAAGCCGCCATGCGACCAGCCAGGTGTTCAACATCCTTCATGGTTGAGGGCGATCTCATTTGTTCAATAGCCCTGATTTTCTCAGGATTAACTTCAATGCCCCTGGAACACACAAGAAAACCGAGGAGTTTTCCTGAAGAAACTCCGAGAGAACATTTCTCCGTGTTTAATTTTATTCCAAAGCGATTCAAATTACAGAAGGTTTCAGCGAGATCGTCCAAATGAGACAATCTCTTGGTACTTTTTACAACCAAATCGTCTACATATGCTTCGAGATTACGCCCTATCTGGGAAAGAAAGGTCTTTTGCATCAAGCGCTGGTACGTGGAACCTGCGTTCTTGAGACCGAACGGCATTCTGACGTAGCAGTATGTGCCAAACGGGGTGATGAAGGCAGTCTTCTCTTCATCGTCTTCTGCCATGCTAATTTGATGATATCCTGAGTAAGCGTCCAGAAAACTCATCAGTTCGCAACCCGCAGTCGAGTCGACCAGCTGGTCGATGCGGGGAAGGGGAAAGTCATCCTTCGGACAGGCAGCGTTGAGGCTAGTGTAGTCGACGCACATGCGCCACTTGCCATTTGACTTGCGGACCATGACCGGATTGGCGAGCCATTCCGGGTGATCCACTTCGCGGATAAACCCGGCCTGTAGGAGTTTGTCCAACTCCTCTCGGATGGCTTCCTGTCGGTCAGCAGCAAAACGCCTGGGCTTTTGCTTTATTGGTCTTTGTCCAGGTCGAATTGCTAACCTGTGCTCAATTACGTCTGCGTTAGCCCGGAGGAAAGCAACGAGGTCGAGTTCCTATTTGTCATCCAAAGCTGATCCGACCCGAATTGTCTTGGATGGATCATCTGGGTACAAAGGAACTTTTTTGAGTTTTTCATCCGGTCGAGGAGCAGCCTTGATCGCATCGGCGGCGACGGTGGCGACCTGAGCGTCCCGGAGGGGAAGTTGATCGACCATCTCCAAAGATAGCCGGTCGCACATGAATGCCACGTTGCGACTGCCTCGGACCGAGATGACACCTTTGGGGCCAGGCAATTTCCCGCACTGATAAGCATAGTGCGTTGCCATCATGAACTTAGCAAGAGTCGACCTGCCAAAGATTGCATTATAAGCTGAGTCACAATCGATTACATCAAAAGTAACCAATCTTGTCCGAAAGTTGTCTGGTTCTCCCAGAGTGACCGGGAGGACCACTTGTCCCAATGGCATCATGGAGGGGCCTGGGATTATCCCATAAAATGGATGGATTATGGGCTTGATCTTCGAGCGAGGAATTTGCATCTCGTCGAGTGCCTTGACCAATAAAAGATCAAGGGAACTTCCCCCATCAATCAGGACCCTTTCGACTCTCGCGTTACTGATGATTGGGGTAATGACCAGAGGTAGCCTCAATGGTTGGGTTAGCCCCACAAGACAGTCAGCGCGATCGAACGTCAAAGGCATATCCGACCAACGGGGGTATTGAGGTTCACCAAGGGATGTCTCCGTTCGGTTAACCTCTCGGTAGAAGGCTTTAAACTGCCTTTTGGAAACGAAAGAAGAAGAACCCCCAAAAATGACATTAACATGATTCTAAGGTACCTGGTAAGCCATTTCATCTCCGTCGAAGTCTCTAATCCCGCACGCCTGCTCTTTAGGCGGTAAGGTTGGCATTGGCCCAACTCCTTGGTAGAAATCGTCCAATTGTTTCAACCAACTCCTGCAATTTTTGAGGTCGTGGCCTGCGGAGTTGTGGAGTGGACACCACTTCTTGCCCTTCTGCGTATTAGTCGATTTTTCTGGCTGGTCGGAATCCCGACCACCAGAGCCAGTTTTACTTTTAAATGAAGACTTATTACCTTTGGTCGAAGATGGCTTCTCTGCGACTACGACCTCGCGGTACTGTCCAGAGTGGTTCCTCTTCGACTTCTTTGACTTCCCACTCGGTGAAGATTCCGGCTTCTTGCTTGAATCTTCTTTCCTAGCGTCCTTGAAGCCTTGTTGGGGTGGTAGGTCCCCCTTGTCGACCATTCGGTTCCATTCGACCGCTTCGGCTGCATCGGAATATCGATCGGCCATGTCGAACAGATCGGCCACTGATCGAGGAGGGTGGATAAGCAAGTCCTCAGTGAAACTCCGGTATCGAACGGCATGCTTAAATGCCCTGATTACGGAGCCATCAGATATGTTCGGGATGGTATTCCTCACCCCGACAAACCTCTTGACAAACTGCCGAAGTGTTTCGGTTGAAGTTTGCCGCAGCCGATGCAGGTCGTCCTCCTTACCCGGCTTTTGGTAACAATTTTGGAAATTGCTGAGGATGACATCGCATAGCATTTCCCAATTGTAGATGGAACCCTCAGGCTGATTAAACAGCCAGGTTCTAGCCGGTCCTGCGAGGATTGTAGGCAGGTAGTTGGCCATGACTTTGTCATCGCCTCCTGCCGCTTGGATGGCAGTAATATAGATCTGAAGGAACTCGGATGGGTTCTGAGTTCCATCAAACCTCTCAATGGCCCCTGGTCGAAACTTATCGGGCCAAACGACTGCTCGTAGACCAGGCGAAAAAGCTTTACAACCAACATAAGGACCGTGAATCGCCCTGTGACTCTCGGTTGGGTCTCGAGCGACCTCACGCAATGGCGAGGTTACTCGTGGTCCCAAACGAGAGTGAACAGGAACTCGATCCCTACTACGAGAATCCTGCATTCGCCGGTATTTGTCTTGTCAGGACGGTACGGGCGGCGGGTAACTCCGCCGGCCGGAACCAGAATGAGGACCATCTCGCTCACGGGAATGCGTTACCGAGCGGGAGGAGGCCGTTGGGGTCACCTCGGACGCGACCTCATCCAGTCTCTCCTCCAAGATCCTAAAAAAGGCCGGTTTCTGCGCATCCGTGACCATAGGAGGGAAGTTACGCATGACTTCCGCGATGGAACGCAGTCGACCATGGGTACTCCTCCTAGGGGCACCAGGTGTTATTGTTTCTTCGTCCACCGGGAAACGCTCCGGTGGCAAAGAAGGGGTCTGGTCACGTTTTCGACCACGCGACCGTCGAGAAGAACTCGGAGTAGCATCGTAACAAGCCTGCGCATCTTGAAGATCCTCTAGGGCAATTCTGCGCAATTCATTGTTTTGTTGCTCGAGATCTTGATCCTCCTTCTGTTTGCGATCTTGTTCTTCCCTGGCAGCCTGTTGATCGGGAGTTTCTTCCGACAGCGCAGCAAACTGCCTAGGGAGAGAGGTTGCCGATGGGGAAAACATCTCGGTTTGTTCCGAGTAGGACTCGAAATCAAAGAGACGGTGAAGGTTATCAGGGTCGAACTTTCCTGGGCTAATTTCTGGGTCATCATCATATTTTCCCTCAGCGGGGTCGTATGACGGGCCGGATTCATTGCCTAGCACATTAAGAAACTCCGTGGGTTCTGACCCTGCGCCAGTTGCTCCCTGGTCGATTGACATGACCTGGAGAGACGATTCAACCTGAGGAAGATTCTGGCCTTCGACCTCCTCCATCGGAACAGGATCGCTCGGAGAAGACATTGGTATATGGGCATAATCCTCGAAATCGAAATCGTTCTCGGAATCATATGCTCCAACCATGTTTCAGCGAACCTCTGGATTTCAATTAGGACGCCTTGAGAAGGGCCCCACGGTGGGCGCCAGCTATCGACGATTCGGACTCGAAGTCCTCAGCCGAACTTATGCAACATTTGTAATGGTGAGACCTTTCAAGAAGACCCTCCGGGAAGGTATGTAGAACAATGGTGAACAGGAGCACAGAGAGATTTATATAGGTTCGAGCCCTCGATGGTGGGAGTAATAGCCCTACGTCCTGTTAGGATTTCACTATAGGTGATAAAAGGTTACAGAAATAGCAGAAAAACTCCTTCACAGGCGAAGGATTTTTCCTGTGTAAACATACAGAGTAAAGCCAGGGAGGCTTGTAGGAACTATCTGACTTGGGCCGTAGACTTGGCTGATTTTAGTGGTTGAGATGTGTTGTGTCTCACTTGTATCAGGAGTCTTCTTCTTCCAAATAGATTGGATTGGATCGGATGTCTATGCCACTCTTTTATACTGGTCGAAAGGGTGCCATATGAAGGAACTGCACCAAACGGTTGGATGCGGTTTTTGGAGAACTGCTGTTAACTTCCACGGAGGTTATTAACACGTGTTAATCACGATTAACCGCATATATTAACCTCTGACGGTTGATCTTCAACGTGGAAGAATCCTCGGGATGCTTGGAATATCCTGTCATATGGATAACCGAATGAACTCCAAGCGCCCAGGTCGAGAATGTTCTGACCGCGGAATGTGGGTTGACCGCGCAACATCCCCGATATCCAGTTCGCGTATAGCATACGAACTTCTGACCGCGGAAAACTGTCGGCCTGATCGCACGAAGCCCGCGACTTGATCGCATAAAGCTTGTGACCTCATGGCGATGCCTCTCAAAATAACTTGAGTTCGCATTGCTAGATACATGTCTGGTTCGAACCTGTCTTGAACCAAAAGTTTATTAAAAGTGACCAGGGTGTCAATCCTCGTCAGTAAAGCTCTAAGAAATTTATGACAAAATTCCACATTTGTGACATCCATACCAAGCCCTTTTAACTGATTTACTATGTTATTTAATCGGTTGAACATCTCTGAGACATCTTCATTGGGCAACATAGCAAACTTTTCAAATTGGCCCTTATGGATAAATAATTTAGCATCCTTGACAATTGAAGTTCCTTCATGAATATCCATAAGATTTCTCCAAATGTCATGAGCCATTTCAAGTTTACAAATTCTATTAAATTCACCTAGATTTAGAGCACTATAAAGAACATTCATGGATTGAGCATTAGCTAAGGCATTTTCTCTATCTAGGTTAGTCATGTCATCATCATCTAGAATAGTGAAGCCCTCATCCACCACTTTCCAAATTTTTCCACCCATGGCTTTAAGATAGACCATCATTCTAGTTTTCCAATAAGTATAGTTTAATCCATCAAAGAGTGGTTGTTTGCCAATATTAATCCGACCCTCACTAGCCATCTTTATCCTACTCCGGGATGGTTAAATCCTCTAAATATGGAGTCCTCGCTCTGATACCAACTGAAAGGGATCTAGGATATCGACTAGAGGGGGGTGAATAGGTGATTTTAACAAATTAACAATTAATCAAGCAATTAACAACAATTGAGAGCAAATTGGTAAAACAGGATGAACACAATCAATTTAACACAAGGATATATCCCGTGGTCTCGGTGATTTGCCGATCACCCCTAATCCACGTTGAGGCAAACTCAAATTTCTAACCGCTCCTCTATCTAGTCAACTTTCTCTCAAGAAATGACCTAGATCTCGAGCCGGATTAGTGTGATGAGTTATCCAAACCTCGATTCCACTAATGATGCACTTTACCGCTCCGACAAGGCGTGCTCGACCCTTTCACAAGGTGTTTTGAGGCTTCTTCGCAACCTTCCTTGAAGAGCTCTCCAAAACCTTCCTCCTAGCCGTCTAGGAACCGGCAAACTCCAAGAGTAACAAGCCGGTGATGATCACTTATCGCTCTTCTAGTGCCACAAGATTGATTTAATGATCAAAATGCAACACACTAGAAGATCTCAAATGCACACTCTCACAAATTCAAGAATTAGAACCCTAGAGTGTATGAATCTTGTGCTAGCTCTCAAAGATGATGACAATGTTCACAAATATGCCAAAGATCCTGAACAGGACCGTGCATGGGAGTATATATACCTCCCACAATAAATATAGCCGTTATAGGCCGTTGGGAGAAAAAGATCACCTGGCGGTCAGACCGCAGGTATAAGCCCGGTCAGACCACCGCAATTGCAACGGCATTAAACAGGCGCAATTGATGCTCACCTGCCCTTGTCAGGCACACTCACGGTTAGACCAGAGCCAATGGCGGTCAGACCGTGAAACCGTCCAGAAACGACATAGTTTCTGGACACGTTATACGGTCAGGGCGATAAATACGGGCAGACCGGCCACACGGTCAGACCGAAGTTCAAAAACTCGGTCAGACCATTTTCGCGGTCAGACCAGTCCAACAATCGGTCAGACCGTCTTAACACACCAGGTTTCAGAAGGGTAGATCATGAAGTTCTAGATGTCGACGATTCGAACTCGGGGTCCTTAGCTGAACTTATGCAAAATTTGAAGGGTGTGAGACCTTTCAGGGTGTCCCTCCGGGAAGGTAGTAGAACTATGGAGAACTAGAGCACAGAGAGGTTTATACAGGCTCAGGCCCTTGATGGTGGGAGTAATAGCCCTACGTCCTATTGGGATTTCACTATGTATAGTAAAAGGATTTACAAAGTGATGGAAAGATCTTCACAGGCGAAGATTTTCCCTATGTGGTTGTACAAGATGAAGCCTGGAAGGCTTATGGAAGCTATCTAATCTAGGCTATTGTCTTTGAGTTGGTTTTTCGATCAGTTGATTTCTGGGTGAGATGTGTTCTCTCCCTTTTTCTTTCGTTTGATGCATCGGGCTCCCCCTTTATACTGGTCGAAAGGGCGCCAAGCCGTAACGGCATCAAACAGTTGCTTGGATGTGGTTTCGTTAACCACTTTCAACTTCCACGCAGGTTTAACACGTGTTATTCGTGGATAACCGCACGTATTAACCTCCTGACGGTTGTTCCTCTATGTGGAAGAATCTTCGGGATACTCGGGATATTCCTGTTACAGGGACAGATTAATCCCACGTTATCTGGTCGAAAGTGCTCTGACCGCCAACTTTCTGTTCGCGTATAGCATATGAACTCCTGACCGCGCACTAGCTGCGGTCTGATCGCGTAAAGCCTGCGACCTCGGACTTGTGCTTCTCAGAATGACTTGAGTCCTCACCGCCAGGCACGTGTCTGGTTCGAATCTATCTTGAACCAATCGTAGACACATTTGAACTGACTCGGGTGTCAATCCTCGTCAGCTAGCCCCCAAATTCGAAGAGAACGAAGGGACGTGTTTACTTAAAATTTTAAGACATACATCGGATTTTTAACCCGACGCTTCAAGTCTCCCACTTAGTGGCGCACTAAGTGTGGTGGTTGGTTCCCCGAGACGAGCTCTGGGTAATATGTGATGGGTAATGATGGCGTTGTTGAAACATTTTTTAACCCGAGGTGAATTTGTAAATTCTTTTAAAACTCGAGGCGTTCGGAAGGCGAACCGTCACCCTGGCGGATATAAATACCGAAGCCTTCGAATTACAAAGGTCCACAACTTCTCCTCTCGGCTAAGTTTTCTTTGAAGCTATCTTCATTCTTCTTGTCATACACTTCCCGATGGCAGACCATAACATCATCGAGATTGAGAGTGATGAGGATGAAGTTTTCGAGCAAGAGCCACATATGCCCAAAGATCTATCTCCTTCAAGGAAGAAACCCAAGGATGACGAGAGATCCTCCAGCAGAACAAAGGTGAAAGACGCATCATCGTTCTTTCTTCCTTCTGTTCCTCTAGTTCTTCCTATCCATGCACCTCGACATGTCAAACTTTCATCTCCACCTTTGGAGGGACGTTCTTCTCAGTTTTCTCCATTTCATCCCAATACTCCCCGCTTTTGTTCGGATGATGAATTTTCTGGTAGGCAAGCTGCTCTCTCACGACCAGATGGTCCTCAACTTGGGTTGGGGATGCAATCTTATAGTGAGAAGGTCGCACTTCCACCATATGATGATCCTCGAATTTTATCGGGTGATCTACTTTCGAGGATGCCTATATCAACCTGTCATGTACAGGGATAGGTAATAACCCCTATCTACTTTTGCTTGTTGTTATAGTTAGTGTGACTAACTTTTGCAAATGTAGGAGATTGGAGGCCCCAGCGACCAACCTGTTGAGATCCTGCCTCCCCCCCTCGGACAGACTCTCCAAGGGAAAAAAGAGGCTATGGAGAAGAAGACCGAAGAGATGTCTTCGGCGATTCTGCACCTGGCAGAATGTTTTGAAAGATCCCGTGAAGAGGCGAGCCAGTTTCGTCGGGAGAGGGATCACGCTCAGCAACGGCTCAAACTCTCCGACTTGATTAGGAACAATAGTGCATCTCTTGTTCGGGATGATGTAGATAGGCTTAGATTAGTTGCTAGTTCCCTGGGGGTCACCAATGTTGACCCTATGGACAACAACATGTCCCTGGGAGAACTTTGCAAACTACTTTCGGATCAGGTCGACGCTCTGGTCGCTGGTATACCTTTTGTATGTAAAGAATGTCAGAAATAAAGCTTTCTTCTTCTTCATATCATTTGAATATTCTTTACAACTTCCGTGTGAAAATATGGCCATAAGCAATGTCTTTACGACCACTCATACACAGGCAAATTTCAATTCTGCGACCAGAATCGCATTTTAACCTTGCACCGCGACTAGTATTGATACTGCGATCAGACTTAAAGCCGCGACTAGAACAAAAATTCAACTCAAGAGATTTCTGCGATCAGAACCGAAATTCGACTAGGCCATTACTTTGACTAGAGTCGGAGCTTAGTCAAGGACATAATACTGATTACACAGTAACCTGATCAAAAAATATTCATATGTCCAAAAACTGGGTCACAAAATATTTTCTTGATCATTTCGTGAAAATTTACAAGAAACATGAAGGAAAAATCCTCCGAAAATCCTTGTAGAACTTTTCACGTTTTTTGCACCCTCAAATCCGAAACAAAGAAGTCTTTTCATTTCAGATCTGGTACAGGGAACGCTTAACGGGTCTAACAGAGAGAGTATCCATTATGGGAATGAATAGAATATTAAATAGAAAGTTACTCACAGCAATGAGCCTCCTCGGGTCTAGAAAAGGAGGAGTTAGCTTCTTGAGGAAGCCACACAGCCGAAAACCCTGCCTTTAGAACTTCCGCCGCACAAAACCCTCTTTGTTCTCTGCCTCCGTCTTCCCCAAAGTTGCCACCTTTCCTCACGATTCTTCACGAGAGATGGCATCCTGGAGCCGATCGGTCCACCACACCGAGGAGAGCCTCTTGGCATTGGAGAAGGAAGAGATCCTCCCTCCACGGCTGCTAATCAACTGGCGGCCCACGGAGAAGGATCAAGAAACTCCAGTCATCGGAGAGGGCGAACTGGTGGTCTTTGAAGAGTACATGCACTACAGGTTCCGATTCGCCGAGAGTCGGTTCCTGAAGGATATTCTGGAGCATTACGGGTTGGAATTGATAAATCTTCACCCGAATGCGATCTTGATTCTGGCGGTGTTCCAGCATCTATGCGAGGCTTACGTCGGAATGTATCCCAGCGTGGATCTCCTCCGGCGTTTTTATTACTCGGTGTGGTCGAAGAGCTCGAACGCCGCCGGATGCATATACTTCCGGATAAGAGAGAAGAAAGAGTGATGTGACCATGTACATCATAGATAGGACCAACACTACATCAACATGGTGGTCATCAAGAGTTTCATTCAATTCTTCGTCAGCATGGTCGTCGCCAAGTGCTACCTCGATCATTTCGCCAACATGGATTAGTGTAACTTCTTCCATGACATCTACGACAAGTTGGAAACACTTCACGGCATCCTGGACATCATTTACATCAACTATGGTGTCATCATCAACTATATGGCATCATCGACCCGCACCATGGCCAGGTCGCGTGCACAGCCGGCAAGCTCATCATGCTGATATTGCGCTATCGCCGCCAGCAGTTCGGCCTCCACCGTGGCCACCTCCCCAAGCTCAATACGTATTCAAGAAAGGCGCATCTCCACCACTTCGACGCCCTCTGGTCCCACAAGCCACGTCGTTGCAAGGCCGGCCCAAGAGAGAGCCCAATTTGCCCACGAGTCGGGTTCGGCCATCTCAGTACAGTCAACATAAAACGGATGCCCAGGGCGCATACGGACTCTATTTTGGACGTTCTTGGTATGCACGGAGAAGCCCTCGACGAGATCTTTCCAACAGATCCAGTCCCATGTCAAAATTCCTTACGCATCAACGGGAATTGTCAAAACAATATGGCGACCAGAATCTGCCGGGCGCTGCGACTCTCCACTTTGGGCCCATGGCCCATGTAACCCTAGGGTTTAATGCCCCAAACCCTAGCCGTCGCTATATAATCAGTAGCCGTCATCGTTTAGACTGGGGTTTTGCTTAGATATTTTCTGCCATTGCAGTATCGCCGATCTTCGGTTTGTGGAACCCCAAATTCGTGTACTTAATATCAAATTGCAATTCGAGATTGCTTCTTCTTCATACTTGCTTGTGTTCTCGATTCACTTGCAGGAACTAGCCTTCGTGGTGAGGTCGACCGTGCATTTGCGTGGTTGATAACGATCGGAGATGGTGGTGTAGCGATTGCAGGCTTAGATCGGTTCTGGTCAAGTCGGATCGTCAACGTCGAGTTCTCCACCAATCGAGTTTACCCTTACCTGTCGGAAGATCGGGACCCCGTCCCCATCAAGTGGTATCAGAGCCTCGGTTGCCCATCAGGTATACTTGTATCCCCTTTGTTCATTATTCATCTTTCACCTAGAGTCCAGAAAATTACTCCACCAAAATATTTGAGTTCGCCGTCATATCCATCGTCCAAGCCACTTTGTGCCCTTCGCGATTTCGTTTTCAGTTTCACGTTGTTCAATTTGTATCCATCGTCATCGTCTTGTTACTGGTTTAGAGTAAGTTCTTGATCTAGTTTGAGTCTTGCATCTTGACGTCGAGTCTAACGCCATCACGTCGTCGTCGCCGTCGCGTCCAAATCGGGTGTCAATCTGTCAAATTCAGAGTCTAAATTGTAGCTCAGAAATTTCTCTACAACTTTGTCCATTGTGAGAAGTTCTCGGAACGCCGTTTTCAAGTCCAAAATCGCGTTGGAAGTGAATCTGTTTGATTTCGGTTTTCCTACACAGACTGTATTGCGGGACCCATATCTCCTAGATCTGTTATCCAAAATTGGTGCTCCATATATGCAAATTTATCTGCACGAAACGATCTACAACGTTTCTGTAATACATTTTAGTGTTTGAGGCCTCCAAAAATCCGAAAACAGCATAGGAAGTTTCTGCATAGTAGATCTGTTTTTCCAGCGAGAGAAAATTGAGTGTTTGTGTATATATCTTGTAATCTCTCATATGCGGCACTATTGATATTTGAAAAAAAGGTGAAAAGGCAAGTGCATAAAAAAGAAGCCACACAAAGATAAAAAAAGAAAAAAAAAGCAAGGAAAAAAAAGAAATAAAAAAAATCAGAAGTGCTTGCATCCTTGGTATCGACAGTGTTATGTCATTCGTTTTGCTTGCTTGAGCTAGGTCTGAGAACGAGTTTAGGCCAACAACTTTGACAAGTACTTTGGATATTTATTCAGCTTTGCTATTCTGATTTCGATGATTGCATATTCCTTGCTACTAAATATTGCATATCCAAGCTCCACTTACTTCTTATCAATCCTGGTTCGAACTTGTAATCGCTTCGCTCACATCCGTCTTGTTATCATGAACCAGCCACCGGTTGTACCTCCTGCAGCGTTGGTAAGAACACTTGTAAGAGCGTGGTAAGACGCTTGAGAGCGTGTGATTCCACCTTCTACCACCTAGTAGTTGATAGGGATAATACTTTTGTGTTATCTTTTGTTTTCTACTGACAATGGTAGGTTCATGGATCATTGGGGAAATGTACAACTAGAATCACGATCGAAAAGATAATGGAGGTGACAGTGCCAATGGTAAAATAGCCTTACCTTATTTTTATGGTGCATATGATGGTGAAATTTACTTTGATTGGGAGATGATAGTTGAACAAAAATTTAATTCCCATCAAGTTCCTCAAATCCATTGGGTCAGACACGCTACTAGTAAGTTCAAAGATCGTGCTATTTTATGGTGGAACGAACTAGTCACTATGGACATACAACCTTATAATTGGGATATGTTGAAGCAAGTTATCAGTCATAAATTTGTTCCTCCTTCTTTTAAACGTGATATGCATAAGAAATTAGAATGCTTGAATCAAGGTAGAAAATCTGTAGAGGAGTACTATCAAGAGTTACAAATATGCATGTCTCGTTGTGATTTAGAAGAAACTGATGGAGAAAAAGAGATTAAATTCTTACGTGGACTTAATGAGAAAATATACAATATTGTTATTGATAAAGAATATGTTTCTCTGTTGCAAACATTTGCGCTTGCTTGTGCAGCTGAAAAGAAAATAAAACGTAAGAAAGTTGTACGGAAAATCAATACATCTGTTTGCAAGAATGGTGTGTATCCTTGCACGACTAACGTTCTGCAGGCAAGTGCAAATGATCAAATTGAGAATGAGGAGAATGAAGAGATGCTTGTTGCAGCACCCCTGCTTCCATCACCTACAACTGAAGATGTACCTACATCAGCTGAGAAGGAAAACAAAGGTAATGAAAAAGGTACCACACTCATTCAAGATGAGAACGATATTGATGTGCTGAAACTTTCCACGAATCATGCTTTGTTAGAGCAACAAATTGTGGAACCAGTTGCTGATTTACCTTTGTCACAAGAAGATTTGCTCAATGTTTCTTGGGATAAAGAAGAGTTGTGTGACAATGCTTCACTTATATTCATGCCACAACTAGTGAATGAACATGTTACTCTTACTTTGGAACATAATAACACTTGTGCTCAAAATAAACATGTTGTTCACGTTGCAAACGAAAATGATGAGCTGAAATTGTTGTTTTCTTTAAATATTCTGGGTTATATTGAATTTGATGTTCTATGTGATCTAGACAATTTGGAGGAGAGACTTACTGATCCATATAATTTGCCTTGCTTATCAAGAAACATTTTTCATATTATAGGCAAATATAATGATAATGCAAAGTACATGGTTAATCTAGTGTACATTTGCTCAAATATGAATTTTGCTTATGATGTACAACCATGTGATGAACTAGACAGCTATACTATCACCAATCATTCTATGTCGAGTACATCTGGTTCAATTTTTAAGGCACATGAACTTTTTCAAGAAAGGGAGGATATGAATCCTGATGAATCTGATTCTAACAATTTAATTACAAACGATATGCTTGTTGTTTTGCCTTCCTTTGAAGCTAACCTTTTACAGACGACCGAGCATGAGTCGAGGACGACTCACAATCAAGAAGGGGAGGATGATGTGACCATGCACATCATAGATAGGACCAACACTACATCAACATGGTGGTCATCAAGTGTTTCATTCAATTCTTCGTCAGCATGGTCGTCGCCGAGTGCTACCTCGATCATTTCGCCAACATGGATTAGTGTAACTTCTTCCATGACATCTACGACAAGTTGGCAACACTTCACGGCATCCTCGACATCATTTACATCAACTATGGTGTCATCATCAACTATATGGCATCATCGACCCGCACCATGGCCAGGTCGCGTGCACAGCCGGCAAGCTCATCATGCTGATATTGCGCTATCGCCGCCAGCAGTTCGGCCTCCACCGTGGCCACCTCCCCAAGCTCAAGACGTATTCGAGAAAGGCGCATCTCCGCCACTTCGACGCCCTCTGGTCCCACAAGCCACGTCGTTGCAAGGCCGGCCCAAGCCCAATTTGCCCACGAGTCGGGTTCGGCCATCTCCGCGCAGTCAACTTAAAATGGATGACCAGGGCACATACGGACTCTGTTTTGGACGGTCTTGGTATGCACGGAGAAGCCCTCGACGAGGTCTTTCCAACAGATCCAGTCCCATGTCAAAATTCCTTACGGATCAACGGGAATTTTCAAAACAATATGGCAACCAGAATCTGCCGGGCGCTCTGACGCTCCACTTTGGGCCCATGGCCCGTGTAACCCTAGGGTTTAATGCCCCAAACCCTAGCCATCACTATATATTCAGTAGCCGTCATCGTTTAGACTGGGGTTTTGCTTAGATATTTTCTGCCATTGCAGTATCGCCGATCTTCGGTTTGTGGAACCCCAAATTCATGTGCTTAATATCAAATTGCAATTCGAGATTGCTTCTTCTTCGTTCTTGCTTGTGTTCTCGATTCGCTTGTAGGAACTAGCCTTCGTGGTGAGGTCGACCGTGCGTTTGCGTGGTTGATAACGATCGGAGACGGTGGTGTAGCGATTGCAGGCTTAGATCGGTTCTGGTCAAGTTGGATTGTCAACGTCGAGTTCTCCACCAATCAAGTTTACCCTTACCTGTTGGAAGATCGGGACCCCGTCCCCATCAAAGAGTATCCCTTCCCACCCCTGCAAGACTCAGTGCACGGGTGGCACCATAAGTGGTTCTACTGCACCCCTCCGTCTGAGAGCGGGTGTTGGTTCTAGAACTCGCGGCCAGAGAAGCTGAGTGAGTTGGATACTCTCCTAGCCATGAATGCCGAATATATGAAACATGCCGAAGTGATTCTTCACCTAGTCGAACAAGGACTAATGGCTCGCGACATCATACGAGACTTCGTGAAGAATCGGGTGAGCCCCCTGCGTGAAAGGGCTCATCCGGCTTGGGAGATAAAGTCCATGGCGGACAACGCCTTGGACTATAACAATGGTACGTGATTTCAACACGGAAACCTTATACCTTTGCTCTGTGCTTTCTAACTGGTCTTCTGGGAACAGTCCTGCCTTCCTCCGAGATCAAGAGGCGGACAAATTACCTCCTCAGGGCCTACAGTGCCGAAGTGGATGGCCCCAAGGGATCGCCTCGCCCACAGAGCTTAATTCACGCCGGTGATGACCTCAAACGGGAACGCCGAAAGGTATGTCACCTTTCATTCAGTTCTCATTCATAGATGTCATGTACATTTAGTATTGACAAGTACACCGGGATGACATAGCTCTTTGGGAGATTCGCCGAGGCGACATTCCCGAGTGAAAACGTCGGTCTCCTGGGAAAGCCGACAGTGAAGAATGTGAAGAAGGTCTCCTCGAAGCCCAGGACGAGGAATCTTGCCCCCAAGAAATCCAAGAAAATTCTTGGGGAAGGGTCTTCACGGAGAACCCCTCCTACCGCAAGAAAAACTGCGGTAAGATATCACATACCTCCTGTTCCTCCAGGTACAAACTGGAATCACTTCTTCGTCGTACAGGGCGAGAGGAGCGAGGAGGAGGAGGAGGATGACGTTCCCCTGGTCCGCCGGAAGAGGAAAATAGCAGACTCTCAATCTGGCGAGACACCACCTCGTCGTGTGGAAACAGAAGCAACCGCAGTGAACCCCGTGGCCACCGGGAGTCCCGTGGTCGCGGGCGAGATCCCTGGTCCCAAAGCCCCAGAGGCTTCAGGGTCAATCACTTCTCCCTCCCTGGTCGAAGGGACGACCACGGTAAGACTTCCTCGTGATTTTGATTTCTCAATTTCATCTATACGTGTGTTTATCAGATCTACACTCATACAGGGAGAAGAACTTCCCCCCGTGACTCCTGTGAGTCCCAGGGAGGTAAATCCTTCACTCCTGGGGACAGGAGTGGAAGTGATGGAACAGAACTCCGCGACCAACCCCAGGGTCGCGGATGAGACGCCGGCTCCAGCAGTGCAGGAGCCACCTAGGCCTTCGGGCGTATCCCTGTCGCTCGAACAGGTTACCCCGGTACGAATTCTTACCACTTAGGTCTTCATCATTCCTTATACATATGCTTACAAGAAAATATACATAGGGAGAAAAAGCCATGTTCATGACTATCCTCTTTCTCTCGGGGAGCCCTGCTTGATGTCCCAGAAGCTAATGGGATTTCAAATAAGGTAAGAACTCCACTCTGCTTATTCTGGATCAGATTGTGGCAACCATCAATGTGATCGACAACTCCACTTTTCTTTGTAAGCGTAAAGACGTTGCACCGAGCCCCCCAACTGCCCCGGGGAGGGTCGAAGTCTCTGCCGGTGCTAAGGCCTCTGGTGAAGAGTGCTCTGTCCCTTTGGTCCAGGAAGTCGTCCGGGCCATTGGGGACGAGTTGGGCGTGGAGACCCAGTTGCGAGCATCAGAAACTGCAACTGAGGCCCAGCAGGCACATCCACCTGCTGCTCCTGTCGAGGATGAGACGAGTCCCTCGACTAGGCCTCCCACCATCCCGTATGATAGTTCATTTCAAGAGTATACAGAGCTATAATGAACATCTCTTATGATACCTGAATTGTACATAGGACACCACTGATTTCTCCCTGTATCATAGGAATTATCCTGAATAACGGCCAGATCGATTGCTATGGTGGAAAGCATCGAGGCCATACAAAAGGAGAGAGACTGCTTGCGAGAGTAAGAATAAATGCCCTTAAATTTGTATGGATACAAATTCGTTATGACAATTATCTTTTTTGTCACAGGGAGGTTGCTTCTCTGAAGAGGAACCTGGCCGCTAACAAGCTCAAGGCGATCATCGTGATTTCGAACCAAGAGGTCGAGCTTCATGAACTGCAGTCACAGCTCTCTGGTAAGTCAATTCTGACCAGAACAACTAGACCTTGTCATTCGGACCATTTGTAACGATCTTCTTACTACAGCGCAAGCAAGTCAAATAAAACGGCTCGATCAGGACAAGACAATCCTCCAGCTCACCATTGACTCTACCCTAAGGGCGAACAGAGACCTGAGCCAATCCATCTTTGAAAAGCTAAAGATGGTGGCCCATATCCTGAGGGCTGATGTGGTCGAGACCACAAAAGACGACCTCAGTTCGAGCGATTGGTCTACACTGGTCGTAGCCCAAGCAGAGTCACTACTCGAGAATCTTCCTGAAGATACACGGCGACGACAAGAGGCGATCAGAACCAGGGTTTGATCAGCAGCCTCCGCCATTCTCTGTCGGTTTCGTCTCCACCATGGCCCAGATATGGACCTGAATCCACTGGTGGGAACGGTAGATACCGAGAGTGAAGAGCAACTCGAGGCAATCATGGAGGAAGTCAATCCTCTTGTAGATAAGCTCCTGACCAAGCTCGGGATTATGTAATCCCCAAAGCTGTACATAACTTATAGAATGCAATGCATGTATTTTTTGATTTTGAAAGAAAACACTTTTTTGTTGTTTCGTATTATAAGCAAATCCCCCTAGCCCCCGCTTGTGATTATAGATACTGAAGGCTTAGTATTATAAACACAGGAGAAATACGAGTGCAACGACTAGGGGTGTGCAATCAGACCAACAATTATGATCAATGTAACACCTAACCTTATTGCAAACCGGCAGCAACTCAAGTGACCAAGGACATACCAGCAAGCCCTGTATGTGTTGAGAAACGGCTTATTTAGGAGTGACACTTCTGGCAGTGGTCATGAGATCGGCCAGTGAATCCAATTAGAACGCTATAGCGATATAATCGCTGGCGACCAGCCCCCGAGTCAAGTTCATAACACATGGGCATGAAAGGAGAAGTTCATCGTATGAAACCCAAAGACTTCTTATTTTATTAAACAATGCTAATTGAAAAGGAAAAGGGATTGAATACTTAGATGTAAAACTTGCGTAGTTGATCGATATTCCAAGTATTGGATAAAATTCGACCATCCTCCATGGCAAATCGAGCTGATCTTGGTTGCGGCACCGAGACAACAGTGTAAGGGTCCTCCCACTTCGGGGAGAATTTGTTGCGATTAGACTGGTCTTGAATTTTTCGTAAAACCAGATCGCCCATGTGAAGACTACGTGGTCGCACCCTTTTGTTATGATACTTGCGCAAAGCTTGCAAGTATACCGCGGACTGGATCAAAGCGCGATCACGCCTTTCTTCCAAGAGGATGAGATCCTGTGATCGCTGTTCGGACTGATCAACTCGTTCGAATTGCTCTATCCGAATAGATCCAATACTAACTTCCATAGGAAATACGGCCTCGGCCCCATAGACCAGATGGAAGGGTGTCACACCGGTGGCTCGACTAGAGGTAGTTCGTAGTGCCCATAGAACGGTATAGAGCTCGTCTGCCCAAGCCCCCGAGCGAGTTTTAAGGTGATCGAAAACACGTTTCTTGATGCCTTGCAGTATCTGCCCATTGGCCCGTTCGACGGCACCATTGCTCTGTGGACGTGGCACAGAAGCAAAGCACACCTTGGTCCCAATCTAGTCGCAGTAGTCCAGAAAAAGACCACTGGCGAACTGAGAACCATTGTCCGTGACGAGACGGTTCAGAACACCGAATCAAGCGACAATGTTCTTATGGAAGAATTTTTGTGCTGCTGATGCGGTAATATTTCGTAACGGTTCGGCCCCAATCCACTTTGTGAACATATCAATAGTTACGAACAGAAAATTGTATCCATTGACCGCTTGTGGCATAGGACCGACAATATCCATCCCCCAGACCGCAAAAGGCCACGCAAGGGGAATGGTTTGTAACGCATAGGTTGGTTGATGAACCTGTCTTGCGTGGAGCTGACACTGAGGACACATCTTGACCATATGCTTGGCATCGTCGAGTGCCGAAGGCCAGTAGAATCCTTGGCGAAAAGCTTTTCTAACCATTGTCCGATATGACGCGTGCGCACCGCATACACCGTCATGTATTTCTTTCAAGAGGGATTTACCTTCCTCCTGAGATATACAGTGTATGAGCACTCCTTGAGTACCCTTTCTATACAAAACTCCTTCTATGAGCTTGTACAGACTCGCTTTTTGAATCAACCGATCGCTTTCGGTTTCATCCTCGGGTAGGGTCCCATGTTCAAGATAGACTCTCAATGGATGAGCCCAATCCTGTTCCTGACCGAGGTTGGTAACGCAGACTGTTACCGGATCATCCTCGACCGAAGTCATAATCGAAGGATGGTCCAAGTGTTAAACGAACACTCCTGCCAGAGCGGATGTGCGTGAGGACCCAATTTTGGATAATTGGTCTGCGAGAATGTTGTCGTTTAGCGGGATGTATTGGACTTCGAAATGACTGAAGTGTTTTTTCAATCTCCTCTCTTCCCCCAGGTAATGAGCCATTGTCTCATCGGAGGTGCTGTACTCCTTGTTTACCTGGTTTACGACCAGTTGTGAGTCTCCCCTCACCACTAATCGACGGACTCCGAGGAATTTTACTGCCCGGAGCCCTGCAAGAAGACCTTCATACTCTGCTGCGTTGTTAGTCGCAACAAAGTGTAGTTGAATGACATACTTAAGCTATTCGCCCTGAGGAGTGACTAAGACCACTCCAGCCCCCGAGTGTTGAAAACTACGGGAACCGTCGAAGTACATTGGCCAATGATTGGGGCATTCCAAATCCTTGGGCACCTGCACGGGTGGCTCAGGGTTGGTCCATTCGACCACAAAGTCGGCCAAGACCTGAGACTTAACCGCCGTGTGGGGCGTGAAATGGATATCAAAAGCACCGAATTTGACCGCCCATTTGGCGATTAGACCAGATTTCTCCGGATTTCGGACAATATCCCCCAAAGGAAAAGAGGAGGGTACTGTGATCTTCTGTGTTTGGAAGTAATGTCGTAGTTTATGGGAAGCCATCAGTAGTGCGTAAAGTATCTTCTGGACCTCAGGGTATTGCTCCTTGGGACCATGAAGTACCTCGCTTACATAGTAGACGGGTCTGTGTATTCCCTCCCTATCCGCGATCAAGACAACGCTGACCGCGTGCGGGGTGGCCGCCAAATAAAGGAGTAATGGTTCTCCCTTGTCGGGAGACACCAAGACTGGCGGACTGGATAGCTATGTCTTTATCTCATGAAATGCTTTTTTGGCCTAATCGGACCATGTGAAATTGTGATGTTTCCATAGGGCCTTGAAGAAAGGTAATCCCCTTTCGCCTAGTCGCGATATAAACCGACTCAAGGCCGGCATGTGACCAGCCAGGCGTAGAACATCTTTCATGGTCGGGGGAGACCTCATCTGTTTGATGGCCCGGATTTCTCAGGATTGACCTCAATGCCTCTGGAAAAAACAAGGAAACCGAGGAGCTTTCTTGAAGAAACCCCGAAAGAACATTTCTCCGGGTTCAATTTTATTCCAAAGCGATTTAAATTACAGAAGGTTTCAGCCAGATCATCCCAATGAGACGATCTCTTAGTGCTTTTTACAACCAAGTCGTCTACGTATACTTCGAGATTATTCCCTATCTGGGAAAGAAAGGTCTTTTGCATCAAGCGCTGGTACGTGGAACCAGCGTTCCTGAGACCGAACGGCATTCTGACTAGCAGTAGGTGCCGAACGGGGTGATGAAGGCAGTCTTCTCTTCATCTTCTTCTGCCATGCTAATTTGATGGTACCCTGAGTAAGCGTCCAGGAAGCTCATCAGTTCCCAACCCGCGGTTGAGTCGACCAGCTGGTCGATGCGGCGAAGGGGAAAGTCATCCTTCGGACAGGCACTGTTGAGGCTACTGTAGTCGACGCACATGCGCCACTTGCCATTTGACTTGCGGACCATGACCGGATTTGCAAGCCACTCCGGGTGATCGATCTCGCGAATAAACCCGGCTTTTAGGAGTTTGTCCAACTCCTCTCGGATGGCTTCTTGTCGGTCGACAGCAAAACTCCTAAGCTTTTGCTTTATTGGTCGCTGTCCAGGTCGAATTGCTAACCTGTGCTCGATTACTTCCCTTGGGACACTGGGCATGTCGGACTGTTTCCACGCAAACACATCTGCGTTAGCCCGGAGGAAAGTAATGAGCTCGAGTTCCTATTTGTCATCCAGGCCTGATTTGACCCAAATTGTCTTGGATGGATCATCTGGGTACAAGGGAACTAGTTTGAGTTTCTCATCTGGTTGAGGAGCAGCCTTGATGGCATCAGTGGCGACTGCGGCGACCTGAGCGTCTCAGAGGGGAAGTTGGTCGACCATCTCCAGAGATAGCCGGTAGCACGTTAGTGCCACGTTGCCACTGCCTCAGATCGAGATGACACCTTTGGGGCCAGGCAACCTGTCGCACTGATAAGCATAGTGCGTTGCCATCATGAACATAGTAAGAGTTGGCCTGCCAAAGATTGCATTGTAAGCCGAATCACAATCAATTAAATCAAAAGTAACCAATTCTGTCCGGAAGTTGTCCGGTTCTCCAAGTGTGACCAGGAGGACCACCTGTCCCAATGGCATCATGGAGGGACCAGGGATTATCCAATAAAACGGATGGGTTATGGGCTTAATCTTGGAACGAGGAATTTGCATCTCATCGAGCGCCTTGACCAATAAGATGTCCAAGGAGCTTCCTCCGTCGATCAGGACCCTTTCGACTCTCGCATTATTGATGATCGGGGTAATGACCAGAGGAAGCCTCAATGGTCGAGTAAGCCCCACAGGACAATCAGTGCGATCAAACGTCAAAGGTGTATCTGACCAACGGGCGTACTGAGGTTCACCAAGGGATGTCTGCGTTTGGTTAACCTCTCGGTAAAAGGCCTTAAACTGCCTTTTGGAAATAAAAGAGGAGGAACCTCCGAAAATAACATTAACGTGATTATGAGGTACCTGGTAAGACATCTCTTCGTCCCCGTCAGCGTCTCTAAGTCCGCATGCTTGTTCCTGAGTTGGTAAGGTTGGCATCGGTCCAATCCCCTGGTAGAAGTCATCTAACTGCTTCAACCAACTCCTGCAGTTCTTGAGGTCATGGCTTACGGAGTTGTGGAGTGGACACCATTTCTTACCTTCCAGCGGGTTAGTCGACTTTTCCGGCTGGTCGGCACTACGACCACCAGAGGTAGTTTTATTTTTGAACGAATACTTGTTACCTTTGGTCGAAGGAGGCTTCTATGCAATTGCGACCTCGCGGTACTGTCTAGAGCGATTCCTTTTCGACTTCTTCGACTTCCCGCCTGACGAAGATTCTGGCTTCTTGCTTGAGTCTTCTTTCCTAGCATCCTTGAGACCTGGTTGAGGCGGTAGGTTACCTTTATCGACCATTCGGTTCCATTCGACCGCTTCGGCCGCGCCGGAGTATTGATCTGCCATATCAAAGAGATCGGCTACTGATCGAGGAGGATGGATGAGCAAGTCTTCGGTGAATCTCCGATATCGAACGGCATGTTTAAATGCCCTAATAACGGAGCTGTCAGATATGTTCGGGATGGTATTCCTCACCCCGACAAACCTCTTGACAAACTGACGAAGGGTTTCGTTCGAAGTTTGCCGTAATCGATGGAGGTCGTCCTCTTTACCCGGCTTTTGATAACAATTTTGGAAATTGCTGAGGATAGCGTCGCACAGCATTTCCAAGTTGTAAATAGAACCTTCGGACAGATTAAACAACCAGGTTCTTGCCGGTCCTTCAAGGACTATAGGCAGGTAGTTGGCCATGACCCGATCATCGCCTCCTACCGCTTGGATGGCAGTAATATAGATTTGAAGGAACTCGGATGGGTTCTGAGTTCCGTCAAACCTTTCTATGGCCCCTGGTCAAAACTGGTCTGTCCAAACGACCGCACGAAGGCCAGGCGAGAAAGCTTTACAACCCAGTAGGGATCGTGAACTGTCCTGTGAATTTCGACTGGATCGCGAGTGACCTCACGCAGTGGAGAAGTCACACGTGGTCCTAAGCGAGAATGGACAGGGACTCGATCCCTATCACAAGAATCCTGTGCCCGCCTGGACTTGTCCTGCCGGGACGGTACAGGCGGCGGGTAACTTCGTCGACCAGAACCAGAGTGGGAACGCTCTCGGTCTTGGGAACGTGTTACCGACCGGGAAGAGGCCGTGGGGGTCGCCTCAGATGCGACCTCATCCAACCTCTCCGCCAGGATTCTGGTGAAGGCCAGTTTTTGCGCATCTGTGACCGTAGGAGGAAAATTACGCATGACCTCCACGATAGACCGGAGTCTGCCATGTGTGCTTCTCCTAGGGGCACCAGGTGTCATTGTTTCTTCGTCCACCGGGAAACGCTCCGGGGGCAAAGAAGGGGTCCGGTCGCGTCTGCAACCACGTGATCGTCGGGAAGAACTCGGAGCAGCATCATAACGAGCCTGCGCATCTTGAAGAGTCTCTAGGGCAGTTTTGCGTAGTTCGTTGTCTTGTTGCTCAAGATCTTGATCCTCCTTCTGTTTGCGTTCCTATTCTTCCCTAGCAATCCGTTGATCACAAGTTTCCCTCGATAAGGCAGCAAACTGTCTAGGGAGAGAGGTCGCCAAGGGAGAAAACATCTCGGTTTGTTCCGAGTCAGACTCAAAATCAAAGAGACGTCGAACCTTCCCGGGCTGATTTCCTGGTCGATATCATCCTTCCCCTCAGCGGGGTCCTATGACGGACCGGACTCACCCTCTAACGCATTAAGAACCTAGGTGGGTTCTGACCTTGTGCTAGTCGCCCCCTGGTCGATGGACATGACCTGGAGGGTCGATTCGACCTCTGGGAGATTTTCACCTCCAATTTCCTCCATGGGAACAGGATCGCTCGGAGAAGGCATCGGAATGTGAGCATAATCTTCGAGATCGAAATCGTTTTCAGAATCATATACTCCAGCCATGATTCAGTGAACCTCCAAATGAAAATTAGGATGCTTGAGAAAGGACCCACGGTGGGTGCCAGGTGTCGACGATTCAGACTCGGGGTCCTTAGCCGAACTTATGCAAAATTTGTAGGGTGTGAGACCTTTCAGGGTGTCCCTCCGGGAAGGTATGTAGAATTATGGAGAACTAGAGCATAGAGAGGTTTATACAGGTTCGGGCCCTCGATGGTGAGAGTAATAGCCCTATGTCCTGTTGGGATTTCACTATGTATAGTAAAAGGATTTACAAAGTGATGGAAAGATCTTCATAGGCGAAGATTTTCCCTATGTGGCTGTACAAGATGAAGCCTGGAAGGCTTATGGAAGCTATCTAATCTAGGCTATTGTCTTTGAGTTGGTTGTTCGACCAGTTGATTTCTGGATGAGATGTGTTCTCTCCCTTTTTCTTTCGTTTGATGCATCGGGCTCACCCTTTATACTGGTCGAAAGGGCGCCAAGCCGTAACGGCATCAAACAGTTGCTTGGATGTGGTTTCGTTAACCGCTCTCAACTTCCACGCAGGTTTAACACGTGTTATTCGTGGATAACCGCACGTATTAACCTCCGGATGGTTGTTCCTCTACGTGGAAGAATCTTCTGGATACTCGGGATATTCCTGTTACAGGGACAGATTAATCCCACGTTCTCTGGTCGAAAGTGCTCTGACCGTGCGATGTTGGCTGACCGCACAACATCTACAACTTTCTGTTCGCGTATAGCATACGAACTCCTGACCGCGCACTAGCTGCGGTCTGATCGCGTAAAGCCTGCGACCTCGGGCTTGTGCTTCTCAGAATGACTTGAGTCCGCACCGCCTGGCGCGTGTCTGGTTCGAATCTATCTTGAACCAGTCGTAGACTTATTTGAACTGACTCGAGTGTCAATCCTCGTCACCAGGAGTCTGTCCTAGGGTTTTAACTACGGACAGACCGACCTTTTTAATAAAGAAAACACACTTTGACATAACGTCAGTCAGTCCGTAACAACATTCGATCAGACCGTCTTTTCGGTCAACCGGCTAACATTCGGTCAGACCGACTAAGAGTGAAATTGGCCGAATTGAATGGAAAACTGCATTTTCAAAAGATATGACCTTCTAGTATGCAATGCAAGTTGATACACCACATGCTCCTCTTTATAGTAAGGCGACTATCCTAAAATCCGATCAAAATTCTTCTCTAAACACCTTTGACCGGTAAAATGGAAAAAGACCCTATTCCGTACCTTTGCCTCTTTGCTCAATGTCCTTTCTCCATCATGTAGCTCTTCCTTTGCCTTTCATTATCCTGTCTTTTAGAGTTTGATCTTGACACAACTTAACAGGTAACGTTAGTTCAACATTTTAATTGTCATTAATTACCAAAACACTCTTTAGGGGCCTATAAGCTACAGCCTCAGCCCGAAGGCCTCGGCCACCAAGTTCTGGGGAGGGCCCTCCCCCATGACACGCAGGAAGCGCACCTGCTCATCGGCGTAGTACCTCCCGAGGTGGTTCTCTGCCTTGTCCCGGGCGGCCTGGTATGGCCGGACTGCAAAAGGTAAGAGTTAGAAAAATACGCGAAAGGGAAACGAGCAAGGTGACTGGGAGCTTATGTTGGGTCACCGGCTTCTGCGGGGGCCGCTGGGCTGGGCACATCGCGATCCCCCTCCTCCCGTGCGAGAAGGGGGAGATATTCAACAGTGTTAACTCCTCGGCGGCGTCCCTTATAGAGCGGACGCCCCGGGAGCTCACGACCTTGCTGAGGAGCTTTAGCTCCTCCTCGGTCCACACCGGCGGCTAGGAAGCGGACGACCGACTGTAGGAGGGGGCCTCCGAGGAGTACACCACCTCATCGTCCCGGACCCGGAGGTAGAATCACCTCCGAATCCAGTCCCCCCAGTGGTCCTGGGAGGCCACCACCGAGTACTCCGCTACCAGGACGGCAGCAACTAGATCATCATCGAGCCAAAGGGAGACTTTGGCCCTCCTTCACCAGGTGGGAGCTCCTCGCCGTCGGCTCATAGAAGTACCGGAACAGCCAGAGCGTGGGCTCCCATCTGGTAGTCGTCTCGAAAAGCCAAATGAAGAGGCCCATCTGGACGAATGCGTTCAGCGTCAGGTGGTTCAAGGCCACCCTTTACTCCTGCAAAAATTCCCGGAGCAACAGGTGCACTGGGAGCCGGACCCGGCCTCGAGGAAAGCCTCGAATGCCACCACCTCCCTGGGCCTAGGGCGGGGGGCTCCGTCCTTCTTCGCAGGGATCCGAACGTCCATTTCCGCGACTACCCCCGGTCCACCAGGGACTCCAAGTCCCCGGATGTGAACTCGGAGGCCCAAAGAAAGTCCGCGGTGACTTCCTCCCGGGGCACCTCCGCGGCCTTAGCACGGCCCTTGGGTCCCATTGGGTTCTTCTGGTGGATAAGGCTAAGGAAAAAGGGGTGAAGCTTCTGGGACTAGGCTTCCGGGGGAGAGCTACCGGGAGAGCTAAGGGCGCTAAGAGAGTTTGAAGGTTCAAAGTTTGCAATGAAGTTCTCCGGGCCATCAAGGCCCTATTTATAGGGGCCAAGCGCGACCCCGATGGGTGCCATGTGGCCCTTCGTGGTGCATCCACGCCGTTCAATTCAAACAGCGTGAGGGAAACGAAGGGACGAGTGCGCAAAATGAGGCATCACCGATTCGAACCGCGAGTGGCCATTATGGCTGAACAGCGCGCTCCCATTGAGACAAGACCTTAATGAACGACGGCGCGGTAATAAACACGTGGCGCGGGAATCGAAGCATCTCGGCCCGGTGGCTTGTCCCAGAGATTTTCCCTGTAACATGAACCATCCCCTCTGGGGACTCGAGCACTGTCCCCGGAGGGCATGGTGGGCTGCTGTTGGGGGAAATCTTCACGAGACAAAGTCCAGGTAAGAGGTTGCTCAATTTGCCCGGGGACAAGGCCCCCGGTGGCATGTCCCGGGCGCTGCCTTTTGCCCGAGGACAAGGCCCCTAGGGCTTGTCCAGGGAGCCGCCATTTGCCCGGGGACAAAGTCCCTAGGTGGCTTGTCCCGGGCGCCAACTTTTGCCCGGGGACAAGCCGCCCGGTGGCTTGCCTCGGGCGCCGCCTTTTGCTTGGCGACAAGGTCCCCCTGTGGCTTGTCTCGGGCGCCGCCTTTCGCCCGAGGACAAGGTCCCCCGGTGGCATGTAACACCCCGATTTTTCCCAAATCTTGGCTTACCTCGTCTCTCCCTATATCAGAATGAGATCCCAGTTATGCCAGTATCTTACCCCAAAAAGTTGGCAATCAAACTCTTGTCATTCATACCTTTTCACAAATCAGCCCAAGTGTATCACAAATCAGCCCTTTTCAGAAGAGTTACCAGAAGTGCCCTGATTAAGGTTTTGAACTCAATGTTGAATTGAAGCCTAGGACGGCACCGTATCAAAAATGCCATATCAGATGTCAGTCAAAGACCAAGAGGAGCATCCTGACCACCTACGAAAAGTCTTGGATAAACTAAGGGAGCAACAATTTAACGCTAAGCCGGATAAGTGTGAATTTGGACACAGGAAATTTCGTTTTTAGGTCACCTGACGACAACCGAAGGAGTGCAAGTGAATCGAGTTAAAAGTCGAGACCGTGAAAGAGTGGTAACAACCAGAATCAGTGACTGAGGTCAAAAGTTTTCTTGGATCAGCTGAGCACTATCACCGATTCATTGAAGGATTTTTCCAAGCTAGCCAAGCCGCCCACTAGTTTGTTAAAAAGGATGTCCAATCTGAGTGGACAGAAGATTGTCAGAAGAGCTTCGAAGCGTTGAAACGAAGGCTAACAACCACACCGATCCTAGTACTCCCTGATAATAGGAAGAATTATGAGATGTAGCGTGATGCATCTAGGCATGAACTGAGTTGTGTCTTAATGCAAGGAAGAAGAATAGTCGCATCTGCATCGAGATAAATGCAGTCGCATGAGAAGAATTACCCGAACCGTGACGTGAAGTTAGCACCAATGATTCACGCACTCAAGATTTGGAGACATTATCTACTAAGGAATCGATGTGCAATCCACTCAGACCACAAGAACTTAAAGTATGTTTTGCCTAGCAGAATTTGAACATGAGGCAACATCAATGGCTAGAGTTAATAAAGAACTATGGCCTAGACATGCATTACCATTCTGGTAAAGTTAATGTCATTGCAGACACCTTGAGCAGAAAGGTTTACTACAGCACCATTGTTGCACCAGAATTAATGGAGGATTGCATCGGCAAATGATTAAATCAGTAGATTAAGGTTCTGTGACCATGTACGTTGTCAGTTACACCTACCTTAGAAGAAGAGATTCGAAAATCACAAGGAAGTGATGAAGGAACTCGGAAGATCAAAGAGGATATGAGGATCGGAAAGGCAGTAGAATTTCGGGAAGATGAGCAAGGTGCAATTTAGCAAGATAAAAGGATGTGTGTTCCAGAGGTTAAGGAGATCAAGACACTAACTTCAAAAGAAGCTCATAACACCCCATACCATATTCACCCCGGAAGTACTCGGATGTGTTAGGACTCGAAAAATCAATTTTGGTGAAGTCACATGGACAGAGATTGCCGAGTAAGCGGTAAAGTGTGACACATGCCAAGAGGATTGTATCAGATCGCGGAGCACAACCCACTTCAAGATTTTGGAAAAGTTTGCATGAAGCTACAAAAACAAGGTTGAACTTCAGCACAGCTTACCACCCTCAGACTAGAGAATAGACAGAACCAGTGAATCAAATACCGGAGGATAAGTTGCAAACCTGTGTGCTCAAATATGGAATTTCAGGAGAGTTATACTGCCATACACAGAATTCACCCACAGCAGTAGCTACCATACTAGTTTGCAGATGTTTCCACTTGAGGCTCTATACAGCCGCAAGTGCAGAATGCCTTTACATTAGTCAGAAATTGGAGAAAGGCAACTAATCAGCTCAGAAATAGCTCAAGATATAGAAGCTCATGTACGGATCATTAAGAAGAGGTCAAAAACTGCACAGTCCAGACAAGAAGAGTTATGCTGATAACCGACAGAGCAGACATCTCCCAAGGAAGTAGAGGTTCAATCAGACTCGTTCTACCAAGAATACCCCATCAAGATATTTAAGGTCAGAAGAATGAAATCAAGAACCATTCGATTCTGCAAAATTCAATGGAACAACCACCCAGAAGATGAGTCGATATGGAAAAAGGGAAGAAGGACTGCATCAAGATTTCCCTTATCAATTTTCAGACCTATCAGAATCTCGAGGACGAGATTGTTTTTAAGGAGGTTAGATTTGTAACACCCCGATTTTTCCCAAATCTTGGCTTACCTCGTCTCTCCCTATATCAGAATGAGATCCCAGTTATGCCAGTATCTTACCCCAAAAAGTTGGCAATCAAACTCTTGTCATTCATACCTTTTCACAAATCAGCCCAAGTGTATCACAAATCAGCCCTTTTCAGAAATTGTCAGAAGCCCAAAAAGACTAAAAGTCTCAGACCATCTCCAAACTTTGATCTGATTCAGTGAACACCTTCCTTTCACTATTCTGAACATTTTTCCCTTCTGGAAGAATTTCCAAATCTTACCCTAAACCTGAGTTTCGACCTTTGCCGTTTTTGAAACCCTAATTACTCTGTTTTCGGATTTTTGTCGAAACCATCAAATCTTGTTCAATTTCACCAAATTTCCTGCCAGATGAGTCCCAGCATTTTAGTGTCACTCAGCTGCGAAATCAAAGTTCAATTTGGACCCCCAAATCTCCAGAATTGCAATCAGGTCCAAACTGCAAAGAAAGATCATCGCAAATCAGTCCTTTTATTGAATTTAGGCCCCTGGCCGTGTCTCAGCAGAACCCGCCGCAGTGCATCGCCGTGTTCTTCGCCGCCGGTGAACCTCCTGCCGTGCCAACACATCAGCCACGTAGCTGACACCCGTGCGCACTCGTGGCACCGCCGTGGACGCCACCTCGGCCGCGCCAGCACAACCAATTTCTTCCCCGCGCGCGAGCCCGCGAACCAGCAAGTCCAGCTTCGCCCGTTCGACACGTCTCGGCCACGCGTCGATGGAGCTATCACTTCACCGTTCCCTCGCCGCTTGCGCCTGTGCCATACACTGCCAAAAGCCTGCACTGCTGCACGCCAGTGCCTCGCCATCATCGCCGGCACAAGTCCCCGCTGTGTCCGGTCGCTTCGCGGTCAAATTCGTCGCCGTTGTTCCCCAATTTGTCGACCAGAGGATTGCTCCAGCATCTTTAAATACCCCTCAGTGTATTGCTTCAGTTCCCAGCAATAGAAACCGACTAATTTCTCACTGCCGCCGAGTTCGCTTTCTTCTCCGGCGAGCAATTTCTGGAGCTCACGGTGCCAGCCCAATTCGCTGCACCATCCTTTAAACCGAAGCCACCGGTGAGTTCCTCTCTCCTCCCTCTCTGTGTCATAGCAGCCAATTGCATCCCGGCGATCCCTAACGCCGGCGATCATCGGAAAAGCCCATTTGCCCTGTTTCCCCAATGCTGTTCGATTCATCCCAAATTGGCCTTCGTGTTAGTAGAGAAAAGGGATCAGTGAGCTTAGTAGAGCAAGCCTGTGGAATCAAATTAAACCTTCAATTGTGCCCAAATCGAAGAAATCCCGATCTGGAAGTTCATCAGTTTGCTGGACCTCGTCGCCGAGCTTCTCCGGCCATCCTCCAGCAAAATTAACCCGTCCAGTAGCCTTGTTGTGCCCTAGAGATCATCCTCAAGCTTGGAATTGAGCTCATTCGCCTTGTATCAAAAATCCCCAATTTCAAAGTCGTCGTCTCCGGCACAGTTCACCGGAATTTGCTCCCCGGCCGATTCAGCCGACACCACTTTGTCCCTTAGCTTTGCCTCACCTCCCTGAGCATTTTCTTCCACTAGCTCGACATCTGGATCTGCCTAGATTGTGAGTTATGCCCTTGTCAAGCTCTTGTCCAGATCAATGTCTGTGCCGTGTCGCCACCGTGTTTGCTCACCGGATTTGGCCGCCCTCCGGCCACTTTCAGCCATTGTTCCTGTTGAGTATCTTGTTCCTGTTATCAAGGCCTATCTCCCAGACAAAGTTGTGCATCAATTGGAGCCCTGGATCAAAGGTTAAGCTTTGCCCTAGTTTTTGGCAATGTCTGCACTATGTCAGTGCATGTCAGCCACTGGCATTAGCCTTGTTTGACCCCTTCTGGTTGAGCAATGGAAATGTCACTTTGTCCCCTAGATTCCTGGATTTGTGTTCTACATCTTTCCCTTCTGTCACTTCTCCAGAAAACCATCCTAATACCAGTTTGAAGTTATGCCAAAGCCGTGAACTGAATGTCGACCCTTCGACGTTCAATCCTTTTTAGCCGTTTCTTCGACCAGAACCCTTGTGACCTTGCCCTAACCTTTTCCCCTGCATGCATGACTTATTTACTTAATATTTTCTATGGAAACTATTTTATGTATGCTTATGTAGCGTATGTGTTGTATTGCTTGTGTCCGCCGCAGAGTCAGAAGCTGAAGGAGCAGAGGAAGTCTTTGATGATCCGTCTAAGTAATTAGACCCAGCAGTGCAAGGCAAGCCTCATTCCTTTGATCATGTCTCGCCCAATATTTTCATATGAAGTATATTCACTGTTTCTTACTATGCATGCTTATTTGAGATATAAGTTATGTTTGAATGACATGAGTAGATATGACCCAATGAATCATGAAACCCCTTTTGTTATTGAACCTTCATATATATGCTTTTTGTCACCCTAGGACTCATATACTGGATATCCACATTAAACTTGAAATGGTCAAATACATGAGAAGTTATGATCAAAACCGTTTTGTCAAGAAAACTGATAAAAGGGATCAGTAGTGAGGATTGGATTGTATGGAGAGGGTGCGGTGCGCACCAGGGAATGTGAATGCTCCTCACTATTGGTTCATAAGGATGAGAACCTTGTGCTGTGTCTCTATGCGAATTGTAAACGTACCAACCACTTGCCTGGTATGGGACAGGCACAACTTAGTAGCTTTTTGGTATTAGCAGTTCCCTGCATGGTTTGTCGATCTGGTTTCTCGCGTGGAAACTGGTGGGCCAAGGTTCGGCCATGAGTGATGTGAGTTCAGAAAAATAATGAGAGGAAAAGGTGTAAAAGAAGGAAGGCGCCCTAGACCTGATTAAGCCGTGAGCGGTTGTAATCTTAAACGGTCGTATGTCTTGCGTGGACATAGACCAAGGCTATGTGTCCTGCGGGAACATAGACCAGAGGCTAGGAAGTAAGGCAGTGGGGAAGACCCACAACGGTACTTGAGACTTAACTGTCTATTTACCGGGCGGGGATACTGTTAATACTGAACTGTAAAAGCGTTGTGTGATCTCGGCCTTGTCACATGTGTATAAGTCACATGGAGCTGTACCGAATTGAAAGCCGAGTGAACCAGTGGATTTAAAAAGAGGTACACCTTTGCAAAGTGTAAAAGAAGTATCAGATACTCTGTACTCCCAGGTTCAGGAGTCTTTTCGTAGTGGATGTTATCCATGGGTTATAGCACAAGTAATGATTTGGAATGTTTTCATAATATGGGTTAAGAAAATGATGACTCATGGGAGACCATCACATAACGATTTCTAAAGTATAAATTAAGATTTTAAAGTATTACTCTTGGAAACTAAAAGCCTTTCTCTATAATTTTAGAGTGAAAATCTACTCTATTCATATATATATATATATAAAACCAAAACCCCTTTTTTTTTATCACTCCTCATCTATATACCTACATTTTTGTAACGAGACTGGCTGAGCATTGTGTAAAAGCATGCTCACCCTTGCCTTTGCAAACAAATTCAGAAGAAGGATTTGAGAATCCCGATTCCCCTGGCCTTGAGCACCAAGAAGAGGAAAGAGCCTTTCCAGACGATTTGAGCTTCTAGGAGGGTCATGAGCCAAGTTGAGTCCGATGTGGAGGAAGCCCTTCCAGAGCCGCTGCAGAAGGAAGTGAAGACCCTTGTGGTTGCTTTTTGTGTTGTTTTTCTGTGTTCGGTACTTCAATACCGATTCTTGATTTTGAAAAACTCTCTACTTTTGTATCAACTTTAATTAGTGCCACCCTTGGCATTATGATATTGTAATAGTGGTCCTCGTGACCTTGTACTTGCTTTATCTACCAGCTTTATTATTTAAAGTGAATCCTGTTGTTGTGAGCTTGTGATGTACCTTTCTGTGCGCAATCTACCTGGGCGGTTGCCAAGGTGACCCTCAAATGGGGGTCTCACATGGTATATCCCGGACAACGCCATTTGCCCAGGGACAAGGCCCCCGGTGGCTTGTCCCGGGCGCCGCCATTTGCCTAGGGACAAGGTCCCCCAGTGGCTTGTCCCGGGCGCCGCCATTTGCCCGGGGACAAGGTCCCCCAGTGGCTTGTCCCGGGCGCCGCCTTTTGCCCACGGATAAGGCCCCCCGGTGGCTTGTCCTGGGTGCCACCATTTTCCTGGGGACAAGGCCCCCAGTGGCTTGTCCCGGGCGCCACCATTTGCCCAGGCACAAGGTCCCCCGGTGGCTTGTCCCGGGCACCGCCTTTTGCCCGGGGACAAGGCCCCCTGGCGGCTTGTCCCGGGTGCCACCTTTTGCCCGGGGATAATGTAACACCCTGAGTTAGGGGTGAAAATTTCCTTTTTCATAAATAGCATGCATGCATGTATCAGTAGTTGTAGCCAGATCAGTATCTATCTCAAGCCCCTAAAATCTCCAAATCTTCCTTGTGAACCCAAAATCAAGATCAGATTACTCAGGTGTGATCTATCAGTTACTTTGAAGTTAAAAGTCTTCAGAACCTAGATCCAATTCTATATCAAAATCCCAGATTTATCAACTCCTTCTGTTTTCGAAAACAGAAATACCTTATACTACCCTAAATACTCTAAATCCAGATTTAATCAAAATCTTGACCAAGTTCAGAACAGATTATTCCTGGAATATGATCATGGGTATGCCAATACCTTAAACCAGAAAGATGGCAGCCAGATTTTATCATCTACACTCTTTTCACAAATCAGTCCAAGAGTTATCGCAAATTAGTCCTTATCTGATATCTGAAAACCCAAAAAGGCTAAAATCTCCAGATTAACTCCAAATTCAGAATTTCTTCGACAAATCTTCTCAAAATGCTATTTTCCACAAGTTTCTCTTCTGTGCAGATGTCAAAATCAAACCCTAAATGCCAGAATTCGAAATCGACAAAACTCAAATCTTACTTTACCCTAATTTACCCTATTTTCAGTTTGTATCAAAAACTATTCAAATGTGTCAAATCTTATCAACTATCTTTGCCAAATGTTTTGTTGAATATATTTGCTAGATTAGTGAAAGCAAATTCAGTTTAAACCTTCCAGAATTCCAGATTTACAGATCAATCCAAAATTCAAGATTTGAAACTACAGTTCAGTCCAAATTCGACCAGGCCGTTTACTGTGCGCACGACCAGGGTTCGCCGTGGTTTCCTTGCGTCGCGCACGCTCGCCGCCGGCCAAGCTTCGCCGCACTTGTGACCGTGCATGCCGATGCGCACGTGTCCTCGCTCCAGCTGGTGCCGTGGCAAGGTCGCTGCTACGTCGACGACCAGCGCCTGCTCCCGCGCGCGATCAACGGCTTTTTGTCAGCAACTCATCGCCACGTCGCTTTGCCGTGCCAGTACTTGTCGCCACTGCTTGCTCCATCTTTGCAAAGTCCCGATGAACGACAATGTGGACAGTTGCAGTCCTGTCGCCGTCGCAATCACCGTTCTTCGTTGAGTCTTCGCCGTTGATGTTCTTCACGCAATCCATCTCATCACAGCTGCCAATTACTTCGTTGTCTCCTCCTTGCAAGCTTCGCCCGGCCTATTTAAGCACTCCTGTGCTCAGCAGCTCCCTCCACACTTCACCAGAAATCAGCCAAGTCCTGGAATTCCTGTTTTCGTTTTCTTCTCCGGCGACCCGTCGAGGAGGCTCACGGTGCCAGCTTCATCCGCTCCATCAGCCTTCAAATTAAAGCCATCAGTGAGTTCCCCTACTCATTCTCTCTGTGTAGTACTATTTAATTGCTCACCGGTGACCCCTAGCGCCGGCGATCACCAGAATTGTCGATTGCCCTGTTTCTGTAATGTGGCTCAATCCAGTACAAATTAGCTTTCGATTTTCTAAACAAAATTGATCAGTAAGCCAAATCAATCAAGCCTGTAAGCTTAGAATCTCCAATTAAACACCATTCGAAGCTTTTCCCTAACCCGAGCTTCACCAGAAACCGGCGATCGTCGCCAGGCCTCTCCGGCGATCCTCCAGTCAATTTGATGTTACCAGAAGCATTCTTCTACCTCCTAGATACTCTCCAAGCAAGGAATTAAGTTCTTTTGGCTTGTAGCAGAAACCCCCAATTGGCAGTGCTTCTTCTCCAGCACCGATCACCGGAAAGCTTGTTCCAGCCGTTTCAGCCCAAATTACTTTGTCTTTTAGATGTGCCTTTGCCTCCTGAGAACTTTTATCTTCGAGCCCGACACCTAGATCGGCCTAGATTGGAAGTTATAGCTTTGCCAAGATTTTGTCCAGAACTGATCTAGTGCAGTGTGTTCACCTCAGTTCATCATCAGATTTCTTACTGTCCAGCCATTTTCAGCCATAGATCCTATTGTAACTATTGTTCCTGTTATCAATGCCTACCTCCCAGACAAAGTGGTGCATCATTTGGAGCTCCAGATCAAAAGTTATGTAAGCCCTAGTTTTTGGCATTGTCTGCTCTATGCCAGAGCTTGTCAGCCAGTGGCATTGACCTTGTTTACCCACTTCTGGTTGTGTAAATTGAAAACCACTTTGTCCACTGAATTTGTAGAGTTGTGATCTACATTTTCTTCTACTACCACAAGTTGAGATAACCCCTCTATCATTCATCGACCCTATGTCGATGCTTTGAACCGAATGTCGACCTAAAGACGTTCGCTGTTTTTGAGCGAACCAGTCGCAACCTTGATATCATTCTGATATTTTGAGACATTTGGAACCTTGTAAACCTTTGACAGCTAATCTTAACATTGGTTTCCCTAACTTAACCCTAATCAGCCTCTAAACCCAATCATTTCAGAATCATCAAGACTTTATCTTTGCATCATTGCATATTGTATAATAATGTATTGAAAAGATTGTGATTATTGGTTGTTTGTTTGATTGGAGAGCAAATCAAGAGCCTGAGTTCGAGGACTTCACTACAGATCCGACGTCAACTGCTGTATCTTACGACGCGGAAGGCAAGTCATATCCTTGGTCATGTTGAACCTATAATTTAAATGTTGCTAAAACATAACCTTGAATATAGTTAATATTGCATGAGAAAGATTGAGAATGGTTGATTTATGAATTGGCAGTACTAGACTGGTTATCTGTGAAACGTGAAATAAACAAGTTTTGAGCCATGAACTATTATATGTATTTATATATTTATATTCATGAAATAAAACCCCTAGCCGTGACCAGAAAAATGGTATGGATGGCGGAAGCACTGGAGGTGCTAGACTGCCTAGGATATGCAGGCACTGAAGGTGCAGGGTTGTGGATGGTCTGGTCACTGGCATATAAGGACTAGAACCTTGTGTTGTGCGTCTAGTGGCATGAACAATGTGCTAACCGCAAGCCTGGTATGGGACAGGCCTGAACAAGTAATTATGTGGATCGCACATGAAACCCCTGCATGAGATGTGTAGTGATGCACGATAAACACGGAGTACGGCTCCCACACATATCACTGAAGGTTATCAAGCACGCTGACCCAGTAATGGGAATAAGCAAAGGGGTGGAGGTTAGGATACAGCCTACCACAACTGTGTCTCGCGGAGAGCCACAGGGTCAGGGGTGAATTGTAAGTGATGCATAACAAAAGTTCTTGTTATCTCCACCTTGCCACTCACACATGGTTGTGAGGAGGGGTCTAATCATTTTGATAGGATGGGCTTGAAAGTGAAATATCTTGCGGGTAAATTGGTACCTCTCTGCAGAGTTAAAAACGTATTCGAATACTCTGAGCTCCCGGGTTTATAGGAGTCTGCTGCAGTGGATTAAATCCACGGGGTGTGACGCAAGTACTATTTTCTAAATAAAAAGTGTTAAATCAAGATTACCCAAATGACATATGTTTTCATGATAAGGAGTACTGCCGTGGGCTGTCGTGTGTCGACGTGTCGCGGTAGTACTATAATCTAGTGAACATGATTGATGATGTTATATTATGAAAAGTGCTGCCATGAGGTGAAATAAGATGAGATGAGAAAGAAAAAGATTATTTTACAAATATCCATAATTCTTGACTAGTCTAGGTTCATATCATCACTACTATATGTATTTATTCTTACCTATGACTTGCTGAGTACGTAAGTGCTCACCCTTGCAACATTCAACTCAATAGATGGAGGCTACCTTGATCAAGATGATGGCATGGAGAACTTCTTGGATCCAGAAGGAGGAGCGTCAGTTCCGCCAGAGCCCTGATGTGTGTTGTTCTGCCGTCAACTTCTTTTGTGGTAGGGTCACCTATCTTCTGCTGTGTAGTTAAATATTTTGCTAAACCCTGAATGCCTTGTAGGCATTGTAATCCTTTATGTAATATTATGGCCAGCAGGCCACACTGCTTAATATTTTGTTAGTACTCTGTTGCAATATAATATACTCCTCTGTTTGACTCATCCTGGGAAGTCAAAGGTTTGTGAGAATGGGACTAGCTGCAGCGAGCTAGGTCTCTACAGGAGTAGTCGTTGTCCCAGTTTCGGGACGCGACAGAAAAGTTGGTATCAGAGCAACATGAGAACTTGACTGTAGGACGACACCTTTAGGAATTGGCCGCGCCAGGAAGACATAATTTATTCAGAAAACTAATTGTTGAAAATTGTATTTTGAGAAAAATAATGAGCTTTGTAGCTCTTGAAAACTTTTATTTCAAAATTTTATTTGGATTTTCTAAAATTCGGTAAGATTGTGAGAGTACGTTCTGTTGTTTCAGAGTGTCTTAGGGGTTGGTGTAGACAGAGCTAGTGGATGCTCTTGATAGCTTATGATTCGCTGTTGCATGTGCAATGGTTAATTTGTGTATTATGGCTAATAGCCTAAGTAATTTTATGGATTAAAGTAGTTGCATTAATTTCTGCATTGCTGTCTTAGTTGGCCTTAGTTAGTTAGATCAGTCTAAACCTTTTTCAGAGCCACCATGGTTGACACAAGAAGGAGATCTCGAAGTGGAAGACAAGATATGGGTCAGACTCCGCAGGAAGAAGATACTATGACAAGAGACCCTTTGTTTCAGCAAGGATCTTAGAGTTCCAATCCACCTCAGAATGAACAACCCAGTCTTCAGGAAATTCTGTTGTCAATGGAGAAAAGTCGACAGGAAGTTCTGATAGCTCATACCCAGTTGTTTGCCCAGATAGTTCAGAAACTTCCTACTAGAACCACAGAAGGAACTACTTCTGCTGTAGGAGCAAGATTAACAGATATCCAAAAGACCCGTCCACCAACATTCTCTAGTGCGACCGATCCCATGGTTGCCAATGATTGGTTACGGGATATCGAGAGGAAACTGGACACGGTCCGATGCAACAAACGAGAGAAGGTTTTGTTTGGATCTCATCAGTTATCAGGAGCTGCAGCTGCATGGTGGATGAACTACCAGGAAGCCCACCTTGATAAAGATAATATCTCTTGGAGGGAATTTAAGGATCAATTTCGGAAATTTCATATACCTACTGGTGTTATGGCAGCTAAGCGTCGGGAATTTCGGAATTTAACTCAAGGAAGTAAGTCAATCACTGAGTATCTACACCAATTTACTCATTTGGCTCGATACGCACCTGGAGATGTGGATACTGAAGAGAAGAAGATAGAACGCTTCACAGAAGGACTTCAACACTATTTACAGTATCAAATTGCTTCTCATGAACTTACGGAATTTCAAACCCTAGTGAACAGAGCTTTAAAGGTAGAAGAAAAGAAGAATATGGGGGAAGAAAGCCGAAAGCAGAGAATGCTTCAGCAAACACGACCACAGCCAAATCCAATCAGAGGAAGAGTTCCAATCACTCCCAATTTTTGACCATCTTATCAGAATCCCAGACCAGCAATGACGTTGTGCCCCAACTGCAGAGGGAATCATCTTCAGAAGGATTGCCCTCATCCTCGTGTTGAGTGCTATCATTGTGGACAGCATGGGCATCGCAAAGAATTCTGTCCTTGGATACAACTTCCACCATCCATTGCCAGATCTCAGGCAGGAACTCAGCCAGTAGTGACCAGAGCATCACCATCACAGAATTTTAGAGGAAATTCAGCAGGAAGAGGAGGAAACATGGCTAATCAAGGAAGAGGAAGAGGTAGAGCACCAGCTACAACCCAAGGTGGAAGGTTAAACTATACTTCAATTCAAGAAGCGGGCAATGCCACCGACATTCTTCTAGGTAGATTTCTGATTCAATCTGCATCTACCTTAATATTGTTTGATCCTAGTGCTACAAATTCATTCATGTCAAAAGCATTTGCATCTGAAGTTGAAATGCATATAGAGCAAGAACCACTAGAGTACTCTATGGTTATACAAACTCCAGGGGCTAGATTATCTGTCTACTCGATCTGCCCAAATGTAACGTTCAATATAGAAGGGGTAGAATTTGAGGCAAATCTACTAGTTCTAGAACTGCAAGGTCTAGACATTATTTTGGGCATGGATTGGTTGTCCCAACATAAAGGCCTAGTAGACTGTGAAGAGAAAACCTTAAGTCTTGTCAGTAGCCAAGGGGAGAGAGTTCTATTCTATGCAGAAAGATCATCAGTCAGTAAACCACTAAGATCTGTTCAAGCATTGCAAAAGTTATGCCTGGAACAAGTGCCTGTAGTGCAACAATATTCTGATGTGTTTCCAGAAGAACTTCCAGGAATGCCACCTGACAGAGAAATAGAATTCAGTATTGAGCTTAAACCAGGAGCAGCACCTATAGCAAAACGTCCCTATAGGATGCCAGTTACAGATTTGGAGGAGCTCAAGAATCAACTCGAAGACTTGGAAAACAAGGGATTTATCAAACCCAGTGCTTCGCCATGGGGAGCCCCAGTTTTGTTTGTGAGGAAGAAAGACGGAACTCTACGAATGTGTGTAGATTATCGGGCTTTGAATGAAGTCACTATTAAAAACAAGTATCCATTACCAAGAATTGATGACTTGTTCGATCAACTTCGAGGAGCCAAAGTATTTTCCAAGATAGATTTGAAATCTGGATATCATCAGCTGAAGATCAAGAAGGAAGATATACCGAAGACTGCTTTCACTACCAGATATGGTTTATATGAGTTTACAGTAGTGCCTTTTGGCTTGACCAATGCTCCGGCAACATTCATGAATGTTATGAACAGTACATTTATGGATTTTCTCGACAAATTTGTCATAGTATTCATAGATGACATTCTGATATATTCCAAGAGTACGGAAGAACATGAGCAACATTTACACCTAATCTTGGAAAGGCTACGAGAGAGGCAATTTTATGCCAAGTTTGACAAATGCGAATTTTGGATGTCAAGAATTTCATTTCTTGGACATGTGTTGACAGCAGAGGGAATTTCAGTGGATTCAGCTAAAATCTCTGCAATCAAGGAGTGGAAGCAACCTACCTCTGTTTCAGAGATTAGAAGTTTCTTGGGATTAGCAGGTTATTATAGGAGATTCATCGAAGGATTTTCCCAGATTGCCAAACCTCTTACAAACCTGCTAAAGAAGGATGTTGCATTTGAATGGACCATCAAGTGTGAAGAAAGTTTTCAGCAGCTGAAGCAGAAATTGACAACAACACCAGTCCTCACTTTACCAGACAGCAAGGAAGACTTCGTAGTTTACTGTGATGCTTCAAAGCAAGGAATAGGCTGTGTGTTAATGCAGCAAGGTCGAGTAGTAGCTTATGCTTCACGCCAATGGAGACCACATGAGGAAAATTATCCAACCCATGATTTGGAGTTAGCAGCAGTGGTACATGCTTTAAAGATATGGCGGCATTATCTCATTGGACATAAGTGTGAGATCTTTACAGATCATAAAAGCCTCAAGTATATTTTCACACAGACGGAGCTCAACATGCGTCAACGACGATGGCTGGAATTGATCAAAGATTATGATCTTAGTATTCAGTACCATCCAGGGAAAGCTAATGTAGTGGCTGATGCCCTAAGCAGAAAAGTTTACAACCTACAAGGAATGGTTATGTTGAAGAACCCTTACCTACAACAAGAGTTGCAGAATCATCAAGTGGAAATAGTACCGCAGAGAACGGTAGCTACTTTAACAGTAAAATCTCAACTTGAAGAACAGATAGGAAAGGCCCAGAAGGAAGATGAGGAAATTTGTAAGATCAAGAGACGAATCAAGTTAGGAAAGGCTCAAGGCTTTACTGAAGATAACCAGGGGATTGTATGGTATCGAGAAAGAATCTGTGTACCTCAAAATGCAGATCTTAAGGAAATAATACTCCATGAAGCTCATAAAACTCCATATTCAATACACCCTGGTAACACAAAGATGTATCAAGATTTGAAGACCAGATTCTGGTGGGATAATATGAAGAAGGAGATTGCAGAATACATTGCAAACTGTGATACATGTCAGCGAGTTAAAGCAGAACACCAGAAAATAGCAGGAAAGCTACAACCTCTACCAATACCATTATGGAAATGGTAAGAAATTGGTATGGATTTCATTACAGGATTACCTAAAACTCAAGGAGGATATGATTCCATATGGGTTATTGTGGACAGACTTACTAAAGTAGCTCATTTCATACCAGTCAAAAAGATTTATGATGGCAGTAAATTAGCAGAGTTATACATGCAAAGAATAGTGGCATTGCATGGTATTCCTAAGAAGATAGTCTCAGATCGTGGAACACAGTTTACCTCCAAATTTTGGAATAGACTGCATGAAACCCTAGGAACCCAGTTGGATTTCAGTACTGCATATCATCCGCAGACGGGAGGACAGACAGAAAGAGTCAACCAAATCCTAGAAGATCTTCTAAGGGCTTGTATACTAGATTATGGAACATCATGGGACAAATGTTTACCATTTGCAGAATTTACATATAATAACAGTTATCAAGCTAGTATACAGATGGCACCATTTGAAGCTTTATATGGACGTAAATGCAGAACTCCATTGCATTGGAATGAGCCAGGAGAACGAAAGGTCATAGGACCAGAGATAGTAGAAGAAGCAGAAGCTCATGTCAGACTCATCAGAGAAAGGTTGAGAACAGCACAATCATGACAAAAGAGTTATGCAGATAAACAACGGAGAGAATTATCATTTGAACCAGGAGATTTTGTGTATCTCAAGGTCACACCATTCAAGGGATTACAAAGATTCCAAGTGAAAGGAAAGTTATCTCCAAGATACATTGGACCATTTAAGATAATCAAGAGAAAGGGAGAAGTATCACATAAATTGGAATTACCTGTGGGATTAGCAGGAGTGCATGATGTGTTTCATGTCTCTCAGCTCCGGAAATGTTTGAAGGAACCTACTGACCAGATAGATGTACAAGATATGCCATTACAGAAGAATCTCACTTACCTTGAGCACCCAATCAGAATCCTAGCCACTGATGAACGTCAGCTCAGAAGGAAGAAAATCAGATTGTGTAAAGTTCAATGGAGAAATCATTCAGAGCAAGAGGCTACTTGGGAGAAGGAAGAAGATCTTAAGCAAGCCTATCCTTATCTTTTCCTGTCTTAGGTAAATCTCGGGGCGAGATTTCTTTAAGGAGGGTAGATCTGTAACACCCTGAGTTAGGGGTGAAAATTTCCTTTTTCATAAATAGCATGCATGCATGTATCAGTAGTAGTAGCCAGATCAGTATCTATCTCAAGCCCTAAAATCTCGAAATCTTCCTTGTGAACCCCAAATCAAGATCAGATTACTCAGGTGTGATCTATCAGTTACTTTGAACTTAAAAGTCTTCAGAACCTAGATCCAATTCTATCTCTAAATCCCAGATTTATCAACTCCTTCTGTTTTCGAAAACAGAAATACCTTATACTACCCTAAATACGCTGAATCCAGATTTAATCAAAATCTTGACCAAGTTTAGACCAGATTATTCCTGGAATATGATCATGGGTATGCCAATACCTTAAACCAGAAAGTTGGCAGCCAGATTTTATCATCTAGACTCTTTTCACAAATCAGTCCAAGAGTTATCGCAAATTAGTCCTTATCTGATATCTGAAAACCCAAAAAGGCTAAAATCTCCAGATTAACTCCAAATTCAGAATTTCTTCGACAAATCTTCTCAAAATGCTATTTGCCACAAGTTTCTCTTCTGTGCAGATATCAAAATCAAACTCTAAATGCCAGAATTAGAAATCGACAAAACTCAAATCTTACTTTACAGTAATTTACCCTATTTTTAGTTTGTATCAAAAACTATTCAAATGTGTCAAATCTTATCAACTATCTTTGCCAAATGTTTTGTTGAATATATCTGCCAGATTAGTGAAAGCAAATTCGATTTAAACCTTCCAGAATTCCAGATTTACAGATCAGTCCAAAATTCAAGATTTGAAACTGCAGTTCAGTCCAAATTCGACCAGGACGTTTACTGTGCGCACGACCAGGGCTCGCCGTGGTTTCCTTGCGCCGTGCACGCTCGCCGCCGGCCAAGCTTCGCCGCACTTGTGACCGTGCATGCCGGTGCGCACGTGTCCTCGCTCCAGCTGGTGCCGTGGCAAGGTTGCTGCTACGTCGACGACCAGCGCCTGCTCCCGCGCGCGATCAACGGCTTTTTGTCAGCAACTCCTCGCCACGTCGCTTTGCCGTGCCAGTACTTGTCGCCACCGCTTGCTCCATCTTTGCAAAGTCCCGATGAACGACAATGTGGACAGATGCAGTCCTGTCGCCGTCGCAATCACCGTTCTTCGCTGAGTCTTCGCCGCTGATGTTCTTCACGCAATCCATCTCATCACAGCAGCCAATTACTTCGTTGTCTCCTCCTTGCAAGCTTCGCCTGGCCTATTTAAGCACTCCTGTGCTCAGCAGCTCCCTCCACACTTCACCAGAAATCAGCCAAGTCCTGCAAATTCCTGTTTTCGTTTTCTTCTCCGGCGAGCCATCGAGGAGGCTCACGGTGCCAGCTTCATCCGTTGCATCAGCCTTCAAATTAAAGCCATCAGTGAGTTCCCCTACTCATTCTCTCTGTGTAGTACTATTTAATTGCTCACCGGTGACCCCTAACGCCGGCGATCACCGGAATTGTCGATTGCCCTGTTTCTGTAATGTGGCTCAATCCAGTACAAATTAGCTTTCGATTTTCTAAAAAAAATTGATCAGTAAGCAAGCAAGCCTGTAAGCTTAGAATCTCCAATTAAACACCATTCGAAGCTTTTCCCTAACCCGAGCTTCACCAGAAACCAGCGATCGTCGCCAGGCTTCTCAGGTGATCCTCCGGTCAATTTGATGTTACCAGAAGCTTTCTTTTACCTCCTAGATACTCTCCAAGCAAGGAATTAAGTTCTTTTGGCCTGCAGCAGAAACCCCCAATTGGCAGTGCTTCTTCTCCGGCGCCGATCACCGGAAAGCTTGTTCCAGCCGTTTCAGCCCAAATCACTTTGTCTTTTAGATGTGCCTTAGCCTCCTGAGAAGTTTTGTCTTCTAGCCCAACACCTAGATCGGCCTAAATTGGAAGTTATAGCTTTGCCAAGATTTTGTCCAGAACTGATCTAGTGCAGTGTGTTCACCTCAGTTCATCATCAGATTTCTTGCTGTCCAGGCATTTTTAGCCATAGATCCTATTGTAACTATTGTTCCTGTTATCAATGCCTACCTCCCAGACAAAGTGGTGCATCATTTGGAGCTCCAGATCAAAAGTTATGCAAGCCCTAGTTTTTGGCATTGTCAGCTCTATGCCAGAGCTTGTCAGCCAGTGGCATTGACCTTGTTTACCCACTTCTGGTTGTGTAAATTGAAAACCACTTTGTCCACTGAATTTGTAGAGTTTTGATCTACATTTTCTTCTACTACCACAAGTTGAGATAACCCCTCTATCATTCATCGACCCTATGTCGATGCTTTGAACCGAATGTCGACCTAAAGACGTTCGCTGTTTTTGAGCGAACCAGTCGCAACCTTGATATCATTCTGATATTTTGAGACATTTGGAACTTTGTAAACCTTTGACAGCTAATCTTAACATTGGTTTCCCTAACTTAACCCTAATCAGCCTCTAAACCCAATCATTTCCGAATCATCAAGACTTCATCTTTGCATCATTGCACATAGTATAATAATGTATTGAAAAGATTGTGATTATTGGTTGTTTGTTTGATTGGAGAGCAGATCAAGAGCCCGAGTTCGAGGACTTCACTGCGGATCCGACGTCAACTGCTGTATCTTACGACGCGGAAGGCAAGTCATATCCTTGGTCATGTTGAACCTATAATTTAAATGTTGCTAAAACATAACCTTGAATATAGATAATATTGCATGAGAAAGATTGAGAATGGTTGATTTATGAATTGGCAGTACTAGACTGGTTATCTGTGAAATGTGAAATAAACAAGTTTTGAGCCATGAACTATTATATGTATTTATATATTTATATTCATGAAATAAAACCCCTAGCCGTGACCAGAAAAATGGTATGGATGGCGGAAGCACTAGAGGTGCTAGACTGCAAAGCATATGCAGGCACTGAAGGTGGAGGGTTGTGGATGGTCTGGTCACTGGCATATAAGGACTAGAACCTTGTGATGTGCGTCTAGTGGCATGAACAACGTGCTAACCGCAAGCCTGGTATGGGACAGGCCTGAACAAGTAATTATATGGATTGCACATGAAACCCCTGCATGAGATGTGTAGTGATGCACGATAAACACGGAGTACGGCTCCCACACATATCACTGAAGGTGATCAAGCACGCTGACCCAGTAATGGGAATAAGCAAAGGGGTGGAGGTTAGGATACAGCCTACCACAACTGTGTCTCGCGGAGAACCACACGGTCAGGGGTGAATTGTAAGTAATGCATAACAAAAGTTCTTGTTATCTCCACCTTGCCACTCACACATGGTTGTGAGGAGGGGTCTAATCATTTTGATAGGATGGGCTTGAAAGTGGAATATTTTGCGGGTAAATTGGTACCTCTCTGCAGAGTTAAAAACGTATTCGAATACTCCGAGCTCCCGGGTTTATAGGAGTCTGCTGCGGTGGATTAAATCCACGGGGTGTGACACAAGTACTATTTTCTAAATAAAATGAGTTAAATCAAGATTACCCAAATGACATGTGTTGTCATGATAAGGAGTACTGTCGTGGGCTGTCGTATGTCGACGTGTCGCGGTAGTACTATAATCTAGTGAACATGATTGATGATGTTATATTATGAAAAGTGCTGCCATGAGGTGAAATAAGATGAGATGAGAAAGAAAAAGATTATTTTACAAATATCCATAATTCTTGACTAGTCTAGGTTCATATCATCACTACTATATGTATCTATTCTTACCTATGACTTGCTGAGTACGTAAGTGCTCACCCTTGCAACATTCAACTCAATAGATGGAGCCTACCTTGATCAAGATGATGGCATGGAGAACTTCTTGGATCCAGAAGGACGAGCGTCAGTTCCGCCAGAGCCCTGATGTGTGTTGTTCTGCCGTCAACTTCTTTTGTGGGAGGGTCACCTATCTTCTGCTGTGTAGGAAAATATTTTGCTGAACCCTGAATGCCTTGTAGGCATTGTAATCCTTTATGTAATATTAAGGCCAGCAGGCCACACTGCTTAATATTTTGTTAGTACTCTGTTGCATTGTAATATACTCCTGTGTTTGACTCATCCTGGGAAGTCAAAGGTTTGTGAGAATGGGACTAGCTGCAGCGAGCTAGTTCTCTACAGGAGTAGTCATTGTCCCAGTTTCGGGACGCGACAGATAAGGTCCCCCGGTGGCTTGTCCCGGGTGCCGCCTTTTGCACGGGGACAAGGACCCTCGGTGGCTTGTCCCGGGCGCCGCCATTTGCCCGGGGACAACGCCCCTGGTGGCTTGTCTCAGGCAGCTTGTCCCGGGCGCCACCTTTTGCCCGGGGACAAGGCCCCCCCGGTGGCTTGTCCCGGGCACCACCATTTGCTCGGGGACAAGGTCCCCCGGTGGCTTGTCCCGGGCGCCGCCTTTTGCCCGGGGACAAGGCCCCCCAGTGGCTTGTCCCGGGCGCCACCTTTTGCCCGGGGACAACGCCCCCCGGTGGCTTGTCCCCGGCGCCAACTTTCGCCAGGGGACAAGGCCCCACCGTGGCTTGTCCTAGGCATCGCCTTTTTCCCGGGGACAAGGTCCCCTTGTGGCTTGTCCCAAGCGCCGCATTTTGCCCGGGGACAAGGCCCCCCCCCCCCCCCGGTGGTTTGTCCCGGGCGTTGCCGTCCTTCCGGAGACAGGGGTCTCCGGTCCCAGGTCAAGTGAGGGTCACGCGGGAAGCTCCTCGGGAATCAGCAGACACCTGTCAAGCATCCGAGGGCTCTGGCCGAAAGAAGGGCGTTGTTAGCCCTCGATCCGATGGTGGCAGGCGGGATAGTTTAGTCCTTTTGCGTCTTTTGGGGCTATATAAGCCCTTGTATACCTCATGTAAAGGAAAACAATTCATTATTACTTGGAATAGACAATCTCATAGGTGTGCTCCGGAGCCATCTCTCCCCCGAGAGAGCTCCCCTAGCCAACTCCGGTTGGGAGCGCACCGACAGGACTATGGTCTCCACCGAGGCCAAACCTGTATAAATCCTCGTGTCATTCACTGTGTTTGCCTGATGGGAGAGGACGCGTCACTCGGTCAGCTCGCATCGTATTTTCTTCTCTAGGATCTTCCACAAAACCTGCCGTGGTATTCACAATACCACAACAACTCCTTTTAGTAGAACCAATTGATCATTAGAGTGTTCTTAGCCATGCTGTTAGATTTCAAATTGAAGTTCGGATTGAAGCCTTTCCCTATTTTTGCGCGCCACCGTGAGCAACTCACATCGCCGGCCCGTGCCACTTCACCTCCGACCAAATTGACCATATCAACGTGATCCTTGAGCTCCGTAGATGGTGTAGCCAATCTTAATTAACCAGCATTGCCTTGTAGCAGATGCGCCTGCCTCATCGAATTCTTCGAGTCCCGCATCAACGCCGGTGAGCTCCAGTACTCGAGTGCAAACCAATTCCTCACTGGAGAACGATTAGAACCACTCCAGGAGTAAAAGCCCTCATCCAATTTCTTGATTCATTCACCCTAGCTCGTTATCAGTGTAGCTCGCCTTTGTTTCTATAATCGACGAGTTCGACCTCGCCGTTCACCGTCGTCTCATCGCCGTTGTTCAATCAACTTTGTCCTATGGATTTGCCTTAACCTCCTAAGCATATTACTCCACTGCATCACCCTTCGATGCTGTGCCAAATCACAAGTAATCACTGTGCCAAGATCTTGTCCAGTGGCTGTACATTGCCGTGTCGCCACCGTGGTTTCTCGTCCGGCCATCTTAGCTCCTGAAACCACGACCATTGGATTCATGTTGTCTTCGCCTACCTCCTAGACATAGTTGGCGAAGCAAAGCTCAAGAAGATCGATCAAATAGTCAAGCCCTAGGTTTTGACAGTGCAAAGACACCTAGTTCACTGTGTCCAGGGGTCCTCTTTGCAAAAATTTTGGAGTTTCTGGACTTTCCTGTGAAAGCCACCTTGTCAAATAGCTAACTTACTACATTTTGCATCTAATGCTTTGATCAAAACCCATTTTCCCATTGGGAATTATCCAAACCTTGTCAATGCCATTTTGGGACAATGCCAGCCCTTGTCAGCCAATGGCATTGGGCCAGTTTAACCACTTCTGGTTATGCAACCTAAAAACCACCTTGTCCACCGAACTTGTAGAGCTATGTTCTACATTTATTCAACTACCACACCTTGAGATAGGCTCTCTAGCATCCTCTGAAGCTATGTTAGAGCGCTGAACTGAATGTCGACCTATTGACGTTCGTCGTTTTTGAGCAAAACAGCCGCGGACTTGATGTCCATATTGCAGCCTTGAAACCCTGAGAGTCTCTAGCATTCGTCCTCAACCGTAATTCCATAAATCTCATAGATTAACTCAAATCCAGCTTTCAAGCTTACTTGTTCCAGTATCGCCGAGAGTATTTCTCCTTTGCATGTTGCATATAGATTATTAATGTATTTAGATGGATTGTGATTCCTGTTTGCTTGTTTGATCTTGGATTAGAGCAAGAGCCTGAATACAAAGATTTCGTCAGACACGACATCGACTGCTATACCTTATGACGCGGAAGGCAAGTCATATTCTTGAATATCTTGAACCTATATTTTATGAATGGTTAAGATATTGCTTTGACTATAAGTAATATTGCATTTGATGAAATGAGATGTAACACCCCTGTTTTTCCCAACCCTAGCCTGCCTTGACTATCTGCATATCAGGATGAGATCTTGGTAATGCCAGAGTGTTACTCTAAAAAGTTGGCAGCCAAACTCCTTCATTCAAGTCATTTTCGCAGATCAGTCCAAAAGATTCACAAATTAGTCCTTTTCAGATATCTGAGGAACCCCGAAAAGGCTAAAAGTCACGGATCATTTCCAAATCCCGATTTGATTTAGTGAACATCTTCCCTTCACTTTTCTGGACATTTTTCCCTTCTGGAAGAATTTCCAAATCTCTCCCGAAACCCTAGTTTCATCCTTGTCAAATTTCTAAAATCAGATTACCCTAATTACCCTGTTTTCAGTTCATCTCAAAACTTGCCTAAATCTCCAAAATTTTGTCATCCCTAGCTGCTGATCAATATCTTCGACTTTGTGAATTATTTTAGCAAAGTCAAAACTCTTTCTACTTTAGCCAAATGCCAGATTTACAGATTGGTCCCTGGAATCAGGAATCAGTAATTGCAAATCAGCCCTCCTACTCTTTTTCTGCTGTTTTCGACCAGCGCCTGGTCGTGCCCTCGATCAGTGCATTTCACCGGAGCCGCGCTGCGTTTTCTCGCCGCAATTGCTCGCCGCCAGCCATCGCCTCTTGTCGCCTGCGCTTGTGAGCAAATGAGCCACCCCGCGCGCACGTGCCAGCAGCCAGTACCTCGCCATGTCCAGCGGTTAAACGCCCGCGCTCCAGCACTGTCTTCGCGCGCGCAACCGTTGCAGTGGCATTGCATGCTGTTACGTGTCGTTGCCAGAGCTGCGCTGTTGTCTCCGCATCTGCGCCTGGTGAAGTTCCAATGGAACCGACAAAGCCTGTAGAGCTGCTACACCGCCAGTGCACAATCACATCGCCGGTCACCGCTGTCACAGCTGCACCCGGCCGGTCTCGTACCCGGCACAAGTTCTCTCGCCGTTTCCCCTCGCAAGCTCCGCCTCAGTGCCTATTTAAACCCCTCAGTGCTGTGAAGAAGCCACAACTCCAGGACTTAGCCAAATTCTCGGATTTTCACTGTTTCCCTTTCTTCCCCGACGAGCCGATTTTGAGGCCATCGTCACCAGACCAAACCATAGCCCCTCTCTCCAATCCAAGCTCACCAGTAAGATCCCCGCACCCATCTTCCCGTGTCCAAGCAAGCAATTGCATCCTAGTGCTCTTCATCGCCGGTGATCACCGGAAAACCAGAAACCCCCTGTTCCAGAAATTAAACTCGTTCCAGTGCTTTCCACCACTCACTCCAGTAGAATCAAATGATCCTTAGCCCTTTCTTAGCAAGCCTATTCAGCCAATTTTCAAATTTATGCAGCGCTATGGGTTTTCCCAAATTTCGCGCGCCACCGTGGACGTCTCACGTCGCCGGCGTGCCTCGCTGCATCTCTCCCCAAAATGAGGCCTCCTACACCTTCCCTGTAACCCCTAGATGGTGTAGCCCAAAGCTTATAGCCTGCATTTCTGTGTGGAGCCAGTTCGTCGTTCATCGTCTTCTCCAACTCCGGTGACAACGTCGACGAGCTCGCACGCTTAACCACTGCCCAATTCCTCTCTCCAGAACAATCCAGACCACCCCAAAAGTGTTTCCCCTCGGTCAATTTGGAGTTTAGCTAACTCTAGTTCTCTGTCACCATGGCTCGTCCTTGTCTCAGGCGGCCGAAGGTTTCAAACTCGCCGTTCGTCGCCGGCAAGCGACCCCAGTCAAATTCCTTCCACCAGCAACCTTGTCTTGATCCCGCCTACCTCCCTGACATGTTTGGCGAAACAATGCATGCGAGATTCGTCCAGACGCATGTGCCCTAGTTCGCTGCTGTACAGTGGCATTCGATTTCCTGTGTCCTGAGCTTTGCTGTGAATTTCTGTTAATTCAAGGGCTTTTCTGAAAAGTTCACTTTGTCATTTAGGTCCCTCACAGCATTTGGCACACAATGCCACCTCTTGCACCACTTTTGATCATCTAGAAGCCCCAAATCATCCTGGTGTCCTTCTCGGACATTATCTGTTCGCGAACCGAATGCCAACCCTTGGCTTTCATCGCATTTGAGTCTTGTCAAGTGAACCTAACCCTAGTATCCTTTTCTCCGCTGTTCTGTTTCCGCCCAATCTCCCTCATTTGCATTCATGTGTATATTTTACTTATGTTTTGTATAAAGCCTATTTTCTGGATGCTTATGTATTGTATGTGTTGTGCGTGCTCTCGTGCGAATGCAGAGCAAGGAGCGGAAGATTTGGAAGGAACGTTTGAAGATCCAGCAGATTTCTTAGACCCAACTTGGCAAGGCAAGTCGTCACCCTTGATCATGTCTCACCCAGTATTTTGAAATAAAGTAGATTCACCGTTTTAAAGATATATGCATGCTGAATATTTGATAGAACTATGTTTAGAAATATGTGAATAGATATGACCCAACTTTCATGTGGAAAGCCCTTTTTGATATCGAATCATCATGCAACCATGTCACCCTAGGATACCATGCTTAGGCTTTAATCTTATTTAAGTATACATGTTGGATGTGAAATGGCTAATATGTGAGAAATGGATTTGAAGCCCCTTTTGTGAAATGAAATGTCAAATTAGTATTGATAGTGAGGATTGGTTTGTATGGAAAGGGTGCGGTGCGCACCAGGGAATGTGGATGGCTCCTCACTATTAATTCATAAGGACTAGAACCTTGTGTTGTGCCTCTATGCGGCATGAAAAACGTACCAACCACTTGCCTGGTATGGGACAGGCACGACTTAGTAGCTTTTTGGTATTAGCAGTTCCCTGCATGGTTTGTCGGTCTGGTTTCTCACGTGGAGAAACTGGTTGGGCGCAGTTCGTCCGTGAGTGATGTGAGTTCAAAAAAAGCATGAGAGGAAAAGGTGGAAAGAAGGAAGACGCCCTATGCCTCCGATTAAGCCGTGCGCGGTTCTAATCATGACGGTCAAATGTCTCGCGTGGACAGACCAAGGCTATGTGTCCTGCGGGAGCATAGGCCAAAGGCTAGGAAGTAAGGCAGTGGGTAGGACCTACAACGGTACTTGAGACTTAATTGTCTATTTACCGGGCGGGGATACTGTTAATACTGGACTGCAAAAGCGTTGTGTGATCTCGGCCGTGTCACATGTGTGTAAGTCACATGGAGTTGGCCCGACTTGGAAGTCGAGTGAAGAAGTAGATTTAAAAAGATGTACACCTTTGCAAAGTGTAAGAAAAGTATGGGATACTCTGTACTCCCAGGTCATGGAGTATGTTCGCGGTGGATTTATCCATGTGGTTCAACACAAGTAACTATTTGGAATGTTTTCATAATATGCTTAATTCAAATGGTGGATCACGGAGGATCGCCATTCACAATGTTTTCTTAAAAGTCTATTATAAGGTTTTCAAAAACCCCGCTGTTGAAAACAAAACCCTTATTTGAAAGATTAAAGGATTGAAATCTATACTATTTAAGATTATAAGACTTAACCCCTTTTCTTGATCACTCCTCATCTATATAATTGCATTTGTAAATAAACGACTTGCTGAGCATTGTGTCAAAGCATGCTCACCCTTGCCTTTTCAAACAAATCAGAAGAGGGATTCGCCGATCCCGATTCGTTTGGTTATGAAGATGAAGCAGAGGATGGGAACGCCCCAGATGATTCGGAGTTCTAGGAGGGTCTCGCGCCGAGTTGAGTCCGATGTGGAGGAAGCCCTACCAGAACTGTTGCTGCCAGAAGTGAAGATCTTTGTTGTTGCTGTTTGCTTTGTTTTGTGTGTTCGGTATCTTGATGCCGACTCTTGTATGGATAAACTTGTTATTTTCGTAGCAACTCTAAGTAGCGTCATTCTGGGCGCTATGTTAATGTAATATCGGTCCTTGTGACCTTGTACCTGTTTAATTATGTCTTATTTTATAACTGCTTTCCGCTTGTTGTGAGTTTTGTAATGGTCCAACCTGTGTGCAATCCACCTGGGCGGTTGCCACGGGATTCCTCAAATGAGGGTCCCACAGGAGATGGTATTAGAGCAAAGGCTCGACTGTAGGCCGTGACCCTTAGATAGATATTGGCGTGCCTAGAGGAAAAAATCGTTAGTCTATTTGATTAAAAATTAATTTCAAAAACCTAATTTCTTTTAACAAATTATGCTGAATAATTTATCTCCTCACCTTGTCTCTTTGAAAAGGATTTGAAAATCATTTTAACTCCTAGAAGTTCGGTGTTCTGTTCTTCAGATGGCTTTCAGCAAGAAGTTTGTGCATGGAGATGAGCTAGGATCGTGGGCATTGCTTTTATGGATGATGCTGCAATTCTTGGGAGCTTTGGATAGCCAGCGGCCAGTGTACTATGTCCGACAGGAAGAAGTAGACAATAGACCATACGGCTTTCGTGCCTCTGTGGTGCTCTATGAAATTCCAAGGCTTGGAAGAGGTCCCGTGAAACAAGAAGCCCGCAGAGCGAAAGAAGAAGATGCGATTCTAGACGCTGCTCGTCGCGCTATAGGTACCATCAGACTGTTGTACGAGGATTTCCTTGTAGATTCCCCTTTCCGTTTTGTGCCTTGTCAGATCCCCAGGTCAGATCGCCGAGTTGTCCACCCATCAAGTGACCAAAGAGATGCAGTGCTAACGAAGACTAGGGATGTTGTTCAAGCTCTGGAAACCGGATATAACCGTTTGTTGCGCGAGCATGAGAACGCTCGGGATGATTGCCACTACCTCGAGGGAATGCTTGCAAGAGCTCGAGCAGATCTCCAAGAAAAAGAGAAGCAGATCCAAGAGTTAGTCGGTCCAAGCAAAGATAGAAACCCCGGAACATCGGAGTCCGTCAACAAGAAGAATCGTCCGAAGCTGAGGATTACCGCACGCAAGAGTGTGGGAAAACTCAGGGATTACCTTGGCCAATTCACACCAGCATCACGTGGAATCGTCATCAATTCTCAAGACCCTGAACGCCTCAACACTGGAGGAAGAAGAGAAGCTCTATCGGCAAAGGAAAAGAAGTTGTTGAAGACGACACCGACACTTTGTCTGATGAAGAAGAAGACGACGACATGGAGTTAGATCCGGTGGATGCAGACGAAGACCCTGAAGAAGAAGATCCAGAAGAGGTGGAACCCTGTGGTTCTCCCGAAACCGACGAGTGATCTTAGACTTCCTTTTGGCTCGACCCTTTTTCTGTACCTGACCCGGCAATCGCTAGATTTCTTTGTTTGTCTGTGCCCTTGTTTGTAGTTACTTTAGTTGTGTTGGTTGTATGCTGTACTTGTAAGCCGTGGAGGCTAAAATTATGTATCTTATGAAAAACTATCTTATGAAAAACATCCTACACATTCCAATCCTTGTCTCATGGATTGATCTCAGCCTTCTGCTTGTACCTTATCTGTGTCTCTCTCTGAACCGGCAGTATTTCTTTGATCCCCAATCAGAACAGAATGGTCAACACCCGCGGAAGATCTCAAGGAGGAATGTCCGAAGGAAATGCGGAGAACACAAGAGACGCACCTGGAAACAGAGCTCGTACTGATCAGAACCAGTCAGGATCATCTTCCATACCGCAGGGGAGTAACATCAACGAAGTACTAATATGGATGGAGCATAACAGGCAACAATCCATGGTTGCACAGAACCAGATGTGGGAACAGATGATGCAACAATTTTCATCAGGGCAGACCGGAGGATCAACGATCGGAGCTAAGTTATCAGACTTTCAGAAAACTCGCCCTCCAACCTTTTCATGTACCAAGGACCCCATTATGGCCGATGATTGGTTAAGGGATGTGGAGAGGAAACTGAACACGGTTAGATGCAGTAACGAGGAAAAGCTTTTGTATGGACCACACCAACTATCTGGACCCGCCGCAGCTTGGTGGGAGAATTATCAATCCGTACACCCAAGTCCAGACACAATTACATGGGATGAATTTAAGGAGCAATTCCGTAAATATCATGTCCCAAAAGGCGTCATGCAAGCCAAGCGCCGAGAGTTTAGAAATCTCAAGCAAGGGGATAAACCAATCAGACAATACCTGCATGAGTTTATCCAGCTCGCGAGATATGCACCAGAGGATATTGCAACTGAAGAGAAGAAGATCGATCGATTTTGTGAAGGCCTGCAGAACTTTTTACAGTATCAGATAGCTTCACAGGAATTTACAGATTTCCATATTTTGGTTGACAGACTGATCAAGATGGAGGAAAAGTGAGGAATAATCGAGGAGGATCGGAAGAGGAAAGCTTCGTCTAGCCCGTATCAAGGCAATACCAGTCGAGGAAGACCAGCACCAAGTTTCCGACCCAATTTCAGACAGCCCCAGAGAGCTCCAAGACCAGCACCTACCTCGACACCACAATGCACCGGATGTAAAGGAAATCACCTTTACAAGGATTGCACCTTGAAGAACATCGAGTGCTATCACTGTGGGAGAAGAGGTCATCGCAAAGACACTTGCTCACTCCAACACTAGCCATTCAGTGTTGCTAGAGCTAGAGCAGCAGGATCCACTACCCCAGCTCAGAACCCTGGTAGAGGCATTCAACCGTCAAGAGGAGGAAGAACTCAGAATAGCAGAGGAAGAGGGATGTCAGCAACAGGCCGAGGCAGACTGAACTATGCAACCACAGCCGAAGCAGGAGAAGCCTCAGACGTCGTGATCGGTAGGATTCAAATCCACTCTAAGCTTGCTGTTACTTTATTTGATTCGGGTGCTACGCATTCATTTGTGTCAAAATCTTTTGCTTTGGGAAGTGAACTGCCTGAGTCTGCACTAGAATCTTCAATTCTAATCCAATCCCCTGGAGCTAGAATGCCAGTGAAATCTATCTGTAGAGACATTGCCTTCTGTATCGGCAACCTAGGATTCCTAGCAGACTTGCTAGTTCTGAATCTTCAAGGGTTAGATATCATTCTCGGAATGGACTGGTTAGCCAAATACAAAGGTCAGATAGATTGTGAGAAGAAGACCATCACCCTGACCAATGCCGAAGAAAGACAAGTTACATTCAGTGCAAGTAGAACCCCATTGAGTGATCTTATGGACTACCTGAATAGTGCTGAAGAGATCAAAGTAGAAGATGTCCCAGTGGTCAACGAATTTCCAGAAGTATTCCCTGAAGAACTCCCCGGAATGCCACCAGACCGGGACGTAGAGTTTGCCATTGAGCTAAAGCCTGGATCAGCCCCTTATGCTAGAAAACTTGCACGTATGACAGGTCAAGAGCAAGAAGAACTGAGAAAGCAAGTGGAAGAATTGGAAGAGAAAGGATTCGTCAGAACAAGTTCTTCACCTTGGGGAGCCCCAGTGCTATTCGCCAAGAAGAAAGACGGTAGGCTGAGACTTTGTATTGATTACCGGAAGTTGAACGATATGACGATCAAAAACAAATACCCTCTGCCAAGGATTGATGATCTTTTCGATCAACTTAGAGGAGCCCAAGTATTTTCAAGGATTGACTTGAGATCAGGCTATCATCAACTGAAGGTCCGAGAGAAGGATATTCCGAAAACTGCGTTCATAACTAGATATGGACTGTACGAATTTACAGTGATGCCTTCGGACTAACGAAAGCACCAGCTGTATTTATGAACCTGATGAATAAAGTACTCATGTAATATCTGGACAAGTTCATTATTGTATTTGTGGACGACATACTGATTTTCTCCAAGACAGAGAAAGAACATGTTGAGCATCTTAGGCTAGTACTAAAGAAGCTAGCAGACCGTCAACTGTGTGCTAAATTTGATAAGTGCGCCTTCTGGCTGAAAGAAATTTCTTTCTTAGGCCACATCATTTCGGATGAAGGGATATTCATGGATCCCTCGAAAATTCAAGCAGTGATGGAATGGAAACAACCGGAAACTGTGACAGAAGTAAGAAGCTTTCTAGGATTGGCTGGATACTACAGAAGATTTGTTGAAGGATTCTCCAAATTCAACCGACCACTAACCCAGCTGTTGAAGAAGAATACCTCATTTACGTGGACTGAGAAGTGTGAAGAGAGCTTCAAAGAGTTGAAGAAGAGACTGACAACTGCACGTATCCTTATACTGCCTGACGTCAAGAAGGATTTTCAAGTTTACTGTGACGTATCTAAGCAAGGATTAGGTTGTGTTCTGATGCAAGAAGGAAAAGTGGTAGCCTACGCATCAAGACAATTACGACCTCATGAGGAGAATTACCCAACGCATGATCTAGAGTTAGCTGCTGTCGTGCATGCATTAAAAATTTGGTGACACTACTTACTGGGTAGTAAGTGTGACATCTACACAGATCATAAGAGTTTAAAGTACATCTTCACACAACAGGATCTGAACATGAGACAGAGAAGATGGTTGGAACTTATCAAGGATTATGACCTTGAGGTACATTACCATCCTGGAAAAGCAAACGTGGTGGCAGATGCTTTGAGTAGAAAGTCCTACTGTAGACAAGCAAAGAATCTGGGTTTACCACACCAACTGCTCAAGGATTTCAAAAGACTACAGTTGGAATTAGTTGAACAAGGATCCATTGCTACTTTAAGGATGGAATGTGAGTTAAAGGATCAAATCAGAAAAGCTCAAGTAACGGATCCACATATCCAGGAGCTGAAAGAGGATATGAAGCTCGGTAACGCAATCGATTTCAGAGAAGATGAACAAGGGATTTTATGGCACCATAATCGAATCTGCATTCCGGATAATAAGGAAATCAAAGATGCAATTTTACATCAAGCTCACCATACCCCGTACTCAATCCACCAGGGTAGTACAAAAATGTATCGAGATCTGAAGAGTCAGTTTTGGTGGAGAAAGATGAAGAGAGAAATGGCTGAGTTCGTAGTATCTTGCGACACTTGCCAAAGGGTGAAAGCAGAGCACCTGAAGCCAGCAGGACCGCTACAACCCCTACCAATCCCAGAATGGAAATGGGACGAAATCGGAATGGACTTCGTAACAGGACTACCGAGGACCAGAAAAGGTTACGACTCCATATGGGTCATAGTAGACAGGTTGACAAAAGTAGCACATTTTCTACCAGTGAGGACCCAGTACTCAACCAAGCAATTGGCAGGACTATACCTTTCAAGAATTGTTAGCTTGCATGGAGTGCCAAAAGCAATAGTATCTGATAGAGGACCCCAGTTTGTATCAAAATTCTGGGAGGAACTGCAAGAAATCTTGGGAACCAAGTTAAAATTCAGTACCGCTTATCATCCGCAGACTGGAGGACAAACTGAAAGAGTGAACCAAGTTTTGGAGGATATGCTAAGAGCTTGTACGTTGGAATATGGAGATTCTTGGGAATCATTCCTGCCATCTGCTGAATTCACATACAACAACAGCTATCAAGCAAGTATAAAGATGGCACCATACGAAGCACTCTATGGAAGGAGATGCCGTACCCCACTATACTGGACCGAAGTGGGTCAAAAGCAATTTTTAGGACCACAACTAGTGGAAGAGGCCACAGCCCATGTGAAGATCATTCAGGAAAGAATGAAAACGGCTCAGTCTCGACAGAAAAGCTACGCCGACCACAGAAGAAGAGAACTATCATTTGAAGAAGGTGATTACGTCTATCTTAAGGTAACACCTTACAAAGGAGTGCGCCGATTCCAAATGAAAGGAAAGTTGAGCCCGAGATATGTTGGACCTTATAAGATTCTGGAAAAGCAAGGAGAGGTAGCATATAAGCTAGAACTACCACCTGAATTGGCTGGAGTACATAATGTCTTCCATGTGTCTCAACTGAGGAAATGTTTGAAGAGGCCAACAGAACAGATATCTCCCAGAGAAGCAGAAGTACAACCAGATTTGTCATATCAAGAGTGCCCCATCAAGATACTTGAAATCAGCGAAAGGAGGCTAAAATCAAGGACCATCAGATTCTGCAAAGTCCAATGGAACAACCATTCAGAGGAAGAATCAACTTGGGAAAAGGAAGAAGAGCTACGCCGAAACTTTCCATACCTGTTCTCAGACCTACCAGAATCTCGAGGACGAGATTGTTTTTAAGGAGGTTAGGTTGTAACACCCCTGTTTTTCCCAACCCTAGCCTGCCTTGACTATCTGCATATCAGGATGAGATCTTGGTAATGCCAGAGTGTTACTCTAAAAAGTTGGCAGCCAAACTCCTTCATTCAAGTCATTTTCGCAGATCAGTCCAAAAGATTCACAAATTAGTCCTTTTCAGATATCTGAGGAACCCCGAAAAGGCTAAAAGTCACGGATCATTTCCAAATCCCGATTTGATTCAGTGAACATCTTCCCTTCACTTTTCTGGACATTTTTCCCTTCTGGAAGAATTTCCAGATCTCTCCCGAAACCCTAGTTTCAGCCATGTCAAATTACTAAAATCAGATTACCCTAATTACCCTGTTTTTAGTTCATCTCAAAACTTGCCTAAATCTGCAAAATTTTTTCATCCCTAGCTGCTAATCAATATCTTAGACTTGGTGGATTAATTTAGCAAAGTCAAAACTCTTTCTACTTTAGCCAAATGCCAGATTTACAGATTGGTCCTTGGAATAAAGAATTAGTAATTGCAAATCAGCCCTCCTACTCTTTTTCTGCTGTTTTCGACCAGCGCCTGGTCGTGCCCTCGACCAGTGCATTTCGCCGGAGCCGTGCCGCGTTTTCTCGCCGCAGTTGCTCGCCGCCAGCCATCGCCTCTTGTCGCTTGCGCTTGTGAGCAAATGAACCACCCCGCGCGCACGTGCCAGCAGCCAGTACCTCGCCATGTCCAGCGGTTAAACGCCCGCGCTCCAGCGCTGTCTTCGCGCGCGCAACCATTGCCGTGGCATTGCATGCTGTTACGTGTCGTTGCCGGAGCTGCGTTGTTGCCTCCGCATCTGCGCCATCACTGGTGAAGTTCCAATGCAACCGAAAAAGCCTGTAGAGCTGCTACACCGCCAGTGCACAATCACATCTCTGGTCACCACTGTCACAGCTGCACCCGGCCGGTCTCGTCCCCGGCACAAGTTCTCTCACCGTTTCCCCTCGCAAGCTCCGCCTCAGTGCCTATTTAAACCCCTCAGTGCTGTGAAGAAGCCACAACTCCAGGACTTAGCCAAATTATCGGATTTTCACTGTTTCCCTTTCTTCCCCGACGAGCCGATTTTGAGGCCATCGTCGCCAGAGCAAACCACAGCCCCTCTCTCCAATCCAAGCTCACCAGTAAGATGCCCACACCCATCTTCCCGTGTCCAAGCAAGCAATTGCATCCTAGTGCTCTTCATCGCCAGTGATCGCCGGAAAACCAGAAACACCCAGTTCCAGAAATTAAACTCGTTCCAGTGCTTTCCACAACTCACTCCAGCAGAATCAAATGATCCTTAGCCCTTTCTTAGCAAGCCTATTCAGCCAATTTTCAAATTGATGCAGCGCTGTGTGTTTTCCCAAATTTCGCGCGCTGCCGTGGACGTCACACGTCGCCGGCGTGCCTCGCTGCAACTCTCCCCAAAATGAAGCCTCCTACACCTTCCCTGTAACCCCTAGATGTTGTAGCCCAAAGCTTATAGCCTACATTGCTGTGTGGAGCCAGTTCATCGTTCACCGTCTTCTCCAACTCCGGTGACAACGTCGCAAGCTCGCACACTTAACCACTGCCCAATTCCTCTCTCCAGAACAATCCACACCACCCCAAAAGTGTTTCCCCTCGGTCAATTTGGAGTTTAGCTAACTCCAGTGCTCTGTCACCATGGCTCGTCCTTGTCTCAGGCGGCCGAAGGTTTCAAACTCGCCGTTCGTCGCCGGCAAGCGACCCCAGTCAAATTCCTTCCACAAGCAACCTTGTCTTGATCCCGCCTACCTCCCTGACATGTTTGGCGAAGCAATGCATGCGTGATTCGTCCAGACGCATGTGCCCTAGTTCGCTCCTGTACAATGGCATTTGATTTCCTGTGTCCTGAGCTTTGCTGTGAATTTCTGTTAATTCAAGGGCTTTTCTGAAAAGTTCACGTCGTCATTTAGGTCCCTCACAGCATTTGGCACACAATGCCACCTCTTGCACCACTTTTGATCATCTAGAAGCCCCAAATCATCCTGGTGTCCTTCTCGGACATTATCTGTTCGTGAACCGAATGCCAACCCTTGGCTTTCATCGCATTCGAGTCTTGTCCAGTGAACCTAACCCTAGTATCCTTTTCTCCGCTGTTCTGTTTCCGCCCAATCTCCTTCATTTGCATTCATGTGTATATTTTACTTATGTTTTGTATAAAGCCTATTTTCTGGATGCTTATGTATTGTATGTGTTGTGCGTGCTCTCGTGCGAATGCAGAGCAAGGAGCGGAAGATTTGGAAGGAACGTTTGAAGATCCAGCAGATTTCTTAGACCCAACTTGGTAAGGCAAGTCGTCACCCTTGATCATGTCTCACCCAGTATTTTGAAATAAAGTAGATTCACCGTTTTAAAGATATATGCATGCTGAATATTTGATAGAACTATGTTTAGAAATATGTGAATAGATATGACCCAACTTTCATGTGGAAAGCCTTTTTGATATCGAATCATCATGCAACCTTGTCACCCTAGGATACCATGCTTAGGCTTTAATGTTATTTAAGTATACATGTTGGATGTGAAATGGCTAATATGTGAGAAATGGATTTGAAACCCCTTTTGTGAAATGAAATGTCAAATTAGTATTGATAGTTAGGATTGGTTTGTATGGAAAGGGTGCGGTGCGCACCAGGCAATGTGGATGGCTCCTCACTATTAATTCATAAGGACTAGAACCTTGTGTTGTGCCTCTATGCGGCATGAAAAACGTACCAACCACTTGCCTGGTATGGGACAGGCACGACTTAGTAGCTTTTTGGTATTAGCAGTTCCCTGCATGGTTTGTCGGTCTGGTTTCTCGCGTGGAGAAACTGGTTGGGCGCAGTTCGTCCGTGAGTGATGTGAGTTCAGAAAAAGCATGAGTGGAAAAGGTGGAAAGAAGGAAGACGCCCTATGCCTCCGATTAAGCCGTGCGCGGTTGTAATCATGACGGTCAAATGTCTCGCGTGGACAGACCAAGGCTATGTGTCCTGCGGGAGCATAGGCCAAAGGCTAGGAAGTAAGGCAGTGGGTAGGGCCCACAACGGTACTTGAGACTTAATTGTCTATTTACCGGGCGGGGATACTGTTAATACTGGACTGCAAAAGCGTTGTGTGATCTCGGCCTTGTCACATGTGTATAAGTCACATGGAGTTGGCCCGACTTGGAAGTCGAGTGAAGAAGTGGATTTAAAAAGTGGTACACCTTTGCAAAGTGTAAGAAAAGTATCAGATACTCTGTACTCCCAGGTCATGGAGTATGTTCGCGGTGGATTTATCCATGTGGTTCAACACAAGTAACTATTTGGAATGTTTTCATAATATGGTTAATTCAAATGGTGGATCACAGAGGATCGCCATTCACAATGTTTTCTTAAAAGTCTATTATAAGGTTTTCAAAAACCCCGCTGTTGAGAACAAAACCCTTATTTGAAAGATTAAAGGATTGAAATCTATACTATTTAAGATTATAAGACTTAACCCCTTTTCTTGATCACTCCTCATCTATATAATTGTATTTGTAAATAAATGACTTGCTGAGCATTGTGTCAAAGCATGCTCACCCTTGCCTTTCCAAACAAATCAGAAGAGGGATTCGCCGATCCCGATTCGTTTGGTTATGAAGATGAAGCAGAGGATGGGAACGCCCCAGATGATTCGGAGTTCTAGGAGGGTCTCGCGCCGAGTTGAGTCCGATGTGGAGGAAGCCCTACCAGAACCGTTGCTGCCAGAAGTGAAGATCTTTGTTGTTGCTGTTTGCTTTGTTTTGTGTGTTCGGTATCTTGATGCCGACTCTTGTATGGATAAACTTGTTATTTTTGTATCAACTCTAAGTAGCATCATTCTGGGCGCTATGTTAATGTAATATCGGTCCTTGTGACCTCGTACCTGTTTAATTATGTCTTATGCTATAACTGCTTTCCGCTTGTGGTGAGTTTTGTAATGGTCCAACCTGTGTGCAATCCACCTGGGCGGTTGCCACGGGATTCCTCAAATGAGGGTCCCACATGAGAAAAGTATGATATGGCAGTACTAGGTTGTATGCCGACGAAAGATGAGGAGATTCCTTATAAAATGATCAAACTGTGAGCCATAACTAATATATATGTATATATGTATATTCATGAAATAATACCCTTGCCGTGGCCAGAGTTTGGTATGGAATGGTGGTGGCACTGATGAGTACAGGGTTTGTGGAATGCACTGGTCACAGGCATGTAAGGACTAGAACCTTGTGTTATACTTCTGTGCGGCATGAAAAATGTACCAACCACTTGCTCGGTATGGGACGGGCGCAACATAGTAGTTTTCCTGATATTAGCTTTTCCCTGCAATGGTTGTCGGTTCGGTTTCTCGAGAGGAAACTGGTGGGCCACAGAGGGCCATGAGTGATGTGAGATCAGAAACATAATGAGAGGATAAGGTGTAAGAAGGAAGGCGCCCTACTCCTGGATTTTGAGTTGTGTGCGACTGAATCCACAGGCTACGTGTCTCGTGGGAGCATAGGCCAAGGCTAGGTAGAATTGGCTGTGGGGAGTATCCACAACGGTAATGAGGTCTGAAATGTCTATTTACCGGGCAGAGAATTGTTAATGCTAGGATTGCAAACTGTTGTGTGATCTCAGCCTTATCACATGCGTAAAAGTCGCATGGAGAGGTCCCAACTTGAAAGCTGAGTGATCAGTGGATTAAAGTGGTACACCTTTGCAAAGTTAAAAATGTATTCGAATACTCCGAGCTCCCTGGTTTATAGGAGCCTACGCGCGGTGGATCCTATCCACGTCGATGTGACACAAGTATGTTTTCTAAATAAAATTAGCTGGACCTAGCTCAGGTGTGCTTGACATGTGTTGTCATGAAATGAGGTGCTAACATGGGCAGACATGTGCTGTCGTGCTATGATAGTACTTCTAAAAGTTTATAAAAGATATTAATGGTATTTCATGATGAGCAGTGCCACAAGTTTAGAAAGAGAAAAAGTATTTTGCAACCTTCCCTCCTTCCCTAATAGCATAGGTTCATATCATTTCTACTATATGTACATACTCTTATCTATGACTTGCTGAGTACGTAAGTGCTCACCCTTGCAATTCACTATCCAATAGATGGAATATCCCCTGATAGAGACGAAGGCCAGGAGAACTTCTTGGATCTTACAAGGAAGAGAGTCAGTTCCACCCAAGTACTGAAAAGTGTTGCTCTCCTTTCAACTTCTTGCTGTGGGGGTTGTCGTGGTGTTACGAACACCCCGGCAGGTTTTGTGGACGATCCTAGCGAAGAAAACATGACGCGGGTTGACCGGGTGACCGGTCCTCCCCCGCCGGACAAACACAAGTGACACGGGGGTTTATACAGGTTCGGGTCCCGGTGGGGACCCTAGTCCTGTCGGCGTGCTCCCGACCGGAGTCGGCTGGGGAGGCTTTCTCGGGGAGAGAGGCTCCAGAGCACACCTGTGAGATTGGCTATTCTAGCAATAATGAATCAGTTGTTCTTACAAGAGGGTGTACAAGGGCTTTTATAGCCCCAAAAGAAGCAAAAAGACTAAACTATCCCGGGCACTACCGTTGGATCGAGGGGTAGCGACGTCCTTCTCCCGCCAGGCGCCTAGGATGTTTGACAGGTGTCCGCTGATTCCCGAGGCACTCCTCGCGTGACCCGCACGTGACTCGGGATGGAGCGCTCCTGTCCCCGAAAAGACAACGACGCCCGGGGGCCTTGTCCCCGGACAAAGGCGGCGCTTGTCCCCGGGAAAATGGCATAACTTACCTGGAGTTAGTCTCGTGGAGATTTCCCCCGGTAGCAGCCCCCCATGCCCTCCGGGAACGATGCTCGAGTTCCCGGAGGGTATGGTACATGTCACTGGGAAAATCTCCGGTACAAGCTACTGGAACCGTGACGTTTCATTTTCCGTGCCGCGCGTTTATGTCCGCGCCGTTTGCCCATAATGGCCGCTCGCGGTTCGAACCAGCGTCTCGTTTCACGCGCCCGTCGCTTCGTTTCCCGCGCGTTGTTTGAATTTCAACGGTGCGGATGCACCACAAGGGACCTGTTGGGGGAAATCTCTGCGAGATTAAGTCCAGGTAAGTTGCGCCACATTTGCCCAGGGACATGTCCTCCAGTGCCTGCCCCTGGCGTCGCCATTCGCCCGGGGACGTGGCCTCCGGTGCCTGCCCCGTGCGCCGCCTTTAGCCCAGGGACATGGCCTCCGGTGCCTGACCCGGGCGCCACCTTTCACCCGGGGACGTGGCCACCGGTGCCTGCCCGGGCGCCGCCTTTATCCCGGGGACCTGGCCTCCGGTGCCTGTCCCGGGCGCCGCCATTCGCCCGGGGAGAAGGCCCCCGGTGCCGGTCCCGGGCGCCGCCTTTGTCTCGGGGAGAAGGCCCCCGGTGCCTCTCCTGGGCTCCGCCATTTGCCCGGCGACAAGGCCCCCGGTGCATGTCCCGGGCGCCGTCATTTGACCGTGGACAAGGCCCCCGGTGCCTGTCTCGGGCGCCGCCTTTAGCCCGAGGACATGGCCGCCGGTGGCTGTCCCGGGCGCCGCCATTTGCCCGGGGATGTGGCCTCTGGTGCCTGCCCCGGCCGCCGCCTTTAGCCTGGGGTCATGGCCTCTGGTGCCTGTTCCGGGCGCCACCATTCGCTCGGGGACATGGCCCCCAGTGCTCGTCCCAGGCGCCGCCATTCGCCTGGGGACAAGGCCCCCATGCCTGTCCCGGGCGCCGCCTTTTGCACGGGGACATGGCCTCCGGTGCCTATCCCGGGCGCCGCCATTCTCCCGGGGACAAGGCCCCCGGTGCCTGTCCCGGGAGCCGCCTTTTGCACGGGGACAAGGCCTCCGATGCTTGTCGCAGGCGCCGCCATTCGCCCGGGGACAAGGCCCCCATGCCTGTCCCGGGCGCCGCCTTTTGCACGGGGACATGGCCTCCGGTGCCTGTCCCGGGCGCCGCCATTCACCCGGGGACAAGGCCCCTGGTGCCTGTCCCGGGGGCCGCATTTTGCTGAGGGACATGGCCGCCGGTGCCTGTCGCAGGCGCCGCCATTCGCCCAGGGACAAGGCCGCCGGTGCCTATCCCGGGCACCGCCTTTTGTCCGGGGACATGGCCTCCGGTGCCTGTCCCGGGCACCGCCACTCGCCCACGGACAAGGCCCCTGGTGCCTGTCCCGGGCGCCGCCTTTGGCCCGGGGACATGACCTCCGGTGCCTGTCTCGGGCGCCGCCATTCGCCCGGGGACAAGGCCCCCGGTGCCTGCCCCGGGAGCCGCCGCCGGTGCCTATCCCGGGCGCTGCCATTCGCCCGGGGATGTGGCCTCCGGTGCCTGCCTTTAGCCCGGGGTCATGGCCTCTGGTGCCTGTTCCGGGCGCCGCCATTCGCCCGGGGACATAGCCCCCGGTGCCGTCCCAGGCGACGCCATTCGCCTGGGGATAAGTCCCCCATGCCTGTCCCGGGCGCCGCCTTTGGCACGGGGACATGGCCTCTGGTGCCTGTCCCGGGCGCCGCCATTCGCCCGGGGACAAGGCCCTCGGTGCCTGTCCCGGGCGCCGCCTTTCGCCCGGGGACATGGCCTTCGGTGCCTGTCCCGGGCGCCGCCATTCGCCAGGGGACAAGGACCCTGGTGCCTGTCCCGGGCGCCGCCTTTAGCCCGGGGACATGGCCACTGGTGCCTGTCCCGGGCGCCGCCATTCGCCAGGGGATGTGGCCACCAGTGCCTGCCCCGGGCGCCGCCTTTAGCCCGGGGACATGGCTCTTGGTGCCTGTTCCGGGCGCCGCCATTCGCACGGCGACATGGCCCCTGGTGCTCGTCCCAGGCGCCGACATTCGCCCGAGGACAAGGCCCCCGTGGCTATCCCGGGCGCCGCCTTTTGCCCGGGGACATGGACTCCGGTGACTGTCCCGGGCGCCGCCATTCGCCCAGGGACAAGGCCCCCGGTGCCTTTCTGTAACATCCTGAGTTTTGGGGTGAAAAGTTTCTTTCGTAAAAATCATGCATGCATATGTCTCTTCTAGATCAGCCAAATCAGCCTCAGCTTTATTCTGTTCTAGCCCTAAAATCTCCAAATCTATCCTGTGACCCCAAGTCAAGATCTGACTTGCCAGATTTGATCTATCAGTTATCCTAAACCTAAAAGCCTTCAGAACCCAGATTCAATTCTATCTCTAACTTCCAGAATTGTCAACTCCTTTCTGTTTTCGAAAACAGAATATCTGTTATTACCTTTTACCCTAAGTTTCAGAAATTCAGATTTAATCAAAATCTTAGCCAAGTTTAGACCAGATTATTCCTGGATTATGATCAAGGGTATGCCAATACCTTAATCCAAAAAGTTGACAGCCAGATTTCACCATCTGTACCTTTTTCGCAAATCAGTCCAAGAGTATCGCAGATCAGTCCTTTTTCCAGATTTTCTAAAAGCCAGAAAAGGCAAAATGTTGCAAATCATCTCCAAATTCAAATCTAATTCAGGGAACACCTCCCAAATGCTTTTCAATACAAATTCTTCTTTTATGAGTATCTCAGAATCAAACCCTAAATTCCAGAATTCGAGATCAATAAGTTTCAGATTTATTTTACCCTAATCTACTCTGTTTTCAGTTCATATCAAAAATCATTCAAACATTTCAAATTTTATCTTCAATCTGTGCCAAATCATTTGTGGAATTAAGTTTGCCAAATTAGCAGAATCAAAATCAGATTAAACCTTCCAAATCTCCAGAATTACAGATCAATCCAAATCAAGAAATCGGAAATTGCAAATCAGCCCATTATTCGACCAGGGCAGTAGCCAGTGCATGACCAGAGCCCGCCGTGATCTTTGCGCCGTACACGCTCGCCGCCGGCCACGCCTCGCCTCGCCTGAGCTCGTACTCACTTGAGTTGCATGTGCACACGCGTCCATGCCCCAGCCATCGCCGTGGCAACGCCGTGGCAGCGCCGTTGAATAGCATGTGCTCCTGCGCGCGACCAGCAACAGGCTTTTGTCAGCAGCATTGCGCCACGTTGCCAGCCCTTGTCGCCACCGTCTTGCACCGCCCGGCATTGTTAAGTTCCAATGAACCGACAAGTTGATCAGTAGTCACCTCGCCTGAGCGCTATCGCGTCACCGCTCGCCGTTGTTGCTTCTGCGCCCAGCAACTCATGTCAACCGACACAAATTCCCTTGCTGCTATCTCCTTGCAAGCATCGCCCTGTGGTCTATATAAGCAGCCATACCCTGTATCATCTCCCCTTCACCAGGACTCAGCCAAATTTCCAAATCTCCTCGCAGTCGTCTTCTTCTCCGGCGAATCCAGATTGAGGCCTCACGGTGCCAGCACGCCCTGCTGCACTTCTCACCGAATTAGCAGCACCAGAAGGTATATCTCATCTCCCTCATCATGCTGTACCATCTAATTGAGTTATATTGCATCCAGTCGCCGGTGATCGCCGGAATTTCCGATTGCCCTGTTCTGGCAATGCAGACCAAATCACTTCGAATTAGCTCTCGAACTTGTGAAGAAAAATGATCAGTGAACCTTTTGAAGCAAGCCTATGCATCAATATCTCCCGATTGAGCTCGAATTGAAGTTTTCACAAGTTTTGAGCTTCTCCAGAAACCGGCGATCGTCGCCAGGCTTCTCCGGCCATCCTCCGGCCAAATTGATTGTCCAGATAGCTTCGTCTTACCCTTCTATCACTCCTCAAGCTTGGATTAGAGTTCTTTCGGCCTGTATCAAAAAGCCCCAAATCTCATGTCATCTTCTCCGGCGCAGTTCACCGGAAATCCCTTCCCGGCCGTTTCAGCTTCATCCACTTTGTCATTCAGGTGTGCCCCAACTTCCTGAGCATATTTGTCTTCTAGCTCGATCTCTGAAACTGCCCAGAATTCAAGTTACAGCTATGCCAAGATTTCTGTCCAGTGGCTTCACTGTGCTGTGTCGCCACCACACTTCTCCTTCGAAATTCATCACCTTCCAGCCATCTTCAGCTTTGAATCCTGTTGAATGATTTGTTCCTGTTATCAATGCCTACCTCCCAGACAAAGTGGTGCATCATTTGGAGCTCCAGATCAAAAGTTATGCCAAGCCCTAGTTTCTGGCCATGTCAAGATCAATGCCAGACTATGTCAGTCAGTGGCATTAGCCCTTTTCACTCCCTTCCAGATGTGCATTTTGGGCATAACTTTGTATCTTAGATTTCTGAGGTTGTGATCTACATTTTCTTCTTCTATCACAACTTGATTTGAGCCCTTGAAATGCATGTTATGCTAAACCCTAGTTTTTGACACTATTCCAGTGCATGCCAGCCAATGGCATTGGCCTTGTTTAACCACTTCTGATTGTACATTTTGAAAGCCACTTTGTCCACTGAATTTGTAGAGTCATGATCTACATTTTCTTCTACTGTCATAACTTGAGATAAGCTCTCTAGTTTTCCTTGAAGTTATGTCAGGATCTTGATCCGAATGTCAATCTGCTGACATTCACTGTTTTTGATCAAACCAGCCACAAAACTGATGTTCTTATTGTAACCTTGAGATCCTAAGAGCATCTAACACCATCCTTAGCCAAATCCTTGAAACCCTAGATCTCAACTCAGTTCAGCGTGTAATCTCAATTATCTCCAGTACAGTTCAGTCACTCTTGTAAAGCATATCTGCATATAGATCCTAAAACATCTTAATATATAAGTAATATTTGTGTGTATTGTTTGGTTTGTCGTCGAGCAGATCTAGAAGCTGAGATCGAGGACTTCGCTGTTGACCCGTCATCAACTGCTGTTTCTTACGACGCGGAAGGCAAGTCATATCCTTGGTTATCTTGAACCTATATTTTAAATGTTGTTAAAACATAACCTTGAATATAGATAATATTGTATGAGAAAGATTGAGGATGATTGATTTATAAATTGGCAGTACTAGACTGGTTATCCGTGAAATGTGAAATAAACAAGTTTTGAGCCATGAACTATTATATGTATCTATATACTTATATTCATGAAATAAAACCCCTAGCCGTGACCAGAAAAATGGTATGGATGGCTGTAGCACTGGAGGTGCTAGACTGCAAAGGAATGCAGGCACTGAAGGTGCAGGGTTGTGGATGGTCTGGTCACTGGCATATAAGGACTAGAACCTTGTGTTGTGCGTCTAGTGGCATGAACAACGTGCTAACCGCAAGCCTGGTATGGGACAGGCCTGAACAAGTACTTATGTGGATCGCACATGAAACCCCTGCATGAGATGTGATGTGATGATTGATATGGAGGCCGACTCCCACTATCACTGAAGGTGATCTGACATTAGACCCAGCAATGGGGAAATGAGTAGGGGTGGGGGTATAGCCCGCCACAACTGTGTTTCGCGAGAGATCCACAGGGTCGGGGGTGAATTGTAAGTGATACATAACAAAAGTTCTTGTTATTTCCACCTTGCCGCTCACAGTATGAAGTGAGTCAGGGGTCCAATCATTTTGTTATGATAGGAAAGGCTTGAAAGTGGAATATCTTGCGGGTAAATTGGTACCTCTCTGCAGAGTTAAAAACGTATTCGAATACTCCGAGCTCCCGGGTTTTATAGGAGTCTGCTGCGGTGGATTAAATCCACGGGGTGTGACACAAGTACTATTTTCTAAATAAAATATGTTTAATCAAGATTACCCAAATGACATGTGTTGTCATGATAAGGAGTGCTGCCGTGGGCTGTCGTGTGTCGACGTGTCGCGGTAGTGCTATAATCTAGTGAACATGAATGATGATGTTATATTATGAAAGGTGCTGCCATGAGATGAGGTATGAAAGTAAAAGATTATTTTATAAACATCTATAATTCTTGACTAGTCTAGGTTCATATCATCACTACTATATGTATCTACTCTTACCTATGACTTGCTGAGTACGTAAGTGCTCACCCTTGCAACATTCAAATCAGTAGATGGAGCGCACTACGACCAAGATGAAGGCATGGAGTACTTCGTGGACCCAGAAGGAGGAGCGTCAGTCCCGTCATTTCCCTAATGTGTGTTGTTCTGCCGTCCACTTCTCTTTGTGGGTGGGTCACCTACCTTCTGCTGCGTAGATGTTATTTTGCTAAACCATGTATGCCGTGAAGGCATTGTAATCTCCTTATGTAATATCAAGGCCAGCAGGCTACACTGCTTAATTATTTTGTAAAGTTACTCTGTTGCAATGTGGTATACTCCTGTGCTTGACTTTTCCTGGGACGTCAAGGGTATGTGTATGCTATGCATATATGGGACTAGCTGTAGCGAGCCAGGTCTCTACAGGAGTAGTCGTAGTCCCAGTTTCGGGGCGCGACACTTTCCCGGGCGCCGCCTTTTGCCCTGGGACATCGCTTCCGGTGCCTGTCCTGGGCGACGCCATTCGCCCGGGGACATCGCTTCTGGTGCCTGTCCCAGGCGCCGCCATTCGCCCAGGGACGTGGCCTCTGGTGCCTACCCCGGGCGCCGCCTTTCGTCCCGGGACATGGCCCTCGGTGCCTGTCCCGGGCGCCGTCGTCCTTCCGGGGACAGGAGCCCTTGGTCCAGTGTCACGTGCAGGTACCTTGGTCACATGCGGGTCGCGTGGTAAGCGCCTCGGGAATCGGCGGCCACCTGTCAAGCATCCGAGGCACCTGACCGGGAGAAGGATGTTGCTACCCCTTGATCCGACGGTAGCGTCCGGGGTAGTTTAGTCTTTTTGCTTCTTTTAGGGCTATAAGTTGCTCATTATTGCTAGAATTGCCAAACTCACAGGTGTGCTCCGGAAGCCTCTCCCAGAGAGCCTCCCCAGCCGACTCCTGTTTGGAGCACGCCGACAGGACTAGGGGCCCCACTGGGACCCGAACCTGTATAAACCCTCGTGTCACTTGGTGTGTTTGTCCGGCGGGGGAGGACCGGTCACCCGGTCAACCCGCGTCACGTTTTCTTTGCTAGGATCATCCACAAAACCTACCGACTATCCGCAATACCACGACAGTTGGCGCCTGGAGAGCTCATTCCAAATTTCCAAAACTCCAGCACTCTTAGCTCACCTGGTAGCCCTCTGCCGGTAGCCTTCTCCCGGTAGTAAGTTCCCGGAAGCTTAGCCTCCGGAACCTCTAGCTCCCCTTAGTTTTTGAAGCCTTAGCCACCGGCAAAATCCGATGGGACCCAAGGGCCGTGCAAAGGCCACGGAGGTGCCCCCGGAGGAAGTCACCGCGGACTTCCTCTGGGCCTCCGAATTCACGACCGGGGACTTAGAGTCCCTGGTCGACCGGGCAGTTGTCGCGGATGGGGACGTCCGCATTCCCAGGAAGAAGGACGGAGCCCCCACCCCAAGCTCAGAGAGGTTGTAGCCTTCAAGGCCTTCCTCGAGACCGGGCTCTGGCTCCCGGTGCATCCATTGCTCCGGGAGTTTTTGAAGGAGTATGGGGTGGCTTTGAACCACCTCACTCCGAACGCAATTGTCCGGATGGGCCTATTCATCTGGCTCTTCGAGACAGCGACCGGACGGGAGCCCACACTCCGCGCCTTTCGGTACATCTACGAGCCGGCGGCGAAGAGCTCCCACATGGTGAAGGGAAGAGCCTACTGCCCCTTCGGCTCGGTGATGATCCAGATGCTGCCGTCCCGAGTAGCCGAGTACCCGGTGGCAGCCTCCCGGGACCACTAGGGGGACTGCATCGGGGGGTGGTTCTAGCTCTGGGTCCTGGACGACCACGTGGTGTACTCCCCGGAGTCCCCCACCTACAGCCAGTCGTCCGCTCCGAAGCCCCCAGTGTGTAACGAGGAGGAGTTAAGGCTCCTCGGCAAGGTCGTCGCCTCCCAGGGCGTCTGCTCTATGCGGGACACCGCTGAGGAGGTGATGCTCCTGAAGATCTCCACCTTCTCGCCCGGGAGGAGGGGGATCGGGATATGCCCGGCCCAAGAGCCCCCGCAGAAGCCGGTGACCTGACGTAGGTTCCCGATGACTTAGTCCATTTCGCTTAAATTTTCTAACTCTTACCTTTCGCAGTCCGACCGTACCCGGCGGCCCGGGAGAAGGCGGAGAACCTCCTCGGGAGGTACTTCGCCGACGAGCACGAGCGCATCATGCGCGTAGTGGGGGAGGGCCCTCCGCGGAACCTGGTAGCCGAAGCCTTCGGGCTAAGGCTACCGGAAAGGAAGCACCTCCCTACCCCGGCTCTCACAAGCGGGGAAGGGCGGCTGCCGGGGGCTCTGAGCCAAAGAAGGCCTAGGCCCAAAAAGCCCCTGGCCCATCGACGACGCCGGCCTCTACGCCGATGAAGGCCCGGGACGAGACTCCCGGGACAGGGCGCGCGAGGGTGCCGGCCCGGAAGGAAGCAACGCCCCCTCCCCCGGAGAGCCCTGCTGAGGCTCGGGGGAAGGGACCGGCCGCGGACGGGGGGTGTCCGACTCGGCGGACTACGCCCCCTCGGCCCCTTCGGTGACAGCCCTCCCAGCGGCCCCGGCGCCTTTGGAGCTGGAGAGGCCGGAGGTGAGGTTCGCGGAAGCCTCGCCCCCGCGCATGGAGTGGCTGGTAGAAGAGGGGGGGAGGCCCTCGGTCTATGAGGCCCCTCCAGAGGCGGAGGTCCTGGGGGCCCCACAGCCCGCGAAGGGAAAGGGGCTCATGATTCCTCCTCGGGGGGGACCCCCTCCGAGAGCTCTTCGGCCACCTCATCGGAGGCCAACTCCTCGGCATGAAGATGCCTACCACAGGCACCCCGCCCATATCACCCTGGCAACCCATGTCTGGGGGCCCGTCATCGGCCGCGATGGGACAGGTATCGGGAGGGAGACCCCACTGCTTTCCGCGGGGGAGGTCGATTGCTACACGGAGGGCCTGCAGACCCGGAAGGTCCAGACCTACGTCTCGGAAGGGACGATCCGCGAGCGATTTGGGGAGCTTCAGTCTCTCCAAATCCAGGTACGTCCCCGAGCTGGTGGTCTTTCCTTCGGCGCCCTTCTTTGAAATTTTTCTTAAGTCTTGGACTTGTAGGGGGCCGCCATTACCTGGGGGCTTGAGCAGCGCTTCGGCCGGGGGCTGAAGGAGGCGGAGGAGAGGGCCGCTGCTTTGCAGGAGCAGAGGGATGATGCCCTCCGGGAGCTGGCCCGGCTTCGGGCCCAAATCCACGCCTCCGAGATCGCCAACGACCGTCTCCGGCGGGAGGCCAAGGTGAAGGAGGACGCCCTCCGGGAGCTCTAGGGCTCGAGCGTCCGGCCAGTTCCGTCCGCTTGGCCCTCGAGAGCCTTGGCGTAAGCCTGGGCTCCGGGAGCAGTGCCGAGGCCGCCTCGGGGACTTTCACGGAGGCTGTGCGTTTTCTCAATGCACAAGTCTCCTTGATCCCGCAGGCCGCGGATGCCCGGGCGCGAGGCCGGGCAATCCCCATGGTGGCGGCCGCGGCCGGGCTCGTAGAGCACCGGGGAGTGGGCGCCTGGGCAATCAGGGGCCGCATCCCCCGGAGCTTCCCGGAATTTTTTAAGCCCACGCGCCGGGAGGTGGAGCAGCTGGCCGAGGGCTTCTACGACTGGATCATCCGGGCGAGGTTCCCGGCACCAGCGCCTCCGGGGGCGGATGCACCGGCCTCGGCGGGGGCCCCCCCAGAGGAGGACACCGATGACCAAGTATGAGCCTCCCCCCGGGTCTTAGATAGGACCCTTTTTGCTTTCTTAGGATTTTGTTACCGGTAGCTTCTTAGAAGAAGCCCCGGACACTTGTAAAAGAATATTTTTAATGCAATAGAAATTGAAATTTTTCTAAGTCTATATGAATGCACTTTTACAAGGTTTCCCGGGAGGTTACTCCTGGGAGAAGGTCCGGAAGGAGTTCCCCGGGGGCGAGGCCTTTGAGCCTCGGTAGGTGCCACCCGAGGGATTCCCAGGCCGCCTTAATTTTGTTATGCCTCTTCTCCGGGGAGCGGTGCGAGGGCGTCGTTCGGGAGCCAATCCGGTTGCGATGGCATCCGGAGTGGCACCTGGACAACTTCGATAATCATCGTGCCGAACTATCCAGTCCGCGTCCGGCGACCCGGATGATCCCCCCTCTTCGGATGCTTCCACCGGCGGGCTACGAGTATTGGCCCTAGGACTTGCTCCGGGAAGCCCAGCGCCGCATACGCGACTTGTACTGGGACCTGGCCCGGGAGCTATCGGAAGGTCTCTAGGACTATTAGGCGTAGGAACCTTCGGGCGTAGATAATTTTCGGGTTATAGCCCGGGTTGTATCGTGTCCGATGTAGTGATGTCCACCGGAAGGGGAAGATGTCCTCTGGTTAAATGATCAATAAAGCCAAGTGTTTGCTTCAAGATTTCCTTCTTTCTTAGAAGTCCGAGACGGTGTGATTCCCGGGGGGCTCCTTATCCCCCCCCCCCCCAACAACGGGCCAGAGGGTAGCTCCGTGCGCTATGGGGGTGACAGTGTGGGACCCTCCTTTGAGGAATCCCGTGGCAACCGCCCAGGTGGATTGCGCATAGAAAGGTACATCACAAGCTCACAACAACAGTATTCACTTTAAACAATAAAACTGGTAGAATGATGTCTAACTCTTGAAGATTCAGAACTAGCAAATCTGCTAGGGATCCTAAGTTGCCGATACAAAAGGCAATATTCCTACAGATGGATTTGATTGGGATTTTCACTGCATCCATATCAATATATCATTGATATTTCCTCCTTGTGACATGGAAGTTGGTGCTCCGGGTTGATCTTAGTTGGTACGGGCTCTTCTTCCAGATGTGTTTCTCATGTCACTGGTATCTTCCTCAGGTTCTATTCCATGAGATCTTCCTCTAGTGCAAACCAATCTGCTCTAACAGGCGGTCAAAGAAATGATTGCTGATTCAGAGGGAGACATAGATAGTGCACAAGTGGAAAGCTGGGATCAATCTGTGAGACAAGGATTGGAAAGTGCAAGATGTTTTTCATAAATTAATTTTTTTCATAAAATACATAGTTTTGCCTCTACGGCTTACAGGAATATTTAGCAACCAACACACATCAAGACAAGCATCTACTACACAAAAGATCTAACGTCTGCTATGGTTAGGCACAAAAGGTTAAACCAAGGAAAGTCTGGGATCACACGTCGGTATTGGAAGAACCGTAAGGCTCTACCTCTTCTGAGTCCTCCTCCTGATCTTCATCTGCGTCCATCAGGTTCAACTCCACGTTCTGGGACTGAGGTACGAAAGCTGTCTAAGGGGACATCACGTAAAAACACCTAAAAGTTGGAAATAATGTTTAAAGCTTTTTCAAATAATAAAAAAGGATAACTACATAATATATTTTGTTTAGACAAATTAATTTTCGTAATTAGATTTTAGTCAAATAAACTAGCGATTTTCTGTTCTAGGGACGGCAATATCTATAGAAGGGTCACGACCTACAGTCGAGCCTTTGCTCTGATACCATCTTTTGTGGGACCCTCCTTTGAGGAATCTCGGGGCAACCGCCCAGGTGGATTGCGCACAGAAAGGTACATCACAAGCTCACAGCAACAGGATTCACTTTAAACAATAAAACTGGTAGATAAAACAAGTACAAGGTCACAAGGACCACTATTACAATATCATAATGCCACGGATGGCATTAATTAAAGTTGCTACAAAAGTAGAGAGTATTTCAAAATCAAGAATCGGTATCGAAGTACCGAACAGAGAAAAACAACACAAAAAGCAATCACAAAGGTCTTCACTTCCTTCTGCAGCGGCTCTGGAAGGGCTTCCTCCACATCGGACTCAACTTGGCTCATGACCCTCTTAGAAGCTCAAATCGTCTGGAAAGGCTCTTTCCTCTTCTTGGTGCTCAAGGCTAGGGGAATCGGGATCCTCGAATCTTTTCTTCTGAATTTGTTTGTAAAGGCAAGGGTGAGCATGTTTTTACACAATGCTCAGCAAGTGTCGTTACAAGAATGCAGGTATATAGATGAGGGGTTCTCAAGGAAAGAGGTCTTGGTTTTATATATAACAATAGAGTAGATTTTCACTCTAAAGTTATAAAGAAAAGCCTTTAGTTTCAAAAGCAATACTTTGAAATCTTGAATTATACTTTAGAAATTGTTATGTGATGGTCTCCCATGAGTCATCACTTTTATCAACCCATATTATAAGAACATTCCAAATATTTACTTGTGCTGAACCACATCGATAAATCCACCGCGAACATACTCCATGACCTGGGAGTACAGAGTATCTGATACTTTTCTTACACTTTGCAAAGGTATACCTCTTTTTAAATCCACTTCTTCACTCGGCTTTCAAGTCGGATCAGCTCCATGCGACTTATACGCATGTGACAAGGCCGAGATCACACAACGCTTTTGGAGTCTAGTATTAACAGTATCCCCGCCCGGTAAATAGACAATTAAGTCTCAAGTACCATTGTGGGTCCTCCCCACTTCCTTACTTCCTAGCCTTGGCCTATGCTCCCGCAGGACACATAGCCTTGGTCTGTCCACGCAAGACATTTGACCTTTCTTGATTACAACCGCGCTCGGCTTAATCTAGGCATAGGGCATCTTCCTTCTTTCCACCTTTTCCTCTCATACTTTTTCTGAACTGACATCACTCACGGACGAACTGTGCCCAACCAGTTTCCACGCAAGAAACCAGACCGACAAACCATGCAGGGAACTGCTAATACCAAAAAGCCACTAAGTCGTGCCTGTCCCATACCAGGAAAGTGGTTGGTACACTTTTCATGCCGCATAGAGGCACAACACAAGGTTCTTGTCCTTATGAATTAATAGTGAGGAGCCATCCACATTCCCTGGTGCGCACCGCACCCTCACCATACAAACCAATCCTCACTACCAATTCTTATTTCACATTTCATTTCACAAAAAGGGGTTTCAAATTCATTTCTCACATATTAGCCATTTCACACTTAACATGTACATTTAATTAAGATTAGAGTTTAAGCATAGCATCCTAGGGTGACAAGGTTGCATGGGTATTCAATCACAAGAGGGGCTTCACAATCATTTAGGTTATCTCTAACCACATTATTTGAACATACTCTCATTTGAATATAAGGCATGCATATACTTTGAAAACAACTAACATACTTCACTTGAAAATATTAGGCGAGACATGATCAAGGGGTTGAGACTTTCCTTGCACTGCTGGGTCTAATTACCCGGATGAATCTTCAAAGACTTCTTCCGCTCCTTCAGCTTCGGGCTCTGCGGCGGACACAAGCAATACAACACATACGCTACATAAGCATACAGAAGATAGTTTCCATAGGAAATGATACGTAAAATATATCATGCATGCAGGGGAGATGCTCTGGACAAGGCTACTCGAGCGCTGCTCGAAGAGATGGGCTGAAAAGATCGAATGCCGAAGGGTCGACATTCGGTCCACGGCTAGACACAGCCTTATGTCAACTCTAGGTAGGTTTTCTGGAGAAGTGGCAGAAGAAAAAGATGTAGATCACAACTCCAGGAATCTAGGGGACAAAGTGACATTTCCATTGCTCAAACAGAAGAGGTCAAACAAGGCCAATGCCAGTGGCTGACATGCACTGACATAGTGCAGACATTGCCAAAAACTAGGGCTTGACACAACTTTTGATCCAGGGCTTCAATTGATGCACCAATTTGTCTGGGAGTTAGGCCTTGATAACAGGAACAAAATACTTAATAGGATCAAGGGCTAAAAGTGGCCGGAGGGCGGTCAATCTGGCGAGTAAACACGGTGGCGACACGGCACAGACATTGATCTGGACAAAAGCTTGACAAGGGCATATCTTCCAATGTGGGCAGATCTGGGTGTCGAGCTAGTGGAAGGAAATGCTCAGGGAGCTGAGGCAAAGATAAGAGACAAAGTGGTGTCGGCTGAATCGGCCGGGAAGCAAACTCCGGTGAACTGTGCCGGAGACGAAGACGCCGAATTGGGGGTTTTTGATACAAGGTGAATGAGCTCAATTCCAAGCTTGACAACGATCTCTAGGACACAACAAGGCTACTGGAGGGGTTAATTTTGCTGTGAGATGGCCGAAGAAGCTCGGCGACGAGGTCCAGCGAACTGATGAACTTCCAGGTCGGGATTTCTTTGATTTGGGCACAATTGAAGGCTTTGATCTCACAGGCTTGCTAAGAGATGGCTAAGGATCAATTTTTGCTACAGGAACGAGAGCTGATTTGGATTGAATCGGGCAGCATTGGGGAAACAGGGCAATTGGGCTTTTCCGATGATTGCCGGCGATGGGTTCGCCGGGATGCAATTGGCTGCTATGACACAGAGAGGGAGAAGAGGGGAACTCACCGGTGGCTTTGGATTGGAGATTGGGGCTGTGAAATGGTCTGGCGATGGTGGCCCCAAAAACAGCTCACCGGAGAAGAAGAAGACAGCGGTGAGGTTGCTGGAAAAATGGCTAAGTCCTGAGATGAGGAGTTAACACAGCACTGGAGGGGTTTCGATAGGTCCTGGGGCGGAGCTCGCGAGGGGAAAACTGACAACAAAGCTTGCGCCGGGGAGAAGCTTGTCGGGCGCAAATGCAAAAGCGGCGACGACGACGCGATATACGCGGCTGTGCAGTTGCTTTGCCAGCATTGTCGAGGCGCATTGGAACTAGCATTGAAACGGCGCGGATGCGGAGGCAGCAACGCAGCTCCGGCGATGACACGTACACGCATGCAAGTGCCACGACCACGGGCGTGCGCACGCGAAAACGCTGTTGGAGCACGGGCGTTTAACCGCTGGGCTTAGCGAGGTTTTGGTTGCTGGCACGTGCGCGCGGGGTGGCCCAACCGATCACGCGCACTGGCGACCGGAGAAGATGGCCGGCGGCGAAGAAACGCGGCGAGGCAAAGATGAACGGGGCACTGGTCGAACGGCACAGGAGCTCTGGTCAAACGGGGGCTGGAAAAGAATATCTGGGCCGATTTGCAAATTTGAAACTTGCTCCAGGGACTGATCTGCGAGGAAAAGTTGCATAGAGGTTGGGTCTAATTGCAAATCTGGAGATCTAAGGGTCTGATCTGAAATCTGATTTCAGGAGTGAGTTGCATAAGATTAATGGAAGTCATCTAGCCAAAGTTTGACAAGATCGGGTGAGATCTGAAGGGTTTCGACAAAAATGGGGAAAACGACTTGGGGTAAAATTAGGGTATTTAGGGTTTCAAAGCGGCAAGGGCCGAAACTCAGGTTTAGGGTAAGATTTGGGAATTCTTCCAGAAGGGAAAATTGTTCAGAATAGTGAATCAAAGATGTTCACTGAATTAGATCAAAGTTTGGAGATGGTCTGAGACTTTTAGTTTTTTTTTGGGGCTTCTGACAAATCTGAAAAGGGCTGATTTGTGATACTTTTGGGCTGATTTGTGACAAAGATCTGAACGAGAGAATTTGATTGCCAATTTTTTGGGATAAGATACTGGCACAACTGGGGTCTCATTCTGAAAATAGAGAAAGACGAGGCAAGCCAGGATTTGCGAAAAATTGGGGTGTTACAGACAGTGCCCCCGAGATGAAGGCCTGTGGTATAAGAATTTTTCCAAGTTTTCCCAAGGTAAAAATTCCAATTTTTCTGGGAAAAGCGTCCGGGGAAATCCAAGACGAACCTCCTGGAGTTTTTCAGGGAGGCAATCGTCTGGTCATCGTGAAAACGGGGAGCCAGGATTAAGGTCTCCGGGTCGAAACGTCTGAGGAAAATCCAAGAGATTTCTAGGGGGAGTTTTCCCGGGAGACAATTATCCGGTCGCCGTGAAAACGGGGAGCCAGGAATAAGGTCTCCGGGAAAGAAATATCCAAGAAATCCGTCCCGCTGGCGAGACTATCGACTCCCGGAGGAGGATGTGCCCAATGACTGGTCTGAGTGTTTCGGTAGGGACTAGTCTCCCAAAGTGACTCGTTACCACGGTCCCTGAGGACCGGGTTGCTGCTTACACCCTCAGTCCACGAGGGGTGATCATAAGCCGCCCTACGGGAGGGACTTGTTGGGTCGTGAGAGCCCACTTCCTCACAGGGAGGGCATCCTCGCTGAGAGGGCGTCCTCACGGGAAGGGCATCCTCACTGGGAGGGCATCGCCATGGGGCGGTAGTATAAAGAACCTGCATTGAGACAGTTGAAGAAAAATCCAATTGTATTAACAATGAACCAAAATACAACGCCTCCCCCCGTGAAATCGCAAAAGGGGAGGGAACGGTGGTTACAATGTCCCCCCTCCCCCTCCGGCACAATCACTCCGGGGGAGGGGACGGTGAGTACATGGTCCCCCTTCCCCCTCCGGCGTAATCGCTCCGGGGGAGGGGACACGCCTGTGTGGCTAGACGTAAAACTTGCGAAGTAAACGGAAGTTCCACGTGTGCTTCAGCTCCCGCTCTTGAAGGTCAGAGAGCTTATAAGCCCCGAGCCCAGGACCGCCGAGATCATGTAGGGGCCCTCCCACTTGGGGGAGAGCTTGCCTTGGGCTTGGGGGTCTGTGACACGCTTTAGGACAAGGTCCGCAAGTCGAAAAGCCCTCTCGCGCACGCGTTGGTTGTATGTGCGTGCCATCTCACGCTCATAGATGGCGTGGCGGAGGAGCGCTCGGTCGTGTTCCTCCTCCACGAGATCAATCTCCAACCGCTGATTTGCCTCGTTGGCTTGGTAGGCTGCGGTCGTAGCTCCGTCTAGGAGCTCTACTCGCAGCGACCGAAAGCCAACCTCAGGGGGGAGGACTGCCTCAGCCCCGTAGACCAGGGAGAAGGGAGTACGTCCCGTCGCCCAGCTCGGAGTCGTGCGCATGGAGCAGAGTATGCTAGGGAGCCCCTCTGCCCATGCGCCCCACTTAGAAGCGGCCTGCTCGAGTCGTCAGCGTAACCCCTGTAGGATCACGCTGTTGACCCTCTCAACTGCCCCGTTGCTCTGGGAATGGGCCACTGAAGCGAAGTGGATGGTGAGCCCCAGGCCTTCACAGAATTCCCGAAAATATGCCGAGTCGAATTGGGTCCCGTTATCAACAATGATTTCCCGGGGGAGACCAAAACAATAAATGACATTTTTCCAGAAAAACCGCTGTACAGACGGGACGTGATGTTGGCCAAGGGTTCAGCCTCCACCCACTTAGTAAAGTAGTCGACCGCGACCACCGCATACTTGTATCCCCTGGGTGCTGGGGGGAAGGGCCCTAGGAGATCCATCCCCCAGTGTGCGAAGGGCCAAGTGTTGGGGATCGTCTGCAGCGCTACGGGGGGGGGGGGGGGGGGGGGGGCAGGTTCGAACCCTTGGCCATCTTTTGTCAAGCCTCGCACGTGGAGATGAGGTCTCGCGCGTCGCGCATCACTGTGGGCCAGTAAAAACCCTGGCGAAGGGCCTTGGCTGCGATAGCGCGCGGAGCTAGGTGAGAGCCGCAGCTCCCCGTGTTGATGTCTTCGAGAAGCCGGAGTCCCTCCAGCCGTGGGAGGCAACGGAGGAGGGCGGAAGCCCCATGCTTGTAGAGCTTCCCCTCCAATAGGAGGTATGCTCGGGCTTTGGCCCGGAGGCGCTTAGCCTCGGTCTCGTTGGGAGGGTCCCCCTCCCCCTTGATAAGGCAGATGAGGGGGTCCATCCATGATGAAGTCCGGGTGATCTCGGCGACCTCCAGGACACGAGGCTCGTTGCCTGTGTCTGGGGAGGCCACCGAGGGCTTCGCAATGATCTCTAGGAATGTCCCTTTGTGGGATATGCCGGGCTCCGAGGCCGTCGAAGTGCCTCTCCATCTTGCGCACCTCCTGCAAGTAAAGGCTCAACTTTGCGTCATGGCACAAGTAAGACTTGTGCATTTGGCAAAATACAAGCTGGGAGTCTCCCTTTACTAGGAGGCTTCGAATACCCAGGGAGCGCGCAAGGCGCAACCCGAGGAGCAAAGCCTCATATTCGGCGATGTTGTTGGTTGTGGGGAACTCGAGCCGCGCCGCGTACTCGAGTTCCTTCCCCTCGGGGCACCGGAGGACTACTCCCGCACAGGCCCCGGCAAGACACAGGGACCCATCGAACATAAGCGTCCAATGGTCGCTGCGTCGGGGCGGCGCGGGGAGGTCTTCGTCCCCGGGCCTGGAGGCAGGGGTCCACTCCGCCACGAAGTCGGCGAGGACCTGTGACTTGATGGCGGAGCGACCTGTGAGGGAAAGGGAGAAGGGGGTGAGCTCGGCCCCCCACTTCCCGATCCGACTGGTGGCCTCTTTGTTCCGGAGCACCTCCCCCAAGGGGAGGGACGACGGGACGGTGATGGGGTGTCCCAGCAAGTAGTGACGAAGCTTCCAGGACGGCATCGGGAGGGCGTAGCAGATCTTCTCCATCTCCGTGTACTGAGTTTTGGCCCCTTGGAGGGCTTCACTCACGTAGTACACGGGGTGCTGCTGCCCCCTTGCTCTTCTGGAGACGGGATCACGAGCATTGGGGGGCTCGTGAGGTACTTCTTTAGGTCGTTGAAGGCCTCCTGGGCCTCGGGGGTCCACCGGAACCCCTCGAGCCCCTGGAGGATCTTATAGAATTGATGGCCGCGTTCTCCCGACCGCGAGACGAAGCGGTTCAGCACGGCTAAGTGGCCGGCGAGTCACCGGACGTCCTTGACGGAGCACGGCCGGGGCATGTGCAGGAACGCCCGGATCTTTTCGGGGTTTGCTTCTATGGCCAATTGGGACACAAGGAAACCCAAGAGCTTCCCCCCGCGCACGCCGAAGGCGCACTTCTCCGGGTTGAGTTTCAACCCATACGCGCGGACTTTGTGGAAGGTTCCGCTAAGTCGTCGATGTGGGCAGTTGTGCGGGGACTTTTGATGTCTGAGTCGTCGACGTAGACTTCGACGTTACGACCGATTTGGTCCTTAAAGACCAGCGTTATAAGGCGCTGGAAGGTCGCTCCCGCGTTCTTCAGCCCGAAGGGCCTGTGGACGTAACAAAAGGTTCCAAGGGGAGTTATGAAACTCGTCTTTTCTTCGTCCCCTTCCGCCATCCAGACTTGGTGGTAGCCCGAATAGGCGTCCAGGAAGCTCATCAACTCGCACCCCGCGGTGGAGTCGACCAGTTGGTCAATCCGCAGGAGTGGGAAGTTGTCCTTGGGGCATGCGCGGTTGAGGTTGGTGAAGTCCACGCACATCCGCCACTTGCCGTTTGACTTCCTCACGAGAACGGGGTTCGCGAGCCATTCGGGGTGCAAGACCTCCCGAATGAACGCCACCTCTCGGGGTCGGGAGATCTCCACCTTGATCGCCTCTTGGCGTTCAAAAGAGAGTTTCCTCAGCTTCTGTTTGCTTGTGGGGTGACCGGGGTTCACCGTGAGCTTGTGCTCGATGACATCCCGGGCGACGCCCCACATGTCAGAGGGCTTCCACGCAAAAACATCAGAGTTTTCGCGCAGGAAGGCCGCGAGTTGTGCTACATGCTCCTCGGGGAGCTCCGCCCCAATCTGGATGGTTTTGTCCCCATCGTCCAGGGACAGCGAGACCTTCCGGGGGGCCCCTTTTGGACGCGCCTTGGGGAGGGGCCTCCTGGGAGGTATCACTGCGATGTCTGGTTCCGGGGGAGAGACCTCCCCCCCCGGGGTCTTGATGATGTTGACGCTCTCGATCGTTGTAGCGGCGCGCTCGTATAGAGCGCGGGCCACGTCTTGATTTCCCCGGACGGTGATCACACCGTGAGGCCCAGGGACCTTCATGCAGAGATAGTTTTGGTGGGTTGCAGCTCCCAGGCGGTTGATCGTGCTCCTTCCCATAATTGCGTTGTAGGAGGAGGGGAGGTCCACCACGTCAAACCGGACCATCTCAGTCCGGTAGTTCTCCGGGGTACCGAACGTCATGGGGAGGTCTACCTTCCGCACGGGATGGATCGCCTTCCCCGGGACGAATCCTTGCAAGGGCCCTGCTACAGGCTGCAAAAGCTTCTCATCCACCTGCATCTCCCTGAAGGCTTTCAGGTAGAGGACATCGGTGCAGCTCCCGCCATCCACGAGGATGCGGGCCAGGTGGCAGTTGTAGATGGTGGCGGAGACGATAAGCGCGTCGTCATGGGGGAATCGAACCCCACGCGTGTCTTCTGCCGTGAAGGTGAGGGGAACTTCCGACCACTTGGGTGGCGGAGACGTGTGCAGCACCCCTATCACCTTGACTTCGCGTGCATACTCCTTGCGCTAGCGCTTGGAGTCCCACCCGGAAGCGGACCCTCTCATGATGACGTTGACACGCCGCTGGGAAGTCTGGAAGGGGAGAGTTTCTGACGACTCCCCCTCCTGCGCCGGTCCCTGCTGTCCCCGCGCGGGGCCAGGAAGGGCCGGTAGAGCCGACTGAGGGGGCAAGGAGGCCGGAGACCGCCCTGCCCATGCTAGTAGAGGAACACCGCGAACTACTGCAGTAGCTGGTGGCATTCCCGGGTGGCATGGGTACCGGACCCGTGGAAAGTGCACCACGGTCCTTCCTTGCTTCTCCCTGGGGGCCTCCCCGGGCGCGGGACGACTGTTCTCCCCACGGCCTCTCGGCTTGGGGAAGGGGCGGTTGCCCCTCGGGACGTCGCGCGAGCAGCCTCCGCCCTCGAGGACAAAAGTGTCCCGAGGCTATGGCTCATTACGACCCCCCTACCTGGGGCGTTTCAGGGGGTCCTGTCGCGCCCCGAGACTGGGACAACGACTACTCCTGTAGGGGCCTAGCTCGCTGCAGCTAGTCTCAAACCACAACCCTTTGACTTCCCAGGATGAGTCAAACACAGGAGTATATTACATTGCAACAGAGAACTCACAAAATATTAAGCAGTGTGGCCTGTTGGCCTTAATATTACATAAAGAGGATTACAATGCCTACAAGGCATTCAGGGTTTAGCAAAATATTTAACTACGCAGCAGAAGATAGGTGACCCTCCCACAAAAGAAGTTGACGGCAAAACAACACACTTCAGGGTTCTGGCGGAACTGATTCTCCTCCTTCTGGATCCACGAAGTACTCCGTGCCATCATCTTGATCAAAGTAGGCTCCATCTATTGAGTTGAATGTTGCAAGGGTGAGCACTTACGTACTCAGCAAGTCATAGGTAAGAGTAGATACATATAGTAGTGATGATATGAACCTAGACTAGTCAAGAATTATGGATATTTGTAAAATAATCTTTTCCTTTCTCATCTCATCTTATGGCAGCACTTTTCATAATATAACATCATCATTCATGTTCACTAGATTATAGCACTACCGCGACACGTCGACACACGACAGCCCATGGCAGCACACCTTATCATGACAGCCCATGACAGCCCATGGCAGCACACGAGAAGTACTTGTGTCACACCCGGTGGATTTAATCCACCGCAGCAGACTCCTATAAACCCGGGAGCTCGGAGTATTCGAATACGTTTTTAACTCTGCAGAGAGGTACCAATTTACCCGCAAGATATTCCACTTTCAAACCTTTCCTATCATAACAAAATGATTGGACCCGTGACTCACTTCATACTGTGACCCCTGACTCACTTTTGTTATGTTTTACTCACAATTCACCCCCGACCCTGTGGCTCTCAGCGAGACACAGTTGTGGCAGGTTGTATCCAAACCTCCACCCCTTTGCTTATTCCCATTACTGGGTCAGCGTGCTTGATCACCTTCAGTGATATGTGTGGGAGCCGCGCTCCGTGTTTATCGTGCATCACTACACATCTCATGCAGGGGTTTCATGTGCGATCCACATAATTACTTGTTCAGGCCTGTCCCATACCAGGCTTGCGGTTAGCACGTTGTTCATGCCACTAGACGCACAACACAAGGTTCTAGTCCTTATATGCCAGTGACCAGACCATCCACAATCCTGCACCTTCAGTGCCTGCATTCCTTTGCAGTCTAGCACCTCCAGTGCTACAGCCATCCATACCATTTTTCTGGTCATGGCTAGGGGTTTTATTTCATGAATATAAGTATATAGATACATATAATAGTTCATGGCTCAAAACTTGTTTATTTCACATTTCACAGATAACCAGTCTAGTACTGCCAATTGATAAATCAACCATTCTCAATCTTTCACATGCAATATTGAGTATATTCAAGGTTATGTTTTAGCAACATTTAAAATATAGGTTCAAGATGACCAAGGATATGACTTGCCTTCCGCGTCGTAAAATACAGCAGTCGATGACGGGTCAACAGCAAAATCTTCAAAGTCAGCTTCTGAATCTGCTCGACGACAAACAAACACACAATGATTACTTATAATATTTAAAATGTTTTATGACTTATATGCAGAAATGCTCAACAAGAATGATTGAACTATACTGGAGATAATTTGAACTACAAACTGAACTGAGTCGAGATTCTAGGGTTTCAAGGAATTTGGGCTAAGGATGGTGATTAGATAATCTTAGGCTTTCAGGATTACAATAGGGATAACAATTTTGTGGCTGGTTTAATCAAAACAGCGAATGTCAACAGATCGACATTCGGATCAAAGTTTGGACATAGCTTTAAGAAAAGCTAGAGTGCTTATCTCAAGTTGTGGTAGTAGAAGAAAATGTAGATCACAACTCTACAAATTCAGTGGACAAAGTGGATTTCAAATTACACAACCAGAAGTGGGTAAACAAGGTCAATGCCACTGGCTGACAAGCTCTGGCATAGAGCTAACAATGCCAAAAACTAGGGCTTAGCATAACTTTTGATCTGGAGCTCCAAATGATGCACCACTTTGTCTGGGAGGTAGGCTTGAGTAACAGGAACAATTAAGTCAATAGGATCTAGGGCAGGAAATGGCTGGAAAGCAAGAAATTTGATGATGAACTGAGATGAACTGGCTGCACTGGAGCAGTTCTGGACAAAAACTTGGCAAAGCTATATCTTCCAATCTAGGCCGATCTAGGTGTCGGGCTAGAAGACAAAAATGCTCAAGAGGCTAGGGCACATCTAAAAGACAAGGTGATTTGGGCTGAAACGGCCGGGAACACTTTTCGGGTCATCGGCGCCGGAGAAGAAGCACTGGCAGTTGGGGGTTTCTGCTACAGGCGAAAAGAACTTAATTCCTTGCTTGGAGAGCATCTAGGAGGTATAAGGAAGCTTCTGGTACAATTAGATTGGCCAGAGGATCACTGGAGAAGCCTGGCGACGATCGCCGGTTTTCTGGTGAAGCTCGGTTTAGGGAAAAGGTTCGATTCTTGCTTAATTGGGGATTCTAAGCTTATAGGCTTGCTTGATTTGGCTTACTGATAACTTTTGAGCCATGAACTATTATATGTATTTATATATTTATATTCATGAAATAAAACCCCTAGCCGTGACCAGAAAAATGGTATGGATGGTGGAAGCACTGGAGGTGCTAGACTGCCTAGGATATGCAGGCACTGAAGGTGCAGGGTTGTGGATGGTCTGGTCACTGGCATATAAGGACTAGAACCTTGTGTTGTGCGTCTAGTGGCATGAACAATGTGCTAACCGCAAGCCTGGTATGGGACAGGCCTGAACAAGTAATTATGTGGATCGCACATGAAACCCCTGCATGAGATGTGTAGTGATGCACGATAAACACGGAGTACGGCTCCCACAGATATCACTGAAGGTTATCAAGCACGCTGACCCAGTAATGGGAATAAGCAAAGGGGTGGAGGTTAGGATACAGCCTACCACAACTGTGTCTCGCGGAGAGCCACAGGGTCAGGGGTGAATTGTAAGTGATGCATAACAAAAGTTCTTGTTATCTCCACCTTGCCACTCACACATGGTTGTGAGGAGGGGTCTAATCATTTTGATAGGATGGGCTTGAAAGTGAAATATCTTGCGGGTAAATTGGTACCTCTCTGCAGAGTTAAAAACGTATTCGAATACTCTGAGCTCCCGGGTTTATAGGAGTCTGCTGCTGTGGATTAAATCCACGGGGTGTGACACAAGTACTATTTTCTAAATAAAATGTGTTAAATCAAGATTACCCAAATGACATATGTTGTCATGATAAGGAGTACTGCCGTGGGCTGTCGTGTGTCGACGTGTCGTGGTAGTACTATAATCTAGTGAACATGATTGATGATGTTATATTATGAAAAGTGCTGCCATGAGGTGAAATAAGATGAGATGAGAAAGAAAAAGATTATTTTACAAATATCCATAATTCTTGACTAGTCTAGGTTCATATCATCACTACTATATGTATCTATTTTTACCTATGACTTGCTGAGTACGTAAGTGCTCACCCTTGCAACGCTCAACTCAATAGATGGAGCCTACCTTGATCAAGATGATGGCATGGAGAACTTCTTGGATCCAGAAGGAGGAGTGTCAGTTCCGCCAGAGCCCTGATGTGTGTTGTTCTGCCGTCAACTTCTTTTGTGGTAGGGTCACCTATCTTCTGCTGTGCAGTTAAATATTTTGCTAAACCCTGAATGCCTTGTAGGCATTGTAATCCTTTATGTAATATTAAGGCCAGCAGGCCACACTGCTTAATATTTTGTTAGTACTCTGTTGCAATATAATATACTCCTGTGTTTGACTCATCCTGGGAAGTCAAAGGTTTGTGAGAATGGGACTAGCTGCAGCGAGCTAGGTCTCTACAGGAGTAGTCGTTGTCCCAGTTTCGGGACGCGACAGAAAAGTTGGTATCAGAGCAACATGAGAACTTGACTGTAGGACGACACTTTTAGGAATTGGCCGTGCCAGGAAGACGTAATTTATTCAGAAAACTATTTGTTGAAAATTGTATTTTGAGAAAAATAATGAGCTTTGTAGCTCTTGAAAACTTTTATTTCAAAATTTTATTTGGATTTTCTAAAATTCGGTAAGATTGTGAGAGTACGTTCTGTTGTTTCAGAGTGTCTTAGGGGTTGGTGTAGACAGAGCTAGTGGATGCTCTTGATAGCTTATGATTCGCTGTTGCTTGTGCAATGGTTAATTTGTGTATTATGGCTAATAGCCTAAGTAATTTTATGCATTAAAGTAGTTGCATTAATTTCTGCATTGCTGTCTTAGTTGGCCTTAGTTAGTTAGATCAGTCTAAACCTTTTTTAGAGCCACCATGGTTGACACAAGAAGGAGATCTCGAAGTGGAAGACAAGATATGGGTCAGACTCCGCAGGAAGAAGATACTATGACAAGAGACCCTTTGTTTCAGCAAGGATCTCAGAGTTCCAATCCGCCTCAGAATGAACAACCCAGTCTTCAGGAAATTCTGTTGTCAATGGAGAAAAGTCGACAGGAAGCTCAGATAGCTCATACCCAGTTGTTTGCCCAGATAGTTCAGAAACTGCCTACTAGAACCACAGAAGGAACTACTTCTGCTGTAGGAGCAAGATTAACAGATATCCGAAAGACCCGTCCACCAACATTCTCTAGTGCGACCGATCCCATGGTTGCCGATGATTGGTTACGGGATATCGGGAGGAAACTGGACACGGTCCGATGCAACAAACGAGAGAAGGTTTTGTTTGGATCTCATCAGTTATCAGGAGCTGCAGCTGCATGGTGGATGAACTACCAGGAAGCCCACCTTGATAAAGATAATATCTCTTGGAGGGAATTTAAGGATCAATTTCGGAAATTTCATATACCTACTGGTGTTATGGCAGCTAAGCGTCGGGAATTTCGGAATTTAACTCAAGGAAGTAAGTCAGTCACTGAGTATCTACACCAATTTACTCATTTGGCTCGATACGCACCTGGAGATGTGGATACTGAAGAGAAGAAGATAGAACGCTTCACAGAAGGACTTCAACACTATTTACAGTATCAAATTGCCTCTCATGAACTTACGGAATTTCAAACCCTAGTGAACAGAGCTTTAAAGGTAGAAGAAAAGAAGAATATGGGGGAAGAAAGCCGAAAGCGGAGAATGCTTCAGCAAACACGACCACAGCCAAATCCAATCAGAGGAAGAGTTCCAATCACTCCCAATTTTCGACCATCTTATCAGAATCCCAGACCAGCAATGACGTTGTGCCCCAACTGCAGAGGGAATCATCTTCAGAAGGATTGCCCTCATCCTCGTGTTGAGTGCTATCATTGTGGACAGCATGGGCATCGCAAAGAATTCTGTCCTTGGATACAACTTCCACCATCCATTGCCAGATCTCAGGCAGGAACTTAGCCAGTAGTAACCAGAGCATCACCATCACAGAATTTTAGAGGAAATTCAGCAGGAAGAGGAGGAAACATGGCTAATCAAGGAAGAGGAAGAGGTAGAGCACCAGCTACAACCCAAAGGTGGAAGGTTAAACTATACTTCAATTCAAGAAGCGGGCAATGCCACCGACATTCTTCTAGGTAGATTTCCGATTCAATCTGCATCTGCCTTAATATTGTTTGATCCTAGTGCTACAAATTCATTCATGTCAAAAGCATTTGCATCTGAAGTTGAAATGCATATAGAGCAAGAACCACTAGAGTACTCTATGGTTATACAAACTCCAGGGGCTAGATTATCTGTCTACTCGATCTGCCCAAATGTAACCTTCAATATAGAAGGGGTAGAATTTGAGGCAAATCTACTAGTTCTAGAACTGCAAGGTCTAGACATTATTTTGGGCATGGATTGGTTGTCCCAACATAAAGGCCTAGTAGACTGTGAAGAGAAAACCTTAAGTCTTGTCAGTAGCCAAGGGGAGAGAGTTATATTCTATGCAGAAAGATCATCAGTCAGTAAACCACTAAGATCTGTTCAAGCATTGCAAAAGTTATGCCTGAACAAGTGCCTGTAGTGCAACAATATTCTGATGTGTTTCCAGAAGAACTTCCAGGAATGCCACCTGACAGAGAAATAGAATTCAGTATTGAGCTTAAACCAGGAGCAGCACCTATAGCAAAACGTCCCTATAGGATGCCAGTTACAGATTTGGAGGAGCTCAAGAATCAACTCGAAGACTTGGAAAACAAGGGATTTATCAAACCCAGTGCTTCGCCATGGGGAGCCCCAGTTTTGTTTGTGAGGAAGAAAGACGGAACTCTACGAATGTGTGTAGATTATCGGGCTTTGAATGAAGTCACTATTAAAAACAAGTATCCATTACCAAGAATTGATGACTTGTTCGATCAACTTCGAGGAGCCAAAGTATTTTCCAAGATAGATTTGAAATCTGGATATCATCAGCTGAAGATCAAGAAGGAAGATATACCGAAGACTGCTTTCACTACCAGATATGGTTTATATGAGTTTACAGTAGTGCCTTTTGGCTTGACCAATGCTCCGGCAGCATTCGTGAATGTTATGAACAGTACATTTATGGATTTTCTTAACAAATTTGTCATAGTATTCATAGATGACATTCTGATATATTCCAAGAGTACGGAAGAACATGAGCAACATTTACACCTAATCTTGGAAAGGCTACGAGAGAGGCAATTTTATGCCAAGTTTGACAAATGCGAATTTTGGATGTCAAGAATTTCATTTCTTGGACATGTGTTGACAGCAGAGGGAATTTCAGTGGATTCAGCTAAAATCTCTGCAATCAAGGAGTGGAAGCAACCTACCTCAGTTTCAGAGTTTAGAAGTTTCTTGGGATTAGCAGGTTATTATAGGAGATTCATCGAAGGATTTTCCCAGATTGCCAAACCTCTTACAAACCTGCTAAAGAAGGATGTTTCATTTGAATGGACCATCAAGTGTGAAGAAAGTTTTCAGAAGCTGAAGCAGAAATTGACAACAACACCAGTCCTCACTTTACCAGACAGCAAGGAAGACTTCGTAGTTTACTGTGATGCTTCAAAGCAAGGAATAGGCTGTGTGTTAATGCAGCAAGGTCGAGTAGTAGCTTATGCTTCACGCCAATGGAGACCACATGAGGAAAATTATCCAACCCATGATTTGGAGTTAGCAGCAGTGGTACATGCTTTAAAGATATGGCGGCATTATCTCATTGGACATAAGTGTGAGATCTTTACAGATCATAAAAGCCTCAAGTATATTTTCACACAGACGGAGCTCAACATGCGTCAACGACGATGGCTGGAATTGATCAAAGATTATGATCTTAGTATTCAGTACCATCCAGGGAAAGCTAATGTAGTGGCTGATGCCCTAAGTAGAAAAGTTTACAACCTACAAGGAATGGTTAGGTTGAAGAACCCTTACCTACAACAAGAGTTGCAGAATCATCAAGTGGAAATAGTACCACAGGGAACGGTAGCTACTTTAACAGTAAAATCTCAACTTGAAGAACAGATAGGAAAGGCCCAGAAGGAAGATGAGGAAATTTGTAAGATCAAGAGACGAATCAAGTTAGGAAAGGCTCAAGGCTTTACTGAAGATAACCAGGGGATTGTATGGTATCGAGAAAGAATCTGTGTACCTCAAAATGCAGATCTTAAGGAAATAATACTCCATGAAGCTCATAAAACTCCATATTCAATACACCCTGGTAACACAAAGATGTATCAAGATTTGAAGACCAGATTCTGGTGGGATAATATGAAGAAGGAGATTGCAGAATACATTGCAAACTGTGATACATGTCAGCGAGTTAAAGCAGAACACCAGAAAATAGCAGGAAAGCTACAACCTCTACCAATACCATTATGGAAATGGGAAGAAATTGGTATGGATTTCATTACAGGATTACCTAAAACTCAAGGAGGATATGATTCCATATGGGTTATTGTGGACAGACTTACTAAAGTAGCTCATTTCATACCAGTCAAAAAGATTTATGATGGCAGTAAATTAGCAGAGTTATACATGCAAAGAATAGTGGCATTGCATGGTATTCCTAAGAAGATAGTCTCAGATCGTGGAACACAGTTTACCTCCAAATTTTGGAATAGACTGCATGAAACCCTAGGAACCCAGTTGGATTTCAGTACTGCATATCATCCGCAGACGGGAGGACAGACAGAAAGAGTCAACCAAATCCTAGAAGATCTTCTAAGGGCTTGTATACTAGATTATGGAACATCATGGGACAAATGTTTACCATTTGCAGAATTTACATATAATAACAGTTATCAAGCTAGTATACAGATGGCACCATTTGAAGCTTTATATGGACGTAAATGCAGAACTCCATTGCATTGGAATGAGCCAGGAGAACAAAAGGTCATAGGACCAGAGATAGTAGAAGATGCAGAAGCTCATGTCAGACTCATCAGAGAAAGGTTGAAAACAGCACAATCACGACAAAAGAGTTATGCAGATAAACAACGGAGAGAATTATCATTTGAACCAAGAGATTTTGTGTATCTCAAGGTCACACCATTCAAGGGATTACAAAGATTCCAAGTGAAAGGAAAGTTATCTCCAAGATACAATGGACCATTTAAGATAATCAAGAGAAAGGGAGAAGTATCACATAAATTGGAATTACCTGTGGGATTAGCAGGAGTGCATGATGTGTTTCATGTCTCTCAGCTCCGGAAATGTTTGAAGGAACCTACTGACCAGATAGATGTACAAGATATGCCATTACAGAAGAATCTCACTTACCTTGAGCACCCAATCAGAATCCTAGCCACTGATGAACGTCAGCTCAGAAGGAAGAAAATCAGATTGTGTAAAGTTCAATGGAAAAATCATTCAGAGCAAGAGGCTACTTGGGAGAAGGAAGAAGATCTTAAGCAAGCCTATCCTTATCTTTTCCTGTCTTAGGTAAATCTCGGGGCGAGATTTCTTTAAGGAGGGTAGATCTGTAACACCCTGAGTTAGGGGTGAAAATTTCCTTTTTCATAAATAGCATGCATGCATGTATCAGTAGTAGTAGCCAGATCAGTATCTATCTCAAGCCCTAAAATCTCGAAATCTTCCTTGTGAACCCCAAATCAAGATCAGATTACTCAGGTGTGATCTATCAGTTACTTTGAACTTAAAAGTCTTCAGAACCTAGATCCAATTCTATCTCTAAATCCCAGATTTATCAACTCCTTCTGTTTTCAAAAACAGAAATACCTTATACTACCCTAAATACTCTGAATCCAGATTTAATCAAAATCTTGACCAAGTTCAGACCAGATTATTCCTGGAATATGATCATGGGTATGCCAATACCTTAAACCAGAAAGTTGGCAGCCAGATTTTATCATCTAGACTCTTTTCACAAATCAGTCCAAGAGTTATCACAAATTAGTCCTTATCTGATATCTGAAAACCCAAAAAGGCTAAAATCTCCAGATTAACTCCAAATTCAGAATTTCTTCAACAAATCTTCTCAAAATGCTATTTGCCACAAGTTTCTCTTCTGTGCAGATATCAAAATCAAACTCTAAATGCCAGAATTCGAAATCGACAAAACTCAAATCTTACTTTATAGTAATTTACCCTATTTTCAGTTTGTATCAAAAACTATTCAAATGTGTCAAATCTTATCAACTATCTTTGCCAAATGTTTTGTTGAATATATCTGCTAGATTAGTGAAAGCAAATTGAATTTAAACCTTCCAGAATTCCAGATTTACAGATCAGTCCAAAATTCAAGATTTGAAACTGCAGTTCAGTCCAAATTCGACCAGGACGTTTACTGTGCGCACGACCAGGGCTCGCCGTGGTTTCCTTGCGCCGTGCATGCTCGCCGCCGGCCAAGCTTCGCCGCACTTGTGACCGTGCATGCCGGTGCGCACGTGTCCTCGCTCCAACTGGTGCCGTGGCAAGGTCGCTGCTACGTCGACGACCAGCGCCTGCTCCCGCGCGCGATCAACGGCTTTTTGTCAGCAACTCCTCGCCACGTCGCTTTGCCGTGCCAGTACTTGTCGCCACCGCTCGCACCATCTTTGCAAAGTCCCGATGAACGACAATGTGGACAGTTGCAGTCCTGTCGCCGTCGCAATCACCGTTCTTCGCTGAGTCTTCGCCGCTGATGTTCTTCACGCAATCCATCTCATCACAGCTGCCAATTACTTCGTTGTCTCCTCCTTGCAAGCTTCGCCTGGCCTATTTAAGCACTCCTGTGCTCAGCAGCTCCCTCCACACTTCACCAGAAATCAGCCAAGTCGTGCAAATTCCTGTTTTCGTTTTCTTCTCCGGCGAGCCGTCGAGGAGGCTCACGGTGCCAGCTTCATCCACTGCATCAGCCTTCAAATTAAAGCCATCAGTGAGTTCCCCGACTCATTCTCTCTGTGTAGTACTATTTAATTGCTCACCGGTGACCCCTAACGCCGGCGATCACCGGAATTGTCGATTGCCCTGTTTCTGTAATGTGGCTCAATCCAGTACAAATTAGCTTTCAATTTTCTAAAAAAAATTGATCAGTAAGCCAAATCAAGCAAGCCTGTAAGCTTAGAATCTCGAATTTAACACCATTCGAAGCATTTCCCTAACCCGAGCTTCACCAGAAACCGGCGATCGTCGCCAGGCTTCTCCGGTGATCCTCCGGTCAATTTGATGTTACCAGAAGCTTTCTTTTACCTCCTAGATACTCTCCAAGCAAGGAATTAAGTTCTTTTGGCCTGTAGCAGAAACCCCCAATTGGTAGTGCTTCTTCTCCGGCGCCGATCACCAGAAAGCTTGTTCCAGCCGTTTCAGCCCAAATCACTTTGTCTTTTAGATGTGCCTTAGCCTCCTGAGAAGTTTTGTCTTCTAGCCCAACACCTAGATCGGCCTAGATTGGAAGTTATAGCTTTGCCAAGATTTTGTCCAGAACTGATCTAGTGCAGTGTGTTCACCTCAGTTCATCATCAGATTTCTTGCTGTCCAGCCATTTTCAGCCATAGATCCTATTGTCACTATTCTTCCTGTTATCAATGCCTAACTCCCAGACAAAGTGGTGCATCATTTGGAGCTCCAGATCAAAAGTTATGCAAGCCCTAGTTTTTGGCATTGTCAGCTCTATGCCAGAGCTTGTCAGCCAGTGGCATTGACCTTGTTTACCCACTTCTGGTTGTGTAAATTGAAAACCACTTTGTCCACTGAATTTGTAGAGTTGTGATCTACATTTTCTTCTACTACCACAAGTTGAGATAACCCCTCTATCATTCATCGACCCTATGTCGATGCTGCAAACCAAATGTCGACCTAAAGACGTTCGCTGTTTTTGAGCGAACCAGTCGCAACCTTGATATCATTCTGATATTTTGAGACATTTGGAACTTTGTAAACCTTTGACAGCTAATCTTAACATTGGTTTCCCTAACTTAACCCTAATCAGCCTCTAAACCCAATCATTTCAGAATCATCAAGACTTCATCTTTGCATCATTGCACATAGTATAATAATGTATTGAAAAGATTGTGATTATTGGTTGTTTGCTTGATTGGAGAGTAGATCAAGAGCCCGAGTTCGAGGACTTCACTGCGGATCCGACGTCAACTGCTGTATCTTACGACGCGGAAGGCAAGTCATATCCTTGGTCATGTTGAACCTATAATTTAAATGTTGCTAAAACATAACTTTGAATATAGATAATATTGCATGAGAAAAATTGAGAATGGTTGATTTATGAATTGGCAGTACTAGACTGGTTATCTGTGAAATGTGAAATAAATAAGTTTTGAGCCATGAACTATTATATGTATTTATATATTTATATTCATGAAATAAAACCCCTAGCCGTGACTAGAAAAATGGTATGGATGGCGGAAGCACTGGAGGTGCTAGACTGCAAAGGATATGCAGGCACTGAAGGTGGAGGGTTGTGGATGGTCTGGTCACTGGCATATAAGGACTAGAACCTTGTGTTGTGCGTCTAGTGGCATGAACAACGTGCTAACCGCAAGCCTGGTATGGGACAGGCCTGAACAAGTAATTATGTGGATTGCACATGAAACCCCTGCATGAGATGTGTAGTGATGCACGATAAACACGGAGTACGGCTCCCACACATATCACTGAAGATGATCAAGCACGCTGACCCAGTAATGGGAATAAGCAAAGGGGTGGAGGTTAGGATACAGCCTACCACAACTGTGTCTCGCGGAGAACCACACGGTCAGGGGTGAATTGTAAGTAATGCATAATAAAAGTTCTTTTTATCTCCACCTTGCCACTCACACATGGTTGTGAGGAGGGGTCTAATCATTTTGATAGTATGGGCTTGAAAGTGGAATATCTTGCGGGTAAATTGGTACCTCTCTGCAGAGTTAAAAACGTATTCGAATACTCCGAGCTCCCGGGTTTGTAGGAGTCTGCTGCGGTGGATTAAATCCACGGGGTGTGACACAAGTACTATTTTCTAAATAAAATGAGTTTAATCAAGATTACCCAAATGACATGTGTTGTCATGATAAGGAGTACTATCGTGGGCTGTCGTGTGTCGACGTGTCGCGGTAGTACTATAATCTAGTGAACATGATTGATGATGTTATATTATGAAAAGTGCTGCCATGAGCTGAAATAAGATGAGATGAGAAAGAAAAAGATTATTTTACAAATATCCATAATTCTTGACTAGTCTAGGTTCACATCATCACTACTATATGTATCTATTCTTACCTATGACTTGCTGAGTACGTAAGTGCTCACCCTTGCAACATTCAACTCAATAGATGGAGCCTACCTTGATCAAGATGATGGCATGGAGAACTTCTTGGATCCAGAAGGAGGAGCGTCAGTTCCGCCAGAGCCGTGATGTGTGTTGTTCTGCCGTCAACTTCTTTTGTGGGAGGGTCACCTATCTTCTGCTGTGTAGTAAAATATTTTGCTCAACCCTGAATGCCTTGTAGGCATTGTAATCCTTTATGTAATATTAAGGCTAGCAGGCCACACTGCTTAATATTTTGTTAGTACTCTGTTGCAATGTAATATACTCCTGTGTTTGACTCATCCTGGGAAGTCAAAGGTTTGTGAGAATGGGCCTAGCTGCAGCGAGCTAGCTCTCTACAGGAGTAGTCGTTGTCCCAGTTTCGGGACGCGACAGATAAGGTCCCCCGGTGGCTTGTCCCGGGTGCCGCCTTTTGCACGGGGACAAGGACCCTCGGTGGCTTGTCCCGGGCGCCGCCATTTGCCCGGGGACAAGGCCCCTGGTGTCTTGTCTCGGGCAGCTTGTCCCGGGCGCCACCTTTTGCCCGGGGACAAGGCCCCCCCGGTGGCTTGTCCCGGGCACCACCATTTGCTCGGGGACAAGGTCCCCCGGTGGCTTGTCCCGGGCGCCGCCTTTTGCCCGGGGACAAGGCCCCCCAGTGGCTTGTCCCGGGCGCCACCTTTTGCCCGGGGACAACGCCCCCCGGTGGCTTGTCCCCGGCGCCAACTTTCGCCAGGGGACAAGGCCCCACGGTGGCTTGTCCTAGGCATCGCCTTTTTCCCGGGGACAAGGTCCTCTTGTGGCTTGTCCCAAGCGCCGCATTTTGCCCGGGGACAAGGCCCCCCCCCCCTGTGGTTTGTCCCGGGCGTTGCCGTCCTTCCGGAGACAGGGGTCTCCGGTCCCAGGTCAAGTGAGGATCACGCGAGAAGCTCCTCGGGAATCAGCAGACACCTGTCAAGCATCCGAGGGCTCTGGCTGAAAGAAGGGCGTTGTTAGCCCTCGATCCGATGGTGGCAAGCGGGATAGTTTAGTCCTTTTGCGTCTTTTGGGGCTATATAAGCCCTTGTATACCTCATGTAAAGGAAAACAATTCATTATTACTTGGAATAGACAATCTCATAGGTGTGCTCCGGAGCCATCTCTCCCCCGAGAGAGCTCCCCTAGCCAACTCCGGTTGGGAGCGCACCGACAGGACTATGGTCTCCACTGAGGCCCAAACCTGTATAAATCCTCGTGTCATTCACTGTGTTTGCCCGATGGGAGAGGATGCGTCACTCGGTCAGCTCGCATCGTATTTTCTTCTCTAGGATCTTCCACAAAACCTGCCGTGGTATTCACAATACCACAACAACTCCTTTTAGTAGAACCAATTGATCATTAGAGTGTTCTTAGCCATGCTGTTAGATTTCAAATTGAAGTTCGGATTGAAGCCTTTCCCTATTTTTGCGCGCCACCGTGAGCAGCTCACATCGCCGGCCCGTGCCACTTCACCTCCGACCAAATTAACCATATCAACGTGATCCTTGAGCTCCGTAGATGGTGTAGCCAATCTTAATTAACCAGCATTGCCTTGTAGCAGATGCGCCTGCCTCATCGAATTCTTCGAGTCCCGCATCAACGCCGGTGAGCTCCAGTACTCGAGTGCAAACCAATTCCTCACTGGAGAACGATTAGAACCACTCCAGGAGTAAAAGCCCTCATCCAATTTCTTGATTCATTCACCCTAGCTCGTTATCAGTGTAGCTCGCCTTTGTTTCTATAACCGACGAGTTCGACCTCGCCGTTCGCCGTCGTCTCATCGCCGTTGTTCAATCAACTTTGTCCTGTGGATTTTCCTCAACCTCCTAAGCATATTACTCCACTGCATCACCCTTCGATGCTGTGCCAAATCACAAGTAATCACTGTGCCAAGATCTTGTCCAGTGGCTGTACATTGCCGTGTCGCCACCGTGGTTTCTCGTCCGGCCATCTTAGCTCCTGAAACCACGACCATTGGATTCATGTTGTCTTCGCCTACCTCCTAGACATAGTTGGCGAAGCAAAGCTCAAGAAGATCGATCAAATAGTCAAGCCCTAGGTTTTGACAGTGCAAAGACACCTAGTTCACTGTGTCCAGGGGTCCTCTTTGCAAAACTTTCGGAGTTTCTGGACTTTCCTGTGAAAGCCACCTTGTCAAATAGCTAACTTACTACATTTTGCATCTAATGCTTTGATCAAAACCCATTTTCCCATTGGGAATTATCCAAACCTTGTCAATGCCATTTTGGGACAATGCCAGCCCTTGTCAGCCAATGGCATTGGGCCAGTTTAACCACTTCTGGTTATGCAACCTAAAAACCACCTTGTCCACTGAACTTGTAGAGCTATGTTCTACATTTATTCAACTACCACACCTTGAGATAGGCTCTCTAGCATCCTCTGAAGCTATGTTAGAGCGCTGAACCGAATGTCGACCTATTGACGTTCGTCGTTTTTGAGCAAAACAGTCGCGGACTTGATGTCCATATTGCAGCCTTGAAACCCTGAGAGTATCTAGCATTCGTCCTCAACGGTAATTCCATAAATCTCATAGATTAACTCAAATCCAGCTTTCAAGCTTACCTGTTCCAGTATCGCCGAGAGTATTTCTCCTTTGCATGTTGCATATAGATTATTAATGTATTTAGATGGATTGCGATTCCTGTTTGCTTGTTTGATCTTGGATTAGAGCAAGAGCCTGAATACAAAGATTTCGTCAGACACGACATCGACTGCTGTACCTTATGACGCGGAAGGCAAGTCATATTCTTGAATATCTTGAACCTATATTTTATGAATGGTTAAGATATTGCTTTGACTATAAGTAATATTGCATTTGATGAAATGAGATGTAACACCCCTGTTTTTCCCAACCCTAGCCTGCCTTGACTATCTGCATATCAGGATGAGATCTTGGTAATGCCAGAGTGTTACTCTAAAAAGTTGGCAGCCAAACTCCTTCATTCAAGTCATTTTCGCAGATCAGTCCAAAAGATTCACAAATTAGTCCTTTTCAGATATCTGAGGAACCCCGAAAAGGCTAAAAGTCACGGATCATTTCCAAATCCCGATTTGATTTAGTGAACATCTTCCCTTCACTTTTCTGGACATTTTTCCCTTCTGGAAGAATTTCCAAATCTCTCCCGAAACCCTAGTTTCATCCTTGTCAAATTTCTAAAATCAGATTACCCTAATTACCCAGTTTTCAGTTCATCTCAAAACTTGCCTAAATCTCCAAAATTTTGTCATCCCTAGCTGCTGATCAATATCTTCAACTTTGTGAATTAATTTAGCAAAGTCAAAACACTTTCTACTTTAGCCAAATGCCAGATTTACAGATTGGTCCCTGGAATCAAGAATCAGTAATTGCAAATCATCCCTCCTACTCTTTTTCTGCTGTTTTCGACCAGCGCCTGGTCGTGCCCTCGACCAGTGCATTTCACCGGAGCCGTGCCGCGTTTTCTCGCCGCAATTGCCCGCCGCCAGCCATCGCCTCTTGTTGCCTGCGCTTGTGAGCAAATGAGCCACCCCGCGCGCACGTGCCAGCAGCCAGTACCTCGCCATGTCCAGCGGTTAAACGCCCGCGCTCCAGCACTGTCTTCGCGCGCGCAACCGTTGCCATGGCATTGCATGCTGTTACGTGTCATTGCCGGAGCTGCGCTGTTGCCTCCGCATCTGCGCCATCACTGGTGAAGTTCCAATGGAACCGACAAAGCCTGTAGAGCTGCTACACCGCCAGTGCACAATCACATCGCCGGTCACCGCTGTCGCAGCTGCACCCGGCCGGTCTCGTACCCGGCACAAGTTCTCTCGCCGTTTCCCCTCGCAAGCTCCGCCTCAGTGCCTATGTAAACCCCTCAGTGCTGTGAAGAAGCCACAACTCCAGTACTTAGCCAAATTCTCGGATTTTCACTGTTTCCCTTTCTTCCCCGACGAGCCGATTTTGAGGCCATCGTCGCCAGACCAAACCATAGCCCCTCTCTCCAATCCAAGCTCACCAGTAAGATCCCCGCACCCATCTTCCCGTGTCCAAGCAAGCAATTGCATCCTAGTGCTCTTCATCGCCGGTGATCACCGGAAAACCAGAAACCCCCTGTTCCAGAAATTAAACTCGTTCCAGTGCTTTCCACCACTCACTCCAGTAGAATCAAATGATCCTTAGCCCTTTCTTAGCAAGCCTATTCAGCCAATTTTCAAATTGATGCAGCGCTATGTGTTTTCCCAAATTTCGCGCGCCACCGTGGACGTCTCACGTCGCCGGCGTGCCTCGCTGCATCTCTCCCCAAAATGAGGCCTCCTACACCTTCCCTGTAACCCCTAGATGGTGTAGCCCAAAGCTTATAGCCTGCATTGCTGTGTGGAGCCAGTTCGTCGTTCATCGTCTTCTCCAACTCCGGCGACAACGTCGACGAGCTCGCACGCTTAACCACTGCCCAATTCCTCTCTCCAGAACAATCCACACCACCCCAGAAGTGTTTCCCCTCGGTCAATTTGGATTTTAGCTAACTCTAGTTCTCTGTCACCATGGCTCGTCCTTGTCTCAGGCGGCCGAAGGTTTCAAACTCGCCGTTCGTCGCCGGCAAGCGACCCCAGTCAAATTCCTTCCACCAGCAACCTTGTCTTGATCCTGCCTACCTCCCTGACATGTTTGGCGAAGCAATGCATGTGTGATTCGTCCAGACGCATGTGCCCTAGTTCGCTGCTGTACAGTGGCATTCGATTTCCTGTGTCCTGAGCTTTGTTGTGAATTTCTGTTAATTCAAGGGCTTTTCTGAAAAGTTCACTTTGTCATTTAGGTTCCTCACAGCATTTGGCACACAATGCCACCTCTTGCACCACTTTTGATCATCTAGAAGCCCCAAATCATCCTGGTGTCCTTCTCGGACATTATCTGTTCGCGAACCGAATGCCAACCCTTGGCTTTCATCGCATTCGAGTCTTGTCAAGTGAACCTAACCCTAGTATCCTTTTCTCCGCTGTTCTGTTTCCACCCAATCTCCCTCATTTGCATTCATGTGTATATTTTACTTATGTTATGTATAAAGCCTATTTTCTGGATGCTTATGTATTGTATGTGTTGTGCGTGCTCTCGTGCGAATGCAGAGCAAGGAGCGGAAGATTTGAAAGGAACGTTTGAAGATCCAGCAGATTTCTTAGACCCAACTTGGCAAGGCAAGTCGTCACCCTTGATCATGTCTCACCCAGTATTTTGAAATAAAGTAGATTCACTGTTTTAAAGATATATGCATGCTGAATATTTGATAGAACTATGTTTAGAAATATGTGAATAGATATGACCCAACTTTCATGTGGAAAGCCCTTTTTGATATCGAATCATCATGCAACCTTGTCACCCTAGGATACCATGCTTAGGCTTTAATGTTATTTAAGTATACATGTTGGATGTGAAATGGCTAATATGTGAGAAATGGATTTGAAACCCCTTTTGTGAAATGAAATGTCAAATTAGTATTGATAGTGAGGATTGGTTTGTATGGAAAGGGTGCGGTGCGCACCAGGGAATGTGGGTGGCTCCTCACTATTAATTCATAAGGACTAGAACCTTGTGTTGTGCCTCTATGCGGCATGAAAAACGTACCAACCACTTGCCTGGTATGGGACAAGCACGACTTAGTAGCTTTTTGGTATTAGCAGTTCCCTGCATGGTTTGTCGGTCTAGTTTCTCACGTGGAGAAACTGGTTGGGCGCAGTTCGTCCGTGAGTGATGTGAGTTCAGAAAAAGCATGAGAGGAAAAGGTGGAAAGAAGGAAGACGCCCTATGCCTCCGATTAAGCCGTGCGCGGTTGAAATCATGACGGTCAAATGTCTCGCGTGGACAGACCAAGGCTATGTGTCCTGCGGGAGCATAGGCCAAAGGCTAGTAAGTAAGGCAGTGGGTAGGACCTACAACGGTACTTGAGACTTAATTGTCTATTTACCGGGCGGGGATACTGTTAATACTGGACTGCAAAAGCGTTGTGTGATCTCGTCCTTGTCACATGTGTATAAGTCACATGGAGTTGGCCCGACTTGGAAGTCGAGTGAAGAAGTGGATTTAAAAAGAGGTACACCTTTGCAAAGTGTAAGAAAAGTATCGGATACTCTGTACTCCCAGGTCATGGAGTATGTTCGCGGTGGATTTATCCATGTGGTTCAACACAAGTAACTATTTGGAATGTTTTCATAATATGCTTAATTCAAATGGTGGATCACGGAGGATCGCCATTCACAATGTTTTCTTAAAAGTCTATTATAAGGTTTTCAAAAACCCCGTTGTTGAAAACAAAACCCGTATTTGAAAGATTAAAGGATTGAAATCTATACTATTTAAGATTATAAGACTTAACCCCTTTTCTTGATCACTCCTCATCTATATAATTGCATTTGTAAATAAACGACTTGCTGAGCATTGTGTCAAAGCATGCTCACCCTTGCCTTTTCAAACACATAAGAAAAGGGATTCGCCGATCCCGATTCGTTTGGTTATGAAGATGAAGCAGAGGATGGGAACGCCCCAGATGATTCGGAGTTCTAGGAGGGTCTCGCACCGAGTTGAGTCCGATGTGGAGGAAGCCCTACCAGAACCGTTGCTGCCAGAAGTGAAGATCTTTGTTGTTGCTGTTTGCTTTGTTTTGTGTGTTCGGTATCTTGATGCCGACTCTTGTATGGATAAACTTGTTATTTTCGTAGCAACTCTAAGTAGCGTCATTCTGGGCGCTATGTTAATGTAATATCGGTCCTTGTGACCTTGTACCTATTTAATTATGTCTTATTTTATAACTGCTTTCCGCTTGTTGTGAGTTTTGTAATGGTCCAACCTGTGTGCAATCCACCTGGGCGGTTGCCACGGGATTCCTCAAATGAGGGTCCCACAGGAGATGGTATTAGAGCAAAGGCTCGACTGTAGGCCGTGACCCTTAGATAGATATTGGTGTGCCTAGAGCAAAAAATCGTTAGTCTATTTGATTAAAAATTAATTTCGAAAACCTAATTTCTTTTAACAAATTATGCTGAATAATTTATCTCCTCACCTTGTCTCTTTGAAAAGGATTTGAAAATCATTTTAACTCCTAGAAGTTCGGTGTTCTGTTCTTCAGATGGCTTTCAGCAAGAAGTTTGTGCATGGAGATGAGCTAGGATCGTGGGCATTGCTTTTATGGATGATGCTGCAATTCTTGGGAGCTTTGGATAGCCAGCGGCCAGTGTACTATGTCCGACAGGAAGAAGTAGACAATAGACCATACGGCTTTCGTGCCTCTGTGGTGCTCTATGAAATTCCAAGGCTTGGAAGAGGTCCCGTGAAACAAGAAGCCCACAGAGCGAAAGAAGAAGATGCGATTCTAGACGCTGCTCGTCGCGCTATAGGTACCATCAGACTGTTGTACGAGGATTTCCTTGTAGATTCCCCTTTCCGTTTTGTGCCTTGTCAGATCCCTAGGTCAGATCGCCGAGTTGTCCACCCATCAAGTGACCAAAGAGATGCAGTGCTAACGAAGACTAGGGATGTTGTTCAAGCTCTGCAAACCGGATATAACCGTTTGTTGCGCGAGCATGAGAACGCTCGAGATGATCGGCACTACCTCGAGGGAATGCTTGCAAGAGCTCGAGCAGATCTCCAAGAAAAAGAGAAGCAGATCCAAGAGTTAGTCGGTCCAAGCAAAGATAGAAACCCCGGAACATCGGAGTCCGTCAACAAGAAGAATCGTCCGAAGCTGAGGATTACCGCACGCAAGAGTGTGGGAAAACTCAGGGATTACCTTGGCCAATTCACACCAGCATCGCGTGGAATCGTCATCAATTCTCAAGACCCTGAACGCCTCAACACTGGAGGAAGAAGAGAAGCTCCTATCGGCAAAGGAAAAGAAGTTGTTGAAGACGACACCGACACTTTGTCTGATGAAGAAGAAGACGACGACATGGAGTTAGATCCGGTGGATGCAGACGAAGACCCTGAAGAAGAAGATCCAGAAGAGGTGGAACCCTATGGTTCTCCCGAAACCGACGAGTGATCTTAGACTTCCTTTTGGCTCGACCCTTTTTCTGTACCTGACCTCGGCAATCGCTAGATTTCTTTGTTTGTCTATGCCCTTGTTTGTAGTTACTTTAGTTGTGTTGGTTGTATGCTGTACTTGTAAGCCGTGGAGGCTAAAATTATGTATCTTATGAAAAACTATCTTATGAAAAACATCCTACACTTTCCAATCCTTGTCTCATGAATTGATCTCAGCCTTCTGCTTGTACCTTATCTGTGTCTCTCTCTGAACCGGCAGTATTTCTTTGATCCCCAATCAGAACAGAATGGTCAACACCCGCGGAAGATCTCAAGGAGGAATGTCCGAAGGAAATGCGGAGAACACAAGAGACGCACCTGGAAACAGAGCTCGTACTGATCAGAACCAGTCAGGATCATCTTCCATACCGCAGGGGAGTAACATCAACGAAGTACTAATATGGATGGAGCATAACAGGCAACAATCCATGGTTGCACAGAACCAGATGTGGGAACAGATGATGCAACAATTCTCATCAGGGTAGACCGGAGGATCAACGATCGGAGCTAAGTTATCAGACTTTCAGAAAACTCGCCCTCCAACCTTTTCATGTACCAAGGACCCCATTATGGCCGATGATTGGTTAAGGGATGTGGAGAGGAAACTGAACACGGTTAGATGCAGTAACGAGGAAAAGCTTTTGTATGGACCACACCAACTATCTGGACCCGCCGCAGCTTGGTGGGAGAATTATCAATCCGTACACCCAAGTCCAGACACAATTACATGGGATGAATTTAAGGAGCAATTCCGTAAATATCATGTCCCAAAAGGCGTCATGCAAGCCAAGCGCCGAGAGTTTAGAAATCTCAAGCAAGGGGATAAACCAATCAGACAATACCTGCATGAGTTTATCCAGCTCGCGAGATATGCACCAGAGGATATTGCAACTGAAGAGAAGAAGATCGATCGATTTTGTGAAGGCCTGCAGAACTTTTTACAGTATCAGATAGCTTCACAGGAATTTACAGATTTCCATATTTTGGTTGACAGATTGATCAAGATGGAGGAAAAGTGAGGAATAATCGAGGAGGATCGGAAGAGGAAAGCTTCGTCTAGCCCATATCAAGGCAATACCAGTCGAGGAAGACCAGCACCAAGTTTTCGACCCAATTTCAGACAGCCCCAGAGAGCTCCAAGACCAGCACCTACCTCGACACCACAATGCACCGGATGTAAAGGAAATCACCTTTACAAGGATTGCACCTTGAAGAACGTCGAGTGCTATCACTGTGGGAGAAGAGGTCATCGCAAAGACACTTGCTCACTCCAACACTTGCCATTCAGTGTTGCTAGAGCTAGAGCAGCAGGATCCACTACCCCAGCTCAGAACCCTGGTAGAGGCATTCAACCGTCAAGAGGAGGAAGAACTCAGAATAGCAGAGGAAGAGGGATGTCAGCAACAGGCCGAGGCAGACTGAACTATGCAACCACAGCCGAAGCAGGAGAAGCCTCAGATGTCGTGATCGGTAGGATTCAAATCCACTCTAAGCTTGCTGTTACTTTATTTGATTCGAGTGCTACGCATTCATTTGTGTCAAAATCTTTTGCTTTGGGAAGTGAACTGCCTGAGTCTGCACTAGAATCTTCAATTCTAATCCAATCCCCTGGAGCTAGAATGCCAGTGAAATCTATCTGTAGAGACATTGCCTTCTGTATCGGCAACCTAGGATTCCTAGCAGACTTGCTAGTTCTGAGTCTTCAAGGGTTAGATATCATTCTCGGAATGGACTGGTTAGCCAAATACAAAGGTCAGATAGATTGTGAGAAGAAGACCGTCACCCTGACCAATGCCGAAGAAAGACAAGTTACATTCAGTGCAAGTAGAACCCCATTGAGTGATCTTATGGACTACCTGAATAGTGCTGAAGAGATCAAAGTAGAAGATGTCCCAGTGGTCAACGAATTTCCAGACGTATTCCCTGAAGAACTCCCCAGAATGCCACCAGACCGGGACGTAGAGTTTGCCATTGAGCTAAAGCCTGGATCAGCCCCTTATGCTAGAAAACTTGCACGTATGACAGGTCAAGAGCAAGAAGAACTGAGAAAGCAAGTGGAAGAATTGGAAGAGAAAGGATTCGTTAGAACAAGTTCTTCACCTTGGGGAGCCCCAGTGCTATTTGCCAAGAAGAAAGACGGTAGGCTGAGACTTTGTATTGATTACCGGAAGTTGAACGATATGACGATCAAAAACAAATACCCTCTGCCAAGGATTGATGATCTTTTCGATCAACTTAGAGGAGCCCAAGTATTTTCAAGGATTGACTTGAGATCAGGCTATCATCAACTGAAGGTCCGAGAGAAGGATATTCCGAAAACTGCGTTCATAACTAGATATGGACTGTACGAATTTACAGTGATGCCTTCGGACTAACGAAAGCACCAGCTGTATTTATGAACCTGATGAATAAAGTACTCATGTAATATCTGGACAAGTTCATTATTGTATTTGTGGATGACATACTGATTTTCTCCAAGACAGAGAAAGAACATGTTGAGCATCTTAGGCTAGTACTAAAGAAGCTAGCAGACCATCAACTGTGTGCTAAATTTGATAAGTGCGTCTTCTGGCTGAAAGAAATTTCTTTCTTAGGCCACATCATTTCGGATGAAGGGATATTCATGGATCCCTCGAAAATTCAAGCAGTGATGGAATGGAAACAATCGGAAACTGTGACAGAAGTAAGAAGCTTTCTAGGATTGGCTGGATACTACAGAAGATTTGTTGAAGGATTCTCCAAATTCACCCGACCACTAACCCAGCTGTTGAAGAAGAATACCTCATTTACGTGGACTGAGAAGTGTGAAGAGAGCTTCAAAGAGTTGAAGAAGAGACTGACAACTGCACCTATCCTTATACTGCCTGACGTCAAGAAGGATTTTCAAGTTTACTGTGACGCATCTAAGCAAGGATTAGGTTGTGTTCTGATGCAAGAAGGAAAAGTGGTAGCCTACGCATCAAGACAATTACGACCTCATGAGGAGAATTACCCAACGCATGATCTAGAGTTAGCTGCTGTCGTGCATGCATTAAAAATTTGGCGACACTACTTACTGGGTAGTAAGTGTGACATCTACACAGATCATAAGAGTTTAAAGTACATCTTCACACAACAGGATCTGAACATGAGACAGAGAAGATGGTTGGAACTTATCAAGGATTATGACCTTGAGGTACATTACCATCCTGGAAAAGCAAACGTGGTGGCAGATGCTTTGAGTAGAAAGTCCTACTGTAGACAAGCAAAGAATCTGGGTTTACCACACCAACTGCTCAAGGATTTCAAAAGACTACAGTTGGAATTAGTTGAACAAGGATCCATTGCTACTTTAAGGATGGAATGTGAGTTAAAGGATCAAATCAGAAAAGCTCAAGTAACGGATCCACATATCCAGGAGCTGAAAGAGGATATGAAGCTCGGTAACGCAATCGATTTCAGAGAAGATGAACAAGGGATTTTATGGCACCATAATCGAATCTGCATTCCGGATAATAAGGAAATCAAAGATGCAATTTTACATGAAGCTCACCATACCCCGTACTCAATCCACCAGGGTAGTACAAAAATGTATCGAGATCTGAAGAGTCAGTTTTGGTGGAGAAAGATGAAGAGAGAAATCGCTGAGTTCGTAGTATCTTGCGACACTTGTCAAAGGGTGAAAGCAGAGCACTTGAAGCCAGCAGGACCGCTACAACCCCTACCAATCCCAGAATGGAAATGGGACGAAATCGGAATGGGCTTCGTAACAGGACTACCGAGGACCAGAAAAGGTTACGACTCCATATGGGTCATAGTAGACAGGTTGACAAAAGTAGCACATTTTCTACCAGTGAGGACCCAGTACTCAACCAAGCAATTGGCAGGACTATACCTTTCAAGAATTGTTAGCTTGCATGGAGTGCCAAAAGCAATAGTATCTGATAGAGGACCCCAGTTTGTATCAAAATTCTGGGAGGAACTGCAAGAAATCTTGGGAACCAAGTTAAAATTCAGTACCGCTTATCATCCGCAGACTGGAGGACAAACTGAAAGAGTGAACCAAGTTTTGGAGGATATGCTAAGAGCTTGTACGTTGGAATATGGAGATTCTTGGGAATCATTCCTGCCATCTGCTGAATTCACATACAACAACAGCTATCAAGCAAGTATAAAGATGGCACCATACGAAGCACTCTATGGAAGGAGATGCCGTACCCCACTATACTGGACCGAAGTGGGTCAAAAGCAATTTTTAGGACCACAACTAGTGGAAGAGGCCACAGCCCATGTGAAGATCATTCAGGAAAGAATAAAAACGGCTCAGTCTCGACAGAAAAGCTACGCCGACCACAGAAGAAGAGAACTATCATTTGAAGAAGGTGATTACGTCTATCTTAAGGTAACACCTTACAAAGGAGTGTGCCGATTCCAAACGAAAGGAAAGTTGAGCCCGAGATATGTTGGACCTTATAAGATTCTGGAAAAGCAAGGAGAGGTAGCATATAAGCAAAGAATCTGGGTTTACCACACCAACTGCTCAAGGATTTCAAAAGACTACAGTTGGAATTAGTTGAACAAGGATCCATTGCTACTTTAAGGATGGAATGTGAGTTAAAGGATCAAATCAGAAACGCTCAAGTAACGGATCCACATATCTAGGAGCTGAAAGAGGATATGAAGCTCGGTAACGCAATCGATTTCAGAGAAGATGAACAAGGGATTTTATGGCACCATAATCGAATCTGCATTCCGGATAATAAGGAAATCAAAGATGCAATTTTACATGAAGCTCACCATACCCCGTACTCAATCCACCAGGGTAGTACAAAAATGTATCGAGATCTGAAGAGTCAGTTTTGGTGGAGAAAGATGAAGAGAGAAATCGCTGAGTTCGTAGTACCTTGCGACACTTGTCAAAGGGTGAAAGCAGAGCACTTGAAGCCAGCAGGACCGCTACAACCCCTACCAATCCCAGAATGGAAATGGGACGAAATCGGAATGGACTTCGTAACAGGACTACCGAGGACCAGAAAAGGTTACGACTCCATATGGGTCATAGTAGACAGGTTGACAAAAGTAGCACATTTTCTACCAGTGAGGACCCAGTACTCAACCAAGCAATTGGCAGGACTATACCTTTCAAGAATTGTTAGCTTGCATGGAGTGCCAAAAGCAATAGTATCTGATAGAGGACCCCAGTTTGTATCAAAATTCTGGGAGGAACTGCAAGAAATCTTGGGAACCAAGTTAAAATTCAGTACCGCTTATCATCCGCAGACTGGAGGACAAACTGAAAGAGTGAACCAAGTTTTGGAGGATATGCTAAGAGCTTGTACGTTGGAATATGGAGATTCTTGGGAATCATTCCTGCCATCTGCTGAATTCACATACAACAACAGCTATCAAGCAAGTATAAAGATGGCACCATACGAAGCACTCTATGGAAGGAGATGCTGTACCCCACTATACTGGACCGAAGTGGGTCAAAAGCAATTTTTAGGACCACAACTAGTGGAAGAGGCCACAGCCCATGTGAAGATCATTCAGGAAAGAATGAAAACGGCTCAGTCTCGACAGAAAAGCTACGCCGACCACAGAAGAAGAGAACTATCATTTGAAGAAGGTGATTACGTCTATCTTAAGGTAACACCTTACAAAGGAGTGCGCCGATTCCAAATGAAAGGAAAGTTGAGCCCGAGATATGTTGGACCTTATAAGATTTTGGAAAAGCAAGGAGAGGTAGCATATAAGCTAGAACTACCACCTGAATTGGCTGGAGTACATAATGTCTTCCATGTGTCTCAACTGAGGAAATGTTTGAAGAGGCCAACAGAACAGATATCTCCCAGAGAAGCAGAAGTACAACCAGATTTGTCATATCAAGAGTGCCCCATCAAGATACTTGAAATCAGCGAAAGGAGGCTAAAATCAAGGACCATCAGATTCTGCAAAGTCCAATGGAACAACCATTCAGAGGAAGAATCAACTTGGGAAAAGGAAGAAGAGCTACGCCGAAACTTTCCATTCCTGTTCTCAGACCTACCAGAATCTCGAGGACGAGATTGTTTTTAAGGAGGTTAGGTTGTAACACCCCTGTTTTTCCCAACCCTAGCCTGCCTTGACTATCTGCATATCAGGATGAGATCTTGGTAATGCCAGAGTGTTACTCTAAAAAGTTGGCAACCAAACTCCTTCATTCAAGTCATTTTCGCAGATCAGTCCAAAAGATTCACAAATTAGTCCTTTTCAGATATCTGAGGAACCCCGAAAAGGCTAAAAGTCACAGATCATTTCCAAATCCCGATTTGATTCAGTGAACATCTTCCCTTCACTTTTCTGGACATTTTTCCCTTCTGGAAGAATTTCCAAATCTCTCCCGAAACCCTAGTTTCAGCCTTGTCAAATTTCTAAAATCAGATTACCCTAATTACCCTATTTTCAGTTCATCTCAAAACTTGCCTAAATCTCCAAAATTTTTTCATCCCTAGCTGCTAATCAATATCTTAGACTTGGTGGATTAATTTAGCAAAGTCAAAACTCTTTCTACTTTAGCCAAATGCCAGATTTACAGATTGGTCCCTGGAATAAAGAATCAGTAATTGCAAATCAGCCCTCCTACTCTTTTTCTGTTGTTTTCGACCAGCGCCTGGTCGTGCCCTCGACCAGTGCATTTCGCCGGAGCCGCGCCGCGTTTTCTCGCCGCAGTTGCTCGCCGCCAGCCATCGCCTCTTGTCGCCTGCGCTTGTGAGCAAATGAGCCACCCCGCGCGCACGTGCCAGCAGCCAGTACCTCGCCATGTCCAGCGGTTAAACGCCCGCGCTCCAGCGCTGTCTTCGCGCGCGCAACCGTTGCCGTGGCATTGCATGCTGTTACGTGTCGTTGCCGGAGCTGCGTTGCTGCCTCCGCATCTGCGCCATCACTTGTGAAGTTCCAATGCAACCGACAAAGCCTGTAGAGCTGCTACACCGCCAGTGCACAATCACATCTCCGGTCACCACTGTCGCAGCTGCACCCGGCCGGTCTCGTCCTCGGCACAAGTTCTCTCGCCGTTTCCCCTCGCAAGCTCCGCCTCAGTGCCTATTTAAACCCCTCAGTGCTGTGAAGAAGCCACAACTCCAGGACTTAGCCAATTTTCACTGTTTCCCTTTCTTCCCCGACGAGCCGATTTTGAGGCCATCGTCGCCAGAGCAAACCACAGCCCCTCTCTCCAATCCAAGCTCACCAACAAGATGCCCACACCCATCTTCCCGTGTCCAAGCAAGCAATTGCATCCTAGTGCTCTTCGTCGCCGGTGATCGCCGGAAAACCAGAAACCCCCAGTTCCAGAAATTAAACTCGTTCCAGTGCTTTCCACCACTCACTCCAGTAGAAGCAAATGATCCTTAGCCCTTTCTTAGCAAGCCTATTCAGCCAATTTTCAAATTGATGCAGCGCTGTGTGTTTTCCCAAATTTCGCGCGCCGCCGTGGACGTCTCACGTCGCTGGCGTGCCTCGCTGCAACTCTCCCCAAAATGAAGCCTCCTACACCTTCCCTGTAACCCCTAGATGGTGTAGCCCAAAGCTTATAGCCTGCATTGCTGTGTGGAGCCAGTTCGTCGTTCACCGTCTTCTCCAACTCCGGTGACAACGTCGCAAGCTCGCACGCTTAACCACTGCCCAATTCCTCTCTCCAGAACAATCCACACCACCCCAGAAGTGTTTCCCCTCGGTCAATTTGGAGTTTAGCTAACTCCAGTTCTCTGTCACCATGGCTCGTCCTTGTCTCAGGCGGCCGAAGGTTTCAAACTCGCCGTTCGTCGCCGGCGAGCGACCCCAGTCAAATTCCTTCCACAGGCAACCTTGTCTTGATCCTGCCTACCTCCCTGACATGTTTGGCGAAGCAATGCATGCGTGATTCGTCCAGACGCATGTGCCCTAGTTCGCTCCTGTATAGTGGCATTCGATTTCCTGTGTCCTGAGCCTTGCTGTGAATTTCTGTTAATTCAAGGGCTTTTCTGAAAAGTTCACTTTGTCATTTAGGTCCCTCACAGCATTTGGCACACAATGCCACCTCTTGCACCACTTTTGATCATCTAGAAGCCCCAAATCATCCTGGTGTCCTTCTCGGACATTATCTGTTTGCGAACTGAATGCCAACCCTTGGCTTTCATTTCATTCGAGTCTTGTCCAGTGAACCTAACCCTAGTATCCTTTTCTCCAATGTTCAGTTTCCGCCCAATCTCCCTCATTTGCATTCATGTGTATATTTTACTTATGTTTTGTATAAAGCCTATTTTCTGGATGCTTATGTATTGTATGTGTTGTGCGTGCTCTCGTGCGAATGCAGAGCAAGGAGCGAAAGATTTGGAAGGAACGTTTGAAGATCCAGCAGATTTCTTAGACCCAACTTGGCAAGGCAAGTCGTCACCCTTGATCATGTCTCACCCAGTATTTTGAAATAAAGTAGATTCACCGTTTTAAAGATATATGCATGCTGAATATTTGATAGAACTATGTTTAGAAATATGTGAATAGATATGACCCAACTTTCATGTGGAAAGCCCTTTTTGATATCGAATCAACATGCAACCTTGTCACCCTAGGATACCATGCTTAGGCTTTAATCTTATTTAAGTATACATGTTGGATGTGAAATGGCTAATATGTGAGAAATGGATTTGAAACCCCTTTTGTGAAATGAAATGTCAAATTAGTATTGATAGTGAGGATTGGTTTGTATGGAAAGGGTGCGGTGCGCACCAGCGAATGTGGATGGCTCGGCTCCTCACTATTAATTCATAAGGACTAGAACCTTGTGTTGTGCCTCTATGCGGCATGAAAAACGTACCAACCACTTGCCTGGTATGGGACAGGCACGACTTAGTAGCTTTTTGGTATTAGCAGTTCCCTGCATGGTTTGTCGGTCTGGTTTCTCGCGTGGAGAAACTGGTTGGGTGCAGTTCGTCCGTGAGTGATGTGAGTTCAGAAAAAGCATGAGAGGAAAAGGTGGAAAGAAGGAAGACGCCCTATGCCTCCGATTAAGCCGTGCGCGGTTGTAATCGTGACGGTCAAATGTCTCGCGTGGACAGACCAAGGCTATGTGTCCTGCGGGAGCATAGGCCAAAGGCCACAACGGTACTTGAGACTTAATTGTCTATTTACCGGGCGGGGATACTATTAATACTGGACTGCAAAAGCGTTGTGTGATCTCGGCCTTGTCACATGTGTATAAGTCACATGGAGTTGGCCCGACTTGGAAGTCGAGTGAAGAAGTGGATTTAAAAAGAGGTACACCTTTGCAAAGTGTAAGAAAAGTATCAGATACTCTGTACTCCCAGGTCATGGAGTATGTTCGCGGTGGATTTATCCATGTGGTTCAACACAAGTAACTATTTGGAATGTTTTCATAATATGGTTAATTCAAATGGTGGATCACAGAGGATCGCCATTCACAATGTTTTCTTAAAAGTCTATTATAAGGTTTTAAAAAACCCCGCTGTTGAAAACAAAACCCTTATTTGAAAGATTAAAGGATTGAAATCTATACTATTTAAGATTATAAGACTTAACCCCTTTTCTTGATCACTCCTCATCTATATAATTGTATTTGTAAATAAACGACTTGCTGAGCATTGTGTCAAAGCATGCTCACCCTTGCCTTTTCAAACAAATCAGAAGAGGGATTCGCCGATCCCGATTCGTTTGGTTATGAAGATGAAGCAGAGGATGGGAACGCCCGAGATGATTCGGAGTTCTAGGAGGGTCTCGCGCCGAGTTGAGTCCGATGTGGAGGAAGCCCTACCAGAACCGTTGCTGCCAGAAGTGAAGATCTTTGTTGTTGCTGTTTGCTTTGTTTTGTGTGTTCGGTATCTTGATGCCGACTCTTGTATGGATAAACTTGTTATTTTTGTAGCAACTCTAAGTAGCATCATTCTGGGAGCTATGTTAATGTAATATCGGTCCTTGTGACCTCGTACCTGTTTAATTATGTCTTATGCTATAACTGCTTTCCGCTTGTGGTGAGTTTTGTAATGGTCCAACCTGTGTGCAATCCACCTGGGCGGTTGCCACGGGATTCCTCAAATGAGGGTCCCACATGAGAAAAGTATGATATGGCAGTACTAGGTTGTATGCCGACGAAAGATGAGGAGATTCCTTATAAAATGATCAAACTGTGAGCCATAACTAATATATATGTATATGTATATTCATGAAATAATACCCTTGCCGTGGCCAGAGTTTGGTATGGAATGGTGGTGGCACTGATGAGTACAGGGTTTGTGGAATGCACTGGTCACAGGCATGTAAGGACTAGAACCTTGTGTTATACTTCTGTGCGGCATGAAAAATGTACCAACCACTTGCTCGGTATGGGACGGGCGCAACATAGTAGTTTTCCTGATATTAGCTTTTCCCTGCAATGGTTGTCGGTTCGGTTTCTCGAGAGGAAACTGGTGGGCCACAGAGGGCCATGAGTGATGTGAGATCAGAAACATAATGAGAGGATAAGGTGTAAGAAGGAAGGCGCCCTACTCCTGGATTTTGAGTTGTGTGCGACTGAATCCACAGGCTACGTGTCTCGTGGGAGATAGGCCAAGGCTAGGTAGAATTGGCTGTGGGGAGTATCCACAACGGTAATGAAGTCTGAAATGTCTATTTACCGGGCAGAGAATTGTTAATGCTAGGATTGCAAATTGTTGTGTGATCTCAGCCTTATCACATGCGTAAAAGTCGCATGGAGAGGTCCCAACTTGAAAGCTGAGTGATCAGTGGATTAAAGTGGTACACCTTTGCAAAGTTAAAAATGTATTCGAATACTCCGAGCTCCCTGGTTTATAGGAGCCTACGCGCGGTGGATCCTATCCACGTCGATGTGACACAAGTATGTTTTCTAAATAAAATTAGCTAGACCTAGCTCATGTGTGCTTGACATGTGTTGTCATGAAATGAGGTGCTAACATGGGAAGACATGTGCTGTCGTGCTATGATAGTACTTCTAAAAGTTTATAAAAGATATTAATGGTATTTCATGATGAGTAGTGCCACAAGTTTAGAAAGAGAAAAAGTATTTTGCAACCTTCCCTCCTTCCCTAATAGCATAGGTTCATATCATTTCTACTATATGTACATACTCTTATCTATGACTTGCTGAGTACGTAAGTGCTCACCCTTGCAATTCACTATCCAATAGATGGAATATCCCCTGATAGAGACGAAGGCCAGGAGAACTTCTTGGATCTTACAAGGAAGAGAGTTAGTTCCACCCAAGTACTAAAAAGTGTTGCTCTCCTTTCAACTTCTTGCTGTGGGGGTTGTCGTGGTGTTACGAACACCCCGGCAGGTTTTGTGGACAATCCTAGCGAAGAAAAGATGACGCGGGTTGACCGGGTGACCGGTCCTCCCCCGCCGGACAAACACAAGTGACACGGGGGTTTATACAGTTTCGGGTCCCGGTGGGGACCCTAGTCCTGTCGGCGTGCTCCCGACCGGAGTCGGCTGGGGAGGCTCTCTCGGGGAGAGAGGCTCCAGAGCACACCTGTGAGATTGGCTATTCTAGCAATAATGAATCAGCTGTTCTTACAAGAGGGTGTACAAGGGCTTTTATAGCCCCAAAAGAAGCAAAAAGACTAAACTATCCCGGGCACTACCGTTGGATCGAGGGGTAGCGACGTCCTTCTCCCGCCAGGCGCCTCGGATGTTTGACAGGTGTCCGCTGATTCCCGAGGCACTCCTCGCGTGACCCGCACGTGACTCGGGATGGAGCGCTCCTGTCCCCGAAAAGACAACGACGCCCGGGGGCCTTGTCCCCGGACAAAGGCGGCGCTTGTCCCCGGGCAAATGGCATAACTTACCTGGGGTTAGTCTCACGGAGATTTCCCCCGGCAGCAGCCCCCCATGCCCTCCGGGAATGATGCTCGAGTTCCCGGAGGGTATGGTACATGTCACTGGGAAAATCTCCGGTACAAGCTACTGGAACCGTGACGTTTCATTTTCCGTGCCGCGCGTTTATGTCCGCGCCGTTTGCCCATAATGGCCGCTCGCGGTTCGAACTAGCGTCTCGTTTCACGCGCCCGTCGCTTCGTTTCCCGCGCGTTGTTTGAATTTCAACGGTGCGGATGCACCACAAGGGACCTGTTGGGGGAAATCTCTGCGAGATTAAGTCCAGGTAAGTTGCGCCACATTTGCCCAGGGACATGTCCTCCAGTGCCTGCCCCTGGCGCCGCCATTCGCCCGGGGATGTGGCCTCCGGTGCCTGCCCCGTGCGCCGCCTTTAGCCCGGGGACATGGCCACCGGTGCCTGTCCCGGGCGCCACCTTTCACCCGGGGACGTGGCCACCGGTGCCTGCCCGGGCGCCGCCTTTATCCCGGGGACCTGGCCTCCGGTGCCTGTCCCCGGCGCCGCCACTCACCCGGGGACAAGGCCCCCGGTGCTTGTCCCGGGCGCCGCCTTTTGCCCGGGGCCATGGCCCCCAGTGCCTGTCCCGGGCGCCGCCATTGGCCCGGGGACAAGGCCCCCGGCGCCTGTCCCGGGCGCCGCCTTTGGCTCGGGGACACGGCCTCCGGTGCCTGTCCCGGGCGCCGCCATTCGCCCGGGGAGAAGGCCCCCGGTGCCAGTCCCGGGCGCCGCCTTTGGCTCGGGGACAAGGCCCCTGGTGGCTCTCCTGGGCGCCGCCATTCGCCTGGCGACAAGGCCCCCGGTGCATGTCCCGGGCGCCGTCATTTGCCCGGGGACAAGGCCCCCGGTGCCTGTCCCGGGCGCCGCCTTTATCCTGGGGACATAGCCGCCGGTGGCATGTCCCGGGCGCCGTCATTTGCCCGGGGACAAGGCCCCCGGTGCCTGTCCCGGGCGCCGCCTTTAGCCCGGGGACATGGCCGCCGGTGGCTGTCCCGGGCGCCGCCATTCGCCCAGGGATGTGGCCTCTGGTGCATGCCCCGGCCGCCGCCTTTAGCCTGGGGTCATGGCCTCTGGTGCCTGTTCCGGGCGCCACCATTCACTCGGGGACATGGCCCCCGGTGCTCGTCCCAGGCGCTGCCATTCGCCTGGGGACAAGGCCCCCATGCCTGTCCCGGGCGCCGCCTTTCGCACGGGGACATGGCCTCCGGTGCCTATCCCGGGCGCCGCCATTCACCCGGGGACAAGGCCCCCGGTGCCTGTCCCGGGAGCCGCCTTTTGCACGGGGACAAGGCCTCCGATGCTTGTCGCAGCGCCGCCATTCGCCCGGGGACAAGGCGCCCATGCCTGTCCCGGGCGCCGCCTTTTGCACGGGGACATGGCCTCCGGTGCCTGTCCCGGGCGCCGCCATTCGCCCGGGGACAAGGCCCCCGGTGCCTGTCCCGGGGGCCGCGTTTTGCCGAGGGACATGGCCGCCGGTGCCTGTCGCAGGCGCCGCCATTCGCCCGGGGACAAGGCCCCCGGTGCCTATCCCGGGCGCCGCCTTTTGTCCGGGGACATGGCCTCCGATGCCTGTCCCGGGCGCCGCCACTCGCCCACGGACAAGGCCCCTGGCGCCTGTCCCGGGCGCCGCCTTTGGCCCGGGGACACGACCTCCGGTGCCTGTCTCGGGCGCCGCCATTCGCCCGGGGACAAGGCCCCCAGTGCCTGCCCCGGGAGCCGCCTTTCGCCCGGGGACATGGCCGCCGGTGCCTATCCCGGGCGCCGCCATTCGCCCGGGGATGTGGCCTTCGGTGCCTGCCTTTAGCCCGGGGTCATGGCCTCTGGTGCCTATTCCGGGCGCCGCCATTCGCCCGGGGATGTGGCCACCGGTGCCTGTCCCGGGCGCTGCCATTCGCCCGGGGACAAGGCCCTCGGTGCCTGTCCCGGGCGCCGCCTTTCGCCCGGGGATATGGCCTTCGGTGCCTATCCCGGGCGCCGCCATTCGCCAGGGGACAAGGACCTCGGTGCCTGTCCCGGGCGCCGCCTTTAGCCCGGGGACATGGCCACTGGTGCCTGTCCCGGGCGCCGCCATTCGCCCGGGGATGTGGCGACCGGTGCCTGCCCCGGGCGCCGCCTTTAGCCCGGGGACATGGCTTTTGGTGCCTGTTCCGGGCGCCGCCATTCGCACGGCGACATGGCCCCTAGTGCTCGTCCCAGGCGCCGCCATTCGCCCGAGGACAAGGCCCCCGTGGCTATCCTGGGCGCCGCCTTTTGCCCGGGGACATGGACTCCGGTGACTGTCCCGGGCGACGCCATTAGCCCGGGGACAAGGCCCCCGGTGCCTTTCCCGGGCGCCGCCTTTTGCCCTGGGACATCGCTTCCGGTGCCTGTCCTGGGCGACGCCATTCGCCCGGGGACATCGCTTCTGGTGACTGTCCCGGGCGCCGCCATTCGCCCAGGGACGTGGCCTCTGGTGCCTACCCCTGGGCGCCGCCTTTCGTCCCGGGACATGGCCCTCGGTGCCTGTCGCGGGCGCCGTCGTCCTTCCGGGGACAGGAGCCCTTGGTCCAGTGTCACGTGCAGGTCGCATCACAAGTACCTTGGTCACGTGCGGGTCGCGTGGTAAGCGCCTCGGGAATCGGTGGCCACCTGTCAAGCATCCGAGGCACCTGACCGGGAGAAGGATGTTGCTACCCCTTGATCCGACGGTAGCGTCAGGGGTAGTTTAGTCTTTTTGCTTCTTTTAGGGCTATAAGTTGCTCATTATTGCTAGAATAGCCAAACTCACAGGTGTGCTCCGGAAGCCTCTCCCCAGAGAGCCTCCCCAGCCGACTCCTGTTTGGAGCACGCCGACAGGACTAGGGGCCCCACTGGGACCCGAACCTGTATAAACCCTCGTGTCACTTGGTGTGTTTGTCCGGCGGGGCAGGACCGGTCACCCGGTCAACCCGCGTCACGTTTTCTTTGCTAGGATCATCCACAAAACCTACCGACTATCCGCAATACCACGACAGTTGGCGCCCAGAGAGCTCATTCCAAATTTCAAAACTCCAGCACTCTTAGCTCACCTGGTAGCCCTCTGCCGGTAGCCTTCTCTCGGTAGTAAGTTCCCAGAAGCTTAGCCTCTAGAACCTCTAGCTCCCCTTAGTTTTTGAAGCCTTAGCCACCAGCAAAATCCGATGGGACCCAAGGGCCGTGCAAAGGCCACGGAGGTGCCCCCGGAGGAAGTCACCGCGGACTTCCTCTGGGCCTCCGAATTCACGACCGGGGACTTAGAGTCCCTGGTCGACCGGGGAGTTGTCGCGGATGGGGACGTCCGCATCCCCAGGAAGAAGGACGGAGCCCCCGCCCCAAGCTCAGAGAGGTTGTAGCCTTCAAGGCCTTCCTCGAGGCCGGGCTCCGGCTCCCGGTGCATCCATTGCTCCGGGAGTTTTTGAAGGAGTATGGGGTGGCTTTGAACCACCTCACTCCGAACGCAATTGTCCGGATGGGCCTATTCATCTGGCTCTTCGAGAAAGCGATCGGACGGGAGCCCACACTCCGCGCCTTCCGGTACATCTACGAGCTGGCGGCGAAGAGCTCCCACATGGTGAAGGGAGGAGCCTACTCCCCCTTCGGCTCGGTGATGATCCAGATGCTGCCGTCCCGAGTAGCCGAGTACCCGGTGGCAGCCTCCCGGGACCACTGGGGGGACTGCATCGGGGGGTGGTTCTAGCTCCGGGTCCTGGACGACCACGTGGTGTACTCCCCGGAGTCCCCCACCTACAGCCGGTCGTCCGCTCCAAAGCCCCCAGTGTGTGACGAGGAGGAGTTAAGGCTCCTCGGCAAGGTCGTCGCCTCCCAGGGCGTCTGCTCTATGCGGGACACCGCTGAGGAGGTGATGCTCCTGAAGATCTCCACCTTCTCGCCCGGGAGGAGGGGGATCGGGATATGCCCGGCCCAAGAGCCCCCGCAGAAGCCAGTGACCTGACGTAGGTTCCCGATGACTTAGTCCATTTCGCTTAAATTTTCTAACTCTTACCTTTCGCAGTCCGGCCCTACCCGGCGGCCCGGGAGAAGGCGGAGAACCTCCTCGGGAGGTACTTCACCGACGAGCACGAGCGCATCATGCGCGTAGTGGGGGAGGGCCCTCCGCGGAACCTAGTAGCCGAAGCCTTCGGGCTAAGGCTACCGGAAAGGAAGCCCCTCCCTACCCCGGCTCTCACAAGCGGGGAAGGGCGGCTGCCGGGGGCTCTGAGCCAAAGAAGGCCTAGGCTCAAAAAGCCCCTGGCCCATCGACGACGCCGGCCTCTACGCCGATGAAGGCCCGGGACGAGACTCCCGAGACCGGGCGCGCGAGGGTGCCGGCCCGGAAGGAAGCAACGCCCCCTCCCCCGGAGAGCCCTGTTGAGGCTCGGGGGAAGGGACCGGCCGCGGACGGGGGGCGTCCGACTCGGCGGACTACGCCCCCTCGGCCCCTTCGGCGACAGCCCTCCCAGCGGCCCCGGCGCCTTTGGAGCTGGAGAGACCGGAGGTGAGGTTCGCGGAAGCCTCGTCCCCGCGCATGGAGTGGCTGGTAGAAGAGGGGGGGAGCCCCTCGGTCTATGAGACCCCTCCAGAGGCGGAGGTCCCGGGGGCCCCGCAGCCCGGGAAGGGAAAGGGGCTCCTGATTCCTCCCCGGGAGGGACCCCCTCCGAGAGCTCTTCGGCCACCTCATCGGAGGCCAGCTCCTCGGCATGAAGACGCCTACCACAGGCACCCCGCCCATATCACCCTGGCAACCCATGTCTGGGGGCCCGTCATCGGCCGCGATGGGACAGGTACCGGGAGGGAGACCCCACTGCTCTCCGCGGGGGAGGTCGATTGCTACACGGAGGGCCTGCAGACCCGGAAGGTCCAGACCTACGTCTCGGAAGGGACGATCCGTGAGCGATTTGGGGAGCTTCAGTCTCTCCAAATCCAGGTACGTCCCCGAGCTGGTGGTCTTTCCTTCGGCGCCCTTCTTTGAAATTTTTCTTAAGTCTTGGACTTGTAGGGGGCCGCCATTACCTGGGGGCTTGAGCAGCGCTTCGGCTGGGGGATGAAGGAGGCGGAGGAGAGGGCCGCTGCTTTGCAGGAGCAGAGGGATGATGCCCTCCGGGAGCTGGCCCTGCTTCGGGCCCAAATCCACGCCTCCGAGATCGCCAACGACCGTCTCCGGCGGGAGGCCAAGGTGAAGGAGGACGCCCTCCGGGAGCTCTAGGGCTCGAGCGTCCGGGCAGTTACGTCCGCTTGGCCCTCGAGAGCCTTGGTGTAAGCCTGGGCTCCGGGAGCAGTGCCGAGGCCGCCTCGGGGACTTTCACGGAGGCTGTGCGTTTTCTCAACGCACAAGTCTCCTTGATCCCGCAGGCCGCGGATGCCCGGGCGCGAGGCCGGGCAATCCCCATGGTGGCGGCCGCGGCCGGGCTCGTAGAGCACCGGGGAGTGGGCGCCTGGGCAATCAGGGGCCGCATCCCCCGGAGCTTCCAGGAATTTTTTAAGCCCACGCGCCGGGAGGTGGAGCAGCTGGCCGAGGGCTTCTACGACTGGATCATCCGGGCGAGGTTCCCGGCACCAACGCCTCCGGGAGCGGATGCACCGGCCCCGGCGGGGGCCCCCCGGGAGGAGGACACCGATGACCAAGTATGAGCCTCCCCCCGGGTCTTAGATAGGACCCTTTTTGCTTTCTTAGGATTTTGTTACCGGTAGGTTCTTAGAAGAAGCCCCGGACACTTGTAAAAGAATATTTTGAATGCAATAGAAATTGAAATTTTTCTAAGTCTATATGAATGCACTTTTACAAGGTTTCCTGGGAGGTTACTCCTGGGAGAAGGTCCGGAAGAAGTTCCCCGGGGGCGTGGCCTTTGAGCCTCGGTAGGTGCCACCCGAGGGATGCCCAGGCCGCCTTAATTTTGTTATGCCTCTTCTCCGGGCAGCGCGGCGAGGGCGTCGTTCGGGAGCCAATCCGGTTGCGATGGCATCCGGAGTGGCACCTGGACAACTTCGGTAATCATCGTGCCGAACTATCCACTCGGCGCCCGGGGACCCGGATGATCCCCCCTCTTCGGATGCTTCCACCGGCGGGCTACGAGTATTGGCCCTAGGACTTGCTCCGGGAAGCCCAGCGCCGCATACGCGACTTGTACTGGGACCTAGCCCGGGAGCTATCGGAAGGTCTCTAGGACTATTAGGCGTAGGAACCTTCGGGCGTAGATAATTTTCGGGTTATAGCCCGGGTTGTATCGTGTCCGATGTAGTGATGCCCACCGGAAGGGGATGATGTCCTCTGGTTAAATGATCAATAAAGCCAAGTGTTTGCTTCAGGATTTCCTTCTTTCTTAGAAGTCTGAGACGATGTGATTCCTGGGGGGCTCCTTATCCCCCCCCCCCACAACGGGCTGGAGGGTAGCTCCGTGCGCTATGGGGGTGACAGTGTGGGACCCTCCTTTGAGCAATCCCGTGGCAACCGCCCAGGTGGATTGCGCATAGAAAGGTACATCACAAGCTCACAACAATAGTATTCACTTTAAACAATAAAACTGGTAGAATGATGTCTAACTCTTGAAGATTCAGAACTAGCAAATCTGCTAGGGATCCTAAGTTGCCGATACAAAAGGCAATATTCCTACAGATGGATTTGATTGGGATTTTCACTGCATCCATATCAATATATCATTGATATTTCCTCCTTGTGACATGGAAGTTGGTGCTCCGGGTTGATCTTAGTTGGTACGGGCTCTTCTTCCAATTGTGTTTCTCATGTCACTGGTATCTTCCTCAGGTTCTATTCCATGAGATCTTCCTCTAGTGCAAACCAATCTGCTCTAACAGGCGGTCAAAGAAATGATTGCTGATTCAGAGGGAGACACAGATAGTGTACAAGTGGAAAGCTGGGATCAATCTGTGAGACAAGGATTGGAAAGTGCAAGATGTTTTTCATAAATTAATTTTTTTCATAAAATACATAGTTTTGCCTCTACGGCTTACAGGAATATTAGCCAACCAACACACATCAAGACAAGCATCTACTACACAAAAGATCTAACGTCTGCTATGGTTAGGCACAAAAGGTTAAACCAAGGAAAGTCTGGGATCACACGTCAGTATTGGAAGAACCGTAAGGCTCTACCTCTTCTGAGTCCTCCTCCTGATCTTCATCTGCATCCATCAGGTTCAACTCCACGTTCTGGGACTGAGGTACGAAAGCTGTCTAAGGGGACATCACGTAAAAACACCTAAAAGTTGGAAATAATGTTTAAAGCTTTTTCAAATAATAAAAAAGGATAACTACATAATATATTTTGTTTAGACAAATTAATTTTCGTAATTAGATTTTAGTCAAATAAACTAGCGATTTTCTCTTCTAGGGACGGCAATATCTATAGAAGGGTCACGACCTACAGTCGAGCCTTTGCTCTGATACCATCTTTTGTGGGACCCTCCTTTGAGGAATCTCGGGGCAACCGCCCAGGTGGATTGCGCACAGAAAGGTACATCACAAGCTCACAACAACAGGATTCACTTTAAACAATAAAACTGGTAGATAAAACAAGTACAAGGTCACAAGGACCACTATTACAATATCATAATGCCACGGATGGCATTAATTAAAGTTGATACAAAAGTAGAGAGTTTTTCAAAATCAAGAATCGGTATCGAAGTACCGAACAGAGAAAAACAACACAAAAAGCAATCACAAAGGTCTTCACTTCCTTCTGCAGCGGCTCTGGAAGGGCTTCCTCCACATCGGACTCAACTTGGCTCATGACCCTCTTAGAAGCTCAAATCGTCTGGAAAGGCTCTTTCCTCTTCTTGGTGCTCAAGGCTAGGGGAATCGGGATCCTCGAATCTTTTCTTCTGAATTTGTTTGTAAAGGCAAGGGTGAGCATGTTTTTACACAAGGCTCAGCAAGTGTCGTTACAAGAATGCAGGTATATAGATGAGGGGTTCTCAAGGAAAGAGGTCTTGGTTTTATATATAACAATAGAGTAGATTTTCACTCTAAAGTTATAAAGAAAAGCCTTTAGTTTCAAAAGCAATACTTTGAAATCTTGAATTATACTTTAGAAATTCTTATGTGATGGTCTCCCATGAGTCATCACTTTTATCAACCCATATTATGAGAACATTCCAAATATTTACTTGTGCTGAACCACATGGATAAATCCACCGCGAACATACTCCATGACCTGGGAGTACAGAGTATCTGATACTTTTCTTACACTTTGCAAAGGTGTACCTCTTTTTAAATCCACTTCTTCACTCGGCTTTCAAGTCGGATCAGCTCCATGCGACTTATACGCATGTGACAAGGCCGAGATCACACAACGCTTTTGGAGTCTAGTATTAACAGTATCCCCGCCCGGTAAATAGACAATTAAGTCTCAAGTACCATTGTGGGTCCTCCCCACTTCCTTACTTCCTAGCCTTGGCCTATGCTCCCGCAGGACACATAGCCTTGGTCTGTCCACGCAAGACATTTGACCTTTCTTGATTACAACCGCGCTCGGCTTAATCTAGGCATAGAGCATCTTCCTTCTTTCCACCTTTTCCTCTCATACTTTTTCTGAACTGACATCACTCATAGACGAATTGTGCCCAACCAGTTTCCACGCAAGAAACCAGACCGACAAACCATGCAGGGAACTGCTAATACCAAAAAGCCACTAAGTCGTGCCTGTCCCATACCAGGAAAGTGGTTGGTACATTTTTCATGCCGCATAGAGGCACAACACAAGGTTCTTGTCCTTATGAATTAATAGTGAGGAGCCATCCACATTCCCTGGTGCGCACCGCACCCTCACCATACAAACCAATCCTCACTACCAATTCTTATTTCACATTTCATTTCACAAAAAGGGGTTTCAAATTCATTTCTCACATATTAGCCATTTCACACTTAACATGTACATTTAATTAAGATTAGAGTTTAAGCATAGCATCCTAGGGTGACAAGGTTGCATGGGTATTCAATCACAAGAGGGGCTGCACAATCATTTAGGTTATCTCTAACCACATTATTTGAACATACTCTCATTTGAATATAAGGCATGCATATACTTTGAAAACAACTAACATACTTCACTTGAAAATATTAGGCGAGACATGATCAAGGGGTTGAGACTTTCCTTGCACTGCTGGGTCTAATTACCCGGATGAATCTTCAAAGACTTCTTCCGCTCCTTCAGCTTCGGGCTCTGCGGCGGACACAAGCAATACAATACATACGCTACATAAGCATACAGAAGATAGTTTCCATAGGAAATGATACGTAAAATATATCATGCATGCAGGGGAGATGCTCTGGACAAGGCTACTCGAGCGCTGCTCGAAGAGATGGGCTGAAAAGATCGAATGCCGAAGGGTCGACATTCGGTCCACGGCTAGACACAGCCTTATGTCAGCTCCAGGTAGGTTTTCTGGAGAAGTGGCAGAAGAAAAAGATGTAGATCACAACTCCAGGAATCTAGGGGACAAAGTGACATTTCCATTGCTCAAACAGAAGAGGTCAAACAAGGCCAATGCCAGTGGCTGACATGCATTGACATAGTGCAGACATTGCCAAAAAATAGGGCTTGGCACAACTTTTGATCCAGGGCTTCAATTGATGCACCAATTTGTCTGGGAGTTAGGCCTTGATAACAGGAACAAAATACTTAATAGGATCAAGGGCTGAAAGTGGCCGGAGGGCGGTCAATCTGGCGAGTAAACACGGTGGCGACACGGCACAGACATTGATCTGGACAAAAGCTTGACAAGGGCATATCTTCCAATGTGGGTAGATCTGGGTGTCGAGCTAGTGGAAGGAAATGCTCAGGGAGCTGAGGCAAAGCTAAGAGACAAAGTGGTGTCGGCTGAATCGGCCGGGAAGCAAACTCCGGTGAACTGTGCCGGAGACGAAGACACCGAATTGGGGGTTTTTGATACAAGGCGAATGAGCTCAATTCCAAGCTTGACAACGATCTCTAGGACACAACAAGGCTACTGGAGGGGTTAATTTTGCTGTGAGATGGCCGAAGAAGCTCGGCGACGAGGTCCAGCGAACTGATGAACTTCCAGGTCGGGATTTCTTCGATTTGGGCACAATTGAAGGCTTTGATCTCACAGGCTTGCTAAGAGATGGCTAAGGATCAATTTTTGCTACAGGAATGAGAGCTGATTTGGATTGAATCGGGCAGCATTGGGGAAACAGGGCAATTGGGCTTTTCCGATGATCGCCGGCGATGGGTTCGCCGGGATGCAATTGGCTGCTATGACACAGAGAGGGAGAAGAGGGGAACTCACCGGTGGCTTTGGATTGGAGATTGGGGCTGTGAAATGGTCTGGCGATGGTGGCCTCAAAAATAGCTCGCCGGAGAAGAAGAAGACAGCGGTGAGGTTGCTGGAAAAATGGCTAAGTCCTGAGATGAGGAGTTAACACAGCACTGGAGGGGTTTAGATAGGTCCTGGGGCGGAGCTCGCGAGGGGAAAACTGACAACAAAGCTTGCGCCGGGGAGAAGCTTGTCGGGCGCAAGTGCAACAGCGGCGACGACGACGCGATATACGCGGCTGTGCAGTTGCTTTGCCAGCATTGTCGAGGCGCATTGGAACTAGCATTGAAACGGCGCGGATGCGGAGGCAGCAACGCAGCTCCGGCGATGACACGTACACGCATGCAAGTGCCACGACCACGGGCGTGCGCGCGCGAAAACGGTGTTGGAGCACGGGCGTTTAACCGCTGGGCTTAGCGAGGTTTTGGTTGCTGGCACGTGCGCGCGGGGTGGCTCAACCGATCACGCGCACTGGCGACCGGAGAAGATGGCCGGCGGCGAAGAAACGCGGCGAGGCAAAGATGAACGGGGCACTGGTCGAACGGCACAGGAGCTCTGGTCGAACGAGGGCTGGAAAAGAATATCTGGGCCGATTTGCAAATTGGAAACTTGCTCCAGGGACTGATCTGTGAGGAAAAGTTGCATAGAGGTTGGGTCTAATTGCAAATCTGGAGATCTAAGGGTCTGATCTGAAATCTGATTTCAGGAGTGAGTTGCATAAGATTAATGGAAGTCATCTAGCCAAAGTTTGACAAGATCGGGTAAGATCTGAAGGGTTTCGACAAAAATGGGGAAAACGACTTGGGGTAAAATTAGGGTATTTAGGGTTTCAAAGCGGCAAGGGCCGAAACTCAGGTTTAGGGTAAGATTTGGGAATTCTTCCAGAAGGGAAAATTGTTCAGAATAGTGAATCGAAGATGTTCACTGAATTAGATCAAAGTTTGGAGATGGTCTGAGACTTTTAGTTTTTTTTTGGGGCTTCTGACAAATCTGAAAAGGGCTGATTTGTGATACTTTTGGGCTGATTTGTGACAAAGATCTGAACGAGAGAATTTGATTGCCAGTTTTTTGGGATAAGATACTGGCACAACTGGGATCTCATTCTGAAAATAGAGAAAGACGAGGCAAGCCAGGATTTGCGAAAAATTGGGGTGTTACAGACAGTGCCCCCGGGATGAAGGCCTGTGGTATAAGAATTTTTCCAAGTTTTCCCAAGGTAAAAATTCCAATTTTTCTGGGAAAAGCGTCCGGGGAAATCCAAGACGAACCTCCTGGAGTTTTTCAGGGAGGCAATCGTCTGGTCACCGTGAAAACGGGGAGCCGGGATTAAGGTGTCCGGGTCGAAACGTCCGGGGAAAATCCAAGAGATTTCTAGGGGGAGTTTTCCCGGGAGACAATCGTCCGGTCGCCGTGAAAACGGGGATCCAGGAATAAGGTCTCCGGGAAAGAAATATCCAAGAAATCCGTCCCGCTGGCGAGACTATCGACTTCCGGAGGAGGATGTGCCCAATGACGGGTCTGAGTGTTTCGGTAGGGACTAGTCTCCCAAAGTGACTCGTTACCACGGTCCCTGAGGAACGGGTTGCCGCTTACACCCTCAGTCCACGAGGGGTGATCATAAGCCGCCCTACGGGAGGGACTTGTTGGGTCGTGAGAGCCCACTTCCTCACGGGGAGGGCATCCTCGCTGAGAGGGCGTCCTCACGGGAAGGGCATCCTCACTGGGAGGGCATCGCCATGGGGTGGTAGTATAAAGAACCTGCATTGAGACAGTTGAAGAAAAATCCAATTGTATTAACAATGAACCAAAATACAAACCCTCCTCCCGCTCTTGAAGGTCAGAGAGCTTATAAGCCCTGAGCCCAGGACCGCCGAGATCATGTAGGGGCCCTCCCACTTGGGGGAGAGCTTGCCTTGGGCTTGGGATCTGTGACACGCTTGAGGACAAGGTCCGCAAGTCGAAAAGCCCTCTCGCGCACGCGTTGGTTGTATGTGCGTGCCATCTCACGCTCATAGATGGCGTGGCGGAGGAGTGCTCGGTCGCGTTCCTCCTCCACGAGATCGATCTCCAACCGCTGATTTGCCTCGTTGGCTTGGTACGCTGCGGTCGTAGCTCCGTCTAGGAGCTCTACTCGCAGCGACCGAAAGCTAACCTCAGGGGGGAGGACTGCCTCAGCCCCATAGACCAGGGAGAAGGGAGTACGTCCCGTCACCCAGCTCGGAGTCGTGCTCGTGGAGCAGAGTATGCTAGGGAGCCCCTCTGCCCATGCGCCCCACTTAGAAGCGGCCTGCTCGAGTCGTCAGTGTAACCCCTGTAGGATCACGCCGTTGACCCTCTCAACTGCCCCGTTGCTCTGGGAATGGGCCACTGAAGCGAAGTGGATGGTGAGCCCCAGGCCTTCACAGAATTCCTGAAAATATGCCGAGTCGAATTGGGTCCCGTTATCAACAATGATTTCCCGGGGGAGACCAAAACAATAAATGACATTTTTCCAGAAAAACCGCTGTACAGACGGGACGTGATGCTGGCCAAGGGTTCAGCCTCTACCCACTTAGTAAAGTAGTCGACCGCGACCACCGCATACTTGTATCCCCCGGGTGCTGGGGGGAAGGGCCCTAGGAGGTCCATCCCCCAGCGTGCGAAGGGGCAAGTGTTGGGGATCGTCTGTAGCGCACCGGGGGGGGGGGGGGGGCAGGTTCGAACCCTTGGCCATCTTTTGTCAAGCCTCGCACGTGGAGATGAGATCTCACGCGTCGCGCATCACTGTGGGCCAGTAAAAACCCTGGCGAAGGGCCTTGGTTGCGATAGCGCGCGGAGCTAGGTGAGAGCCGCAGCTCCCCGTGTTGATGTCTTCGAGAAGCCGGAGTCCCTCCAGCCATGGGAGGCAACGGAGGAGGGCGGAAGCCCCATGCTTGTAGAGCTTCCCCTCCAATAGGAGGTATGCTCGGGCTTTGGCCCGGAGGCGCTTAGCCTCGGTCTCGTTGGGAGGGTCCCCCTCCCCCTTGATAAGGGAGACGAGGGGGTCCATCCATGATGAAGTCCGGGTGATCTCGGCGACCTCCAGGACACGAGGCTCGTTGCCTGTGTCTGGGGAGGCCACCGAGGGCTTCGCAATGATCTCTAGGAATGTCCCTTTGTGGGATATGCCGGGCTCCGAGGCCGTCGAAGTGCCTCTCCATCTTGCGCACCTCCTGCAAGTAAAGGCTCAACTTTGCGTCATGGCACAAGTAAGACTTGTGCATTTGACAAACTACAAGCTGGGAGTCTCCCTTTACTAGGAGGCTTCGAATACCCAGGGAGCGTGTCGCGCCCCGAAACTGGAACTACGACTACTCCTGTAGAGACCTAGCTCGCTGCAGCTAGTCCCATATATGCATAGCATACACATACCTTGACGTCCCAGGATAAGTCAAACACAGGAGTATATCACATTGCAACAGAGTAACTTACAAAATAGTTAAGCAGTGTGGCCTGCTGGCCCTGATATTACATAAGAAGATTACAATGCCTTCACGGCATTCATGGTTTAGCAAGATAACATCTACATAGCAGAAGATAGGTGACCCACCCACAAAGAGAAGTGGACGGCAGAACAACACATCAGGGAAATGATGGGACTGACGCTCCTCCTTCTGGGTCCAATAAGTTCTCCACGCCTTCATCTTGATTGTTGATTGCTCCGTCTATTGATTTGTAGATTGCAAGGGTGAGCACTTACGTACTCAGCAAGTCATAGGTAAGAATAGATACATATAGTAATGATGATATGAACCTAGACTAGTCAAGAATTATGGATGTTTATAAAATAATCTTTTTCTTTCATACCTCATCTCATGGCAGCACCTTTCATAATATAACATCATTATTCATGTTCACTAGATTATAGCACTACCGCGACACGTCGACACACGACAGCCCACGGTAGCACTCCTTATCCTGACAACACATGTCATTTGGGTAATCTTGCTTAAACATATTTTATTTAGAAAATAATACTTGTGTCACACCCCGTGGATTTAATCCACCGCAGCAGACTCCTATAAAACGCGGAAGCTCGGAGTATTCGAATACGTTTTTAACTCTGCAGAGAGGTACCAATTTACCCGCAAGATATTCCACTTTCAAGCCCATCCTATCAAAATGATTAGACCCCTCCTCACAACCATGTGTGAGTGGCAAGGTGGAGATAACAATAACTTTTGTTATGCATCACTTACAATTCACCCCTGACCCTGTGGCTCTCCGCGAAACACAGTTGTGGTAGGCTGTATCATAACCTCCACCCCACCTCATTTTCCCATTACTGGGTCAAATATCAGATCACCTTCAGTGATAGTGGGAGTCAGCCTCCAAGTCAATCATCACAACACAACCCATGCAGGGGTTTCATGTATGATCCACATAAGTACTTGTTCAGGCCTGTCCCATACCAGGCTTGCGGTTAGCACGTTGTTCATGCCACTAGACGCACAACACAAGGTTCTAGTCCTTATATGCCAGTGACCAGACCATCCACAACCCTGCACCTTCAGTGCCAGCATATCCTTTGCAGTCTAGCACCTCCAGTGCTACAGCCATCCATACCATTTTTCTGGTCACGACTAGGGGTTTTATTTCATGAATATAAGTATATAGATACATATAATAGTTCATGGCTCAAAACTTGTTTATTTCACATTTTACAGATAACCAGTTTAGTACTGCCAATTCATAAATCAACCATTCTCAATCTTTCACATGCAATATTATCTATATTCAAGGTCATGTTTTAGCAACATTTAAAATATAGGTTCAAGATGACCAAGGATATGACTTGCCTTCCGCGTCGTAAGAAACAGCAGTTGATGACGGGTCAACAGCGAAGTCCTCGATCTCAGCTTCTGGATCTGCTCGACGACAAACCAAACAATACACACAAATATTACTTATATATTAAGATGTTTTAGGATCAATATGCAGATATGCTTTACAAGAGTGACTGAACGATACTGGAGATAATTGAGATTGCAAGCTGAACTGAGTTGAGATCTAGGGTTTCAAGGTTTTGGCTAAGGATGGGTGTTAGATGCTCTTAGGATCTCAAGGTTACAATAAGAACATCAGTTTTGTGGTTGGTTTGATCAAGAACAGCGAATGTCGGCAGATTGACATTCGGATCAAGAATCTGACATAACTTCAAGGAAAACTAGAGAACTTATCTCAAATTATGACAGTAGAAGAAAATGTAGATCATAACTCTACAAATTCAGTGGACAAAGTGGCTTTCAGAAAGCACAATCAGAAGTGGGTGAACAAGGCCAATGCCATTGGCTGGCATGCACTGGAATAGTGTCAAAAACTAGGGTTTAGCGGCAAGTATAATTCAAGGGCTCAAATCAAGTTGTGATAGAAGAATAAAATGTTGATCACAACCTCAGGAGTCTAAGGGACAAAGTTATGCCCAAAATGCACATCTGGAAGGGAGTGAAAAGGGCTAATGCCACTGACTGACATAGTCTGGCATTGATCTTGACATGGCCAGAAACTAGGGCTTGGCATAACTTTTGATCTAGAGCTCCAAATGATGCACCACTTTGTCTGGGAGGTAGGCATTGATAACAGGAACAAATCATTCCACGGGATCTAGGGTAGAAGATGGCCAGAAGGTGATGAAATTCGAAGGAGAAGTGTGGTGGCGACACGGCACAGTGAAGCCACTGGACAGAAATCTTGGCATGGCTATAACTTGAATTCTGGGCAGTTTCAAAGATCGAGCTAGAAGACAAATATGTTCAGGAGGTTGAAGCACACCTGAATGACAAAGTGGATGAAACTGAAACGGCCAGGAATAGGTTTTCCGGTGATCGACGCCGGAGAAGAAGACATAGAATTTAGGGCTTTTTGATTCAGGCCGAATGAACTCAATTCCAAGCTTGGGAAGTGAAAGAGAGATAAGGGGAAACTACCTGCATGATCAATTTGGCCGAAGGATGGCCGGAGAAGCCTGGCGACGATCGCTAGTTTTTGGAGAAGCTCAAAATTGGGGGAAAGCTTCGGTTGAAGCTCAATCGGGAGATCTTGATGCATAGGCTTGCTGGAAATGAGTCACTGATCATTTTCTTCCACAGGATCGAGAGCTAAATCGAGTTAATTTGGCTTGCATTGCCGGAACAGGGCAATCTTCGAGTTTCAGCAAATTCCGGTGACCGCCGGCGATAGGAGGCAAGGAAATCCAATTAAGTGATACAGCATGATGAGAGAGATAAGGGGAACTCACTGATGCTGTTAATTTGGCAAGAGGTGCTGCAGATTGTGCTGGCACCGTGAAGCTTCTTGCTGGACTCGCCGGAGAAGACGACTGCAGCGAGAGAATTTGCAAAATTGGCTAAGTCCTGGTGAAGAGGAGATGATACAAGGCACTGGTGGTTTAAATAGAGCAGTGGGCGAAGCTTGCAAGGTTTCAACAGCATTGAATTGGTGTCAGATGACAAGATTTGCCGGGCGCAGCTGCAACAACGGCGAGCGGCGACGCGACTGTGCACTGGCAAGGCGAAGCTGTGCTACATCGGGTCTCATCAATGTCGGGCGGTGCAAGGCAGTGGCGACAAGAGTTGGCAAAGCAAGCAACGTGGCAAGAGGATGCTGACAATGGTTGCTGTTGGTCGCGCACAGGAGCATGCTCTGGTCGTCGACGTTGCGGTGGCGCTGCCACGACACGGCTGGAGCGAGGACACGTGCGCACATGCAGATTCAAGTGAGCATGAGCTCAGGCGAGGCGAGGCGTGGCCGGCGGCGAGCAAGCGCGGTGCAAATGCACGGCGATCTCTGGTCGTGCACAGCAGCTGCTGTCCTGGTCGAATTTGGGCTTGATTGCAATTTCCAATTCTTGATTTGGACTGAACTGTAAATCTGGAGATTTGGAAGGTTTGATCTGGAATTGATTCTACTGTTTTGGTATACTTAATTCCATAGATGATTTAGCACAGCTAGAAGATAAAGTTTGAGACATTTGGATGACTTTTGATATGAACTGAAAACAGAGTAGATTAGGGTAAAATAAGTCTGAAACTTATTGATCTCGAATTCTGGGATTTAGGGTTTGATTTTGAGATACTCATATAAGAAGAATTTGTGTTGAAAAGCATTTGGGAGATGTTCCCTGAATCAGATTCGAATTTGGAGATGATTTGCAACATTTGCCTTTTCTGGCTTTTAGAAAATCTGGAAAAAGGACTGATCTGCGATACTCTTGGACTGATTTGCGAAAAAGGTTCAGATGGTGAAATCTGGCTGCCAACTTTTTGGATTAAGGTATTGGCATACCCTTGATCATAATCCAGGAATAATCTGGTCTGAACTTGACTAAGATTTAATTAAATCTGAATTTCTGAAACTTAGGGTAAAAGGTAATAACAGATATTCTGTTTTCGAAAACAGAAAGGAGTTGATAATTCTGGAAGTTAGAGATAGAATTGAATCTGGGTTCTGAAGGCTTTTAGGTTTAGGATAACTGATAGATCAAATCTGGCAGGTCAGATTTTGACTTGGGGTCACAGAATAGATTTTGGAGATTTTAGGGCTAGAACAAAATAAAGCTGAGGCTGATTTGGTTGATCTAGAAGAGACATATGTATGCATGATTTTTAAGAAAGAACTTTTCACCCCAAAACTCAGGATGTTACAGAGCGCGCAAGGCGCAACCCGAGGAGCAAAGCCTCATATTCGGCGATGTTGTTGGTTGTGGGGAACTCGAGCCGCGCCGCGTACTCGAGTTCCTTCCCCTCGGGGCTCCGGAGGACTACTCCCGCACAGGCCCCGGCAAGACACAGGGACCCATCGAACATAAGCGTCCAATGGTCGCTGCGTCGGGGCGGCGCGGGGAGGTCTTCGTCCCTGGGCCTGGAGGCAGGGGTCCACTCCGCCACGAAGTCGGCGAGGACCTGTGACTTGATGGCGGAGCGACCTGTGAGGGAAAGGGAGAAGGGGGTGAGCTCGGTCCCCCACTTCCCGATCCGGCCGGTGGCCTCTTTGTTCCGCAGCACCTCCCCCAAGGGGAGGGACGACGGGACGGTGATGGGGTGTCCCAGCAAGTAGTGACGAAGCTTCCAGGACGGCATCGGGAGGGCGTAGCAGATCTTCTCCATCTCCGTGTACTGAGTTTTGGCCCCTTGGAGGGCTTCACTCACGTAGTACACGGGGTGCTGCTGCCCCCCTTGCTCTTCTGGAGACGGGATCACGAGCATTGGGGGGCTCGTGAGGTACTTCTTTAGGTCGTTGAAGGCCTCCTGGGCCTCGGGGGTCCACCGGAACCCCTCGAGCCCCTGGGGGATCTTATAGAATTGATGGCCGCGTTCTCCCGACCGGAAGACGAAGCGGTTCAGCACGGCTAAGCGGCCGGCGAGTCACCGGACGTCCTTGATGGAGCACGGCCGGGGCATGTCCAGGAACGCCCAGATCTTTTCGGGGTTTGCTTCTATGCCCAGTTGGGATACAAGGAAACCCAAGAGCTTCCCCCCGCGCACGACGAAGGCGCACTTCTCCGGGTTGAGTTTCAACCCATACGCGCGGACTTTGTGGAAGGTTCCGCTAAGTCGTCGATGTGGGCAGTTGTGCGGGGAATTTTGATGTCCGAGTCGTCGACGTAGACTTCGACGTTACGACCGATTTGGTCCTTAAAGACCAGCGTTATAAGGCGCTGGAAGGTCGCTCCCGCGTTCTTCAGCCCGAAGGGCCTGTGGACGTAACAAAAGGTTCCAAGGGGAGTTATGAAACTCGTCTTTTCTTCGTCCCCTTCCGCCATCCAGACTTGGTGGTAGCCCGAATAGGCGTCCAGGAAGCTCATCAACTCGCACCCCGCGGTGGAGTCGACCAGTTGGTCAATCCGCAGGAGTGGGAAGTTGTCCTTGGGGCATGCGCGGTTGAGGTTGGTGAAGTCCACGCACATCCGCCACTTGCCGTTTGACTTCCTCACGAGAACGGGGTTCGCGAGCCATTCGGGGTGCAAGACCTCCCGAATGAACCCCACCTCTCGGGGTCGGGAGATCTCCACCTTGATCGCCTCTTGGCGTTCAAGGGAGAGTTTCCTCAGCTTCTGTTTGCTTGTGGGGTGACCGTGGGTCACCGTGAGCTTGTGCTCGATGACATCCCGGGCGACGCCCCACATGTCAGAGGGCTTCTACGCAAAAACATCAGAGTTTTCGCGCAGGAAGGCCGCGAGTTGTGCTACATGCTCCTCGGGGAGCTCCGCCCCAATCTGGATGGTTTTGTCCCCATCGTCCAGGGACAGCGAGACCTTCCGGGGGGCCCCTTCTGGATGCGCCTTGGGGAGGGGCCTCCTGGGAGGTATCACTGCGATGTCTGGTTCCGGGGGAGAGACCTCCCCCCCCGGGTCTTGATGATGTTTACGCTCTCGATCGTTGTGGCGGCGCGCTCATATAGAGCGCGGGCCACGTCTTGATTTCCCCGGACGGTGATCACACCGTGAGGCCCAGGGACCTTCATGCAGAGATAGTTTTGGTGGGTTGCAGCTCCCAGGCGGTTGATCGTGCTCCTTCCCATAATTGCGTTGTAGGAGGAGGGGAGGTCCACCACGTCAAACCGGACCATCTCAGTCCGGTAGTTCTCCGGGGTACCGAACGTCATGGGGAGGTCTACCTTCCGCACGGGATGGATCGCCTTCCCTGGGACGAATCCTTGCAAGGGCCCTGCTACAGCCTGCAAAAGCTTCTCATCCACCTGCATCTCCCTGAAGGCTTTCAGGTAGAGGACATCGGTGCAGCTCCCGCCATCCACGAGGATGCGGGCCAGGTGGCAGTTGTAGATGGTGGCGGAGACGATAAGCGCGTCGTCATGGGGGAATCGAACCCCACGCGTGTCTTCTGCCGTGAAGGTCAGGGGAACGTCCGACCACTTGGGTGGCGGAGACGTGTGCAGCACCCCTATCACCTTGACTTCGCGTGCATACTCCTTGCGCTAGCGCTTGGAGTCCCACCCGGAAGCGGACCCTCTCATGATGACGTTGACACGCCGCTGGGAAGTCTGGAAGGGGAGAGTTTCTGACGACTTCCCCTCCTGCGTCGGTCCCTGCTGTCCCCGCGCGGGGGCAGGAAGGGCCGGTAGAGCCGACTGAGGGGGCAAGGAGGCCGGAGACCGCCCTGCCCATGCTGGCCGAGGAACACCGCGAACTACTGCAGTAGCTGGTGGCATTCCCGGGTGGCATGGGTACCGGACCCGTGGAAAGTGCACCACGGTCCTTCCTTGCTTCTCCCTGCGGGGCCTCCCCGGCCGCGGGACGACTGTTCTCCCCACGGCCTCTCGGCTTGGGGAAGGGGCGGTTGCCCCTCGGGACGTCGCGCGAGCCGCTTCCGCCCTCGAGGACAAAAGTGTCCCGAGGCTATGGCTCATTACGACCCCCCTACCTGGGGCGTTTCAGGGGGTCCTGTCGCGCCCCGAGACTGGGACAACGACTACTCCTGTAGAGGCCTAGCTTGCTGCAGCTAGTCTCAAACCACAACCCTTTGACTTCTCAGGATGAGTCAAACACAGGAGTATATTACATTGCAACAGAGTACTCACAAAATATTAAGCAGTGTGGCCTGTTGGCCTTAATATTACATAAAGAGGATTACAATGCCTACAAGGCATTCAGGGTTTAGCAAAATATTTAACTACGCAGTAGAAGATAGGTGACCCTCCCACAAAAGAAGTTGACGGCAGAACAACACACTTCAGGGTTCTGGCGGAACTGATTCTCCTCCTTCTGGATCCACGAAGTACTCCGTGCCATCATCTTGATCAAAGTAGGCTCCATCTATTGAGTTGAATGTTGCAAGGGTGAGCACTTACGTACTCAGCAAGTCATAGGTAAGAGTAGATACATATAGTAGTGATGATATGATCCTAGACTAGTCAAGAATTATGGATATTTGTAAAATAATCTTTTCCTTTCTCATCTCATCTTATGGCAGCACTTTTCATAATATAACATCATCATTCATGTTCACTAGATTATAGCACTACCGCGACACGTCGACACACGACAGCCCACGGCAGCACACCTTATCATGACAACACATGTCATTTGGGTAATCTTGATTAAACATATTTTATTTAGAAAATAGTACTTGTGTCACACCCCGTGGATTTAATCCACCGCAGCAGACTCCTATAAACCCGGGAGCTCGGAGTATTCGAATACGTTTTTAACTCTGCAGAGAGGTACCAATTTACCCGCAAGATATTCCACTTCCAAACCTTTCCTATCATAACAAAATGATTGGACCCGTGACTCACTTCATACTGTGACCCCTGACTCACTTTTGTTATGTTTTACTCACAATTCACCCCCGACCCTGTGGCTCTCAGCGAGACACAGTTGTGGCAGGTTGTATCCAAACCTCCACCCCTTTGCTTATTCCCATTACTGGGTCAGCGTGCTTGATCACCTTCAGTGATATGTGTGGGAGCCGCGCTCCGTGTTTATCGTGCATCACTACACATCTCATGCAGGGGTTTCATGTGCGATCCACATAATTACTTGTTCAGGCCTGTCCCATACTAGGCTTGCGGTTAGCACGTTGTTCATGCCACTAGACGCACAACACAAGGTTCTAGTCCTTATATGCCAGTGACCAGACCATCCACAATCCAGCACCTTCAGTGCCTGCATTCCTTTGCAGTCTAGCACCTCCAGTGCTACAGCCATCCATACCATTTTTCTGGTCACGGCTAGGGGTTTTATTTCATGAATATAAGTATATAGATACATATAATAGTTCATGGCTCAAAACTTGTTTATTTCACATTTCACAGATAACCAGTCTAGTACTGTCAATTGATAAATCAACCATTCTCAATCTTTCACATGGAATATTGCCTATATTCAAGGTTATGTTTTAGCAACATTTAAAATATAGGTTCAAGATGACCAAGGATATGACTTGCCTTCCGCGTCGTAAAATACAGCAGTCGATGACGGGTCAACAGCAAACTCTTCAAAGTCAGCTTCTGAATCTGCTCGACGACAAACAAACACACAATGATTACTTATAATATTTAAAATGTTTTATGACTTATATGCAGAAATGCTCAACAAGAATGATTGAACTATACTGGAGATAATTTGAACTACAAATTGAACTGAGTCGAGATTCTAGGGTTTCAAGGAATTTGGGCTAAGGATGGTGATTAGATAATCTTAGGGTTTCAGGATTACAATAGGGATAACAATTTTGTGGCTAGTTTAATCAAAACAGCGAATGTCAACAGATCGACATTCGGATCAAAGTTTGGACATAGCTTTAAGAAAAGCTAGAGTGCTTATCTCAAGTTGTGGTAGTAGAAGAAAATGTAGATCACAACTCTACAAATTCAGTGGACAAAGTGGATTTCAAATTACACAACCAGAAGTGGGTAAACAAGGTCAATGCCACTGGCTGACAAGCTCTGGCATAGAGCTAACAATGCCAAAAACTAGGGCTTAGCATAACTTTTGATCTGGAGCTCCAAATGATGCACCACTTTGTCTAGGAGGTAGGCTTGAGTAACAGGAACAATTAAGTCAACGGGATCTAGGGCAGGAAATGGCTGGAAAGCAAGAAATTTGATGATGAACTGAGATGAACTGGCTGCACTGGAGCAGTTCTGGACAAAAACTTGGCAAAGCTATATCTTCCAATCTAGGCCGATCTAGGTGTCGGGCTAGAAGACAAAAATGCTCAGGAGGCTAGGGCACATCTAAAAGACAAGGTGATTTGGGCTGAAACGGCCGGGAACACTTTTCCGGTCATCGGCGCCGGAGAAGAAGCACTGGCAGTTGGGGGTTTCTGCTACAGGCGAAAAGAACTTAATTCCTTGCTTGGAGAGCATCTAGGAGGTATAAGGAAGCTTCTGGTACAATTAGATTGGCCGGAGGATCACTGGAGAAGCCTGGCGACGATCGCCGGTTTTCTGGTGAAGCTCGGTTTAGGGAAAAGGTACGATTCTTGCTTAATTGGGGATTCTAAGCTTATAGGCTTGCTTGATTTGGCTTACTGATAACTTTTGATTACAGAAACAAAAGCTAATTCGAGGTAATTTGGCCTGCATTGCCGGAACAGGGCATTTAGCAATTCCGGCGATCACCGGCGATAAGGTGCAAGGTAATCCAATTAGATGGTACAGCACGATGAGGGAGGATACAAGGCACCGTGAAGCCTCTTGCTGGACTCACCGGAGAAGACGACGACAGCGAAGAAGTTTGAGAATTTGGTTAAGTCCTAAAGAAGAGGAGATGATACAAGGCACTGGTGGCTTAAATAGACCAGAGGGCGAAGCTTGCAAGGAAGTAATAGCAGTAAATTGGCGCCAGTGATTTGATTTACCGGGCGCAGAAGCAACAGCGGCGAGCGGTGAAGCGACGGTGCTCAGGCGAGGTGACTACTGCTCAGCTTGTCGGCTCTTTGGAACTCCACACTGTCGGGCGGTGCAAGCAGTGGCAACTGGAGCTGGCAAGGCAAAGCAACGTGGCAAGGAAATACTGACAACAGTCACTGCTGGTCGCGCGGGGAAGCAGGCGCTGGTCATCGACGTTGCAGCGGCGCTGCCACGGTGACGGCTGAGGCGAGGACACGTGCGCAACAGCATGCACGATCAAGTTGCAGGCGAAGCTTGGCCGGCGGTGAACGTGCACGGCGCAAGGAAACACGGCGAGGCTTCTGGTCGTGTACAGCAGTTGGCCTGGTCGAATTTGGGCTGATTTGCAATACTTGATTTCTTGATTTGGACTGAAATGCAAATCTGGAATTCTGGGGATTTGGAAGGTTAGAGTTGAATTTGATTTCACTAATCTGGTAGATTATATTCAACAGGATATTTGGCAAAGGTAATTGATAAGATTTGACACATTTGAATAGTTTTCGATACAAACTGAAAATAGGGTAATTTAGGGTAAAATAAGATTTAAGTTTTGTCGATTTCGAATTCTGGCATTTAGGGTTCGATTTTGATATCTGCACAGAAGAGAGACTTGTGGCAAATAGCATTTTGAGAAGATTTGCCGAAGAGATTTTGAATTTGGAGGTAATCTGGAGATTTTAGCCTTTTTGGGTTTTCAGATATCCGATAAGGACTAATTTGCGATAACTCTTGGACTGATTTGTGAAAAGAGTCTAGATGATAGAATCTGACTGTCAACTTTTTGGATTAAGGTATTGACATACCCATGATCATATTCCAGGAATAATCTGGTCTGAACTTGATCAAGATTCGGATTAAATCTGTATTTCTGAAATTTTGGGTATTTGGGTAATATAAGGTATTTCTGTTTTCGAAAACAGAATGGAGTTGATAATTCTGGGAGTTAGAGATAGAATTGGATCTGGGTTCTGAAGGCTTTTAAGTTCAGAGTAACTGATAGATCACATCTGAACAATCTGATCTTGATTTGAGGTCACAGGATAGATTTTGGAGATTTTAGGTCTTAGGATAGATACTGATCTGGCTATTACTACAGATACATGCATGCATGCTATTTATGAAAAAGGAAGTTTTCACCCCTAACTCAGGGTGTTACAGGTCCTTGGCCCCCCGATCAGCGGGGGCAGGCGCCCCCTGGTTTTTCTTCCAGAGGTCGTCCTCCTCCGCCCGAATGTACTTTTCAAGTACGTTGAACAGCTCGTCGGCGGAGGTGGGGCAACTTCGGGAGAGCCTCCGGTGGAGCTCTCCCGGGAGGATCCCGCTCTTGCATGCCTCGATGATTGTAGAGTTGGGGACGTGAGCCACTTTGCTCTTCACTTGAGCGAAGCGCTTGAAGAAGCTGCGGATAGTCTCCCCCGTCCTCTGTCGGACGGTGTACAGCTGCAAAGAATCCAGGGGACGAACAAAGTTCCCCTGGAAGTTCGCGCAGAACTCGTGTTTGAGCTGCGCGAAGCACTTGATGGAGCCGGCCTTCAAAATATAGAACCAGGACCGGGCGATCACGGTGAGGTAGAGGGGGAAGACTTTGCACTGCACCGTCTCGTCCCCCCCAGCCGCTGAGATGGCCGTGGAATATACCTGCCCAAATTCATAAGGGTCGGCCTCACCATGGTAGTGCTCGATGTGCGGCGGGCGGTAAGGCTGCGGCAACCGAATGGACCGAAGTCTGCGGCAGAGCGGCTGGTTAGCCCCCTGCACTTCCCGGGGAGAGTCTCGGTCGCTGTCCCCTTTGACGGGGGACACGCCCTCGTTGTCAGAGTCGAGAAGCGGCCCAAGGGGTCCGCCGGCGTGGCGGTAACGACGCTTTTCTTCTGGGCCGGGGCTGAGTTCTCGGATGTCCGGGCTCTCCCCCGGAGAGGTTGGCTCTTCGGCGGGTCTCTTCCCCTGGCCGGTGCGGGAGCGAGGCTCTCTGCGTTCGCGACCCGGGGGGAGCTCTTCCCTGCACTTAGCCGTGTGCATTTGCTCGACCTCCTCCTAGGAGAAATGGACCTGGTTCGCCGTGGGCACCCTTGGGGTTGGCCCTGGGGGAGGAGGGAGCTCATGCACTGTAGCTACCGGCCCGAAGGCTACCGGGGTTGGCTGGGCGGAGCCCCCTGCGGAGAACCCCTGGACCGGAAAGGGGGAAGCCCCTGTATCATCCGAAACCGGGGACGGGGCGCCCGCGGTGACGTTCGGAACCGGAAAGGGGGAAGCCCCTGTATTATCCGGAACCGAATAGGGGGGAGCCCCTGTGGCGACGTCCGGAACCGGGGTGCCGCTGTGGGGGGAGGTCCGCTGAGGCACGGGAGCAGCTCTGTCGACCGCCCCTGGCGCGGTAAATGTGACAGGTGGGGCGGGACTCACTTCCGGCGCAGGGATAAACCCCAGCATGTAATGGGCCCCCGGCCCCGGGAATGGGCCCAAAACAGGATATCCCCCGGGTGCCGCGAAGGGCCCGGGCACGAAGTAACCCCCTGGGGAGGGTAGCCCCCGATGGGGTCATACGGGGCGGCCGGACCTCCGGAAACCGGAGGGGCCACCTGGTGACCCATAAACGGGGGCATAGCTCCCGTGTGTGGTTACTGCGGGTACGTGGGGGCCGGTGGCCGCGCCAACACGCGGAGCAGCTCATCCATAGAGCGCTGGGCGCGGAGCTGGCCCTCCACTATAGCCTCAAGCAAGGCGTCCTGCAGAGCCGGTGGAGTCATCGGGGGGAGGCTGGTCCCGGCCGAGGCTACCACGGTTACCGGGACCGACCTGGAGGTTGAACCACCTAAATTAAGAGGGAAGGTGGGAGGCGGTACCTTGGTCTGGCAGCCTCCGGGTGATAGCGCCGGGACGGTCGTGTCCCAGACGGGTGGCACCGGGTCTCTGGGACCGGCGTCAAGTCCAGGTAAGTTCATGATTGCCCGGGGACAGTGGCCTCCGGTGCTTGCCCCGGGCGCCGCCATTTGGCCCCCGGGACCGCGCCCCGCGGGCATGACCCGGGCGCCGCCATTTGGCCCCCGGGACCGCGCCGCCCGGGCATGTCCCGGGCGCCGCCGTTTGGCCCGGGGACAGTGGCCTCCGGTGCCTGCCCCGGGCGCCGCCATTTGGCCCGGGGACAGTGGCCTCCGATGCATGTCCCGGGCGCCGCCATTTGGCCCCCGGGACCGTGGCCCCCGGGCATGTCCCGGGCGCCGCCATTTGGCCCCCGGGACCGCGCCGCCCGGGCATGTCCCGGGCGCCGCCGTTTGGCCCGGGGACAGTGGCCTCCGGTGCCTGCCCCGGGCACCGCCATTTGGCCCGGGGACAGTGGCCTCCGGTGCATGTCCCGGGCGCCGCCATTTGGCCCCCGGGACCGTGCCCCCCGGGCATGTCCCGGGCGTCGCCATTTGCCCGGGGACAGTGGCCGCCGGTGCCTGCCCCGGGCGCCGCCATTTGGCCCCCGGGACCGTGCCCCCCGGGCATGTCCCGGGCGCCGCCATTTGCCCGGGGACAGTGGCCTCCGGTGCCTGCCCCGGGCGCCGCCATTTGCCCCCGGGACCGTACCCCCCGGGCATGTCCCGGGCGCCGCCATTTGCCCCCAGGACCGTGCCCCCCGGGCATGTCCCGGGCGCCGCCATTTGCCCGGGGACAGTGGCCTCCGGTGCCTGCCCCGGGCGCCGCCATTTGGCCCCCGGGACCGTGCCCCCCGGGCATGTCCCGGGCGCCGCCATTGGCCCGGGGACAGTGGCCTCTGGTGCCTGCCCCGGGCGCCGCCATTTGGCCCTCGGGACCATGCCCCCCGGGCATGTCCCGGGCGCCGCCATTCGCCCGGGGACAGTGGCCCCCGGTGCCTGCCCCGGGCGCCGCCTCTTAGGCTCCCGGAACCCTGCTCTCCGGAAGGGGTCTCGGACGTCATCGCCCTCCTAAAAGGTAAAACCCCTGTTTGTTTATCACGTGCAGGTCACGCGAGGGACGCCTCGGGAATCAGCGACCACCTGTCAAGCATCCAAGACGTTTGACCGGGAGAAGGACGGTCCTACCGTTCAATCCAACGGTGGCTTCCGGGGTAGTTTAGGTTTTTTGCTTCTTTTTGGGGCTATAAATAGCCCTTGTACCCCTCTGTTGTAAAAGATCAGTTCATTATTATTTGGAATAGCTAATCTCACAGACGTGCTCCGGAAGCCTCTCTCCCGGAGAGAGCCTCCCCAGCCGACTCCGGTCGGGAGCGCGTCGACAGGACTAGGGCCCCCACTGGGACCCGAACCTGTATAAATCCTCGTGTCAATTCTTGTGTTTGTCCGGGGGGGAGGACCGGTCACCCGGTCAACCCGCGCTGCGTAATCTCCGCTAGGATCGTCTTCAAAACCTGCCGGCGTATTCTCAATACCACGACAGTTGGCGCCGTCCGTGGGGAACCGTGACGAATCGCCATGGCTCCTCCGAGAACAAGGGCCCGCGCCCTTCCCGGTGACGCCGGTCCCGGTGACCTGGCGCCACCCGTCCGGGACGCTGCTGTTCCGGCGCTTCCGTCCGGAGGCGACCATTCCCAGGTACCGCCTCCCACCTTTCCTCTCAATCTAGGTGCCTCCACCTCCGGGTCGCTCCCGGCGGCCGCGGGGACCTCGGCCGGGACGAGTTTCCCCCCGACGGCTCCCCCGGCTCCCCGGGATGCCCTGCTGGAGGCTCTCGTGGAGGGCCAGCTCCGCGCCCAGCGCTCTATGGACGAGCTCCTTAGTGTGTTGGCGCGGCCCTCGGCCCCCACATTTTCGTCGCACCCGTATCCGGGGATAATGCCCCCGTTTATGGGATACCCAGCGGTCCCTCCGGCGTCAGCGGGGCTGTCTACCCCGTATGATCCCGCTGGGGGGTTCCCTCCCTGTCGCGCCCCGAGACTGGGACCACGACTACTCCTGTAGAGACCTAGCTCGCTGCAGCTAGCCCCATATATGCATAGCATACACATACCCTTGACGTCCCAGGATAAGTCAAGCACAGGAGTATATCACATTGCAACAGAGTAACTTACAAAATAATATGCAGTGTGGCCTGCTGGCCTCGATATTACATAAGGAGATTACAATGCCTTCACGGCATACATGGTTTAGCAAAATAACATCTACACAGCAGAAGATTGGTGACCCACCCACAAAAGAGAAGTGGACAGCAGAACAACACACATCAGGGAAATGACGGGACTGACGCTCCTCCTTCTGGATCCAATAAGTTCTCCACGCCTTCATCTTGATTGTTGATCGCTCCGTCTATTGATTTGTAGGTTGCAAGAGTGAGCACTTACGTACTCAGCAAGTCATAGGTAAGAGTAGATACATATAGTAATGATGACATGAACCTAGACTAGTCAAGAATTATGGATGTTTATAAAATAATCTTTTTCTTTCACACCTCATTCCATGGCAGCACCTTTCATAATATAACATCATCATTCATGTTCACTAGATTATAGCACTACCGCGACACGTCGACACACGACAGCCCACGGCAGCACTCCTTATCATGACAACACATGTCATTTGGGTAATCTTGATTAAAACATATTTTATTTAGAAAATAATACTTGTGTCACACCCCGTGGATTTAATCCACCGCAGCAGACTCCTATAAAACCCGGGAGCTCGGAGTATTCGAATACGTTTTTAACTCTGCAGAGAGGTACCAATTTACCCGCAAGATATTCCACTTTCAAGCCCATCCTATCAAAATGATTAGACCCCTCCTCACAACCATGTGTGAGTGGCAAGGTGGAGATAACAAGAACTTTTGTTATGCATCACTTACAATTCACCCCTGACCCTGTGGCTCTCAGCGAAACACAGTTGTGGTAGGCTGTATCATAACCTCCACCCCACCTCATTTTCCCATTACTGGGTCAAATACCAGATCACCTTCAGTGATAATGGGAGTCAGCCTCCAAGTCAATCATTACAACACAACTCATGCAGGGGTTTCATGTACGATCCACATAAGTACTTGTTCAGGCCTGTCCCATACCAGGCTTGCGGTTAGCACGTTGTTCATGCCACTAGACGCACAACACAAGGTTCTAGTCCTTATATGCCAGTAACCAGACCATCCACAACCCTGCACCTTCAGTGCCTGCATTCCTTTGCAGTCTAGCACCTCCAGTGCTACAGCCATCCACACCATTTTTCTGGTCACGGCTAGGGTTTTATTTCATGAATATAAGTATATAACTACATATAATAGTTCATGGCTCAAAACTTGTTTATTTCACATTTCACAGATAACCAGTCTAGTACTGCCAATTCATAAATCAACCATTCTCAATCTTTCACATGCAATATTGCCTATATTCAAGGTTATATTATAGCAACATTTAAAATATAGGTTCAAGATGACCAAGGATATGACTTGCCTTCCGTGTCGTAAGAAACAGCAGTTGATGACGGTTCAACAGCGAAGTCCTCGATCTCGGCTTCTAGATCTGCTCGATGACAAACCAAACAATACACACAAATATTACTTATATATTAAGATGTTTTAGGATCTATATGCAGATATGCTTTACAAGAGTGACTGAACGATACTGGAGATAATTGAGATTACAAGCTGAACTAAGTTGAGATCTAGGGTTTTAAGGATTTGGCTAAGGATGGATGTTAGATGCTCTTAGGATCTCAAGGTTACAATAAGAACATCAGTTTGAGGCTGGTTTGATCAAGAACAGCGAATGTCAGCAGATTGACATTCAGATCAAGATTCTGACACAACTTCAGGGAAAACTAGAGAGCTTATCTCAAGTTATGACAGTAGAAGAAAATGTAGATCATAACTCTACAAATTCAGTGGACAAAGTGGCTTTCAAAGTGCACAATCAGAAGTGGGTAAACAGGGCCAATGCCATTGGCTGGCATGCACTGGAATAGTGTCAAAAACTAGGGTTTAGCGGCAAATATAATTCAAGGGCTCAAATCAAGTTGTGATAGAAGAAGAAAATGTTGATCACAACCTCAGGAATCTAAGGGACAAAGTTATGCCCAAAATGCGCATCTGGAAGGGAGTGAAAAGGGCTAATGCCACTGACTGAGATAGTCTGGCATTGATCTTGACATGGCCAGAAACTAGGGCTTGGCATAACTTTTGATCTAGAGCTCCAAATGATGCACCACTTTGTCTGGGAGGTAGGCAATGATAACAGGAACAAATCATTCAACAGGATCTAGGGCAGAAAATGGCTAGAAGGTGATGAAATTCAGTGATGAACTGAGGTGAACTAGTTGCACTGGAGCAGTTCTGGACAAGATTTTGGCATGGCTATAACTTGAATTCTGGGCAGTTTCAGAGATCGAGCTAGAAGACAAATATGCTCAGGAAGTTGGGGCACACCTGAATGACAAAGTGGATGAAACTGAAACGGCCGGGAAAGGATTTCTGGTGAACTGCGCCGGAGAAGATGACATGAGATTTGGGGCTTTTTGATACAGGCCGAAAGAACTCGATTCCAAGCTTGGAGAGCATCTAGGAGATATAAGGAAGCTTCTGGTACAATTAGATGGCCCGGAGGATGGCCGGAGAAGCCTGGCGACGATCGCCGGTGACTGGTGGAGCTCAAATTTGAGGAAACCTTCGATTTGAGCTCAATCTGGAGATCTGGATGCATAGGCTTGCTGGAAATGAGTCACTGATCATTTTGTTTCACAGATTCAAAGATTAATTCGGGGTAGATCGGCCTGCATTGCCGGAACAGGGCAATCGGGAATTCCGGCGATCACCGGCGACTGGATGCAATATGACTCAATTAAATGGTACAGCACGATGAGGGAGATGAGGGGAACTCACTGATGCTGTTAATTTGACAGGAGATGCTGTGAATTGTGCTGGCACCGTGAGGCTCCTTGACGGCTCGCCGGAGAAGAAGACCAAGACAGGAGAATTTCGAGACTTAGCTGATTTCCAGTGAAGGAAAGGAGTTGCTGGGGGGTACAGTAGTGTTTAAATAGGCCAAGCGCAACTTGCAAGGAGGGAGCAGCGAAGTGATTAGCAGCCGGTGATGAGATTGGTTGCGTACTGAACATCAGCGGCGAAGACACAGCAAGGAGCGGTGATTGCGACGGCGACAAGTCTGCAGCTGATCACCATGTCGGTTCATCGGGACTTTGCAAAGCTGAAGCAAGCGGTGGTGACAGCAACTGGCGCGGCAAAGCAACGTGGCGGGGAGTTGCTGACAAAAGGCTGCTGGTCGCGCGCAGGAGCACATGCTGTTCAACGGCGCTGCCACGGCGTTGCCACGGCACGGCTGAAGCAAGGACACGTACACACAAGCATGCACGGTCACTAGTGCGGCGAAGCCTCACCGGCGACGAACAGCCACGGCGCACAGGCACGGCAAGCTCTGGTCGAAAACGGCTAAGTCCTCTGGTCGAATTGGACTAAACTGCAATTTCAAATCTTGAGTTTTGGGACTGTTTTGTAAATCTGGAGTTTTGGAAGGTTAAATCTGAAATTGATTCTGTTGATTTGGCAAACTTAATTCCACAAATGATTTGGCACAGATTGAAGATAAAATTTGAAATGTTCGGATGATTTTTGATATGAACTGAAAATAGGGTATTTTAGGGTAATTGAAATCTGAATTTCAATTGATTTCGAATTCTGGGATTTAGGATGAGATTTTGGAATCTGAACAGAAGAGAAACTTGTGACAAATAGCATTTAGAAAAGATTTGCTGAAGAGATTTTGAGTTTGAAGTTAATCTGGAGATTTTAGCCTTTTTGGGTTTCCAGATATCAGGTAAAGGACTAATTTGCAATACTCTTGGACTGATTTGAGAAAAAGGTTCAGATGGTGAAATCTGGCTGCCAAATTTTTGGATTAAGGTATTGGCATACCCTTGATCATAATCCAGGAATAATCTGGTATGAACTTGGCTAAGATTTTGATTAAATCTGAATTTGTGAAACTTAGGGTAAAAGGTAATAACAGATATTCTGTTTTTGAAAACAGAAAAGAGTTGATAATTATGGAAGTTAGGGATAGAATTGAATCTGGGTTCTGAAGGCTTTTAGGTTTAGGGTAACTGATGGATCAAATCTGGCAAGTCAGATCTTGACTTGGGGTCACAGGATAGATTTGGAGATTTTAGGGCTAGAACAGAATAAAGCTGAGGCTGATTTGGTTGATCTAGAAGAGACATGTGCATGCATGATTTTTAAGAAAGAAACTTTTCACCCCAAAACTCAGGATGTTACACTCCCCACGCGGGATATACTTCCGGACACTTCTCGGCACCCGGGCCTGTCCCGGTGCCGGGAGGCTATTTCATGCCCTGGCCCTTCGTGGCACCAGGGGGGTACCCCGTCCCCGGCGCGCTTCCGGGGCTGGGGGGTCATTTCATGCCGGGGGTTATTCTTACGCCGGGAGCCAGTCCCGCCCCTCGCGTTGCGTTTACCGCACTGGGGCCGGTCGACAGAGCAGCTCCCGTGCCTCAGCGAATTTCCCCCCGCATTGGCTCCCCAACCCCGGACGTCGCCGAGGGGGCTCACCCCCCACTGGTTCTGGATGTCGCAGGGGCTTCCCCCTTTCCAGTCCCGGCCGTTGCCACAGGGGCCCCCTCTTCGGACCCAAACGTCGCCCCGGGCGCCCCCTCCCCGGTTCCGGATGGTGCAGGGGCTCCCCCCTTTCCGGTCCCGGGGGCCGTCGCAGGGGGCTCCCCCCAACAGGCCCCGGTAGCTTCCGGGCCGGCTGCTACAGTGCAGGAGCTCCCTCCCCCGGCGAAGCAGGTCCGCTTCTCCCAGGGGGAGGTCGAGCGAATGCATTCTCCCAGCCGCGGGGAAGGGCTTCCCCCCGGTCGTTGTCGCAGGGAGCCTCGCTCTCGCACCGGTCGGGGGAAGAGACCCGCCGAAGCCCATCCTCCCCGGAGGGAAGCCCGGACGTCCGGGAAATCAGTCCCGGCCCGGAAGAGAAGCGTCGCCACCACCACTCTGGCGGCCCTCTTGGGCCGCTACCTGACTCGGATAACGAGGGGGCGTCCTCCGTTAAAGAAGACAGTGACTGGGGCTCCCCCCGGGAAGTGCAGGGGGCGAACCAGCCTCTATGTCGAAGACTCCGCATCATCCGATGGCCGCGGCCCTACCGTCCCCCGCACATCGAACATTATAATGGCGAAGCGGACCCTTACGAGTTCGTGCAGATCTACTCCACAGCCATCTCCGCGGCGGGGGGGGACGAGAGCGTCCAATGCAACGTCTTCCCCCTCTACCTCACCGGCATTGCCCGCTCCTGGTTTTACAATTTGAAGGTGGGCTCCATCAAGTCTTTCTCGCAGCTGAAGCGGGAGTTCTGCGCCAACTTTCAGGGAAATTACGTACGTCCCCTGGATTCTTCACAGCTATACACAGTGCGCCAGAGTACCGGGTAGACCATCAGAAGCTTCTTCAAGCGCTTTGCCCAGGTAAAAAGCAAAGTGGCCCACGTCCCGGACTCCACAGTGATCGATGCCTGCAAAAGCGGATCCTCCCGGGGAACTCCACCGAAGACTCTCTCGAAGCTGCCCCTCTTCCGCCGACGAGCTCTTTAACGTACTCGAAAAGTACGCTCGCGCGGAGGAAAACAACATCTGGAAGAAGACCCAGGGGGCTCTTGCCCCCGCCGAGCGGGGGGCCCGGGATCCCCCCAGGCGCCCCAGGCAGGGGGGCCGTAGCGAACCACGGCCTCGGGACACTTTTGTCCTCGAGGGCGGAGGCGGCTCGCGCGACCCCCCGAAGGGCAACCGCCCCTTTCCCAAGCCGAGAGGCCACGGGGGGGGGACAGTCTTCGCGCGGCCGCGAAGGCCCCGCGGGGAGAAGCTTCCACGGGTCCAGTACCCACGCCACCCGAGATTGCCACCAGCTGCTGCAGCACTTCGCGGCGTTCCTCGACCAGCGCGGGCAGGGGGGGGACTCCGGCCTCCTTACCCCCTCGGCCAGCTGTTCCGGCCCTTCCCGCTCCGGCGGGGGGGCAGCAGGTGCAGGAGGGGGAGCCTTCAGACGCTCTCCCCTTTCAAACTTCTCAGCGCCGCATCAACGTCATCGTAGGGGGGTCCGCCTCCGGGCGGGATTCCAAGCGCCAGCGCAAGGAGTACGCGCGAGAAGTTAAGCTAGTGGGGGTGCTACACGCGTCCGTGCCGCCCAAGTGGTCGGACGTCCCCCTCACCTTTACGGCGGAAGACACGCGAGGGGTTCGCTTCCCCCACGACGACGCGCTCATTGTCTCCGCGACAATCTACAACTGCCACTTGGCCCGCATCCTCGTGGACGGCGGAAGCTCCGCCGACGTCCTGTTCCTCAAAACCTTCAAGGAAATGCAGGTGGACGAAAAGCTCCTACAACCAGCGGCAGGGCCTTTGCAAGGGTTTGTCCCGGGGAAGGCGATCCACCCCGTGGGCAAGGTAGATCTCCCGATCACCTTCGGCACCCCGGAGAACTACCGGACCGAGCTAGTCCGCTTCGACGTAGTGGACCTCCCCTCCTCCTACAATGTGATTATGGGGAGGACTACGATCAATCGGCTGGGGGCTGCCACCCACCAAAACTACCTGTGCATGAAGATCCCCGGGCCGCATGGCGTGATCAATGTCCGGGGGGATCAAGACATGGCCCGTGCTCTATACGAGCGAGCTGCTGCCACAATAGGAAGCGTCAACCTGATCAAGGCACCCGGGGGGGAGGCTCCCCCCCCGGACGTAGATGTCGCTGCGCCATCCCCTGGGAGGCCCCTCCTCAAGCCGCGTCCGGAAGGGGGCCTCCGGAAGGTCCCACTGTCCCCGGGCAGCAGGGACAAAACTGTCCAAATCGGGGCAGAGCTCCCCCAAGAGCATGCAGCGCAACTCGCAGCCTTTCTGCGCGAAAACTCCGAGTTTTTGCGTGGAAGCCTTCGGACATGCGGGGCGTCGCCCGGGAGGTTATTGAACACAAGCTCGTGGTAACCCCCGGTCACCCCCCTATCAAGCAGAAGTTGAGGAAGCTCTCCCTCGAACGTCAAGAAGCCATCAAGACGGAGAGAGCCCGGCTCCGAGAGGCGGGGTTCATCCGGGAAGTGTTGCACCCAGAGTGGCTCGCAAACCCCGTCCTCGTCAAGAAATCAAGTGGCAAGTGGCGCATGTGCTTGGACTTCACCGACCTTAACCGCGCTTACCCCAAAGACAACTTCCGGCTCCCGCGGATCGACCAGCTCGTTGACTCCACCGCGGGGTGTGAGCTGATGAGCTTCCTAGACGCCTACTCGGGATACCATCAAGTCCGGATGGCGGAGGGGGACGAGGAAAAGACGAGTTTTATAACTCCCCTTGGAACCTTCTGCTACCGCCATATGCCCTTCGGGCTCAAGAATGCGGGAGCCACCTTCCAGCGCCTGATGACGCTGGTCTTCAAAGATCAAGTCGGCTGCAACGTCGAAGTCTACGTAGACGACGCGGTCGTCAAGAGCCCCCGTGCAGCCTCCCACATCGATGACCTTGCAGAGACCTTCCGCAACCTCCGCGCGTTCGGGCTCAAGCTCAACCCGGAGAAGTGCGCCTTCGGGGTGCGCGGGGGGAAGCTCCTGGGTTTCCTCGTGTCCCAGCGGGGCATCGAGGCAAACCCTGAGAAGATCCGGGCCTTCCTAGACATGCCCCCACCGCGCTCCGTCAAAGATGTCCAGCGGCTCTCCGACCGCCTGGCCGCGCTCAGTCGCTTCGTCTCCCGTTCGGGGGAGCGGGGCCTCCAGTTCTTCAAGATCCTCCGAGGGCTCGAGGGGTTCCGCTGGACCCCCGAGGCCCAGGAAGCCTTCAACGACCTCAAGAAGTACCTCTCGAGCCCTCCAATGCTCGTAAGTCCGTCTCCGGAAGAGCCCTTGCTCCTCTACCTCGCCGCGACCCCCGTCGCCGTCAGCGCGGTTTTGGTGAAGGAGCAAGGGGGGCAGCAACGTCCCGTGTACTACGTCAGTGAAGCCCTCCAAGGGGCCAAGACTCGGTACACGGAGATGGAGAAGATTTGCTACGCTCTCCTCATGGCGTCCCGGAAGCTCCGGCACTACTTCCTGGGGCACCCCATCACCGTTCCGTCGTCCCTCCCCCTGGGGGAGGTACTGCGGAATAAAGAAGCCACCGGCCGGATTGGGAAGTGGGGGGCCGAGCTTGCCCCCTTCTCCCTGTCCCTTACCGGCCGCTCTGCAATCAAGTCGCAGGTCCTCGCCGACTTCATCGCAGAATGGACTCCCGCCTCTGGGTCCGGGGACGAAGATCTCCCTGTGCCGCCCCGACGCAGTGACCATTGGACCCTGCTGTTTGATGGGTCGCTGTGTCTCGCTGGGGCTGGCGCGGGGGTAGTCCTCCGGAGCCCCGAGGGGAAGGAGCTCGAGTACGCCGCGCCGCTCGAGTTCCCCGCAACCAACAACGTCGCCGAATACGAGGCTCTGCTCCTCGGGATGCGCCTCGCGCGCTCCCTGGGGATCCGGCGCCTACTAGTGAAGGGAGACTCTCAGCTCGTTGTATGCCAAATGGACAAATCTTACCTGTGCCATGACGCAAATTTAAGTCTTTACTTGCAGGAAGTACGGAAGATGGAGAAACACTTCGATGGCCTTGAGGCCCGGCATATCCCGCGAAGGGAGAATGACCGGGCTGATGCCTTGGCCCGGGCGGCAAGCGCCCGGGAAACGCTCCCCAAGGGGGCCTTCTTGGAAACAATCACGAAGCCCTCGGTGGCCTCCCCGGACGCAGGCCCCGAGCCTCCGGTCCCGGAGGTCACCGAGATCGTCCGGCCGTCATCATGGATGGATCCCCTCATCTCCTTCATCAAGGGGGAGGGGGACCCTCCCGACGAGACCGAGGCTAAGCGCCTCCGGGCCAAAGCCCGGGCATATCTCCTGCTGGAGGGAAGGCTCTACAAGCGGGGGGCTTCAGCCCTCCTGCGCTGCCTCCCCCGGTCAGAGGGACTTCAACTCCTGGAGGACATTCACGCGGGGAGCTGTGGTTCTCACCTAGCCCCGCGTGCCATCGCCGCCAAGGCCCTTCGGCAGGGCTTCTACTGGCCTACAGTCATGCGCGACGCGCGAGACCTTGTCTCCGCGTGCGAAGCATGCCAGAAGATGGCCAAGGGCTCGAATCTCCCCCCTATAGCGCTGCGGACTATCCCCATTACTTGGCCCTTCGTGCACTGGGGGATGGACCTCTTAGGGCCCTTCCCCCCAGCGCCCGGAGGATACAAGTATGCGGTAGTCGCGGTCGACTACTTTACAAAGTGGGTTGAGGCGGAGCCCTTGGCTAGCATGCCGCATCCCGCCCTCACAGGGGGACACGACTACTCCCATGGGGACCCAGCTTACTGCAGCTGATCCCTTAGCTTTTGACTTCCCAGGATGAGCCAAACATAGGAGTATATTGCATCAGTTTAACTTGCATTACATTGAGCAGTATGGCCAATTGGCCTCATTACAACATAATAAATTACAAGCCATCACGGCGTAAATAAGTTTGGTTGCAGAAGAACAACTACTCGGCAGAAGCTAAGTGAACCCCCACAGCAAGAAGTTGAAAGCAGAGCAACACTTTTCAGGACTTGGGTAGAACTGACTCTCTTCCTTCAGGGATCCAAGAAGTTATCGAGGCCTTCGTCTTGATCAGGGACATTCCATCTATTGGATAGCGAATTGCAAGGGTGAGCACTTACGTACTCAGCAAGTCATAGATAAGAGTAGATACATATAGTAGAATGATATGAACCTATGCTATTAGGGAAGGAGGGAAGGTTGCAAAATACTTTTCCTCTTTCCAAATCTATGGCAGTGCTCATCATGACATATCATTAATATCTTTTATAAACTCTTAGAAGCACTACCATAGCACGACAACACATGTCTGCCCATGTTAGCACTTCATTTCATGACAACACATGTCAAGCACACATGAGCTAAGTCTAGCCATATTTTATTTAGAAAACATACTTGTGTCACATCGACGTGGATAGGATCCACAGCGCGCAGGCTCCTATAGACCCGGGAGCTCGGAGTATTCGAATACGTTTTTAACTTTGCAAAGGTGTACCACTTTAATCCACCAATCATTCGGCTTTCAAGTCGGTACCTCTCCATGCGACTTTTACGCATGTGACAAGGCCGAGATGACACAACATTTTACAGTCCTAGCATTAACAATTCCCTGCCCGGTAAATAGACAGTTAAGTCTCAAGTACCGTTGTGGGTCCTCCCCACTGCCTTACTTCCTAGCCTGGGTCTATGTTCTCGCAAGACACATAGCCTCTGTTGATTATAGTCGCGCACGACTTAATCTGGCATAGGGCGTCTTCCTTCTTTCCACCCTTTCCTCTCATGATTTTTCTGAACTCACATCACTCATGGCCTTCTGCGGCCCACCAGTTCTCGCAAGAAACTGGACCAACAACCATTGCAGGGAAAAGCTAATACTAAAGAAAGCTACTAAGTTGCGCCCGTCCCATAAACAGGCAGGTGGTTGGTACGTTTTTCATGCCGCATAGAAGCACAACACAAGGTTCTAGTCCTTACATGCCCATGACCAGTGCATTCCACAAACCCTGCACTCGTCAGTGCCACCACCATTCCATACCAAACTCTGGCCACGGCAAGGGTTCTATTTCATGAATATATATATATACATATATATTAGTTATGGCTCACGGTTTGATCAGTTTATAAGGAATCTCCTCATCTTTTGTCGGCATACAGCCTAGTACTGCCATATCATACCTTTGTCATTTCATCAAATGCAATACTGCTTATAATCAAGGCAATGTCTTAACAATTCATAAAATATAGGTTCAAGATGTCCAAGAATATGACTTGCCTTCCGCGTCGTAAGGTACAGCAGTCGATGTCGGGTCTGACGAAATCTCTGTACTCAGGCTCTTGTTCTAATCAAGGATCAAACAAGCAAACAGGAATCACAATCCATTAATAATCTATATGCAACATGCAAAGGAGAAATACTCTCGGTGATACTGGAACTGGTAAGCTTGAAAGCTGGATTTGAGTTAATTTTGGAGATTTATGGAATTAGGGTTCAGGACGAATGCCAGAGACTCTCAGGGTTTCAAGGCTGCGATATGGACATCAAGTCCGCGGCTATTTTGCTCAAAAACGACGAACATCAAAGGTCGACATTCGGTTCAGGGTTTTGACATAGCTTCAGAGAATGCTAGAGAGTTTATCTCAAGGTGTGGTAGTTGAATAAAATGTAGAACATGGCTCTACAAGTTCAATGGACAAGGTGGTTTTCAGGTTGCACAATCAGAAGTGGTTAAACTTGCCCAATGCCATCGGCTGACATGAACTGACAAGGGCTGGCATTGTCAAGGAATGGCATTGATGTGGTTTGGATAATTTCCAGTGGGAAGAATGTGATTTGATCAAAGCATTAGATGCAAAATGTAATAAGGTAGCTATTTGACATGGTGGTTTTCACAGGAAAGTCCAGAATTTAGGCAATTTGCAAAGAGGCCCCTGGACACAGAGAATTGAATGTCAGTGCACGGCCAGATTCTAGGGCTTGAGTGTTTGATCGATCCTCTTGAGCTTTGCTTCGCCAACTATGTCTAGGAGGTAGGCGAAGACAACAGGAATCCAGTGGTGGAGGTTTCAGGAACTAAGGTGGTCGGACGGTGATGAACGGCGACGAGAAATCACGGTGCCGACACGGCAAGACACAGGTACTGGACAGATCTTGGCACGGCTATATCTTGCGATTTGGCACAGCATCGGAGGGCGATGCAGTGGAGTGATATGCTCAGTAGGTTGAGGCAGATCTACAGGACAAAGTAGATTGAACAACGACGATGAAACGACGGCGAACGGTGAGGTTGAACTCGTCGGTTTTCAGGAACTAAGGTGAGCTACGGTGGGCACAAGCTACAGGCGATGAAACTCGAAATTGGTTGAGGATTAACGCTTCTGGGATGCTGCTGATCATTCTCCAGTGAGGAACTGGGTTGCAATCAAACACTGGAGCTCGCCGGCGTTGATGCCGGACTCGAAGAAGACGGCCACTGGGGCGCCGCTGCTACAAGGTAGCTCCGGTCAATTTGGTTTGGCTACACCATCTACGGAGTTCAGGGATCACAATGCTACAGTCAATTTGGTCGGAGGTGAAGCTATTCGGGCCGGCGACGTGTACAGCTCACGGTGGCGCGCGAAAACAGGGGAAAGGCTCCATCTGAGCTTCAATTTGAAATCCAACAGCAAGGGCTTGCAAGGAAGGATCTACTGATCAATTGCTCCTACTAAAAGGAGTACTAATTTTGGCTAAATCGGGTTACAAGGCTGGAACAGGGCAAAAGCAAATAACGGCGATTGCCGGCGACAGGAACCACCGGAGTTCAATTACTTGGTACAGCACAGAGAGGCGAGGCAGAGACACTTACTGGCGAATTTGGATCGGAGGTTGATGCAGCGAAGCTCCCTGTCGTCGTTCTCCCCTTCGGCGGCTTGCCGGAGACGAGGAAGAAGACGAGAAGAAGCAGGAGGAAGCGAGACTTGCTGGCTCTGGTGAGGAGTGAACTGCTGCGAGCTACGGGGGGGGCTTAAATAGTGGAGTATGGGGCTCTTGAGACGTGGAGAAATCGGGAGGATATCCAGCTGGTTGGCTACGGTGGCGGTGTTCAGCGGTCTCAACGGCTTTTCAACACGGTCATCGCGTGCTCTGGCAGGTGCAGTGGTAAAGTGTCTGGCAGCTCCGGCATGGAAGCAATGTGGCACAAAGCTTCTGACATTGCTGCAGGCGAGCGCGCGCGCGTGCGAAGGAAGGATTCGGGCGATGCAGGTGCTGCTGCAGCGCTGCTACGGCCAATCTGGTGCGCGCATGTGGCGACGGGGTTGCGGCGAAGCTGGCAACGGCGAAGCTCCACCGGCGGTGAGGTTCGCGGTGTAGTTACGCTACTGGTCGCAGCTGGGCCCGAGGTCGAAAACGGCACATCTACTGGTCGTGGCTTCCCTGGTCGAAGGTGATGCTGTTGGTCGAAACAAGAGGCTGGACTCGATTGCAATTTCAGGTTTCTGAATTGGACTAATCTGTAAAATCTGAGATATTGAGGATTATGGCTGATTTCGACTTCACAGATTTGAAGGACTTTATTCAACGGACGATTTGAGAGAATACCTGATGAAATCTGGGAACTCTTGATCAATTTTGAACTGAAGTGAAAACAGGGTAATTATGGTATCTTGAGTCTGGTTTTGTTAAAATCTGGAAATCTGAGACTTAGGGTGGGATTTTGATGTGCTGACAAAAGGCGATTTTGTATTGAATAGCATTTAGGAGGCATTCCTTGAATCAAATTGAGATCTGGAGTTGATTTGTGGCTTTTAGCCTTTTTGGGCTCTTGGAAATTAGAAAAGGACTAAGCTGCGATATAATTTGGACTGATTTGCAAAAAGGGTTTAAATGATGGAATCTGGCTGCCAACTTTTTGGATTAAGGTATTGGCATGCCCATGATTACAATCCAAGAATAATTTGGTCTAGATTAGGTTAAGATCTGGTTAAATCTGAATTCTGAAACTTAGGGTATTTAGGGTAATTAGAATATTCAATTAATTCTTGTTTTCGAAAACAGAAAGAGATTGATAAATCTGGGAGTTAGAGATCGGATTTGATCTGGCTTCTGAAGGCTTTTATACTCAGGATAGATAGTAGATTATTTCTGGATAATCTGATCTTGAATTGGATCTTCAGGATAGATTTTGAGATTTTTGGGGCTTACGATAGATTAGAATTGAACTGATCTTGCTACTTCTAAAGAGATACATGCATGCATGATTTTCATGAAAAGGAATTTTCACCCCCAAAATCAGGGTGTTACATAGCATCACCTCCCGGGCCGTTCAGCGGTTTTTCTGGAAAAACGTCGTTTGTCGTTTTGGTGTCCCCCGGGAAGTCACCGTGGACAACGGGACCCAATTCGACTCGGCTTATTTCCGGGAATTCTGCGAAGGCCTGGGGATCGTCATCCACTTCGCCTCAGTGGCCCATCCTCAAAGCAACGGGGCCGTCGAGAGGGTCAATGGCGTAATCCTACAGGGGTTACGCCGGAGACTCGAGCAAACCACTTGCAAGCGGGGCGCGTGGGCAGAGGAGCTCCCTAGCATCCTCTGCTCGATGCGCACGACCCCGTCCCGGGCCACAGGGCGTGCTCCCTTCTCTCTGGTCTACGGGGCGGAGGCAGTCCTCCCCCCGGAGATCGGCTTCCGGTCACTGCGGGTCGAGCTCCTGAACGGAGCCACGACCGCAGCCTACCAGGCCAACGAAGACAACCGGCAGCTGGAAATCGACCTCGTGGAGGAGGAACGCGACCGTGCGCTCCTCCGCCACGCCATCTACGAGCGCGAAATGTCGCGCGCATACAACCAGCGCGTGCGCGAAAGAGCTTTTCGCCTTGGGGACCTTGTCCTCAAGCGTGTCACGGACCCCCAAGCCCAGGGAAAACTCTCCCCCAAGTGGGAGGGCCCCTACAGGATCTCCGCTGTCCTAGGCTCGGGGGCCTACAAGCTCTCCAACCTTCAAGAGCAGGAGCTGAAGCACACCTGGAACTTGCGTTTACTTCGCAAGTTCTACGTCTAGCCTTACGGGCCTGTCCCCTCCCCCGGAGCGATCACGCCCGAGGGGTAGGAGGGACACTGTAGCTCCCCTTCCCCCCCCCTTTGCGGTTTCGCAGGGGGGCTTTGTATATTTTGTTAATCAATGCATAGCCTTTGTTCTTCAACTGTCTCATTGCAGGTCTCTCTCGTTACCGCCCCTAGCGGCGATGCCCTCCCCGCGAGGAAGCCCTCCTTGTGAGGATGCCCTCCCCGCGAAGAAGTGGGCCAGCCCCAACAAGTCCCTACAACGGAGCCTGCACTCCCGTAGGGCGGCTTACGACCAGCCCTCGTGGACTGAGGGTGTAAGCGGCAACCCGGTCACAGTGGCCGTGGTAACGAGTCACTTTGGGAGATTAGTCCCCTGCCCAAACACTCAAGTCCCGTCTTCGGGCACTTCCTCCTCCGGGAGTAGACGCTCTCCATAGCGGGACGTCTAATGGCTTTCTGGATTATCTTCCTCCTCCGGGAGTCGACGTTATTCCCGGCTCCCCGTTCTCACGGCGACCGGAAGATCAGCCCCTTGCGGCCTGATTGGATCTATCTTCCTCCCCCGGGAGTCGACGTTATTCCCGGCTCCCCGTTCTCACGGCGACCAGAAGATCAGCCCCTTGCGGCCTGATTGGATCTATCTTCCTCCCCCGGGAGTCGACGTTATTCCCGGCTCCCCGTTCTCACGGCGACCGGACGAGAGTCTCCCAGGAAACTCGCCTCTGGAAATCCCATCGGGTTCTCTTGGACATTCCTTCCGCCTAAGGCCTTATTCCCGGCTCCCCGTTCTCACGGCAACCGGATGATTATCTCCCGGAAGGTCTTCTCCATGAAAACCTCGCTTTAAAATTTTCTAACTTGGAAAATTTCCTATGCTACAGGTGTCTTCCTTCCCGGGGGCCTTGTTACCCCCACAGCGCGCGGAGCTATTCTCCGGCCCGCTGTGGGCGGGGGGGGATAAGGAACCCCCGGGTGTCGACCGCACCACCCACGAAGAAACTTAGCTCATCCTTGTTAAGATGAGTCGTCCAGGCCATCCAAGAAGAAAATAAAGAGGCGCAATAAAAGGAAACAACAACAACGTGCTTTATTGATCGGGAAACCCGGAGGACATCTTCCCCCTCCGGTGGGTTTCGGAAATGATACAACCCGGGTCCTAACCAGGGGGATTTTCTACGAGCCTAAGGCCCCTACGCCTAAAGCTCCCGGAGGCGCTCCCTCAGCTCCCGGGCCAAGTCCCGGTACAGCGCCCGGACGCGACGCTGAGAGTCCCGAAGTACGTCTTCGGGCCAAAACTCATACCCAGCCGGCGGAAGTATCCGGAGAGGAGGTATCATCCGGGCCTCCGGGCGCGGGGGAGTTAATTCAGCACGGCTGTTGTCAAAATTATTCAAGTGCCACTCCGGGCGCCACCTCAACCGGACAGGCTCCCGGACAGTACCCCCGTCGCGCTCCCCGGAGACAAGGCTCAGCAAAATCAAAGCCGCTTGGGCGTCCCCCGGAGAGCCTCTCCCGGACCGTTGCCCGGGAATAACCCCCCGGGTACCCTGGTAACATTTCATTGCAGACTTAGAAAAATTTCAAATATATTTCATTGCAAGATGTTTTTGTACAACTGCCCGGGGCTTCTCCTAAGAAGCTACCGGAATCAAAATGTCTAACAAAATAAAAAGAGGACCTAGCTAAAGACCCGGGGGAGGCTCATACTTTAGCATTGGGGTCCTCCCCCCGGGGAGCTTCCTCCGTGGCCGGGGCAGGGGCATCCGCGGCCGGAGGCGCCGGTGTCGGGAACCTCGTCCGGATGATCCGGTCGTAGAACCCCTCCGCCAGCAGCTCCACCTCCCGGCGCGTTGGCTCGAAGGCCTCCGGGAAGCTTCGGGGGATGCGCCCCCCGATCGCTCGGGCGCCGACCCCACGGTAGTCAACGAGCCCCGCGGCGGCCGCGATGACGGGGATCGCCCGGCCCCATGCCCGGACATCCGCAGCCTCCGAGATCGCGGAGACTTGTGCGTTAAGAAAACGCACAGCCTCCGCGAGGGTCGCCGGGGGCACCTCGGGGCCGCTCCCGGAGCCCAGGCTAACGCCAAGGCTTTCCAAGGTCGAGCGGACGGAGCGGCCCGCGTCCGACAGCGCCCGGACGCTGGAGCTCTCGAGCTCCCGGAGCGTCTTCTCCCGCACCTTGGCCTCCTCTCGGAGGCGGATGTAGGCGCCCTCCGAAAGGTGCACCTGCGCCCGGGCCCGGGACAGCTCATCAAGAGCTTCGTCCCGCTCCCGGAGGGCCGCCTCCCGCTGCTCTACGCAGGCCGCGGCCCGGCTCTCCGCCTCCTTGAGCAGCCGGGTGACCCGCTGCTCAAGGCCCCAGGTAACAGTCGCTACCTACAAAATACATAAAGAGTTAGAAAATTCTCAAGTGCAGGAAAAAAGCCGAGGTGTTGAGAGCTCGGGTTACCTGGGCTCTGAGGGACTGGAGCCCCTCAAAACGCTCGTGGAGCGTTCCTCCTGCTATGAAGGCCTGCACCTTCTGGTTGTGCAGGCCCTCCGCGTAGCGGGCCACCTCCCCCGCGGGAAGTAGGGAGGTATCTTGCCCGGCCCTCCTGTCGCGGCCGGGAGAGGGCCCCCGGACCTCGGAATCCGGGAGCACGGCCGGCGTCGCCGGCGTCTTTGTCGACGAAGTTTCCTCCGAAGACGAAGACGAAGATTGGGCGGGGTTCTCCGCCCGAGGGGGGATCATCGGACCTTTCCCCGCCCCCGGCCGAAGGGCCCTCGGGGCCTCCTGCTCCGGGGGGACCACGTAGACCGAGGGGCTCCCCCCCTCGTCATCCACGTGCCAGAGGCACGGAGGCGCCGCCTCCGAGAACCTCACCTCCAGCCTCTCCGGCACCAATGTCGCCGGGAGAGGCGAGAGGAGCGCCACTCGAACGGGCGACGGGGCGTAGTCCGCGGAATCGGACCCCGCCCCGCCGGTAACAACCTCCTTCCCCTGGGCCTCGATGGGGGCCTCCGGGGGCGGAGGCGTCGCCTCTGCCCGGGGCGCCGCTCGGGCATGTTCGGCTCCGGGAGCCACGTCCCGGGCCCTCACCGGCGTCGTCGCCGGCGTCGTCGTCGGGGCGGGGGTCTTTTGGATCCGGGGCCTCTTGGGCTCCGAGCCCCCGGCCGCATCCTTCCCCCGCTTATGAGACCCGGGGGTGGGAAGGGGCTTCCTCTCCGGAAGCCTGAGCCCGTGGGCCTCGGCCACCAGGTTCCGGGGAGGCCCCACCCCCACGAGGCGCACGATGCGCTCGTGTTCGTCTGCGAAGTACCTCCCAAGGAGGTGCTCCGCCTTGTCCCTCGCCGCCGGGTACGGGCGCACTGCAAGAGGTAAAAAGTTAGTTGATTTCTCATAAAAAACTGCAAGTACAAAAATGCAGGGGACTTACGCCGCGTCACCGGCTTGACCGGAGGCCGCTGCTCCGGGCCCATGCCGATCCCCCTTCCCCCGCGTGAGAAGGGCGAAAGCGGCAGGAGCGCCAGCTCCTCCGCGGCGTCCCGCATCGAGCGGGCCTTCTTCGCCAGCACCACCTTCCCGAGGAGCTCGAACTCCTCGTCCGTCCACACCGGCGGCTTCGGTGCGGATGACCGGCTGTAGGTGGGAGGCTCCGGGGCGTAGACCACCGCCTCGTCCCGGACCCGGAGGTAGAACCACCTCTGGAGCCAGTCCCCCAGTGGTCCCGGGAGGCCGCCGCCGGGTAGTCCGCCACCCGGGAGGGCAGCATCTGGACCATCACCGAGCCGAAGGGGGACTTCGGTCCTCCCTTCACCAGGTGGGAGCTCCGCGCTGCCGGCTCGTAGAAGTACCGGAAGGCGCGGAGGGTGGGCTCCCGCCCGGTCGCTGTCTCGTAGAGCCATATAAAAAGGCCCATACGGACGAGCGCGTTCGGGGTGAGGTGGTTGAGAGCCACCCCGTACTCTTTGAGAAACTCCCGGAGCATCGGATGCACCGGGAGCCGGAGCCCCGCCTCGAGGAAGGCCTCGAAGGCCACGACCTCTCCGGGCCTGGGGCGGGGGGCTCCGTCCTTCTTTAGGGGGACCCGGATGTCCCCCTCTTCAATGACGCCCTTCTTGACCAGGGACTCCGCGTCCGAGGCCGAGAACTCGGAGGCCCAGAGGAAATCCACGGGGATTTCCTCCGGGGGCACCTCCGTGGTCTTCGCTCGACCTTTGGGCGCCATTAGGTCAGTTCTTTCTTTTTTTGGGTGGCTAAGTTTTCAGGTGGCTAAGTCAACAACTCCCGGACGCTCGCTACCGGAGAAGGCTACCGGAGAAGCTACCGGAAGAGCGCTACCAGGAGAGCTGAAGCTGGAGTTGAAGATTTGGAATGAGCTTCCGGGGCCCCCCTAAGGCCCTATTTATAGAGGCGGGCCGTGATCTAGATGCGCGCCACGTGGCCCCCTCGGGGCAATCTGGACCACTGAAATTCAAACCGTGCGCGGGAAACGAAGAGACAGGCGCGTAAATCGAGACGCCGGTTCGAACCGTGCGTGCATTTATTGCGAGAACGGCGCGGCCATAAAGCGCCCGGCACAGAAACCGAAGCTTCGTCCCCGGAGGGAATGGGGGGCTGCTGTTGGTGGAAATCTCCACGCGGTCAAGTCCAGGTAAGTTCATGATTGCCCGGGGACAGTGGCCTCCGGTGCCTGCCCCGGGCGCCGCCATTTGGCCCCCGGGACCGCGCCCCCCGGGCATGTCCCGGGCGCTGCCATTTGGCCCCCGGGACCGCGCCGCCCGGGCATGTCCCGGGCGCCGCCGTTTGGCCCGGGGAGAGTGGCCTCCGGTGCCTGCCCCGGGCGCCGCCATTTGGCCCGGGGACAGTGGCCTCCGGTGCATGTCCCGGGCGCCGCCATTTGGCCCCCGGGACCGCGCCGCCCGGGCATGTCCCGGGCGCCGCCGTTTGGCCCGGGGACAGTGGCCTCCGGTGCCTGCCCCGGGCGCCGCCATTTGGCCCGGGGACAGTGGCCTCCGGTGCATGTCCCGGGCGCCGCCATTTGGCCCCTGGGACCGTGCCCCCCGGGCATGTTCCGGGCGCCGCCATTTGCCCGGGGACAGTGGCCGCCGGTGCCTGCCCCGGGCGCGGCCATTTGGCCCCCGGGACCGTGCCCCCCGGGCATGTCCCGGGTGCCGCCATTTGCCCGGGGACAGTGGCCTCCGGTGCCTGCCCCGGGCGCCGCCATTTGGCCCCCGGGACCGTGCCCCCCGGGCATGTCCCGGGCGCCACCATTTGCCCGGGGACAGTGGCCTCCGGTGCCTGCCCCGGGCGCCGCCATTTGGCCCCCGGGACCGTGCCCCCCGGGCATGTCCCGGGTGCCGCCATTCGCCCGGGGACAGTAGCCCCCGGTGCCTGCCCCGGGCGCCGCCTCTTAGGCTCCCGGAACCCTGCTCTCCGGAAGGGGTCTCGGACGTCATCGCCCTCCTAAAAGGTAAAACCCCTGTTTGTTTATCACGTGCAGGTCACGCGAGGGACGCCTCGGGAATCAGCGACCACCTGTCAAGCATCCAAGACGTTTGACCGGGAGAAGGACGGTCCTACCCTTCAATCCAACGGTGGCTTCCGGGGTAGTTTAGGTTTTTTGCTTCTTTTTGGGGCTATAAATAGCCCTTGTACCCCTCTGTTGTAAAAGGTCAGTTCATTATTATTTGGAATAGCTAATCTCACAGACGTGCTCCAGAAGCCTCTCTCCCGGAGAGAGCCTCCCCAGCCGACTCCGGTCGGGAGCACGTCGACAGGACTAGGGCCCCCACCGGGACCCGAACCTGTATAAATCCTCGTGTCAATTCTTGTGTTTGTCCGGCGGGGGAGGACCGGTCACCCGGTCAACCCAAGCTGTGTAATCTCCGCTAGGATCGTCTTCAAAACCTGCCGGGGTATTCTCAATGCCACGACATGTTCTGACCGCGGGATATTGGCTGACCGCGCAATATCCCGAATGCGTAGTTCGCGTATAGCCTACGAACTTCTGACTGCGCAAGGCTTATGGTCTGACCGCGTAAAGCTGCGACCTGATCGCGTAAAGCTTGCGACCTGATCGCGTAAAGCTTGCGACCTCATGGTGATGCCCCTCAGAATAGCTTGAGTTCGCATCACCAGATACATGTCTGGTTCGAACTTGTCTTGAACCAAAAGTTTATTAGAAATGACCCGGGTGTCAATCCTCGTCAGCTAGCCCCCAAATTCGAAGAAAACGAAGAGACGTGTTTATTTCGAATTTAAAAACCGTGCATTGGATTTTTAACCCAGCCCTTTAACTTCTCCACTTAGTGGTGCACTAAGTGAAAACGGTTGGTTTTTCAAGAGGAGTTCTGACATTACGTGACGGGCAATGATAGCGCCGTAGAATTGTTTTTATCTCGAGGTAAAATTGTAAATGTTTTAGCAAAACCCGAGGCGTCCGGAATGCAAACCGTCACCCAGGCGGCTATAAATACCAGACCCCTGGACATGTAAAAGATCTACAATTTCCCTCTCACGTCTAAGTCTTTTTCTTGTTATCCTGCCTCCTTCTTTTTCACATACCCCTCCCAATGGCAGATCATGAAATCATCGAGATTGAGAGCGATGAAGGGGAAATTGTCGAACAAGGGTCTCAAACGAATGAAGTCCTGTCTCCCTTAAAGAAGAAACCCAAGGTTGACGAAGGATCTTCCAGTGGAACAAAGGTGAGGAACGTAGCGAGTTTCTTTCTTCCTTCAGTTCCTTTGACCCTCCCCGTTCATGCCTCTCGGCAAGTTAGGCCTCTATCCTTAGGAAAAGATCCCTTCACATTCAATTCTCCCATCCTTTTGGGTGATCAACATCCTGGTCGGCAAGCGGTGACTATCCCTCGATCAGATGATTGCCATATTGGGTTGGCGAAGCAATCTTCTTCTGGGAAGGTTGCTCTTCCACCATATGATGATCTTCCTCCCAAGATGGGTGTATCAACGGGTTATGCACCGGGACAGGTAACAATTCTTCTCCCTTTTTGCTGATAATTTTAGTTAGTATGACTAACTTTTGCAAAAGTGTAGGAGGTAGGAGGCCCCAGCGATCAGCCTTCTGCTGCTCCATCTCTTCCTTCCGGACAGACCCTTCTGGAAGAGAAGAATGCCCTGGAGAAGAAGACCGAGGAGATGGCCTCGAAGATTCTGCGTTTAGCAGAATGTTTTGATCGATCCCGAGAAGAGGCGCACCATTTCCGTCGAGAGAGGGACTTCGCTCAGCAACAGTGAGAACTCTCTGACTTGATTAGGGACAATAGTGCGTCTGTTGTTAGGGACGATATAGATAGACTTAGGGTAGTTGCTAGTTCCCTGGGGGTTGTCAGTGTAGACCCTACTGACAACAACATGTCCCTTGGGGAACTTTGTAAACTTCTTTCGGAGCAAGTCGATGTTTTGATCGACTGCATCCCTTTTGTATGTAAAGAATGTAAGAAATAAAAGTTCTTTATTTCTCATGAAATGTTCTCCACATCTTCTGTGCGAAAATATAGCCATGAACTTTACGTTCGCGACCATTCATACACAGGAAATTTTAGTTCTGCGATCAAAATCACTTTTAAGAAAAAAGCACCGCGACCTGCCCTGATTCCGCGATCAGTTTCAAAGCCGCGGTCAGAACTAAGATTCGACCAGAGTTGGGACTCGGTCAGGATGTTACTTCGATTAGAATCGAAGTTTTAGCCTAAAACACGATTTCGATAAAACCATAACCCAATTAGAAACACTCCAGTACGTTAAAAATTGGGTTACATGATTTTTTCGAATAAAATGTTCAAAGTATAAAAAGGAAAAACGTCCTCTGAAAAGTACTGAAAATTTTTCAGTCCTTTTACGCTTTCAGTTTCCAAAACAAAGAAGTCTTTTTGTTTCAGATCCGACGCCTGAGTACTTTATCGGGTCCATCAGAGACAGTATCCATTATGGGAAATGAATAAAGCATTCAATGGAACGTTTGAAATGAGCCGTTTACTCATTAATGCGTCGCCTTGGGTCTATAAAAAGAGCAGATGTCTTCTCAAAGAAGCCACACAGCTAAAAACCCTTATTATTCCCGCCGCTCAAAACCCTCATTTTCTTCAGCCTTCATCTTCCCCAAATCGCCAGCTTCCCCTTTGATTCTACACCAAAGATGGCGTCCTGGAGCAGATCCATTCACCATTCTAAGGAGAGCCTGATGGCATTAGAGAAGGAGGAGATCCTTTCTCCGCGGCTGCTCATTAACTGGCGACCTGCGGAGAAGGACCAAGAAACCCCAACTGTCCAAGAAGGCAAGTTGGTGGTTTTTGAGGAGTATCTGCGTTGCGGGTTCCGATTCCCTGAGAGTCGGTTCCTTAAGGATGTCCTTGAACATTACGGGTGGGAACTGATCAACCTCCACCCCAACGCGATGCTGATCCTTGCAGTATTCCAGCACCTTTGTGAAGCCTTCGTCGGAATATATCCCAGCGTGGATCTTTTCCGATGATTTTACTTTTCGGCGTGGTCGAAGAGTACTAACGCCGCCGGATGCATCTACTTCCGGCTGAGGGATAAAAAGGAGTATCCCTCCCCACCCCTACGAGATTCTGTGCATGGGTGGCACCAAAGGTGGTTTTACTGCTCTCCACCATCCGAAAGCAGTTTATGGTTCGAAAACTCGCGACCGGAGAAGTCGAGCGAGTTAGACATTCCTCCGGCGATGAACTCGGAGCTTTCGAAGCATGCCGAGGTGATTCTTCACTTGGTCAATGAAGGATTGACGGCTCGAGATATCATTCGAGACTTCGTGAAGAACCGGGTGAGTCCTCTGCGTGAAAGGGCTCATCCGGCGTGGGAGATTAGGTCCATGGGTGATAGCACCCTGGACTACAGTCAAGGTATTTATTTCTTTGGTGCTGAACTTTCTCCTTTTTGAATTGTACAAATTCTGACTTGAGTTTGGGAACAGTCCTGCCTTCATCCGAGATTGAAAGGCAGACCAACTCCCTCCTTAGGACCTACAATTCCAATGTATAGGGCCCTAAGGGATCACCTCGCCCGCAGAGCTTGATTCACGCTGGTATGACCTCAGACAGGAGCGCCGAAAGGTAATTTCCTTGTCCAGCTTTGGCTCTGCAGGTCTTGTGTGTGTCCAGTGCTAATCCCTTGTAATGGACTGCGAACCAGCTCCTAGGGAAGTTTGCGGATGCGACGTTCCCAAGTGAAAATGTCGGCTCTCCGAAGAAGCCGACGGCGAAGAATGTGAAGAAGGTCTCTCAGAGACCCAGGACAAAGAGTCCTGCCCCTAAGAAGACCAAGCTAAACCCTGGGGAGGGGTCTTCACGAAGCATTCCTCGTCCCGCAAGAAAGACTGCGGTAAGATATCGCATTCCTGCTACTTTTTCAGGTGCGACATGGAATCACTTCTTCGTCGTACAGGGAGAGGGGAGCGAGGAGGAAGAGGATGACGTTCCTCTGATCCTTCGAAGGAGGAAGATCGCGGATCTTCCATCCAGCGATGCCCCAAGCTGCCCCGTAGAGACCACTACTACCGAGGAGGTGGTCGTGGAAGATCCTGCGACCACCGAAAATCTTGTGGTCGCGGGTAACCCTCCAATTCCTGAAGCCCCCGAGGTTTCAGGGTCAATTATCTCTGCTTCCCTGGTCGAAGGGACGACCAAGGTAAGGAATCTTTTTCGGCCGTTCCTTCTATGACTCTTTCTGCACATTTGTCAAGTTAATGAATATACAGGGAGGAGAGCTTCCCCCTGGGACCACTGGGGGTTCCAAGGAGGAAAATCCTCCTCCTCTGCGGACAGAGGAGGAGGTGGATGAACAAAGGCCAGCTATGATGGTTCCAGCAATTCTGGAATCGCCAAGGCCTTCAGATGCAGCCCCACCAGTTAGCCCGGTGGCCCAGGTAAAGATCTTTTTATGTGTTTTTACCTGTTCCCTAAGAATATGCCTATAACATGACATTTCCAGGGGGGTGCTGCCTTGTTTACCATAAGGAAGGCGAGAACCAGAGACGGCTCTCCTTCGCAAGGGGAATTTTCCCAGAAGTCCCAGGAACGAATGGGATTTCAAATAAGGTAAGAGCTCTTACTTGACAGTAATCTTAAATAAAAGTTGTCTGACCCATTCTTCCTGTTAGGCAAAAGAAGACAGCGCCTAACCCTTCAACCGCCTCTGGGGAGGTTGAAACTAGGGCTGATGAGGGAGCCTCTAATGAAGAGCGCTCTACTCCCGTGGTTCAGGAAGTCGTCCGGACCGCGGGAGGTGAAACAAGTATGGGGATCGGGTCACAACCAGTAGCCTCTGGGGGTGGCGTCCGGCCGGCACTCCCGCCAACTATCCCTATAGTGAGCACGTCGGAGGCTCTAGCGAGGATTCCCGCTGAACTGAATGATGCCGTTTTACAAAAGTTTATGAAGGTATAATAAGACTCTGCTTCCGTGCCTGAATTATACTTAGGACACCTTTGACCTTCTTCTTTGGCACCACAGGGATTGTCCTGGCTAACAAGCCATTCGCGTGTTGTGATGGCTAGTACAGAAGCCATTCAAAAAGAACGCGATAACTTGCGCAGGTGAGTACCATTACCCTCTGGTTAACATGGGTATATCTTGGTTGTGACTGCCTTGATTTTGTTGCAGAGAGGTTGCATTCTTGAAGAAGGAGGTGGCCGGTTCAGTCTCAATGCTTAAGAAACAAGAAACTGAACTCAACAGACTTCGATCAAAGAATGCTGGTAAGCCGATTCCTGACTAGGAAGACTTGAATCCATAATATGGGAATAATCTTCTCTCTCTGTACAGCGCAAGCAGGTCGAATTACGCAGCTCAGTCGAGACAAGGAGATTCTTGAATACTCGATTCGCCACACCGATCGGGCAATCAAAGAACTGAGCCTCCGGATCTTCGAAAAACTAAAGGCCATGGCTGATCTTTTGAAGACCGATGTGGTAGAACTGAGGCAAGACAACCTCAGTATAAATGACTGGACATCGCTGCTTACTGCCCAGGCGGATTCACTGCTTGAGTATCTCCCTGGAGATACACGGCGACGCGAAGAGGCGATCAGAACCAGGGTTCGATCAGCCGCAGCAGCCGTACTCAGCCGGGTTCGACTTCACCATGGCCCAGATGCAGATCTGAACGCATTGGTGGGTCCGGTTGAGGTCGAGAGTGAAGAGCTGCTCGATGCAGTCATAAAGGAAGTCCAGCCCCTAGTAGATACACTCCTGACTGAGCTGGGGATCGAATGATCCTTATTTTTGTAACCAAACAATTGTAATTACAATGCAATGTATGTAAATTTTTTTTTTTTTTCAAAAGAAAGTGCATATTCACATCATAAGTTTCATACTATAAGCATATTCCTCTAGCCCCCGCCTCTGTTTTGTGAATACTGGAGCCTTAGTATTTTAAGCAGAGGGGAAAACATAAGTATGATGACCAGGGATATGCGCTTCAAGCCGATGGTCAAGATTAAAGTAACATTTTAACCTTATTGCTAATTGGTAGCCACCCAGATGACCGAAGACTAACCAGATAGTCCCGTGTGCATTGAGAAACGGCTTATTTAGGAGCGACTTATCTGGAAGTGATCATGAGATCGACCAGCGAATCCGGTTAAAAAATGCTGTAGTAACCTAACCGCCGGCGATCAGCCCCAGGTCGAATTTGTATAATTTGGGCTTAAAGAAAACACTCATTGTATGAAAACAAGACATGCTTTTTATGAAAAGATGCTAATTGAACAGGGAAAAAGTGATTGGAATACTTACACGTAAAACTTGCGAAGTTGATTGATGTTCCAAGTATTGGACAAAATTCGACCATCCTCCATGGCTAACCCCGCAGATCCTGGCCGCGGCATTGAGACGACAGTGTATGGCCCTTCCCACTTTGGGGAGAATTTATTGCGGTTAGACTGGTCTTGAATTTTTCGTAAAACCAAGTCGCCAACGATGAGATCACGTGGTCGCACCTTTTTACTGTGATACTTGCGTAGAGCCTGCAAGTATACCGCGGACTTGATCAGGGCGCGATCACGCCGTTCTTCCAGGAGGATGAGATCTTGCGATCGCTGTTCGGATTGATTGACCTGTTCGAATTGATTCGTGCGAACAGATCCAATACTAACTTCCATAGGCAACACAGCCTCGGCCCCATAGACCAAATGGAAGGGTGTCTCACCGGTGGCTCGACTAGAGGTAGTCCGTTGTGCCCATAGAACAGTATAGAGCTCGTCTGCCCAAGCCCCCGAGCGGGTCTTGAGGCGATCAAAAACACGTTTTTTGATGCCTTGCAATACTTGCCCATTGGCCCGTTCTACGGCACCATTGCTTTGTGGATGTCCCAATCTGATCGCAGTAGTCTAGGAAGAGACCGCTAGCGAACTGAGAACCGTTGTCTGTGATGAGACGGTTTGGAACACCAAATCGTGCCACAATGTTCTTGTGAAAGAACTTTTGTGTCTCACCGGTGGTTCGGCCTCAATCCACTTTGTGAACGTGTCAATGGCTACGAACAGAAACTTGTACCCATTGACCGCTTGTGGCATAGGACCGACGATGTCCATTCCCCAGATCGCGAAGGGCCATGCGAGAGGAATAGTTTGCAATGCATAAGCAGGTTGATGAACCTGTCTTGCATGAAACTGACACTGTGGACACATCTTGACCATAAACTTGGCATCATCGAGTGCCGAAGGCCAGTAGAATCCCTGTCGAAAAACTTTTCCGACCAGTGTTCGGTATGACGCGTGTGCACCGCATACACCGTCATGTATTTCTTTCAAGAGGGATTTTCCTTCCTCCTGAGATATGCAGCGCATGAATACTCCTTGAGTACCTTTCTGTACATAACCCCATCTATGAGTTTGTACAGACGCGCCTTTCGAATTAATCGATCGCTTTTGGTTTCGTCCTCGGGTAGGGTCCCATGTTCAAGATAGACCCTCAATGGATGAGTCCAATCTTGTTCCTGACCGAGGTTGGCAACGAAGGCTATTGCCGGATCACCCTCGACCGAAGTCATGATCGAAGGACGGTCCAAGTGTTCAATGAACACTCCTGCCGGAGCGGATGAGCGTGAGGATCCAATTTTGGATAATTGGTCTGCGAGAATATTGTCCTTTCGCGGGACGTATTGGACTTCGAAGTGACTGAAGTGTTTTTCCAATCTCCTCACTTCCCCCAGGTAATGAGCCATTGTCTCATCGGAGGTGCTGTACTCCTGGTTTACCTGGTTTACGACTAGCTGTGAGTCCCCCCTCACCACTAATCGACGGACTCCGAGGAATTTTGCTGCCCGGAGTCCTGCAAGAAGACCTTCATACTCTGCTGCATTGTTGGTGGCAACAAAGTGTAGTTGAATAACATACTTAAGCTGTTCGCCCTGAGGCGTAACTAAGACCACTCCAGCCCCCGAGTGTTGAAAACTACGGGAGCCGTCAAAGTACATTGTCCAATAATCAGGGTACTCCAGTTCCTTTGACAACTGCACGGGTGGCTCAGGGTTGGTCCATTCGACCACAAAGTCGGCCAAAACCTGAGACTTAACCGCCGTGCGAGGGGTGAAATGGATCTCGAAGGCACCGAATTCGACCGCCCATTTGGCGATTCGACCAGATTTTTCTGGATTTCGGACAATATCCCCTAAAGGAAAAGAGGAGGGTACTGTGATCTTGTGTGCTTGAAAGTAATGTCGTAGCTTACGGAAAGCCATCAGTAGCGCGTAAAGTATCTTCTGGACCTCAGGGTAGCGCTCCTTAGGACCATGAAGTACTTCGCTCACATAGTAGACAGGTCTATGTACTCCTTCCCTTTCAGCGATCAGAACTGCGCTGACCGCGTGTGGGGTGGCCGCCAAATACAAAAGTAATGGTTCTTCCTTTTCAGGAGACACCAATACTGGCGGACTGGAAAGATACGTTTTTACCTCCTGAAACGCTTTTTCGGCCTCATCGGACCACGTGAAGTTATGATGTTTCCGCCAGGCTTTAAAGAAAGGTAGTCCCCTTTCGCCTAATCGCGATATAAAGCGACTTAAAGCCGCCATGCGACCAGCCAGGCGTTGAACATCCTTCATGGTCGAGGGCGACCTCATTTGTTCAATAGCTCTGATTTTCTCAGGATTAACCTCAATGCCCCTGGAACACACAAGGAAACCAAGAAGCTTCCCTGAAGAAACCCCGAAAGAACATTTCTCCGGGTTCAATTTTATTCCAAAGCGATTCAAGTTACAGAAGGTTTCAGCAAGATCGTCCAAATGAGATAATCTTTTGGTGCTCTTTACAACCAAGTCGTCTACATATGCTTCGAGATTACGCCCTATCTGGGAAAGAAAGGTCTTTTGCATCAAGCGCTGGTATGTGGAACCAGCGTTCTTGAGACCGAACGGCATTCTGACGTAGCAGTATGTGCCGAACGGGGTGATGAGGGCAGTTTTCTCTTCATCGTCTTCTGCCATGCTAATTTGATGATATCCTGAGTAGGCATCCAAAAAACTCATCAGTTCGCAACCCGCAGTGGAGTCAACCAGCTGGTCGATGCGGGGAAGGGGAAAGTCATCCTTCGGACAGGCACTGTTGAGGTTAGTATAGTCGACGCACATGCGCCACTTGCCATTTGACTTGCGGACCATGACCGGATTGGCGAGCCAGTCCGGGTGATTCACTTCGCGTATAAACCCGGCTTGTAAGAGTTTGTCTAACTCTTCTCGGATGGCTTCCTGTCGGTCGGTGGCAAAACGCCTGAGCTTTTGCTTTATTGGTCGTTGTCCAGGTCGAATTGCTAACCTGTGCTCAATTACTTCCCTTGGGACACCGGGCATGTCAGACGGTTTCCACGCAAACACGTCTGCGTTAGCTCGGAGGAAAGCAACGAGGTCGAGTTCCTATTTGTCATCCAGGGCTGACCCAACCCGAATTGTCTTGGATGGGTCATCTGGGTACAAGGGAACTTGTTTGAGTTTCTCATCTGGTCGAGGAGCAGCCCTGATCGCATCGGTGGCGACGGTGGCGACCTGAGCGTCCCGGAGGGGAAGTTGATCGACCATCTCCAAAGATAGCCGGTCGCACGTGAGCGCCACGTTGCGACTTCCTCGGACCGAAATGACACCTTTGGGGCCAGGCAATTTCTCGCACTGTTAAGCATAGTGCGTTGCCATCATGAACTTAGCAAGAGTCGGCCTGCCAAAGATTGCATTATAAGCTGAATCACAATCGATTACATCGAAAGTAACCAATTCTGTTCAGAAGTTATCTGGTTCTCCCAGAGTGACCGGGAGGACCACTTGTCCCAATGGCATCATGGAGGGGCCTGGGATTATCCCATAAAACGGATGGATTATGGGCTTGATCTTCAAACGAGGAATTTGCATCTCGTCGAGTGTCTTGACCAATAAAAGATCAAGGGAACTTCCCCCATCAATCAGGACCCTTTCGACTCTCGCGTTACTGATGATTGGGGTAATAACCAGAGGTAGCCTCAATGGTCGAGTTAGCCCCACAGGACAGTCAGTGCGATCGAACGTCAAAGGCATATCCGACCAACGGGGATATTGAGGTTCGCCAAGGGATGTCTCCGTTTGGTTAACCTCTCGGCAAAAGGTTTTAAACTGCCTTTTGGAAACGAAAGAGGAGGAACCTCCGAAAATGACATTAACATGATTTTGAGGTACCTGGTAAGCCATTTCTTCGTCTCCATCGACGTCTCTAACCCCGCACGCCTGCTCTTTAGGCGGTAAGGTTGGCATTGGCCCAGCTCCTTGGTAGAAATCATCCAGCTGTTTCAACCAACTCCTGCAGTTTTTGAGGTCGTGGCCTGCGGAGTTGTGGAGTGGACACCACCTCTTGCCCTCCTGCGGATTAGTTGATTTTTCTGGCTGGTCGGAATCCCGGCCACCAGAAGCAGTTTTACTTTTAAAAGAAGACTTATTACCTTTGGTCGAAGGTGGTTTCTCTGTGACTGCGACCTCACGGTACTGTCCAGAGCAGTTCCTCTTCGACTTTTTTGACTTCCCACCCGGTGAAGACTCCGGCTTTTTGCTTGAATCTTCTTTCTTGGCGTCCTTGAAGCCTGGTTGGGGCGGTAGGTCCCCCTTATCAATCATTCGGTTCCATTCGACTGCCTCGGCTGCATCGGAGTATCGATCAGCCATATCGAACAGATCGGCCACTGATCGAGGAGGGTGGATAAGCAAGTCTTCAGTGAATCTCCGGTATCGAACGGCATGCTTAAATGCCCTGATTACGGAGCCATCAGATATGTTCGGGATGGTATTTCTTACCCCGACAAACCTCTTGACAAACTGCCGAAGCGTTTTGGTCGAAGTTTGCCGCAGTCTATGCAAGTCGTCCTCCTTACCCGGCTTTTGGTAACAGTTTTGGAAATTGCTGAGGATGGCATCGCATAGCATTTCCCAATTATAGATAGAACCCTCAGGCTGATTGAACAACCAGGTTCTAGCCGGTCCTGCGAGGACTGTTGGCAGGTAGTTGGCCATGACCTTGTCATCGCCTCATGCTGCTTGGATGGCAGTAACATAGATCTGAAGGAACTCAGATGGGTTTTGAGTTCCATCAAACCTCTCAATGGCCCCTGGTCGAAACTTATCGGGCCAAACGACTGCTCGTAGGCCAGGTGAGAAAGCTTTGCAACCAACGTAAGGACCGTGAACCGTCCTGCGACTTTCGGTCGGGTTTCGAGCAAACTCACTTAATGGCCAGGTTACTCGGGGTCCCAAACGAGAGTGAACGGGAACTCGATCCCTACTACGAGAGTCCTGCATTCGCCGATATTTGTCCTGTCGGGACGGTAGAGGTGGCGGGTAACTCCGTCGGCCAGAGCCAAAATGAGGACCATCTCGTTCACGGGGATGTGTCACTGAGCGGGAAGAGGCTGTTGGGGTCGCCTCGGATGCGACCTCGTCCAGTCTTTCTGCCAGGATCCTGAAAAAGGCCGGTCTCTGCGCATCCGTGACCGTAGGAGGAAAATTACGCATGACCTCCGCGATAGATCACAGTCGACCATGGGTACTTCTCCTAGGGGCACCAGGTGTTCCTGTTTCTTCGTCCACTAGGAAATGCTCTGGTGGTAAGGAAGGAGTCTGGTCACGTCTACGACCACGCGACCGTCGAGAAGAACTCGGGGCAGCATCGTAATGAGCCTGCGCATCTTGAAGAGCCTCTAGGGCAGTTCTGCGTAGTTCGTTGTTCTGTTGCTCGAGATCTTGCTCCTCCTTCTGTTTACGGTCTTGTTCTTCCCTGGCAGCCTGTTGATCGGGAGTTTCCTCCGACAACGCAGCAAACTGCCTAGGGAGAGAGGTCGCCGATGGGGAGAACATCTCGGTTTGTTCCGAGTCAGACTCGAAATCAAAGAGACGGTGGAGGTTATCAGGGTCAAACCTTCCTGGGCTAACTTCAGGGTCACCATCATATTTTCCCTCAGCGGGATCGTATGACGGGCCGGATTCATCACCTAGCACATTAAGAACCTCTGCGGGTTCTGACCTTGTGCCAGTTACCTCCTGGTCGATTAACATGACTTGGGGAGATGATTCAACCTGTGGAAGATTCTGGCCTTCGACCTCTTCCATCGGAACAGGATTGCTTGGAGAAGGCATGGGTATATGGGCATAATCCTCGAGATCGAAATCGTTCTCGGAATCATATGCTCCAGCCATGTTTCGGTGAACCTCTGAATTTCAATTAGGACGCCTTGAGAAAGGCCCCACGGTGGGCGCCAGCTGTCGACGATTCGGACTCGGAGTCCTTAGCCAAACTTATGCAGAATTTATAATTGTGAGACCTTTCAAGATGACCCTTCGGGAAGGTATGCTGAACAATAGTGAACAGGAGCACAGAGAGTTTAGACAGGTTCGGGCCCTCGATGGTGGGAGTAAAAGCCCTACGTCCTGTTGAGATTTCACTAAGTGTGGTAAAAGATTTACAAATGGAGGCAAAAGTCCTCACAGGCGAGGATTTTCCCTGTAAGAGTGTACAAGGATAAGCCAAAGAAGGCTTACTAAAATGCTATATGAGGTGTGCCGTAGACTTGGCTAACTTGGATGATTTTGGGTTTTCTGCTCTTCCGATCTCTCGGTTGATGTTTCGGATGATCCCCTCCTTGATGCTCCATGCCATCCTTTTGTACTGTTTGAAAGGGTGCCATGTAGAGGAAACTGCATCAAATGGTTGCACGGACGGTTGGATGCGGTTTTTTGGAACTGCTCTTAACCTCCACGCAGGTTAAACACGTGTTATTCACGGATAACTGTATGTGTTAATCTTCTGACGGTTGATTCTCCACGTGTAGGAATCTTCGGGATACTTAGAATATCCTGTTGTACAGGCAACCGAAATAGATAGATCCCAAGTATCCTGATCGGCAGATGTTCTGACCGCGGGATATTGGCTGACCGCGCAATATCCCGAATGTGTAGTTCGCGTATAGCCTACGAACTTCTGACCGCGCAAGGCTTATGGTCTGACCGCGTAAAGCTGCGACCTGATCGCGTAAAGCTTGCGACCTGATCGCGTAAAGCTTGCGACCTCATGGTGATGGCCCTCAGAATAGCTTGAGTTCGCATCACCAGATACATGTCTGGTTCGAACTTGTCTTGAACCAAAAGTTTATTAGAAATGACCCGGGTGTCAATCCTCGTCAGAGGCCTCCTCCTGTCCGAGGCTCTGCGCCACCCGGACGAGGTGGTTTTCTCTCCCGGATGGACTTTTCCTAGGAGAGGCCTTCTCCAGTCTGGGGGCTCCTAGCCACCTGGAGGTGGTGACTTTTCTCTCCCTGAGGACCCTTTTCTGGGGGACGGTGTTAATCAAATTAAGAAAAGAAAAGGCACCAAGTGCCGCCACTTAATTGATGGAAACAAGTGGGGAGACAACCTCTCCCAGTAGGCGAGGAGTACACACAACCGGAGGGAGTTAAGCTCCCCTGGCAGACTAATTCAGAGGACAGCCTCCTCCGACGAAAACGGGAGGATAAAACTAATGTTCTTTGAGTTCCTCGGAAAGCTCTTGCCACAAGTCCCTGTACAAACTCCAGATTCTACAATTCGCCGCATTCGACGCATCCTCCGGCCACTACTCATACCTGGCTGGTGGTCAGATTCACATTGGAAAAACCTCCCAAACTCCTGGCTCAGGCTCAAGCAACTCCGTGCGGCAGTTGTCAAAATTTGCTAAGTGCCCATCTGGCAACCACCTAAGCAAGGCTCGCCTCCCCTAGGGGCCCCGGGAATGGAGTTCTTGAGATGCAGAGGCCCCTCGCGCCCTCTCCTGAGACCCCTGTCCCAGACACCTGTTCATGATGACACAAGGACTTAGCAAAAAGGAGTTCTTTCCATTTAAGATTCAATGATTTACAAGTCACCGGGTTTCCCCCTGCGGAATTACCGGGAGCACAAAGGCCCTAAGACTATTATCCAGGGGGGACAGAAGGCCCATACTTGCCCGTCGTTGTCCCCCTGGAGGAGGCATCGCCTGGAGTCCCCTCGGCCGCTCCTCGGGGGTGTCTTTCCGTCGGAGGTCCAATCACCCAGTTGTAGAACGCCCCGGCTAGCTCCTCAAGCAGCCTCCAGCGGGGTTCGTAAAACTCGCAGAAGCTTCGTGGGATAAGGCTCCCAATCGCTCAGGCTCCGACCCCCTGGTACTTGATTAAGGAGGTAGCGACCACAATGGTGGTGGTCGCCAAGGCCCGGGCCCGAACATCTGTCGCCTCTGGGATCGAGGTGATGTGCCAGGTGAGGAAGTGGCGAGCCTCCGCCAAGGACAGCAACAGGTTCCAAGGGTTCTCCTTTGGACTGAACTCAATCCCTAGTACGATCAACGTGGCCCGAAGCCGATTCCTAGCCGAGACGAGGGCTCGGGCACCCGCCAACTCTGTCCCCTGGAGTGCCCGGGAGTGGGCGTCCTCGGAGGTGGCCAGCTATGCTCGGACGCACCCCAACTCCTGGACGGTAGCCTCCCGCTTCGATACCGCGAGAGCTAGCCGGTCCGAGCATACGTGCGCCAACTCCTGGATGGCCGCGTCCCTCTCCCAGATGGACTCCTCCCAGTCATGGATGGTCGCGTCCCGCTCCTGAACCACCGTGTCGCCTTTGGCTTCATGGGCGGGCATGGCCAAGTTGGCATCCTCATTGTCCCGGGCAAGGAGCACCCGGACGGCGCGTGATGGTTAGTGGTGATCAAATGAACGGCATAAGTTCACGAGAGAGGGAGATCCTTACCTGCAAGGTGAGGGAGATAACCTCGCCGTAGCATTGGACCTTGGGGTGACAAGGCTCAGGGAGAGCTTGCGAGTCTCCTCCGGGGAGAACAGCAACCCCCCTCGCAGAGGAATCAGGGGCGCCACCCATTGTTGTGCCTCCCACCGCCCTGCCGCCCCCCCCCCCCCATCACAACCTCCGCTCAGGGATTGCCCGATTGCGGTCTTGCCCGATCCCGGTTTCTTCCCCCGAGGGACGGAGTCACCACCCCCTCTGAGGCCCCGAAGGGTCTCCTCCCTCAGGCGCGGAGTATTTTTGTCGTCGTCCCTTGCCGGGAGTAGGCGATGGGGGGTCCACAGTGTCCCCCTCTATGGGCACAACGTTGCCGAGGTACAACCCTCGACCGGGGCCCGAGAGGTCGCTCCCCTAGGGAATTGTCACGTCTGCCACGACAGTGACATCACCTGTGAGGAGCCCAGCTCGGTGCGGCTGGTCCCATAAACCACTTGACTTCCCAGGATGAGTCAAACACAGGAATATATTGAAGCAGCAAAATAGTACAATAGTCATAATTGTATGGCCATCAGGCCTTAATACAAAACGAGGTACAGTGCCTTACAAGGCACAAGGGTCTAACAAAATAACACATCTAGTCGGCGGAAGCTAGGCCCAAAAGCAATCCACAGGAAACAGAGGTTGACAGCAAGACAGCACCACATCAGGGCTCCGAAGGGAACTGCTCATCTTCTCCTGGGTCTGCAGCATCTTTAGGGTATCCTCCAAGGTCGTAGAACGCTCCATCTATTGATGAGTTGTTGCAAGGGTGAGTACTTATGTACTCAGCAAGTCATAGGGAAGGTAGAGATACATATATATATATATATGACATGAACCTATCCTATTGGGGAAAGAGTGAAAGGTTTTCCAAAATACATTTCTTTCTCTTTTCTTATTCAAATCCCGATCATACCCATGGCAGTAAATAAATCATATTGATGGTGATACATATATCCCATATCCAAGGCGATATAACCTCATATCACATTATTTTTATTCAAGCCTTTCAATCTTATACTAAAACAGTATTTCGTATACTTTAGGGCATAAATCCACATGCCTCTTAGTTATCACATGTTTACTAGATTATGGTATTACCGCGACACGTCAACACATGACAGTCCACGGCAACGCCCCTTATCGTGACAACACATGCCACTTGGGTAATCTTGAACTAACAAATTTTAGTTTATAAAACAATACTTGTGTCACACCCCATGGATTTAATCCACCGCGGCATACTCCTAAAACTCGGGAGCACGAAGTATTTGAATACATTTTTAAACTCTGCAGAGGTGTACCTCTTTTTAAATCCACTTTTTCACTCGACTTCCAAGTCGGGCCAACTTCATGCGACTTATACGCATGTGACAAGGCCGAGATCACACAACGTTTTGCAGTCTAGTATTAACAGCATCCCTGCCCGGTAAGTGGACAATCTAGTCCCAAGTACCGTTGTGGGTCCTCCCCACTGCCTTACTTCCTAGCCTGGGTCTATGTTCTCGCAAGACACATAGCCTTTCTTGATTACAGTCGCGCACGACTTAATCTGGCGTAGGGCGTCTTCCTTCTTTACACCTTATCCTCTCATAATTTTTCTGATCTCACACCACTCATGGACGAACTGCCTCCCACCAGTTTCCACACGAGAAACCGGATCGACAAGCCATGCAGGGAACTGATAATACTAAGAAAGCTACTAGATTGCGCCTGTCCCATACCAGGTAAGTGGTTGGTACGTTTTTCATGCCACTAGACGCACGACACAAGGTTCTAGTCCTTATATGCCAGTGACCAGATCATACCACAAACCATGCACCTTCAGTGCCTGCACATCCAGTGCAGCCAAGCACCTCCAGTGCTACCACCCTTCCATACCAAAATACTGGTCACGGCTAGGGATTCTATTTCATGAATATAAATGTATATGTACATACTTTTATTAGTTCATGGCTTGCTATCTTAACAAGTTCACATTCTTCAAGTATTCAATCTATCACTGCCATAATATTATTGATCTCAACACATGCAATATTAATGAGATATTTACTCATGGAATAGCATAGCAATTCATAAAATATAGGTTCAATATGGTCAAAGTATGACTTGCCTTCCGCGTCGTAAGTATCAGCAGTCGATGACGGTTCAGCGACAAGATCTTCAACCCCGGACTCTTGCTCTGAACAAGATCAAACAAGCAAACAGGCATTACAATCAATCCTATTCTTACTAATTCACTACATGCAAAGATGCAAGGAGAAAATACTCTGGTGATACAAGGTTTGAAAGCGATTTGAGTTTAACTATGGAAACCAGGGTTAAGATTAGTTGTCAAGGTTTACAAGGTTCCAAAATATCAGGGTAATATCAAGGTTGTGACTGGTTCGCCCAAAAACAACAAACGTCTTTAAGTTGGCATTCGATTCAAGGCATCGACATAAGGTCAATGGGTGATAGAGGGCTCAACTCAAGTTGTGACAGTAGAGAAAAGTGTAGATCACAACGTCAGGAGTCTAAGGGACAAAGTTATTTCCAAAGTTCATGGCTGGAAGTGGGTGAAAAGGCTCAATGCCACTGGCTGACATAGGCTGACAGTGCTCTAGAATGGCATTGACATGGTTTGAGCAGTTTCCAGTGGCCAAAGTAGGTTTTGATCCAAGCATATGGTGCACAAGGTAGTGAGACAACTATTTGACAAAGTAGTTTCTGTTTTACATGACCAGAGGTGGGTGAACAGGGCTAATGCCACTGGCTGACATAGGCTGACATAGGCTTGACACGGCCAGAAACTAGGGTTAGCCATATCTTTTGATTAAAGGCTCCAAATGATGCACCACTTTGTCTGGTGGTTAGGCATTTGTAACAGGAACAAATGTCTCAACAGGATCTAGGGCAGGAGATGGTTGGAAGGTGATGAAAACCAGCGAAGAAGTTGACTGGCCTGGAGTGCCTGCAACACAACAGTACAGTAACTAGGGCATAGCCATAACTCTTGTTCTAGGCCGAATTAGGGGTCGTGGTAGAAGACAAAGTTGCTCAAAATGGTACAAAACATCTGGATGGCAAGGTGGGTTGAGCTGGAGTGGCGGAATTGAGAAGATATTGGTTGGAGGAAAGATGAACTAAATCCTGATTTGGGTATTTCTGTTCTAGGGCAATTGAACTCGAGTCCTTGCTTGAGGAGGGTCTCTGGGGCATACAAAAGCTATGTGTGAAGCTAGATTGTCTGGAGAAACACCAGAGAAGCTTAACAGCGAGCTCCAGCTTACATGCAAGGTGCAAAGTTGGGATTCTTCATATTTTAGCAAATTCTTCGATTCTGGTTGCTTAGAGATGCTTAGATAAGTTCACTAATCAATATTGATCACAGGCTCGAGAGCTAAATCGGTTTAATTAGGGTTTAATTGCTCACCGGAGTTGTCGGGGAAAATCAGCAATTCCCGGCGAGGTGGTGCGATAGAGTTCAATTGGCTGCTACTACACAGGTAAGTGGATGAGGGTTACTTACTGGTAGCTTCAATTTGGAGCTCGGTGCAGTGGATTGGCCTGGCACCGTGAGCCTCTTCTCGAGCTCGCCGAAGAAGACGAAGAAGACGGCGAGTTTTACTGATTGTTGGTGTGAAGGGGTGTAAGATGGTTGCTTAGGCCAGGGGGTTTAAATAGGCGAGGCTGTGGGGGCTCCCAACGTCTACAATTGCACGGGGAGTTGAAGCCGGCTTGAATTGACTGGGAAGTGACCGTCGGCGAAGACAGGCGGCGAAACGACGTCTTCACCGGTCGTGTCGGCTGCGCTGCTGTCACTGCGACGAAGAGATGGTGAAGTGAAGCTCAATCGTGGCATGGCCGCAACGTGGCACGATTTTGCTGTGGCTGTCGGGCGCAACGCGGGAAAGCAAGATCCTGCCGGTGCTGGAGAAGGCGATCCACAGTGGCGAACAGGAACCCTCCACGTGGCGACGAGGCAGCGGCTAAGATGGCTTTGCTGGTGATCAGTAGCAGCGGTGAGGTCGAAGCTCCTGTGCTCGTGCTCGAAACCGGTTGCTGTGGTCGATTGAGCGCCTGGTTGAAGTCGAACTGAGTGGTCAGGTGATGAACAGTAGCTCGTGGTCGAACCAGGGGCCTGGTTGTGATGATTTTTGATGGGTTTTGGACTAAATTGCAAATCTGGTCTTAAAGAGGTCTAATTTGATATTTGATTTCATGGTTGAGTATAATATTTCTATTAATACTCATTTAGCTCAAATTTGGAGAAAGTTTGATAAGGTTTGAGGGATTTCACCTATTTTTGAAAATAGGGTAAAATTAGGGTAAAACAGATCTGGGTTTTGTCGATCTCGACTTCTGGTGATTGGAGAGAGTTTTGGAAGTCTGATCAAAAGGGAGATCTGTATCAAATAGTATTTGGAAGGTGTTTCCTGAAGAAATTCTGGAGTTTGAGTTGATTCGTGGATTTTAGCCTTTTCCGGCCTCCAGGTAAACAGAAAAGGACCTATTCGCAGTAAAATTTGGACTAATCTGCGAAAAGTGTTTAGATGAATTAATCTGGCTCCCAACTTTTTGAAGTGAGTTGAGGATGAACCTAGGAACATATTCCAGGGGTTACTTGAGTCTGGATAGGGTTAAATCAAGATAGCTCAATTATCTGGAAACTGGGGTACTAAGGGTAAATCTGAATTTTCCTGTTTTCGAAAACAGAGAGAGGCTTAGGTACTGGGAGTTGGGGTCCGAATCTGATCTGGCTCCTGAAGACTTTTATCTTCAGGGTAACTGGTAGGTTAAATCTGGATGGTCAGATCTTGATCTGGATCTAGAGAATAGATTTGGAGATTTTTAGGGTTTGGGAGAGATTAGAGTTCAGCAACGTGGCACGATTTTGCTGTGGCTGTCGGGCGCAACGCGGGAAAGCAAGATCCTGCCGGTGCTGGAGAAGGCGATCCACAGTGGCGAATAGGAACCCTCCACGTGGCGACGAGGCAGCGGCTAAGATGGCTTTGCTGGTGATCAATGGCTAGGAGCTCACGGCGTAGCAACGGTCGAAGGAGCAGTAGCAGCGGTGAGGTCGAAGCTCCTGTGCTCGTGCTCGAAACCGGTTGCTGTGGTCGATTGAGCGCCTGGTCGAAGTCGAACTGAGTGGTCAGGTGATGAACAGTAGCTCGTGGTCGAACCAGGGGCCTGGTTGTGATGATTTTTCATGGGTTTTGGACTAAATTGCAAATCTGGTCTTAAAGAGGTTTAATTTGAGATTTGATTTCATGGTTGAGTATAATATTTCTATTAATACTCATTTAGCTCAAATTTGGAGAAAGTTTGATAAGGTTTGAGGGATTTCACCTATTTTCGAAAATAGGGTAAAATTAGGGTAAAACAGATCTGGGTTTTGTCGATCTCGACTTCTGGTGATTGGAGAGAGTTTTGGAAGTCTAATCAAAAGGGAGATCTGTATCAAATAGTATTTGGAAGGTGTTTCCTGAAGAAATTCTGGAGTTTGAGTTGATTCGTGGATTTTAGCCTTTTCAGGCCTCCAGGTAAACATAAAAGGACCTATTCGCAGTAAAATTTGGACTAATCTGTGAAAAGTGTTTAGATGAATTAATCTGGCTCCCAACTTTTTGAAGTGAGTTGAGGATGAACCTAGGAACATATTCCAGGGGTTACTTGAGTCTGGATAGGGTTAAATCAAGATAACTCAATTATCTGGAAACTGGGGTACTTAGGGTAAATCTGAATTTTCCTGTTTTCGAAAACAGAGAGAGGCTTAGGTACTGGGAGTTGGGGTCCGAATCTGATCTGGCTCCTGAAGACTTTTATCGTCAGGGTAACTGGTAGGTTAAACCTGGATGGTCAGATCTTGATCTGGATCTAGAGAATAGATTTGGAGATTTTTAGGGTTTGGGAGAGATTAGAGTTCAGCTGGTCTGGCTACTACTACAGAGATACATGCATGCAGGGTTTTTATGCAAAACTTTTCACCCCCAAAACTAGGGTGTTACAGGAATGGTGTGGGTGAGGGGGGCGGCATCGGGGGCGAAGAGCGCGTCCAAACTTGGGGGATCGCCATCCCCCCTGAAATAAACGACCGGGGGATCCTCTCGAAGCGCTTGTTCCAGAGAAGGGGTTGAGTAGTGGTCCTCAGAGGCGGCCTTATCCTCCTCAATCTCCACATGGTCATACACGCCCAATACCCCCAAGGCATCGAGCTGTGCGACTAACGTTGTCGTGTCCGTTGGGCTCTCAACCTGTCCCGGCTCTAGGGGCGGAGCTGTTCTCGTGTGAATTGCCCGCATCAGGAAAGGCCTCACTCCCTCCAGTGCCCGAGGCATTCCCGTAGGAGTTGCACACGCTGGAGAGGGCCTCGCCCCTATTAGGGCCCAAGATGCCCCCACGGGAGTCGCTCGAGTGGAGGAAAGCCTCGCTCCCATCGGGGACTGAGGCACCCCCACAGCCGTACATGCCGGGGGAGGCCTCGCCTTCTCTGGGGCACGGGGTGTCTCCATCGGCCTCGGCGCCAGCACTGGGGATATGGCGTGGGCTTCACTAGAACTCCTACCCAGAGTTTTCACTGTTTGTGCGCGCTTCACCTCCGGGAGGGCCCCCGCCTTCTTTCGCCTGTGGGAACCCGGGGTCGGGAGAGGAACCCGGACCGAGTGGGTCATCTCAATGGCCTTGCTCACCAGGCTCCAGGGAGGGCTCTCCCCGAAGACGGTGGCACACCGGGCGTGCTCTTCCTCATAGTACCTCCCGACGAGGTGCTCCACCTTCTCCCGGGTCGACTCGTAGGACATAACTGCAAAATGTGAAGGCAAGTTTGGTAAGGAAAATTCCCGCTAACCCTGAGTGCCCATGTAACACCCTGAGTTTGGTGTGAAAATTCTTTTCACAAAAATTCCTGCATGCATATGTCTCTTCAAGATCAGCGAAATCAGCCTAGTCTTATTCTATCCTAAGCACTAAAATCTCAAAATCTTCCCTGTGAACCCAAATCAAGATCTGACTTTCCAAATTTGATCTACTATTTGTCCTGAGAATAAAAGCCTTTAGAAGCCAAATTCAATTCAATCTCAAACTCCCAGATTTGTCAATCCTTTCTGTTTTAAATATCCTAATTACCCTAATAACCCTAAATACTTTGAACTTTGATTTAATTACATAGTGACCTAATACAGATTAGATTATTCTTGGATTATGATCAACGGTATGCCAATACCGTAATCCAAAGAGTTGGCAGTCAGATTCCACAGTAAGACCATTTTTACTGTATCACAAATTAGACCTTTTTCAAATTGTATCACAGATTAGAGCTTTTTCAGATTTTCCAGAAGCCTGAAAAGGCTAAATGTTGCAAATCAGCTCTAAATTCAAATCTGATTCAGGGAACACCTCCCAAATGCTATTCAATACAAAATCTTCTTCTATGAGGATATCAAAATCCTATCCTAAATCCCAGAATTTCAATTTTGACAAAGTTCAGATTTCAAATACCCTAAATAACCTATTGTCATTTTCATTCAAAAACTATTCAAATGTTCCAAATCTTATCTTATATGTTTGCTAAATCATCTTTTGAATAAAGTTTGCCAGATCAGAGAAATCAGATTCAGCCCTAATTATCTAAATCTCAGAATTTGCAAATTAGTCCAAACCCAGCTTCTGGAATTGCAAATCAATCCAGATTCGACCAGAACTCCCAGCCCTTTTCGACCACAACTTCCAGCACAGTGCTCCGACCACAGTTTTTCGGTGCTTCTTCACCACGAACTTCACCGTCGGTCCTTGCCTGTGCCCATGCTCGTTTGTGCTTGCATGTGCACACGTGTCCATGCCAAATCCGTCGCCGTGGCAGCACTAGCGACCAACAACCGCTCGCGCTTGACCAGCAGCAACTTTTGTCAGTAGCTTTGCACCACGTCGCCTCGCCGTGCCAGCATTGTCGCCCACACTTTGCACTGGCTAGCGCCAACTCCCAACGAGTCGACAATACGAGCAGTAGCAGAGCCGCTGTTGCCATCCCGTCGCTGGCACTGTTTGCTTCGCCAGTGCTTTGTCGCTGCTGTTGCTTCTGTGCCCGGCCAGTCTCATCCCCGGCGCAAAGATCGTTGCTATTCCCTCCTCGCAAGCTCCGTCCCTAGCCTATTTAAACATCCCCACCGTCCTGTGCAATTCTCACTTCACCAGAAATCAGCTAAGTTCCCAAACTTCTCTGTTTCTTCTTCTTCTCCGGCGAGCCGCCGAGAAGGAGCACGACACCAGCTTGATCCACTGCACCAATCTTCAAATTGAATCAGCCAGTAAGTTCCTCTTGTTCACCTCATCGTGCTGTAGCATTTAATTGAACTCCAGTGGACCCTAACGCTGGTGATCGCTGGGATCCTAATTTTCCCTGTTCCGGCAATGCTATTTGATTTAGCCCAAATTGGCCTTCTCTGGAGTAGAATAAATTGATCACACAAACCTCTTGAGCAAGCCTAAGTTAGAATTTAAATTTGAGCTCGAATTGGAGCTTTCCTATTCTTCGCGCGCCGCCATGAACGCCTCACGACGCCGGCCTATTCCACCTCATCTAGGACCAAATTGATTGCACCAACTCGTTTCATTTGTTTCATGGATGGTGTAGCTAAGCCCGATTGTTCTGCATTGTCCTAAATCATCTTCACCTCTTTTTCCATCTTCTTCAAGTCCGGTGTCTTCGCCGGCGAGCCCCAAACCTCAACCACAACCAAATTCTTTGCTCCAGCATGATCATCATCACCCTAGGAGCAAAAGCCCTCGATCAATTTCAAGTTCTATCAATTCCTGTGCTCTATCACCATGAGCCGTTTTTGGTATCATCGCTCGCGTGCCGTTCGGTCGCCATCGGCCATTGCCATCGTCGCCACCTTGTCCAGTAGACCCGCCTTAGCCTCCTAAGCATATCTCTCCACTACCTCGACCTTTGGTTCTGCCCTAAATCTCAAGTTACAATTGTGTCACAAATTTGTCCAGTAGCTGTATTGTGCCGTGTCGCCACCATGTTTCTTCGCCGCCGTTCGTTGCTGTCCGGCCATCCAAGTGATCAAAACCACCATCATTGGATTCCTGTTGTCTTCGCCTATCTCCTAGACATAGTTGGCGAAAATGCTTGAGTAAAATGGATCAAATGCTTATGCCCTAGTTTTTGACAGTGCACAGACACTTAGCTCACTGTGCACATGGGTCTTTTTCAAATTCTTTGAACTTCTGGACTTTTCTGTGAAAACCTTGTTGTCAATTAAATGCCTTGTTCAATGATGCACCTAATGCCTTGATCCAAATCTGATTTGTCCACTGGAAATATTCTAAATCATGTCAATGCCATTCTTGGACATTGTCAGCCAGTGGCATCAGTTCGGTTTGATCACTTCTAGGTGTGCACATTGAAATCCACTTTATCTACCAGGTTTGTAGAATCATGTTCTACATTTTCTTCCACTGTCCCATCTTGAGAAAAGCACTCTAAAGCCGTGTCAGGCCATGAACCGAATGTCGATCTGTTTTTGAGCAAACTAGCCATGAACCCTATGTCGATTTTGATGTCTTGAAACTCTAGAAACCTCCAGTACTCAATCTTAGCCTAGATTCCTTGAAACCCTAGAATCTCGACTCAATTCAGCTTGCAGTCTCAGTCAACTTCAGCATAGTTCAGTTATTCTTTTTAAAGCATATCTGCATATAGATCATAAAACATTTTAATATAGTTAGTGATCATTGTGTGTTTGTTTGTCGCTGAGCAGATCCAGAAGCTGAGTTCGAGAACTTCGCTGTTGACCCAACACCAACTGCTGATTTTTATGATGCGGAAGGCAAGTCATATTCTTGAACATCTTGAACCTATATTTTAGGAGTTGCTATAATATAACCTTGAATATAAGTAGTATTGCATGTGAAAGAATGATTGAGATATGAAATGGCAGTACTAGGCTGGATGCCTGTGAAATGTGAAATGATCAAGTAATGAGCCATGAACTATTATATGTGTATTTATGTATATTCATGAAATAAAACCCTAGCTGTGACCAGAATTTAGTATGGAATGGTGGTGGCACTGGATGTGCGTGGCTGTGGATGGTCTGGTCACTAGCATATAAGGACTAGAACCTTGTGTTGTGCGTCTAGTGGCATGAAAAACGTACTAACCGCAAGCCTGGTATGAGACAGGCATGAACAAGTAAGTATGCGGATCGCACATAAAACCCCTGCATGAGATGGGAAGTGATGCACGATTGGCACGGAGTTCGTCTCCTACACATATCACTGGATGTGATTGCACGCTGACCCAATAATGGGAAGAGGCATTCAGGGTGGGGGTATAGCCCGCCACAACTGTAGTTTGCATGAAAACCACAGGGTCAGGGGTGAATTGTGAGTGAAACATAACAAAAGTTCTTGTTATCTCCACCTTGCGACTCACATTATGCTGTGAGAAAGGGTCTAATCATATTGATAGGATGGGCATGAAAGTGGAATATCTTGCTGGTAAATTGGTACCTCTCTGCAGAGTTCAAAACGTATTTGAATACTCCGAGCTCCCAGGTTTATACGAGTCTACTGCGGTGGATTAAATCTACGGGGTGTGGCACAAGTATGTTTTCTAAATAAAATTTGATAAGTCAAGATTACCCAAATGACATGTGTTGTCTTCATAAGGGGTGCTGCCGTGGGCTATCGTGTGTCGACGTGTCACGGTGGTACTATAAATAGTGAACATGAATAGTGCTGCTATGCTATGAAAAATACTGCCATGAGATGAGATATAAAAGAAAAGACTATTTTACAACCATCCACACTTCTTTATTAGCATAGCTTCATAGCATCACTACTATATGTATGTACTCTTACCTATGACTTGTTGAGTTTGTAAGTACTCACCCTTGCAACCTACAATCCAATAGATGGAGCATTCCATGATCAAGATGAAGGCGTGGAGAACATGGAGCCAGAAGGAGTAGAGCCAGTTCCGCCAGAGCCTTGATGTGTGTTGTTTTGTCGTCAACTTCTTGCTGTGGGGGTTCACCTATCTTCCACCGTGTAGATGTTTTATTTTGCTTTAGCTAGGCCATGTATGCCGCGAAGGCATCGTAATCTCTTTATGTTGTGTTAAGGCCAGCAGGCCACACTACTTCAATATTTTGTAAGTTACTCTACTGTAATGTAAACATACTCCTGTGCTTGACTTATCCTAGGAAGTCAGTGGTATGCATGTATGGGATCAGCTGCAGCGAGCTAGGTCCCCACAGTAGTAGTCGCTGTCCCCAAGATGGGGGCACGACAGCCCTTGGGATAGGGACCCTCCTCATCCCAGAGGTCATTGGAACAGGGACCGTTTTGCCTCTGAACTTCCACCCTGAGGCACACCCCATTTCCCAAGAAGAAGAAGCTTATGTCGCAACACTGAGAAGTTTGGGGGGCCTATACTCCAGGCTAAGTCCCAGCCCCCTCCGATTCCGGTAGAAGGGGCTGAGCCAGAGGAGAAGCAGCTCCTCCACTAGGTCCCTCATGCACCTTCGGGAGCGGGCCTCTGCCATCTTGGCGACAGAGGTCATCTCATCCATGGTCAAGATCGGAGGGTTGGAGTAGCGGCGAAGGGTACCGGGCTGCGTGGAATAGGTCACCTCTGGATCACGTGCCCGGAGGTAGAACCACCTCCGGGTCCTGCCCTCCCAGTGATTATGGGAGGCCGTGATCGGGTACTCCTCTGCCCGGGATTGGACGTTCTTCAGCATCACCGAGCCGCAAGTCGACTTCGGTCCATGCTTCACCACCGAGGAACTCTTCACCGTCACCCAGTAGTAGAAATGGAAAATGATGAGGACATCACTTCTTCAGATACACGCACTAACCATAATCCGCCGCTTGTTACACACGGAAAAATAACTCGCAGCAAAGCCCGATTGTTGCATTTCCAGGTGAACTTGTTCCTAAGTTTATATATATATGGTTTTGAGAATGGTTTACTATCTAATAGTGATAATATTGTGCTTAAGAACCAAGGAGAGGATCAGCAAGAGCACAAGGACCAGCAAGGAGCCCAAGTAGAGTTGGAGTCTGGGGTGGATTCGAGTTGGAGTCCGGTTCGGTCATCAAGGAGCAGCTTGTCTTCAAATGACCATAACTCCCTCGTACGAAGTCTGATTGGGACGTTCTTATAGTCCACAGAGAAGCCCACGACGAGATCTTTCCAATGGATCTAGCCCCACGTCCAAATTCCTTCGGGATCGCTGGAAATTGATAAAACAAATTTCGACCAGATTCTGATTGGACCAAGTTGGTGCTGCATCACCTTTTTGGTTGGGTCAAGTCCCATGTATTGAGTTTGAGTCCGAGTAGGGAAAGAGTCCATGTCGGTTTCAGGTTTCCTTATCTGGCCACCGATCTCTTTTACCTCCTCTATATAATCATACTGAACCATTAGGGTTCTGCGGGTTTTGTTTAGTCATAGTCTTTCCTTCGTAAAGCTATTGAGATATTTTTCTTGGTCGGCTAGATCAACATCAATATCTGCATTCGGAACCCCAAATCTCTTTCGTGATTCAATCTATATTTGCAATTTCAGATTGCTTGTTTTTCTTGTTCTTCGATTGCTTGCAGGAATAGATCTTCGTGATCAGGTCGATCGTGCTTCTAGTTCGGTCGATAACAATCCGAAGTTGGTTCAGCGATTGCCAGGGTGTATCTGTCGTGTACGGTTGGTCGCCGGATCGTGAGAGTCTTCTTCACAAATCGATAGTTCTTGTTCTCATCGAAAGATCGGACCGCCAGCTTCGCATCATTTGGTATGAGAGCACGGTTGATCGGTGAGAATATCCTACTTTTTGTTCTTGAGTGTTGTCTTATACCGAAAAGTCCACAAAAAAAAATTTAGGGTTAGATCATCCTTGTCCAAACCAATTTGCACCTGCAATATCTTTTTCGTTTTTGCTTAGTTGAATCTTTGCTACATCGTCGTGTCGAGTTGCTGGTCTTAGCGCATAACCTTTAGAGTTTCGAGTTGAGATCACACCTCTGCTTATGCCGCTACCACACCTGCCTACCACTGCATCTATCTACCTTGCATCTGTGTGTGCCAGTAAAGAAAGGGGAATCCGACTCCCAGTGGTTTCGGATTGGTAAAAGGAAGGTAGTCCATCTCGTATCGGTCTCGAAAAACCGGTCACCGTTTTCTTGTCGGTTTCAAAAAAAAAAGGGGTTGTTGACTCGGAAAAAAAATATCTACATATATATATATAAAAGAAAAGAATCAAAATAAAAAAAAATCCGAGAAGGATCAAATTTTAATTACCGATTTACCCCTGCAATTTTTCACTTTTTCGACCATTGTGCCATATCGTTGCCACAGCCTCCCCACAGCCATTCGTGAACTTTGCTCACTTGCTGTTGCCGACGTAAAAAAAAACTGAGTTTTTTACCTTTGTGCCCTCACTCGCGTCTCTAGTTTGGTTTAGCCTAGGCCAGCATACTAGTGACTAGTACTTTGAGCAACTTTTCGACCTTGCATTCTCCGAACTGATCATTGCTAACCTTTGCTATATACTTGAGCCTGTCCAAGCTACACTTTCTACTGACGTACAGGTACCGATCGCTTGCAATCGCTTTAACCAATCTTTGGAGCGTTTGAGACTATCATTAGCAACCGATCACCACCTGCTTCTTGGTAAGAATTGGTAAGAGCTTGATAAGAAGCTTGACTGTGAGAGAGTTTGAGCCACCCACACCTAGTAGTTGATAGAGATATATCACTGTGATTTTGTTCCTTGTTTGCTACTAACCATGTCAGGTTTGGGTAATCAAAGCGAGGAGAACGACGGCCCACTTACACTTCGTACGAAGGGCATCATACAACACTTCAACCGCTTGCTGAATACGCACACTGAGCGTATCAAAGGGATTCTAGACCGCAATAACGAAGCGCTTGCTGCACTCACCACTCGAGTGGAGCAATTGGAGAAGAAAGGAGCACCGGTTGTCCTGGCTGCCAATGATGTGCATCGACGCCAAGCATGGGCTGATGAGGTCGAAGATGATTTCAATGCCGAAGGAAATCAATATGCTGCTGATACAGAGTCTGATGGAGGATTCAATATCAACAATGATTGTGGCCATCGGCGTCTTCGTTTCAATCGCAACGGAATGAGAAGAATTCCACCACGCGAGGTACGTGGTCATGATGACTCATTCGGCAAGCTTAAATTGACCATACCTTCATTTACTGGAAAGTATGACCCTGATGCCTACCTCACTTGGGAATTAGCTATAGAACAAAAATTTGCTTGCTTTGAAGTTTCTGAAGATAAGAAAGTTAGGGCTGCTACTAGCGAGTTTATTGAATTTGCATCTGTTTGGTGGAGTGAATATTTTCGCAATAACTAGAACATACCTAGAACTTGGAATGCTTTGAAGAGAGTCATGAGACATATATTTGTGCCTTCATATTATGCTCGTGATTTGCTGAATAAATTGCAACGTCTGAACCAAGGTAGTAATTCCGTAGAGGATTATTATCAAGAGCTGCAAACCGGTATGTTACGTTGTGGTTTAGAAGAAACCGATGAAGCTAAAATGGCTAGATTTTTGGGAGGTTTAAATCGAGACATTCAGGACATTCTTGACTATAAAGAATACAACTCTATCACTCGTCTATTTCATCTTGCTTGTAAGGCAGAGAGAGAAGTACAGGGACGAAAGTTGAGGCCAAGAGGGAATTTCAGAGGTGCCCAACCGAAAGCTCCATACAACACATCAAGCCGAGCACCTGCACCGAGTTTCTCCAGCAACAACCGACGTCCTAGTGCTTCCACAATGCCCTCACGAGTCACTGAGACGAGTAAGAGTGCAGTCCAAACCCCCGCGCAAAGTTCATCATCGGTTGCTTCTATCGGAAGAGCACGAGAAACACAACGCCACCGTTGTAAGGGATTCAGTCATATCATGCGTGACTGTCCTAGCCAGCGAGCCCCACTCATAAAGGATGATGGTGAGTACACTTCAACTAGTGATATTGAAGAGGAATATTCTATGCTTGCAACTGACCATGCAGGTGAAGGGCAACAAGCTGAACATGAACAATATGGTGCTGAAATTAATGATCGATATTTAAGCATCATTGTGAAGTGTGTGCTTAGTGCACAAATGGAGCGTGCTGAACAAAATCAATGTCACAACTTGTTCCAAACAAAGTTCGTTGTCAAGGATCGATCATGCCGTACGATCATCGATGGAGGAAGTTGCAACAACTTAGTGAGCACAGACATGGTCGAGAAGCTTGGCTTGACCACGAATCAGCACCCTCGCCCTTACTACATTCAATGGTTCAACAACTGTGGTAAGCTGAAGGTAACTCGCATTGTGAGAGTATACTTTTGTATTGGTTCCTATCATGATTATGATGATTGCGATGTCGTACCTATGCAAGCATGTTCCTTACTGTTAGGTAGACCATGGCAATATGATAGAGATGTTTTGCATCATGGTATAACTAATCAATATACTCTCATGTTTAAACAAAAAAAGATCACTTTGCTACCCATGTCTCCTGAAGCAATTTTAAAGGATGAATTGGAGCGAGCTAATAGAGAAAAGGAGAATAACAAAGGTGAAAATCAGATCGTAGCTAAACCACTTGCTCAACTGAAAAAGAACGAACGTAGTTCTAACCATGCTGAAATTAGGTTGAAAGGTTCTGTTTTGCTTGCTACCAAATCTGAAATAACTGAGATCGACCCTAATGCATCTGATTGCTATGCTTTAGTTTGCAAAGAAGTTTTGTTTTCACTTGAGGACATGCCTTCTTCTTTGCCTCCTGCTGTTGCTAACGTTTTGCAAGAGTTTGCTGATGTCTTTCCGAAGGATGTACCACCGGGGCTGCCTCCAATTCGAGGGATTGAGCATCAAATCGATCTAATTCCAGGAGCCTCATTGCCCACCAGTGCGCCGCATCGAACCAATCCACCAGAGACTGAAGAGATTCAGCATCAAGTGCAAGACTTACTTGACAAAGGGTACGTACGTGAAAGCCTTAGTCCATGTGCTGTTCCTGTTCTTTTGGTTCCAAATAAAGATGGATCATGGCGTATGTGTGTTGATTGTAGAGCTATCAATAACATAACAATTCGATATCATCATCCTATTCCTAGGTTATATGATATGCTTGATGAATTGAGTTGCTCTGTTGTGTTCTCTAAAATCAATTTGCGTAGTGGATATCACCAAATTCGCATGAAATTAGGAGATGAATGGAAAATAGCGTTTAAAACTAAATTCAGATTATATGAGTGGTTAGTGATGCACTAATGCACCAAGCACTTTCATGAGATTAATGAATGAGGTTTTGCGTCCTTTCGTCAGCAAATTTGTGGTGGTATACTTTGATGACATTTTGATCTATAGCAAATCCTTGGATGAACATCTTGAACATTTGCATGTTGTTTTTAAGGTTTTACGTGATGCACATTTGTTCGGTAACCTTGAGAAGTGCACCTTTTGCACCGATCGAGTTTCGTTTCTTGGTTATGTTGTTACTTCACAGGGCATTGAAGTTGATGAAGCCAAGATCGAAGCTATTCAAAGTTGGCCAATTCCAACAACGGTCACCCAAGTGCAAAGCTTTCTTGGACTTGTTGGGTTCTATAGACATTTTGTCAAGGATTTTAGTACCATTGCTGCACCGTTGCATGAGCTCACAAAGAAAGGAGTTCCGTTTGTTTAGGGTCATGCACAAGAACAATCATTCAACATTTTGAAAAAGAAGCTTACGAACGCACCATTGCTCCAACTTCCTGATTTTGGTAAGACTTTTGAACTTGAATGTGATGCCAGTGGAATTGGACTTGGAGGTGTGTTAATTCAAGAAGGTAAACCTGTTGCTTATTTCAGTGAAAAGTTAAGTGGACCTAGTCTGAATTATTCAACTTATGGTAAAGAATTATATGCTTTAGTTCGGACTTTGGAGACATGGCAACATTGCCTTTGGCCGAAAGAGTTTGTTATCCATTCTGATCTTGAATATTTAAAGCATATTAGAAGCCAAAGCAAATTGAATCGTAGACATGCAAAATGGGTAGAATTCATTGAATCTTTTCCTTATGTTATTAAACACAAGAAAGGGAAGGAGAATGTTATTGCTGATGCTTTGTCTAGACGTCACACTATGTTATCTCAACTTGACTTCAAGATTTTTGGATTAGAAACCATCAAACAACAATATGCGCATGATGCTGATTTTAAATATGTATTGCTGAATTGTAAAGAAGGAAGAAGCTGGAATAAATTTGTGATAAATGATGGCTTTGTTTATCGAGCTAACAAGCTATGCATTCCTTCTAGCTCTGTTCGTCTTTTGTTGTTACAAGAGGCGCATGGAGGAGGTCTAATGGGACACTTTGGTGTTAAGAAGACGGAAGACATCTTGACCTTTCACTTCTATTGTCCGAAGATGAGGCGTGACGTCGAGCGCTACGTTGCACACTGCACTACATGTCAAAAAGCTAAGTCACGACTTAATCCACATGGTTTATTTATGCCTCTACCTGTTCCTAGCACACCTTGGGAGGACATTTCTATTGACTTTGTTTTAGGACTGCCTAGAACAAAGAAGGGGAGGGATAGTATCTTTATTGTCGTGGATAGATTTTCTAAAATGGCACATTTTATACTTTGCCAAAAGAGCGATGATGCTACAAATGTTGCTGATTTGTTTTTCAGGGAAATCGTTCGACTACATGGAGTGCTGAATACGATTGTTTCAGATCATGACGCGAAGTTCTTAAGTCATTTTGGGAGATCTCTATGGGTGAAATTAGGGACCAAGTTGCTTTTTTCTACTACATGTCATCCCCAAACCGATGGCCAAACCAAAGTTGTCAACCACACATTATCCACCATGTTGCGGGTTGTTTTGAAGAAGAACTTGAAGATGTGGGAAGAATGCTTGCCTCACGTGGAGTTTGCTTACAACCGATCACTGCATTCAACCACAAAGATGTGTCCCTTTCAGGTAGTATATGGGTTTGTTCCTCGCACTCCTATTGATTTATTACCTTTACCATCTTCGAAAAGGGTAAACATTGATGCTAAACGACGTGCTGAATTGATTCTTAAACTGCATGAAATAACTAAGGAGAATATAGAACGTATGAATGAAAGGTACAAGATTGCTGCTAATCAGGGTAGAAAAGAAATAATTTTTGAACCGGGCGATCTTGTTTGGTTACACTTGCGAAAATAAAGGTTTCCAGACTTAAGAAAATCAAAGTTGCTGCCTAGAGCTGATGGACCTTTTCGAGTGTTAGAGAGGATTAACAATAATGCATACAAGCTTGACTTGCCTGCAGATTTCGGGGTTAGACCCACCTTTAACATTGCAGATTTGAAGCCATATTTGGGTGAGGAGGATGAGCTTGAGTCGAGGACGACTTAAATGCAAGCAGGGGAGGATGATGAGGACATCACTTCTTCGGATACAGGCACTAACCATAATCCTCCACTTGTTACACAAGGACCAATAACGCGCAGCAAAGCTCGATTGTTGCATTGACAGGTGAACTCGTTCCTAAGTTTATATATATATGGTTTTGAGAATGGTTTACTATCTAATAGTGATAATATTGTGCTTAGGAACCATGGTGAGGATCAGCAAGAGCACAAGGACCAGCAGGGAGACCAAGTAGAGTTGGAGTCCGGGGTGGATTCAAGTTGGAGTTCGATTCGGCCATCCAGGAGCAGCTTGCCTTCAAACGACCATAACTCCCTCATACGAAGTCCGATTGGACGTTCTTATAGTCCATGGAGAAGACCACGACGAGATCTTTCCAATCGATCTAGCCAAACGTCCAAATTCCTTCTGGATCGCTGGTAATTGACAAAACAATTTTTGACCAGATTCTGATTGGACTGAGTCGGTGCTGCGTCACCTTTTTGGTTGGGTTAAGTCCCATTTATTGAGTTTGAGTCTAAGTAGGGAAAGAGTCCATGTCGGTTTTAGGTTTCCTTACCTGGCCACCGATCTCTTTTACCTCCTCTATATAATCATACTGAACCATTAGGGTTCTGCAGGTTTTGTTTGGTTATAGTCTTTCCTTCGTGAAGCTATTGAGATATTCTTCTTGGTCGGCTAGATCAACATCAATATCTGTATTCGGAACACCAGCTCTTTTTCGTGATTCAATCTATATTTGCAATTTCATATTGCTTGTTTATCTTGTTCTTGCTTGTTCTTCGATTGCTTGGAGGAATAGATCTTCATGATCAGGTCAATCGTGCTTCTAGTTCGGTCGATTACAATCCGAAGTTGGTTCAGTGATTGCTAGGGCGTATCAGTCGTGTACGGTTGGTAGTCGGATTGTGAGAGTCGTCTTCACAAATCGATAGTTCTTGTTCTCATCGAAAGATCAGACAGCCCGCGTCGCATCAGAAAAGACAGAGGGTCCCCTCCACCTCGGCAGCAGTCTCGCATAACCACAAGAACAGCCCCACCCAGACATGGACATTGGGCGTCAGCTAGTTGAGCGCTATCCTGTGCTGGTAGAGAAAGTCTCGGAGCACGGGGTGGACCGGCATCCGGAGGCCCGCTTCCACGAAGGCCGAGAAGGCCACTACCTCCCCATCCCAGGGACTCGGAGTGACCTCCTCCTTTCCCGGGACACGGATGTCCCCCTCCACAAAGACCCTCTGGGAGATGAGGGTGTCCTGCTCCTCCGCGGTGAACTCGGTGATCCCGAGGAAATCGGAGGTCACCTCCTCCGGGGAGATGTCCGCTGTTTTCCCGCGTGCCTTCGACGCCATCTCTGGTGCCTTCCCCGGGGAGGTTTCCTAGATGAGGGGGAAAATCACTCAAAGAAGATGTTAGCTGAAAAATGAAAGTGAAAGAGAAGGCTTGCCCACTCCAATGGCGGCCCCCCTTTATATAGACTATCAAGGCGCCCCCGATGGCCACCACGTGTCAGCCCAAGATATCCAAGCTGTGGATACAAAGAGGCGCACGGGAATCGAAGCAACGCGTAGCTGGCTTAAATAACATTCCCCTCCCCCGGGAGAGGAACATTCTGTCTCCCTTAGAGCTCTCTGGGAGAAGTATGTTTCTCCGACAAGTGCTAGCTTGTCGCACACCCCGACGACATCAAATGTCCTCCGGGGTGCGGGGGCTGCTGTTGGGGGAAAATACTAGCCGTAGGTAAAATCCCTCCTTCGAGCTCGGGATGACAACCTCCCTACTCCGGTCTCCCGTGATAGGGGCCTCCCACGTCGGGTCCTCCGGTTCTCCAGGCCCGGGATAGGAACCTCCCTCCTCTAGGCTTGGGATGGGAGCCTCCCTACTCCGGTCCTCTGGTTCTCCAGGCCCGGGATAGGCGCATCCCTCCTCCGAACCTGGGATAGGAGCCTCCCTCCTCCGGTACTCCAGGAGATTGGGTCCTCTGGGAGCGGGGCATCCCTCCTCCTACCCTTCCCTTCTCTTGTCCCGGGAGAGGAGCTCCCCTCCTCCGGTCCTCCGAGAGACGAGGTCCTCCGGGATAGGAGCCTCCCTCCTCCAGGCGTAGGGGAGGAGCTCCCCTCCTCGGGTCCTCCGAGAGACGAGGTCATTCGGGATAGTAGCCTCCCTCCTTCGGTCCTCTGGATCTGGGATTGGGGGCACTGAAGCCGGGGGTGACCACGTGTCTGAGATTCGTGCCCCGTGCCCCGCCAAAGGACCACCACACCCTCGATCCGAAGGTTGCAGCTAGGGTAGTTTAGTAATTTGCATCTTCTAGTGTCTATATATACCCTTGTACCCCTCTCTTGTAAGCTAAGACTCTCCTTTGCACTCAATACACAAAAAGCACTAGGCATGCTTAGGAGCGCTCTCCCCGGAAGAGAGCCCCCCTAGCTGTTTCGTGTTGGGAGCACGTCGACAGGACTAGGGTCCCACTAAGGCCTGAACCTGTATAAACCCTTGTGTCAATCTCTTTATTGCCCAACACGAGATGACCTGTCACACAATCAGCTCGTGTTGTCGTACACATGTTCCACGTCATAAAACTTATTGAGGTGTTCGTCATACCACAACATGTTGATACTATTGATTTGAATGGTGCAAGAACTTTACAAAGAGAGAAGGTTCAACCAAAGCCAACAAAGATGCCTACCAAGGATTCGATGCCGACGACTAAACTTAAGCATGATTGTCGTGGTATTAAAAATACCCCGACAGATTTCCCGGACGTGTGTAACATGTGGACGATGCAAGCTGACCGTGCCACCGGTCACCTCCCATCGGGCAAGATCAGAAATTAAAACAGTGATTCTATATAGGTTCGGATCCCGGTGGGAACCCTAGTCCCGTCGACACCCACCCCCCCCCCCGGCGAGGACATTAGCCCACTGGGGAGGTTCTCTCTCGAGGGGAGAGGTCTCCAAGGGATTCCTGTGGCTTTGAGTGTGTAAAATGAATTGAGAGTTCTTTTACAAATGGGATACAATGGTGTATATATAGGCCCTAAAAGATGCAAAAAAGACTAAAAGCCCCTAACTGAAATCGCTAGATCGAGGGGCACCGTCGTGTTTTTTTCCTGCGGAGCACTTGGATGCTTGACATCTGTCCTCGCTAGTTCCCGAGGCATCCCTAATGTCACCTATCTACGGCCTCTCCCAGGAGGCGCCCGAGACCTTCTACGGGAGCCCTTTGGGACTTTCTACGGGAGGCGTCCGTGGCTTTCCACGGGAGTCCTCCGGGACATTCCACGGGAGCCGTACGGGACTTTCCACGGGAGGCGTCCGTGGCTTTCCATGGGAGCCCTCCGGGACTTTCCCCAGGAGGCGTTCGCGGCTTTCCACGGGAGCCCTCCAGGACTTTCCATGGGAGGCGTCCGTGGCTTTCCAAGGGAGCCCTCCGAGACTGTCCCTGGGTGACATCTGTGTCTTTCCACGGGAGCCCTCCAGGACTTTTCATGGGAACCCTTTGGGGCTTTCCCTGGGAGGCGTCTAGGACTCCACGAGACATGTCCATGGCTTTCCATAGGAGCCCTCTGGAACATCCCATGGGGGTGCCCGGGGCTTTTCATGGGAGCCCTCTGGGACGTTTCCCGGGAGGCGCCCGGGACATTCCATGGGAGCCCTCCAGGACTTCTCCCGGGAGGCGTCCGGGACTTTCCCAATGGCAGCCCCCCACACCCCCGGGGACTCGGAGTAACCCCGGGGGGGGGGGGTATGAGTAGAACTCACTGGGTGATATTTCGTCTCCCAGGATGTGCCCCGGGGCATGCAACGCATTGGCTCCCGGGCCAATTTCCCGTGTGAAGTCTCGTTTCTCACGCTTGCCGCACAATGTTTTGTCGTGCAGCTCTTTGATATCCTCACGATGTTTCGAATTACAACCTAGATGGGCTTGAGGACACGTGGCGCCTATCCAAGGCCCCCTCGGTCACTTATAAATAGGAGGGGGCTTCAACTCGGGACACTTCATTTCCCAGCCTCAAGAACCTTGCTCTCCCGCTTGCCACCTTGCTCCTCTGGAAGTTTGATTTCCGGTTAGCCACCTTCCCTTCTTTTCACCAGACACTTTGATCCTTTAGTGATGGCGCCTAAAGGCCGCGGCAAGGCATCTGAGTTGCCCCCGGAGGAGGTGACCTTAGACTTTCTCAGGCCCTCCGAGTTTTCTTCCCGGAAACTTGCAGTTCTCCTGGACCGGAGGGCTTTCGCGGATGGGGACATCTGGATCCCTGGGCCGGGGGAGCTAGCTCCCAGCCGTCGAGAGAGTGAACTCGTTGCCTTCGTGTAACACCCTGAGTTTAGGGGTGAAAACTTCCTTTTTCATAAATAGCATGCATGCATGTATCAGTAGTAGTAGCCAGATCAGTATCTATCTTAAGCCCTAAAATCTCCAAATCTTTCTTGTGAACCCCAAATCAAGATCAGATTGATTAAATGTGATCTATTAGTTATCTTGAATCTAAAAGCCTTCAGAACCCAGATTGAATTCTATCTCTAACTTCCAAATTTTTCAACTCCTTTCTGTTTTCGAAAACAGAATATCTTATATTACCTAAATACCCTAAGTTTCCGAAATCCAGATTTAATCAAAATCTTGACCAAGTTCAGACCAGATTATTCATGGAATATGATCATGGGTATGCCAATACCTTAAACCAGAAAGTTGGCAGCCAGATTTTATCATCTAGACTCTTTTCGCATACCAGTCCAAGAGTTATTACAAATTAGTCCTTTATCTGATATCTAGAAACCCAAAAAGGCTAAAATCTCCAGATTAACTCAAACTCAAAATCTCTTCAGCAAATCTTTTCTAAATGCTATTTGTCTCAAGTTTCTCTTCTGTTCAGATTTCAAAATCTCATCCTAAGTGCCAGAATTCGAAATCAATTGAAATTCAGATTTCAATTACCCTAAAATACCCTATTTTCAGTTTGTATCAAAAACTATTCAAATGTGCCAAATTTTATCAAACATCTTTGCCAAATATCCTGTTGAATATAATCTGCCAGATCAGTGAAATCAATTTCAGTCTAAACCCTCTAAATCATCAGATTTACACATCAGTCCAAATCAAGAATTTGAAATTGCAACTCAGCCCAATTCGACCAGAGAACTTAGCTGTTCACGACCAGAGCTCGCCGTGGGTTCCTTGCGCCGTGCACGCTCGCCGCCAGCCAAGTTTCGCCGCACTCGTGACCGTGCATGCTTGTGCGCACGTGTCCGTGTCCTAGCCTTCGCCGTGGCAGCGCCATTGAACAACAACACTTGCTCCCGTGCGCGACCAGCAGCAGCCATTGTCAGCATCTTCTTGCCACGTTGCTTGCTTTGCCAGCCCTTGTCGCCACCGCCTTGCACCGCCCGACATTGTTGAGTCCCGATGAAGCAACAATGAACAGCTTTGCACCGCCTGTGCGCCGTCGCGTCACCGCTTGCCGTTGTTGCATCTGCGCCGGCAAATCATGTCAACTGACACCAATTCATTGCTGCTATCCCCTTGCAAGCTTCGCCCACTGATCTATTTAAGCCACCAGTGCCTTGTATCATCTCCTCTTCACCAGGACTTAACCAATTTCCAAAATTCCCTCGCTGCAGTCGTCTTCTCCGGCGAGCCGTCGAGGAGCCTCACGGTGCCAGCACAATCTACTGCACCTCTCACCAAATTAAAGCCATAAGTGAGTTCCCCTACCCATCCTCTCTGTGTAGTACTATCTAATTGCTCTCCGGTGGACCCTAACGCCAGTGATCGCTGGGATTGCAAAATGCCCTGTTCCGGTAATGCAGCCCGATTCAATTCGTTTTAGCTTTCGAATTTGTAATCTAAATTGATCAGTGAACCTTTTTAAGCATGCCTGTGAACTTAGAATCATTAATTGATCCCAATTTGAAGCTATTCCCGATTTTGCAAATTGACAGTCGCTGGCTCACGTCGCCAGGCCATACCGGCGATCCTCCGGCCAAATTGACGTCGCCAGTAGCTTACTTATACCCTTCTATCACTCCTAGAGCAAGGAATTAAGTTCATTCGGCCTGTATTGAAAATGCCCAAATCCAGAGCTTCTTCTCCGGCGCCGATCACCGGAAAACTTTTCCCAGCCATTTCAGCCCTCGAAACTTTGTCCAGTATGTGTGCTTTGACCTCCTGAGCATTTTTGTCTTCTAGCCCGACACCTAAATCAGCCTAGATCAAAAGATATAGCTATTCCAAGATCTTGTCTAGAACTGCTCCAGTGCAGCTAGTTCACCTCAGTTCATCACTGAATTTCTTGCTTTCCAGCCATTTCTTGCCCTAGATCCTGTTGACTTAATTGTTCCTGTTATCAATGCCTACCTTCCAGACAAAGTGGTGCATCATTTGGAACTCCAGATCAAAAGTTATGCCAAGCCCTAGTTTTTGGCATTGTCATCTCTATGCCAGAGCTTGTCAGCTAGTGGCATTGGCCTTGTTTACCCACTTCTGATTGTGCATTTTGAGAACCACTTTGTCCACTGAATTTGTAGAGTTGTGATCTACATTTTCTTCTACTACCACAACTTGAGATAAGCACTCTAGCTTTTCTTAAAGCTATGTCAGAGCCTTGATCTGAATGTCAATCTGCTGACATTCGCTGTTTTGAGTAAACCAGCCACAAAATTGTTATCCTTGTTATAATCCTGAAACCCTAAGATTACCTAATCACCATCCTTAGCCCAGATTCCTTGAAACCCTAGAATCTCGACTCAGATCAGCTGAATTCAATTATCTCCAGTATAGTTCAATCATTCTTGTTGAGCATTTCTGCATATAAGTCATAAAACATTTTAATATTATAAGTAATCATCGTGTGTTTGTTTGTCGTCGAGCAGATCCAGAAGCTGACTTTGAAGATTTTGCTGTTGACCCGTCATCAACTGCTGTATCTTACGACGCGGAAGGCAAGTCATATCCTTGGTCATCTTGAACCTATATTTTAAATGTTGCTAAAACATAACCTTGGATATAGATAATATTGCATGATAAAGATTGAGAATGGTTGATTTATGAATTGGCAGTACTAGACAGGTTATCTGTGAAATGTGAAATAAACAAGTTTTGAGCCATGAACTATTATAAATGTATTATATATTTATATTCATGAAATAAAACGCCTAGCCGTGACCAGAAAAATGGTGTGGAATGGCGGTAGCACTGGAGGTGCTAGACTGCAAAGGATATGCAGGCACTGAAGGTGCAGGGTTGTGGATGGTCTGGTCACTGGCATATAAGGACAAGAACCTTGTGTTGTGCGTCTAGTGGCATGAACAACGTGCTAACCGCAAGCCTGGTATGGGACAGGCCTGAACAAGTACTTATGTGGATCGCACATGAAACCCCTGCATGAGATGTGTAGTGATGCACGATAAGCACGGAGAATGGCTCCCACACATATCACTGAAGGTGATCAAGCACGCTAACCCAGTAATGGGAATAAGCAAAGGGGTGGAGGTTTGGATACAACCTGCCACAACTGTGGTTCGCGGAGAGCCACAGGGTTGGGGGTGAATTGTAAGTGATGCATAACAAAAGTTCTTGTTATTTCCACCTTGCCACTCACACATGGTTGTGAGGAGGGGTCTAATCATTTTGATAGGATGGGCTTGAAAGTGGAATATCTTGCGAGTAAATTGGTACCTCTCTGCAAAGTCAAAAACGTATTCGAATACTTCGAGCTCTCGGGTTTATAGGAGTCTGCTGCGGTGGATTAAATCCACGGGGTGTGACACAAGTATATTTTTCTAAATCAAGATTACCCAAATGACATGTGTTGTCATGATAAGGAGTGCTGCCATGGGCTGTCATGTGTTGATGTGTCGCGGTAGTGCTATAATTTAGTGAACATGAATGATGATGTTATTTTATGAAAAGTGCTTCCATGAGATGAGGTATGAAAGAAAAATATTATTTTATAAATACCCATAATTCTTGACTAGTCTAGGTTCATATCATCACTACTATATGTATCTACTATTACCTATGACTTGCTGAGTATGTAAGTGCTCACCCTTGCAACATTCAACTCAGTAGATGGAGCGTTCTTTGATCAAGAGGATGGCATGGAGAACTTCGTGGATCCAGAAGGAGGAGAATTAGTTCCGCCAGAGCCCTGATGTGTGTTGTTCTACCGTCAGCTTCTTTTGTGGTAGGGTCACCTATCTTGTGCTGTGTAGTTAATATTTTGCTAAACCCTGAATGCCTTGTAGGCATTGTAATCCTTTATGTAATATTAAGGCCAGTAGGCCACACTGCTTAAATATTTTGTAAGTTACTCTTTTGCAATGTAATATACTCCTGTGTTTGACTTATCCTGGGAAGTCAAAGGTGTGTGTATGGGACTAGCTGCAGCGAGCTAGGTCTCTACAGGAGTAGTCGTAGTCCCAGTTTCGGGGCGCGACACTTCGAAGCCTTCGTCAAGGCGGGCTTGTGACTCCCGATGCATCCCCTGCTCCAGGACTTCCTCCGGGAGTACCAGCTTTCGCTCAACCACCTCACCCCGAACACCCTCGTCCGAATGGGGTTGTTCGTGTGGCTGTGCGAGACAACCACCGGCGAGGAGCCCACTCTTCGGCTCCTCTGCTACTTCTACGAGCCCTTGGCGAGGGGCCCACTAGTCATGAAGGGAGGGCCCAAGTTGGCATTTCGCTCGATTATGATCCAATTGATGCCCGGCCGCACCGACGAGTACCCGGTGCAAGCCTCCCGAGACCATTGGGGGATTGGCTCTGGCGGTGGTTCTACCTCTAGGTGGGTGACCCGGAGGTAACGTACTCCCTGGAGCCCTCGTCCACAGCCGGTCAACCGGGCTGCTAACCCCCGAGTGGACCAAGAGGGAGATTGACCTCCTCACCCTAATGGCGGAGGCCCGGTTCTGGAGGTCCATGTGAGATCTCTTGGAAGAGATGGCGCTCCTTCCGGTAGCGCCCTTCAACACCCGCCGGGGAAGCAGGGTGTCCACGGCGCATCGGCCGCCCCGGATGGCGGTGGCGGAATGTAAGTCCCTGAACTTGTTGTTTCGAGGGAAGGCATTTTCTAAGTTCCTCTTTTTTGCAGTCTGGTCCTACGACTGATCCCGGGAGATTGGGGTCAATCTCCTCGGGAGATACTATGGAGACTAGCACGAGTGGGTCAAGCACGTCTTCGGGGAGGGCCCTCCTCAGAAAATCATGGTGGAGGTGTTCGGGTTGAGGCTTCCTACCCGGGTGCCCCTCCCCACCCTCGCCTCAGACAAGAGGGGGAAGGAAGCGGCCGGGGGGCCGTTTAAGCACCCTCGGGCGTACAAAAGCCAGGAGAAGACTCGAGCATCAAAAGCCCCGTGATGGCCCAGGCGCAGGGGAGCCCCGTGAAAGCCCAAGCGCAGCCCCCAGCTTCGCCCCCAGAGGCCCCCGCCGCCACACCGGTGAAAACGTGTCACGGCACTCCTCCTTCGAAACCAAGATTACTCCCGTGGGGACCCAACTCACTGTAGCTGGTCCCATACATACATACCATTTGACTTGATAGGACAAGTCAAGCACAGGAGAATATTGCAATAGTTTAACTTACATTACTTTGAGTAGTATGGCCTGCTGGCCTTAATATAACATTATAAATTGCAAAGCCATCACGGCATAAATAAGTTTGGTTGCAGCAAAACATCTATTACTCGTCAGAAGCTAGGTGAACCCCCCACAGCAAGAAGTTGAAAGTAGACCAACACTCTTCAGGGCTCGGGTAGAACTGGCTCTCCTCCTTCTAGATCCAAAAAGTTCTCCAGGCATTCGTCTTGATCATGGAACACTCCATCTATTGGGTAGTGGATTGCAACGGTGAGTACTGACGTACTCAGCAAGTCATATTATACAAGAATATATACATATAATAGTGATGAGATGAACCTATGCTAGTTGGGAAAGAGGGAAGGTTGCAAAATACTTTTTCTCTTCACAACTTGTGGCAGTACTTATTATAACATATCATCAATATCTGTTATAAACTCTTAGAAGTACTACCATAGCAGGACAACACATGTCTACCCATGTCAGCACCTCATGTCATGACAACACATGTCAAGCACAGATGAGCTAAGTCTAACAAATTTTATTTGGAAAACATACTTGTGTCACAACGACGTGGATAGAATCCACCGCGCGTAGACTCCTATAGACCCAGGAGCTCAGAGTATTTGAATACGTTTCTAACTTTGCAAAGGTGTACCACTTTAATCCACTCGATCACTCAGCTTTCAAGTCGATACCTCTCCATGCAACTTTTACACATGTGACAAGGCTGAGATCACACAACAGCTTGTAGTCCTAGTGTTAACAATTCCCTGCACGATAAATAGACAATTCAATCCTTATTACCGTTGTGGAGTGCACCCCACAGCCAATTCTACCTAACCTTGGTCTATTGTCCCACAGACACATAGCCTGTGGATCCAACCGCGCACGACTCGGAATCCAGGCCTAGGGCGCCTTCCTTCCAACATCTAGATTCACTCACACACTCACACAACTCACGGCCCTCTGTGGCCCACCAGTTTCCCTCGAGAAACTAGACCGACAACCATTGCAGGGACAAGCTAATACTGAGAAAACTATTATGTTGCACCCGTCCCATACCGAGCAAGTGGTTAGTACATTTTTCATGCCGTGTGGAAGTACAACACAAGGTTGTAGTCCTTGTTTGCCTGTGACCAGTTCATTCCACAACCCTACACTCGTCAGTGCCACCACCATTCCATACCAAACTCTAGTCACGGCTAGGGTTTTATTTCATGAATATACATATATACATATATATTAGTTATGCCTTCACAGTTTAATCTTTTTCTAAAGAATCTCATCACATTTCATTGGTATACAGCCTAGTTCTGCCACATCATACTTTTCTCACTTCATCACATGCAATACTACTTATAGTCAAGGCAATATCTTAAAAATTCATAAAATATAGGTTCAAGATGTTCAAGGTATGACTTGCCTTCCACGTCGTAAGTATCTGCAGTTGGTGTCGAGTCGGTAGTGAAGTTCTCGAACTCTATGTCTGGATCTACTCAGCAACAAATCAAACACACAATGATTACTAGCTATATTAAGTGCTTTATGACCTACATGCATGCTTGCTTTAGAGAAGGAAAATGATTGACGATACAGGGATCGAATGCATCTATATGTCAAAGCTGGGTCGAAATGATGGAATCTGTAGGATTTGGGCAAAGATTGGATGTTAGAGGCTCTTAGGGTTTCAAAGCATAAGTATTGACATTCAGTTTGCGGCTGGTTTACTCAAACACAGCGAATGTCAGTAGGTTGGCATTCGGTTCGCGGCCTGACATTCCCACGGCGTAGCTCAGGTAGTGCCCAGGCGGCATCCACTTTCTTGAGCCTCACCACCAGGGGAAATGCTGGTGGCCCTGCCCCCGGGCTTGTTTCTGACATTCCCACTGCGGGGGCTATCCTCCGGGAGCCGATCCGGCTACGGTGGCTCCCGTACTGGCATTTACACAATTTTGACAATTGTCACACCGAGCTGTCCCATCTGAAATCGGGGTCCCTAAGTGTCCCGCCGCTTCAGATACGCCCCGCGGCCAGCTACGAATACTGGCTGGAGGATCTCCTTCGAAGGGCCTTCCGGCGCATAAGGAGCTTATACAAGGATCTCTCTTGGGAGCTGTCGGAGCATTATAGCCCCGGGGATGCCTTAGCCCACCGGGCGGGGCCAGGGGGGTTGTCCCCCGGTTCAATGTCCAATTAATAAAGGATCTTCCTTTGTTTTTGTCTTCTTTTTGTGCTATTTTTGACACACTTGCCGGGTCTGGTGTAGTCCCCCTCCCCCACAGTGGGGGATAGTTCAATACTACACGTTGTGGGTGAGGAACGAGGAAGCCCCCGGTAAGAGGAAAAACCAGAGGGTCATACAAGGTTCCTTGTCGATACTTTTCCGAGAATTTCCCCGGTCAATGTTTCCGCCTGTCAAAAATTTTCCCCGGCCGTCGTGGATCGATGGCCTGGTGAACATTTTCCTAGGCAAAAACTTCCGGGGTCTGGACGAAAGTCCCCGGGTCGCTGTGAGATGGGAGCCGGTCGAAGATTTCTCGGTCGAAAAATTCCGAGGCCCGATCAAAAATTTCCCCCGATAGCCGTGAGACGTGGGGCGGACGAAAATTTTCCCGAGCAAAAAATTCTGAGACTCTTGCGGTCACAGAGGAGATCTTGCGGTCACAGAGGAGATTCCCAACCTTGAGGTTTACGAAGCACCTGGGTTGATAATCCCTCCTCTAATGATCGAAAGGGCTGTTGTGGTAAGTACTTCACAGTCTTTATATTTTCCCCTTCCTACCTACACCCATCATATTGTGATCGTGCAGGGAGGAGAAGACATTGTCCTGTTTAAGAGAAGAAAAACATGGACAAGTGTCGATGAAGCTTCAGCAGGGGCGCCCAGTGGGCTTCTCTCTCTCCAGAGCATATTGTCGAAACCCAAACCTTGGATGGGTTTTCGCATAAAGTAAGCATACCCTCCCCTGTTAATTATTTATCACTAACAAGAGGCACTCTAAGTAATGATATACTCAGACGTAGGGACTCCGTTCTTAATGCCCCGACGACCTCTGCAATCATCGGCGCATCAACTGCCGTCGAGGTCACGGGCGAGACAGGTCCCACTCCAATGGCTGAGGAATCCTCTCAAGCCATTGTAGAGAAAATAATAGCGGACATTCAAAATCAGGGGATGGAAACCGCTATCCTGACCACGGGGGTGGATCAGCAAGAGGAATCACCTGCTACCCCTGTGATTCAGGAAAAAAGAGCCTTGAGGCTCAGGTTTCGGTTGAACCAGAGAATGGTTCCTTCAACGACTTCATGGAAGTGAGTGAAACTCTATTCTCACTTCTGAACTTGCTTAATTTTAGGAACATCCAAGTTCGGAGAATTATATATTACTGTATTTTAGGATTTAACCCAAGCAGTGACCAAGTACAAGAGTCACCTCCTACTGCACGTTGAGGACATACAACGGGAGATCAATCGGCTACGACAGTAAGTGTAACGCTCCTTGTTCATATCAAGTTGGATTCTCATCTAAATGTATCTTATGGTCTTCCCTGTCATAGAGAAAACACCCTTCTGAATAAGAGCATGGCTGATCGGGAAAAAAAGGAGAAGGCTGTAGCTGCGAGGTGTTCTTCCTTGGAGAAGGGACTTTGCGAGGCATAGTCGAAGCTTTCCTGTAAGTTCAAATCCGACCAGAAAAGATTATTTCATTACATGAACTGCTGTAAAATCGATTACTGCATTCATGTAGCACAAGAGGATCAAATGAGCCTAATTTCCAAAGAGAGAGATGATCTTCGGGCGACCGTTGAGCGTCAAAGCTCAAATATTGACACTGCCTGCAAAGAGAATGAAGCCCTAAAGGAAATGATGTTATCTTGTAGTAGTGCGCAATCAAACATCTTTGAAAGACTAAAGATGGTGGCTACTTTGCTCAAAGTTGATGTGGTTGAATCCCAAAAGGACAACCCTAGCTTCAGCGAGTTAGCTTCCTTGGTCGCGGCGCAGGCTGAATCACTTCTCGAGTATCTCCCTGAGGACACGACGGCAAGAAGAGACAACGAAGACCAACATAAGAGCTGTCCCCTCTGCCATTCTGTGCAAGTTAAGACTTTACCATGGCCCAGATCTGAACTTGGGTCCAGTGGTGGGAGATGCCGAGTTCGAAAGTGATGATCAGTTCAAAGCCATATCCGAAGAAACCAAACCTCTAATCGAAGACCTCTTGAAGGAATTAGGCTTACCTTGAATAAACAATATTCCTTTATTTTTTGCTAATGCTTGTAAATATATAATTTATACTACGCAAAAATGCATGCCTTAGGTTTTCATTTGAAAAGAATGTACTTAACTTCTATTTATGTTATGACCATATTCTCGTAGCCCTCCCCCCATGAGATTATAAGTACTGAGGACGCAGCATTATAATTTCAGGAAAAATATGGGTTTTTGACAATCAGAGATATCTAGTGAGTTTCTTATACGTTTAGAAACAGTTTACAAAGAAAAATCTCAACACAGATATGATCATCTGACCATACCAGTACTGATCTCCGTACGACACCGGATCTTATTACAAACAGGCAGCCACTCAAATGATCAGAAGCATACCAGTAAGTCCCGCGTGAGCTTAGAAACGGCTTATATAGGGATGTCTTATCTGGATGTGACCATGAGATCAGCCCGCGAATCCGACCAGGTTATCATAGTAAGATGGTCACCGACGATCAGCCCCCGAGTGTAGCTCGGTTATGGGTAGGATAAAAGGGAAAAAGGATGATAACATAGTTTAAAGAGAAGTACACACAATTTTTTAACAAATCATGCTAATTGAAAAGGATAAAAGTAATGAGGAACTTACATGTAAAACTTGCGTAGTTCATCTATGTTCCAAGTATTGTTCAAGATTCTCCCATCCTCCATAGCTAATTGGGCCGATCCTGGCCACAGTACTGATACTACAGTATAGGGGCCTTCCCACTGAGGAGAAAACTTGTTGCGGTTAGACAGGTTTTGTATTTTTGTAAAACCAGGTCGCCCATGTGAAGACTACGCGGCCGCACCCTTTTGTGTGATATTTACGCAAGGCTTGTAAATATACTGCTGACTTGATAAGCGCCCGATCACATTTTTCTTCGAGGAGTATTATATCTTGCGTACACTGTTCGAGTTGATCAGCCTGATCGAATTGATTCACCCAGACAGAGCCAATACGAATTTCCATTAGTAATACGGCCTCAACGCCATACACCAGTTGGAAAGGTGTCTCACCTGTTGCCCGACTACAAGTAGTATGTAGTGCCCGTAGGACGGAGTAGAGTTCGTCTACCCAAACCCCCGAGCGCACCTTAAGGCAATCGAAGACACATTTCTTTATGCCTTGTAATATCTGGCCATTGGCGCGCTCAACAGCACCATTGCTCTGTGGATGGGCTACAGAAGCAAAGCATACTTTGGTTCCAACATTGTCGTAATAGTCCAAAAAGAGACCACTAACAAATTGGTAACGTTGTTGGTAATGAGACGACATGGAACACCAAATCAAGTGACGATGTTCTTATGGAAGAACTTTTTTGCCGCCGCAGCAGTTACATTGCGAACTGGTTCAGCCTCAAGCCACTTTGTAAATGTATCAATGGCTATGAACAGAAACTTGTACCCATTGACCGCTTGGGGCATAGGACCCACAATATCTATCCCCCAGACTGCGAAGGGCCACATCAACGGGATAGTTTGTAAGGTATACGTGGGTTAGTGAACTTGTCTCGCGTGAAACTGACACTGTGGGTATGTTTTTACCAAATGCTTGGCATCATCGAGTGCCGAAGGCCAGTAAAAATCTCGTAGAAAAGCAATTCCAAATAGTGTACGAAATGACGCGTGTGCACCACATACACCGTCATGAATTTCTTTCAAGAGGGACTTGCCTTCCTCTTGAGATATGCAGCGCATGAATACTCCTTGATTACTCTTCCAGTATAAAACCCCTACTATGAGTTTATACAAGCGTGCTTTCCTGACTAACCGGCACTTTCGGTTTCATCCTTGGGCAAGGTCCCATGTTCAAGATAGACCCTCAATGGTTGAGTCCAATCTCCTTCGTGTCCAAGGTTGGAAACGTAGGCTATCACTGGTTCATCTTCGGCAATAGTCATGATCGAAGGATGTTCTAAGTGTTCAATGAACACTCCCGCCAGAGCGGAGGTGCGTGAGGACCCAATTTTAGATAATTGGTCTACGAGAATATTGCCCTTTCGTGGGATATATTGAACTTCGAAATGACTGAAGTGTTTTTCCAATCTCCTCACTTCCCCCAGGTAATGAGCCATTGTCTCATCGGAGGTGCTCTACTCCTTGTTTACCTAGTTTATGACTAGCTGTGAGTCTCCCCTCACCACTAACCGACGGACTTCGAGGAACTTAGCTGCTCAGAGCCCTGCAATAAGACCTTCATACTCTGTTGCGTTGTTGGTCCCAACAAAGTGTAATTGAATGACATACTTGAGTTGGTCGCCGTGGGGCGTAATTAAGACCACTCCAGCCCCAGAGTGTTGAAAACTATGAGAACCATCAAAATACATCGTCCAATGGTCAGTGCACGTTAAATATTTAGATTCATGCACGGGAGGGTCACAATTAGTCCATTCGACCACAAAATCTACAAGGATTTGAGATTTAACCGCGGTGCGAGGGGTGAAATTGATGTGGAACCCACCAAGTTCCACTGTCCACTTCGCAATAGGACCAGATTTCTCCGGATTGTGGATTATATCTCGCAATGGGAAGGACGAGGGCACAATCATTTTGTGCGATTGAAAATAATGTCGTAGCTTATGGGAAGCCATCAGAAGTGCGTAGAGTATTTGATGGACTTCAAGTAGCATTTATTTGGTCCATGAATGATAATTATCATATTTGTACATAATTTCTATATGTTTAAACGCTCAATCATGCACATATTAGTCATATACCTCGGCATTTACATAGATTATTCCAGATTTGCTGCCAAATCGACCGGATTATTTGTTTTGCAATTTTTATCATAGGTCAGTGCGAATCGGATGGATTTCTGACTAGCAGTCACGCCTCATCGACTTATTCCGACCTTTGGTCGATTCCGGATGGAAGTGCGCGTTTCCGCGGACGCGTAGGAACCAACCATGCCGAAATCAGAGTCTCTGGGGCCTGGAATCTCAAACCCTAGCAGCCAAGGAGCTTTCTATAATTCTCTAAAATCTCGAGGGCCATTTTGCAATGTGACCTTCTTCCTTTAACCCCGCCGGCCACCAGAGGAAGCTGAGCCTGGTTTTTCTTTGTTATCTTCTTCTTCTGCCTCTCTCCTTGCGATCCACACCTCCGTCCACCACGCCGGCGACGACCAAGCCGTACGCCGCCGGCGGAGTTACTTTTCAGCCTTTTCTTCCTCTCTTTCTCCTTCCTGCCTCTTCTTCAATTTCTCCTTCCTCATTCCCATTTCACAGCACCATCATAGCGACTCCACACATTCAGATCTGGTGCTTGTTCCCCAAATCCACCTCCATCTAACTCCAAAAGCCCCCTAAGTCCACCTCTAGCCCAAAGCCGGCTTCTCCTTCCTCTTTTCTTCTTCCCTGTTCTCCCCCTTCTTTCTCTATCTCCCCTCTTCTAGATCTGCACCGCACCTCCCGTGCCTGATCTGCATCATCTCCTGCTCCCGCCGCACCGCCACCACATCTCCAGCGCCGCTCGACACCGCTTCCGTCGGATTTGGCCCACGCCACCTCCAATCCGTCCTCGCGTAAGCCCCCGCAGATCCACCCAAATCTCATGCCACCGATCCACCATCTCCACGGCACTGCCGGGCCGCTCCTCTCTTTTGATCGAAGGATGCCGACTAGGGGGGTGAATAGCTGGTTTTTAAATTTTTTTTTTACTTTTAAAGTAGTGATTAAGAACCTAAATTGCAACAACAAATCTTCAAAGATATGAATGACAATTCAAGACAAGTTTTGCAATTTCTACAGGATTAAGAACAACAATTCAATCTCTAAGAAGATAAAGCAAGTAATAGAAATAACCGAAGAGATCGAATTTTTCCCGAGGTCTCGGAAATTTGCCGATTTCCACTAATCCTCATTGAAGCGCTCTTCGCTAGAGCTTATGCTTCGATTTCACTAGGGGTAGCCCTTCTCCTCTCTGGATAGGCGAGCTCCGAGCCTTTATAATTAATCACTGGGCCTCTCCGACACACACCGTCGATGGAGAGATCACCGGACCTCCTGGGTCGTCTAGGTGACGGCAATCACCAAGAGTAACAAGCCTAGCACCTTGCTTGATCAACCTCAAAGCTTGAAGAACAAATATGCAAATGCAATTGGCTTGAATTCAACTCCTCTCAACTAGCACTCAATGGTTTGCTAGGGTTTTGACTTGAAATGCAAGAGAATGTGTGTGAGAGGCTTTGCAAGTTGCTACACAGGTGTTGAGAGCTAAAATTCGTGTGTATGCAACATCTACAAACAGTGGAGTATTTATACTCTCAGCAAAATGGTCGTTTTCAAGAAAATTGGGCGAAAGTTGTACTGGCCGGACATTGTCCGGTCACTTCGGACATTGTCCGGTCAATACAAAAAACTTGACCATTGCTCACATGTATTTCAAGTGTCAGTAGCCGTTTGAACTATTTTGTGAAGGCCGGACAAATGGATTTGTCCAGACAAAACGTCCAGACAGATGCATTTGTCTCTGTTAACACCCCTGTTCAACAATACATGTACACACCGGACAAATATATTTGTTCGGACAAAATGTCCGGACAAATGTATATGTCTCTGTTGACACTAGAAATAAAACACTCCATCAAATGTATAGGCCAGACATATGGGATTTGTGCGGACAAAATGCCTGGACAAATACATATGTCTCTGTTAACACATGCATTTTCAATTACTCAGAAAATGTATTGGCCGGACATTGTTCGGTCACTTCGGACAATGTCCGTTACATTTCAGACAAAAGTCTCCGGACAAATACATTTGTCTCAACTTAACGTGCCATGAAAATTTGTATTGACCGGACATTGTCCGGTCACTTCGGACAATGTCCGGCCTACATCGGACAAATGCACCAGACAAATGTATATGTCTTTGTTTAAAGTTTTGCAATGTTCAGAAGTTATTTGTATTTTCCGGATATTGTCCGGTCACTTCAGACACTGTCCGGCCAGTACAAAACAAAAACAAAAATGCTGAATTTTTACTCAATTTCGATTTGAGGATAAATGCATATGCAAATGTGCTTCTAAAGACTTCAAGGTTGATCAAGATACTTGTGCTAAGACCCCTCTTAACAGTACGACCATCTAACCTAGAAAATTTCAAAAAGTAAAAATGCTAGGTTTAGATACTTGTACTTTTGTCGGGGTTTTCGTCATTTTCGCTTCACGGAGTCTTGATAACCTTGCTTTGCTCTTTCTTGATGCTTTCTCCTCTGATTAACCTAAGTCTCACACGCAAAGGTTAGCTGCAAATCTTACGGGTGTCATTAATCACCAAAACCCTAATTAGGGCTCAAGATTCAACAATCTCCCCCTTTTTGGTGATTGATGACAACCGTTATGCATAAAACATATGGATATCAAAAATGAATATGAGCAAATAGTGCTCCCCCTGAATCTTACATTCAAGCTCATGAACAAGTCCATAACAAGATATATGAGTCCACATGTATATGTCCAAATCCAAACAACAATTTCATTTCATAACATATCCATGTTCATACATTCATACATCATTCATACATCAATCCATAGCAAGCAATATATATTCATAGTATGACATAAACGACGACATAACCACAACATAACCACATATCCATAACAAACAACTCCATAAGATAACTCTCCCCCTTTGTCATCAAACATCCATAAAGGGAGAAGACATATCTACAAGTAGCATAGATACATATGGAATAACACAGATCTACGATGGCGGAGGATGATCATAGGAAGAATCGCCGCGACGACGACACTGATATTGGCCTGCGTCGAAGCGTCCCCGCAGGTCAGAGATATCCTGACTCATAGAATCGATGCGAGGCTCGATGACGTTGAGGCGATGGTCGATGGAGCTCAATCTGGAGTCAACCTCATCGAAGCGAGTCTCGAATCTCATGGACATCTGATCTAGATGCTCCATGATCATCATGTACGGAGCCAAGACGTTGGGACTCTGAGAGATGGAGTAGGACTGAAGTGGAGAAGGAGCACCCGCGACCGGAGACATGTGCTCATCATCATGAGCTGGTGATCCAACTTGGTTCCCGTAGCGAATAAGGATCCCCAGGCTCTTCATCCGGTAGTACTCCATCGAAGTGGGGCGAGATGCTCGATGCAGTCCAAAGTAGGTCAAAGTATGAGCTATGAAGGGTGCGAAGGGCAAGAGCCTCTTCGAGTCCATCTGAACCTCCTGCATCTCATGGAACATGAACTCCACTATGTCGAATGGAGTCTCGTCAACTTGGGCCTTCAACAGTCGTAGCATGGTAGATGTGACGGCCCCGCGATCTCCGGTTTTGGGCAAGATGGTCATGCGATTGAGCTTTTCAAGAATTGCCACCGGAGGGATCAGTTGAGGGACTTTACCGATATTTGGATCTGGATTGTCGAAGAGGTGAACGACATCTTCAACTCGAACTTCATCGAAGGCGAAGAGGCTGTTGTTGACATGCTCAATCTGTAGAGCCTCTTCAAACTGTGCCTTTGTGAGAGTCCTCTTCGAGTTGTTGTTCATGAAGACGACATGGGATCGATCCGAGGCAACATGGAGAGATGCGAAGAACGAACGGATGATATCCACGTTCCACTTCCAGTCTTCCTTCATCTCGGTGAAGGAGTGCAAACTGACTGCCAGGAACTTGCCCCTTAATGGATAGTTCACTTTGCTTTCGATCAAGTTCCAACCAATGGCCTGATGCCCAAAGACTTTGGCGGAGGAGAATCGGGTGTGATACTGGGACATCTTGAAAGCTTTCCAGAAGTTCCTCTCAGTACATGTCCTCAGATGGTCATACGGGTTCTTTCAACGAAGTCATCGAACAGCACTAGCGGTGAAAGTCTGATGGCCCCTAGGTTGCTCATCACCGCTACTGCCGCTGCTATCATCCGAGTCTGAATCAGCAATGGGAGACCCTATGGGAGATGCTGGAGCTGCATCATCCTCATCAACTGCCAGGGAATCCCAATCAATGGGTTGTGCCTGTTGGGAAGATCCAAGCCCATGGCGACGGCTAGTTTGTTTCATTCTTCCTGACATGATAACTCTAGTAGAGAGAGAGATAGAGAATTTTATCATGATATGACTCGATGAAGGTGTCATGAGATGCATGAACTAGTCATTGAAAGTATGACCTAGTCCTCATGTGATTCAAGTTGAACTAAAATACACTCATGCATTCACTAATAGAGGAGTCTTCATATCATCACTTTATGCAATTTGATTCAACTTGGCCCTAGTCAATTTGCTTTGTTCATAGTTAGATATCTAATGCAAGCCAAGAAAAAATCATCCTCTATATGCTCATCTTATACATTCACTTTGTGCATGGTAAAATTTGAACAAATTTGATGTGAATCCAAGTTCTAACAGTTGATTCAACTAGATTATCAAATTTCCATAAGATGCATATTTGATTTTGTCACAAAACCTAACCCTAGATGGCATTTTGTTACCCATACCATGCATGTCTATGAAAAGCTTCTATTTTGCAAAGATCAATTGATATGTGATCATTCCTAGATGTCAATTTCATGAATCTCTGAACAATTTAGACATGCAAGACATTTTGTCAATTTCAAACCCTAGTATGACATGAGATGCAATGCATGAACCAGAGAAAAGAATAGGAAAAACTAACCCAAACCTAGGAAAGAGGAGATGCACAGGAGCCCAGATCCGAGGCCGGATGGGAGATGATCGGACGAAACCTCGTGTCCGGAGGAGAAGGATTGAACAGTGGTGAGAGAAAGAGAGAGCAGTAGGGCAAACAACACTTCGGTCGATTTGGGGGAGAAGAGGAACTTCGGAAGTTTTAATAACCGAACAGGTATGCACACACCAGACAGTGTCCGATCTGGCCGGACAATGTCCGATATGGCCAGACAGAGCCCAAACTGGGCGGACAATGTCCGGTCAGTTCAGATAAGCGCCTGAAGGGTCTGAAATTTTGAATTTTTTGCAAATTTGCTTCAACCAGAGATTTGATTTCAGTATAAACTCAAATAACATATTGGGAATATAGCCAGATAGTCTTGAGATGGGTATGAGTGAAGATCTTAGTATGAGCCTTCAAAGCTCGGTTTCGAGTAAAATGAGTAAAATAGAACGGGTTTTTGACAAATTGTCAAATCTTCATGAAACTTGGATTTTTCTAAGATGTTTGGACTTGTATGAATTTAAAATACTATTTCAAGCCAAAACATGGAAGAGATTTTGGCTCAAACAGCGAAATTCACAAACTACACGTTTTGGGTATTTTCGTGTCAAAGCTCGTTTTTGGGCGACTTGAAAAATGTGATAACTTGCAAACCATTGGTCTTTTGAGAAAAAGTTCAATGTGAACTATCTTCGAAATGATTGATCTCTAAGTGTTTCATGTAGAAAATTTTTGCCAAAACTCAACCGATTTTAATTTATGGAAATAAGTCATTTTAGGCCAAAACAAGATCTCTAGATCTTCAATTTTGTCAAAATTCAACATTTTAGCTCGAAATCCTTTCTTTTCACTTTCAAAACCTTTGAGAACATATTTGAAAGGTATTTTTGAAGATTTTGTGTTATTTTTACATATTTTGAACATTTTGGCACTTTTTCGCCTTTTTGATTTAAAAATGACCCTTTTAATAAACAATCTGCATATTTTTCCTTTTTGTACACAATTTTGGGTATACAAGCGTTCAATGAGCTTAAAGTTGTTCCCCCTTAATGTGTTATCCAAGTTTTGTTGAGAACCGACAAAGTGGTGAACTTTTGGTCTTTTTCTTCAAAATAGGAAGTGATTGGCATAGATGCCTACATTGATTGAATATATATATTTATATACATACAAGCAATAGTATATATGCTAGAAACAATCAAGCTAAGAACCATTTCAAGACAAGCAAGAGATCAAATAACATTTGAAATGTCAATAACATTCAATTCATTTCTTAACTTGCTAAATCTTGACTCATCCAAGGGTTTAGTGAATAGGTCCGCTAATTGATTTTCGGTTGAAACATGACTAATCACTATATCCCTTTTTGATACATGATCCCTTAGAAAGTGGTGTCTAATGTCAATGTGCTTTGTTCGAGAGTGTTGAACGGGATTGTTAGCAATTTTAATGGCACTCTCATTATCACATAAAAGTGGAACACAATTGACTTTTATGCCATAATCTAACAAAGTTTGCTTTATCCAAAGAAGTTGTGCACAACAACTACCGGCTGAAACATATTCCTCCTCGGCGGTTGAGAGTGCAACCGAATTTTGTTTCTTTGAAGTCCATGAGACTAATGATCTTCCTAGAAGTTGACATCCACCGAAAGTACTTTTTCTATCAATTTTACAACCGGCATAATCAGAATCCGAATACCCTAGGAGATCAAAGCTATCATTCATAGGATACCAAAGGCCTATGTTTGGTGTATGTTTTAGGTATCTAAAGATTCTTTTTATTGCAGTTAGGTGACACTCTCTAGGAGCAGCTTGAAACCTAGCACACATACATACACTAAACATAATATCCGGTCTAGAAGCAGTAAGATATAATAAACTACCAATCATAGAACGATATAATTTGAGTTCTACCGGTTTACCTCCCTCGTCCAAGTCCAAATGACCATTTGTAGCCATGGGAGTCTTGATTGGCTTTGCATCATCCATGCCGAATCTTTTGAGAAAATCCTTCACGTATTTGCTTTGACTCACAAATATACCTTCTTTGATTTTCTTAATTTGGAGCCCGAGGAAAAAGCTCAATTCTCCTATCATACACATCTCAAATTCCTTGGACATGGTTTCACCAAAAGCTTGACAAAGAGATTCGTTAGTGGAACCAAAAATTATATCATCGACATAGATTTGGCAAACAAAGAAGTCATCGTCTATGATTTTGGTAAAGAGAGTTGTATCAATTTTTCCAACTTTAAAACCTTGTGAAATTAGGAAGTCTCACAATCGTTCATACCAAGCCCTAGGGGCTTGCTTAAGACCATAAAGGGCTTTTGAGAGTTTATAGACTTGATTTGGACATTTTGGATCTTCAAAACCCGGTGGTTGCTTTACAAAAACAAGTTCAGAAATCTCACAATTTAAGAAAGCACTTTTAACATCCATTTGAAATAGTTTGATTTCAAAACATGATGCGAATGCAAGTAAGATACGAATGGCTTCTAGTCTAGCTACAGGAGCAAAAGTTTCATCAAAATCTAATCCCTCAATTTGAGAATAACCTTGTGCTACCAATCTAGCTTTATTTCTTACAACTAAGCCATTTTCATCTTGCTTATTTTGAAACACCCATTTTGTACCAATTATATTGTGATCAAGAGGTTGTTCTACAAGTTCCCAAACATTATTTCTAGTAAAGTTATTTAATTCATCATGCATAGCATTTACCCAATCCGGGTCCGCTAATGCTTCATCAATGCATTTAGGCTCAATACAAGAAATGAAAGATGCATGTTCACAAAAAGATGCGATTCTAGAGCGAGCTTGAACACCTTTACGAACATCACCGATTATTTGATTGACGGGATGATCCTTAGTGATGGTTTGATGAAGTCTTGGATTTTGCAAAGCTTGATCTTCATTTTCCTTCATCTCCGGATCAAGATCAACTTGAGTAGTGGCCTGCGGAATCATAGAAGCTATTTCATTTTCTTGATCGGGTGACTTTGAATCTTCATCTTTGGGCTTGATGTCCCCAATTGTCATGTTCTTCATAGCTTCTCTTAGTTCCTCATTTCCTACATTCTCAAAATCTTCATACTCTTCTTGAGAGCCATTAGATTCATCAAACTCAACATTGCACGTTTCTTCAATGCATTCGGTTATGATGTTAAAAACACGATAAGCTTTACTAGTTGATGAATATCCAACAAGAAAACCCTCATCCACACGTCTTTGAAATTTTCCAAGATGCATGCGTTTTTTAAGAATGTAACATTTGCAACCAAAAACTCAAAAATATGAAATATTTGGTTTTCTTCCAACAATTAGCTCGTAGGGAGTTTTGTTTAACAATGCATGAGTATAAAGCCGATTTATGGCATAACAAGCAGTATTGACTGCCTCGGCCCAAAACCTAGTGGGGGTTTTATATTCATCCAATAAAGTTCGAGCCATTTCGATTAATGTTCGATTTTTCCTTTCCACAACACCGTTTTGTTGAGGAGTATATGGTACGGAAAATTCATGTTTAATCCAGATTCATCACAAAGCTCAATAAAATCCGAATTTTGAAACTCTCCACCATGATCACTTCGAAGTTTCTTGATGGAGAATTCAAATTCATTTTCAACACGTTTTGCAAATCTTTTAAACACACTTGGAGCATCGGACTTATGATTTAAGAAGAAAATCCAAGTAAATCGAGAGAAATCATCAACAATGACAAAACAATAGTTACTACCACCAATACTTTGAGTTTCTGATGGACCAAACAAATCCATAAGCAAAAGCTCAAGTGGTCTAGATGTTGACAAAACGTTTTTAGCGGGATGAGTACTAGCAACTTGTTTTCCCGCTTGACAAGCACTACAAAGTTTATTCTTTTCAAACTTTACATTTTTCATACCTAAGATCAAATCTCTTTTTAAAAGTTTGTTTAATTGATGCATCCCAACATGAGCCAAGCGACGATGCCAAAGCCATCCCAAAGAATTTTTGGCAACCAAACAAGTTGAAATGCAAGAATCTTTTGAACCGAAATCCACCAAATACAAATCTCCATATCAAAAACCTTTGAAAATTAAAGATTTGTCTTCTAAACTTTCAATGATAACGCCATTTGGTTCGAAGATGCATCTAAGACCCAAATCACAAATTTTTGCAACCGAGAGCAAATTGAAATTCAAAGATTCAACAAGTAATACATTTGAGATGGAAAGGTTGTTTGTGATTGCAACTTTACCTAACCCAATTACCTTTCCTTTGCTATTATCACCAAACGTGATTTTATCAATGTCATTGCAACCATTCTCAAATGAGGAGAACCGACTTCCATCACCGGTCATGTGTTGGGTGCATCCGCTATCAAGCACCCAATGCCTCCCACCGGTTTTGCAGTTCACCTAAAAGAAGGGTTAGACGCTTTTAGGTACTCAAACTTGTTTGGGTCCTTGGAAGTTAGCAATAAGGGTTTTTGGAACGCAAATTCTCTTTTTATGTTTATTTTCATAAGGTAAACCAATGAATTTTGCAATTACTTTTCCGTACTTTGTTTTCTTAAGCATGTAATGGGAGTGATACTCATTTTCTTTAGCTCTAGAAGTTGAGGGACAATTATCCGGCAAATGATTTACATCATGGCATTTGTGACAAAACATATTAGTGGCCTTAACAAAAGTCACTTTAGTGCTCAACTTCTTTCTTTTGTTCGGTTCATATCCTAAACCTTCCTTTCTAAATGAACATGGTTGCTCACTAAGAAGTTTTTCTAAGATTTCTTTTCCTTTAAAACATTTTGCTAATCCTAGATTTAGCTTTTCCACTTGTGCCTTGAGTTCTAAATTTTCTAAAATCAAGTTTGAGTTGTTACCAACATTTTCATCACAAACATTTTCATGACCAATTCCTAAATCAATACAAGTGACTGATTTTGAATGAGAGACAATATGAGATGATTCATCTAGAATATCAGAAGTAATTCCTATATCACTAGTTTGTTTAGAATCGATAATTTCATTAACTAGAAGTGCCTCATGCGAGTCATTTAGTTCAGCATATAAATCACTAAGTGTTGAATATTCTTTCTTAAGCATTTTATTCTCCTTTGTTATTCTACCTAGTGCCTCATTTAATTCCATAACCATATCAACAAGTTCCTCATAAGAAGGTTCGAGATCTGATACCTTAGCATCATCATTCGCCATAAGACACAATGATGACTTGTCTTCAAGCGAAGAAGCCTCTCCGATAGCAATTCCCGCCATCTTCTTAGAAGTTAATGGTACTTCATCCTCCGATTCGGATTCCTCAGATCTGGAGTATGTAACATCCTAGTTTTTGACTATCTTTTCTGCTCACAAGTCAGCATATGTTCTTTGGAATCCCTGATGTCTCAACCCTATCTTGATCTTAGGTATGCCACTACCTTAACCTAAAAAGTTGGCAGCTAAACTTCATCTCCCAGATCATTTTCACATTTCAATCCAAAAGTGTTTCAGTTTAGTCCTTTTCAGAATTTTCAGAAAGCCCAAAAAGGCTAAAAGTCCCAGATCATTTCCAAATTCAAATCTGATCAAGTGATTATTTTTCTTTCATTTTTCTAAACGTTTTTCCCTTCTGGAAGAACTCAAGAATCTCAGTCGAAACCCTAGTTTCAGCCTCGGCAAAATGTCAAACCCTAATTACCCTATTTTACCCTGTTTTCGATTTTTGTCGAAACCCTCAGATCTTATCAGATTTTGCCATTTTTCCTGTTGGATGAGTCCAGGTATTTTGATAATACTCATCCGCAAAGTCAGAATTCAAATCAGCCCTCCAGATCTTCAGATTTGCAAATAGGCCCAAGTTCCCGAACCAAAATCGTCGCAGCTTAGTCCAAACCTTCGCAAATCAGTCCAAAACCTTGCAAACAAGCCCCTGGCCCTTTCTTCGACCACAACCAGAGCCGCGTGCACGACCGCGACCTGAGGACATTCGACCGCAGCTGTTGCCGTTGCCGTGAACCACCGTAGCCTTCACCACCGGCCGATTCGCCGCCGCCAACGGTCGAAACCAGCGTGTACTGCACGTGCTCGCGTCGCGCCAAGGAATGCCACCGTGGCAATGACCGGAGACCGTGGCTTCACCGTTCGCGCGCGTGCCTGCCATTGTGAGGACTTTACTACCACATGGTTGCCATGCCGAAGCTCGCTATCCCGTCGTCCTGACAAAGTCCCGATTTCGCGCGATACCCCATCTCTGGCAGAGCTCCCGCCGTGTTCCCATGCACCTCGTCGACTGCTCCGGCGCCAGAGAGTATCCCCGTCGATTTGCTGCCGCTCCCGAGAACCCAACCCCACAGCTATATAAAGCCCCCTCTCGCCAGTGCTTCACTTCACACCTCAACTCGCCAGGAACCATAGCATTAGCTCTAGATCTTGCCATCGCCGTGCCTTCGTCTTCTTCCTCGGCGAGCCCCTTCTGGAGCTCACGGCGCCAGCTTCGCCCGCAGCTTCTCTCTCCAAACCGACACCACCAGTAAGCTCCCTTCATCCCCCTGTGTGTGTCATTGCGCTTAATTGGCCCCCGGCGAACCTCAACGCCGGCAATCACCGGAAAGGACCAAATCCCCTGTTCCCCTAATGCCGAGCGATTCTAGCCAAATTGATCCTCGTGCCAGTAGAGGAAAGTAACTAGTAAGCTAGGACGAGTAAGCCTGCAAGTTTGGATTTCAAAATGGAGCAAAGATTGAGGCTTTCCCCAATTCGTGCGCCACCAGTGAACTGGTTCTCGCCGCCTTGTTTCTCCAGCCATTCCCCGACAAAATTGAGTGCACCAGTAGCTTCGTGATGACCGCTAGATGCTTCCCAAGCGTGGAATTGAGTTCAAACACCCTGGAACAAAAACGCCCAAATCGGTGCCTTCGTCTTCGGCCCCGATCGCCGGAGTTCATTTTCTGGCCAAACCAGCCAATGAAACCTTGTCATCTAGCTAGGCCTCAACCCCCTGAGCAATTTACTCCACTGGCTCGAACGCTGAATCGTCCTAGATCAAAAGTTATGATCATGCCAAGATTACTGTCCAGTAGTTCAGGCCACCGTGTTTGCTCACCGGATTTGGCCACCCTCCGGCCACTTTCTGCCCTTGAGCATGTTGAGAGTTTTGTAGCTGTTATCAAGGCCTAAACCCCAGACAAAGTTGTGCATCAATTGGTGCCCTAGGTCAAAAGTTATGCAATGCTAGTTTCTGCCCATGTCTAGCACTATGTCAATGCATGTCCATCAGTGGCATTGGATGATTTAGACCGGTTATATTTGAGAAATTGAAATACCACTTTGTCCACCAATCCTTTTGAGCCATGTTCTACAATGTTCGCTACTGTCACATCTCCAGAAAACAAACCTAGAACCAATTTAGGGCTATGTCAAGCCATGAGCCGAATGTCAGCCCTTCGACATTCAAGTCGTTTTGAGCCCATCTCTTCGATCAATGTCAAGTGACCATGCCCAAACCCTTTCCCTGCATGCATGATGTATTTACGTACGATTTTCTAGTGCTTGTATGCTTATATAGTGTGTATGTGTTGTTTGTGTCCGCCTTGGAACCAGAAGTTGAAGGTGCAGAAGAGATCTTCGAGGATTCATCTGAGCAACTAGACCCATCACTGCAAGACAAGTCTCAAACCCTTGATCATGTCTAGCCTAATATTTTGAAGTAAAGTATGTTAACTGTTTTCAAGTATATGCATGCCTTAGATTTAAGTAAGAGGTATGTTTCAATGAAATGATTAGATATGACCTAAATAACTGTAAGGCCCCTTTTGACATTGAATGTCCATGCACCCTTGTCACCCTAGAATATCATGCTTAGGCTATGCTATGCTCAAGATTATATGTTAAATGTTGAATGGTCACATGTGAGAAATGCATATTCGAAACCCTTTTTGTGAAAGAAAATGTGATTGGAATTGATAGTTAGGATGGTTTGATTGGATGGTGCTGTGTGCACACTGGGAATGTGAAAGAGTCCTCACTGGAGATTCATAAGGACTAGAACCTTGTGTTGTGCTTCTATGCGGCATGAAAAAGGTACCAACCACTTGCCCGGTTATGGGACGGGCGCAACTTAGTAGCTTTCTTTAGTATTAGGTTTTCCCTGCAATGGTTGTCGATCCAGTTTCTTGCGAGAGCTGGTGGGCCGCAGAAGGCCATGAGTGATGTGTGTTCAGAAAAATCATGAGAGGAAAAGGTGGAAAGAAGGAAGACGCCCTATGCCAGATTATGTCGTGCGCGACTGTAATCAAGAGAGGCTATGTGCCTTGCGAGAACATAGACCCAGGCTAGGAAGTAAGGCAGTGGGGAGGACCCACAACGGTACTTGAGACTTGACTGTCTATTTACCGGGCAGGGAATAGTTAATGCTAGGACTGTAAACTGTTGTGTCATCTCAGCCTTGTCACATGCGTAAGAGTCGCATGGAGAGGTACCGACTTGAAAGCTGAATGATCGGTGGATTAAGGTGGTACACCTTTGTAAATTTTAAAAAGTATCGGATACTCTGAGTTCCCAGGTTATGGAGTCTGCGCGCTGTGGATTCTATTCACCTCGATGCAGCACAAGTAGCTTTTGGAAAGTTTTTCACAAAATCTGAGTAAAGTGGTGACTCATGGAGGACCGCCACACACAACGTTTCCAAAAAATCTAGCTTAGGGTTTTAAAAGCACCGCTTTTGAAAATAAAAGATCTTTTGATTAAAGATTGAGTGTGAGAATCTATTCTATGTGCTAATATGAAGCCAGGAAGCCATTCCTTGAGAAATCCCCCTCATCTAAGTATACTTGCATTCTTATTTGGGACTTGTTGAGCACCAAGTGGACAATGTGCTCACCCTTGCTTTTACAAACAAATTTAGAAGAAGGATTCATCGACCCTGAATCTTACGGTCTTGAACCCAACGTGGAACAAGAAGAAGAAACTGAAGACCCAGGTTGTTAGAGGGTTATGTAACAAGGTAGAGTCCGATGTGGAAGAAGGCCCATACAAAACCACTGCTGCTGAAGAAGAAGACTGATGAAGTCCTTTTGTTTATTATTGTTGATTTATTTTATGCCGACCTTTGTGTCGAAAACTCCTTAATTTGTATCAACATTTAAATGCGTCATTTTGGCGCTAAGTCATTGTAATGTTGGTCCTTGTGATCAGCACTTGTTTTTAATTACGCGCATTTTTATATAATGCATCTTGTCGTTGTGAGCTGCAATGTGCCATTTCTGAGTGCAACCCACCTGGGCGGTTGCCACCGGATTCCTCAAATGAGGGTCCCACAGAGTACCATTCACCAATATAGGCTTGGCCCTTGCTTCTATTGTTATAGAACTTATTGAAGAGCTTCTTTTTACCTTTTGACCCTTCACCGTCATCTTTTCTCTCATGTGATCTTTGATGATCACCCTTCTTATTTGGACATCTTGAGGCAAAGTGTCCCTTCTCATTACATTCATAGCATGTAATGTTCTTGAATCCGGTCTTCTTGTGCAGTCCTCGGCTTTTGTCAAACTCAAACCCCCTTTTGTTGATCTTGTTTCGGAGCTTCCGGGTTTTTCTCACAAGAAGAGCTAGATCACCATCGGAGCTTTCATCCGAACTATCCTCCTTGGCCTCCTCGACATTTGCTTTAAAAGCCAAGTTTTTCTTCTTTGATCCGGATGCTTCCACAATCCCTTTCTTCTCTTCTTTTTGCATTTCATGGGTAATAAGAGTACCCAAGAGCTCGGTAGGAGTTGTGGATGTGAGATCACCGTTCATAAGCACTGTCATAATTGTATCAAAGCTCGATGGTAAAACCATAAGCATTTTACGCCCAATATCAATATTTTCAAATTTTGTACCTAAACCTTTGAGGTCATTGATTAATAGATTGAGTCGAGTATACATGTCACTAACATTTTCAGATTCAAGCATGAAGAAGGAGTTGTATTCTCTAGTTAATTTAATTAGTTTAGCTTCTTTGACCTTAGATGTGCCTTCATGAATTACCTCTAAGGTTTTCCACATTTCATAAGATTGTCGACGATTCGTACTCGGAGTCCTCAGCTGAACTTATGCAAAATTTGTAATGGTGAGACCTTTCAAGATGACCCTCTGGGAAGGTATGTAGAATAATGGTGAACAGGAGCACAGAGAGTTTTATACAGGTTCGGGCCCTCGATGGTGGGAGTAATAGCCCTACGTCATGTTAGGATTTCACTATAGGTGATAAAAGATTACAGAAATAGCAGAAAAACTCCTTCACAGGCGAAGGATTTTTCCTATGTAAACATACAGAGTAAAGCCAGGGAGGCTTGTAGAAACTATCTAATTTGGGCCGTAGACTTGGCTGTTTTTCGTAGTTGAGATGTGTTATGTCTCACTTGTATCAGGAGTCTTCTTCTTCCAAATGGATTGGATCCTCCCCTCCTCGGACCTCTACGCCACCCTTTTATACTGGTCGAAAGGGTGCCATATGAAGAAAACTGCATCAAACGGTTGGATGCGGTTTTTGGAGAACTGCTGTTAACTTCCACGGAGGTTATTAACACGTGTTAATTATGAATAACCGCATATATTAACCTCTGACTGTTGGTCTTCAACGTGGAGGAATCCTCGGGATGCTTGGAATATCCTGTTATATGGATAACCGAATGAACTTTAAGCACCCTGGTCGAGAATGTTCTGACCGCGGAATGTGAGCTGACCGCGCAACATCCCGAATATCCAGTTCGTGTATAGCATACGAACTTCTGACCGCGCAAAGCTGTCGGCCTGATCGCATGAAGCCCGCGGCCTGATCGCGTAAAGCTTGCGACCTCATGGCGATGCCCCTCAGAATAGGTTGAGTTCGCATCGCCAGATACATGTCTGGTTCGAACCTGTCTTGAACCAAAAGTTTATTAGAAGTGACCCGGGTGACAATCCTCGTCAGCTAGCCCCCAAATTCGAAGAAAACGAAGAGACGTGTTTATTTCGAATTTTAAGACCATGCATTGGATTTTTAACCCGACTCTTCAATTTTTCCACTTAGTGGCGCACTAAGTGAAAAACGGTTGGTTTCCCAAGACGGGTTCTGACATTATATGACGGGCAATGATAGCGTCGTAGAACTGTTTTTATCTCGAGGTAAAATTGTAAATGCTTTGACGAAACCCGAGGCGTCTGGAATGCAAACCGTCACCCAGGCGGCTATAAATACCAGGCTCCTGGATTTGTAAAACTTCACAATTTCCCCACACGCCTAAGTCCTTTTCTTGTCATCCTGCCTTCTTCCTTTTCACATACTCCTCCTGATGGTAGATCACGACATCATCGAGATTGAGAGTGATGAAGAGGAAGTTGTCGAACAAGGGCCTCAAACGATTGAAGATCCGTCTTCTTTAAGGAAGAAACCCAAGGTTGACAAAGGATCTTCCAGTGGAACAAAGGTGAAAAATGTAGCAAGTTTCTTTCTTCCTTCAGTTCCATTGACTCTCCCCGTTCATGCCTCTCGGCAAGTTAGGCCTTTAACCTTGGAAAAGAATTCTTCTCAACTCTCTCCTTTTCCCTCCAATTCTCCCATCCTTTTGGGTGATCAACATTCTGGTCGGCAAGCGGAGACTATCCCTCGATCAGATGATTGCCATATTGGGTTGGCGAAGCAATCTTCTGATGGGAAGGTTGTACTTCCACCATCTGATGATCCTCTTCCCAAGATGGGTATATCAACGGGTTATGCACTAGGACAGGTAACAATTCTTCTCCCCTTTTGCTGATAATTTATAGTTAGTACGACTAACTTTTGCAAAAATGCAGGCGGTTGGAGGCTCCAGCGATCAGCCTTCTGCTGCTCCATCTCTTCCTTCCGGACAGACTCTTCTGAAGGAGAAGAATGCCCTGGAGAAGAAGACCGAGGAGATGGCCTCGAAGATTCTGCGTCTAGCAGAATGTCTTGATCAATCCCGGGAAGAGGCGCACCATTTCCGTCGAGAGAGGGACCACACTCAGAAACAGCGAGAACTCTCTGACTTGATTAGGGACCAGAATGCGTTTGTTGTTAGGGACGATGTAGATAGACTTAGGGTAGTTGCTAATTCCCTGGGGGTTGCCAGTGTAGACCCTACTGACAACAACATGTCCCTTGGGGAACTTTGTAAACTTCTTTCGGAGCAAGTCGACGTTTTGATCGACTGTATCCCTTTTGTATGTAAAGAATGCAAGAAATAAAAGTTTCTTATTTCTCATGAATATTCTTCATATCTTCTGTGCAAAAATATGGCCATAAACTTTATGTTCGCGACCACTCATACACAGGAAACTTTAGTTCTGCGATCAGAATGATGCTTCCAAAAGCATCGCGACCTGCCCTGATACCGCGATCAGTTTCAGGGCCGCGGTCAGAACTGAATTGCGACCAGAGTTGGAACTCGATCAGACTGTCACTCCGATTAGAATCGAAGTTTAGTCTAAAACATGGTTTCGATCAAACCATAACCCAATTAAACATATACCAGTACGTTAAAAATTGAGTTGCAGAGCATTTCCATAAAAAAATGTTCAAAGCATACAAAGGAAAAACATCTTCTGAAAAGTACTGAAAATTTTTCAGTCCTTTTGCACTTTCAGTTTCCAAAACAAAGAAATCTTTTTGTTTCAGATCCGATGCCTGAACACTTTATCGGGTCCACCAGAGGCAGTATCCATTATGGGAAATGAATAAAGCATTCAATGGAACGTTTGAAATGAAACGTTTACTCACATTAATGCGCCGCCTTGGGTCTATAAAAAGAGCAGATGTCTTCTCAAAGAAGCCACACAGCCAAAAACCCTCATCGTTCCCGCCGCACAACACCCTCATTTTCTTCAGCCTTCGTCTTCCCAAAATCGCCAACTTTTCCTTTGATTCTCCACCAAAAATGGCAACCTGGAGCCGATCCATTCACCACTCTGAGGAGAGCCTAGTGGCGTTGGAGAAGGAGGAGATCCTTCCTCTGCGGTTGCTCATCAACTGGCGGCCCGCGGAGAAGGACCAAGAAACCCCAACCGTCCAAGAGGGCGAGTTGGTGGTTTTTGAGGAGTACTTGCGCTGCGGATTCCGATTCCCTGAGAGTCGGTTCCTCAAAGATGTTCTTGAGCACTATGGGTGGGAATTGATTAACCTCCACCCCAACGCGATGCTGATCCTTGCGGTGTTCCAGCATCTCTGTGAGGCGTTCGTCGGAGTGTATCCCAGCGTGGATCTTTTCCGGCGATTCTACTTCTCGGCGTGGTCGAAGAGTACCAACGCCGCCGGATGCATCTACTTCTGGCTGAGGGACAAAAAGGTGTATCCCTCCCCACCCCTGCGAGACTCTGTGCACGGGTGGCACCAAAGGTGGTTTTACTGCTCTCCACCATCCGAGAGCAACCTATGGTTTGAAAACTCGCGACCAGAGAAGTCGAGCGAGTTAGATGCTCCCCCGGCGATGAACTCGGAGCTTTCGAAGCATGCCGAGGTGATCCTTCACTTGGTCAATCAAGGGTTGATAGCTCGAGACGTCATCCGAGACTTTGTGAAGAATCGGGTGAGTCCTCTGCGCGAAAGGGCTCATCCGGCATGGGAGATTAGGTGCATGGCGGACAGCACCTTGGACTACAGTAAAGGTATTTATTTCTTTGGCACTGAGCTTTGCCATTCTTGAATTGCACAAATTCTGACTCGAATTTGGGAACAGTCCTGCCTTCATCTGAAATTGAGAGGCGGACCAACTCCCTCCTTAGGGCCTACAATGCTGATGTAGAGGGCCCTAAGGGATCGCTTCGCCCACAAAGCCTGATTCACGCCGGCGACGACCTTAAACAGGAGCGTCGAAAGGTACATTCTCTATCTGGCCTCCGTTTTTCAGGTCTTATGTATATCCAGCGCTAAACAACTCGATCGGAAATGTGAATCAGCTCCTAGGAAGGTTTGCCGAGACGACTTTCCCAAGTGAAAACGTCGGCTCTCAGGGGAAGCCTATGGTGAAGAATGTGAAGAAGGTCTCCCAAAGACCCAGGACAAAGAGTCCTGCCCCCAAGAAGGCCAGGCCAAATCCCGGGGAGGGGTCTTCACGGAGCATTCCTCCTACTGCAAGAAAGACGGCGGTAAGATATCACATCCCTTCTGTTTTACCAGGCGCAGATTGGAATCACTTCTTCGTCGTACAGGGAGAGGGGAGCGAGGAGGAAGAGGATGATGTTCCTCTGGTCCTTCGGAGGAGGAAGATCGCGGACCTCCCATCCGGCGATGCTCCAAGCTGCCCCGCAGAGACCACTGCTACCGAAGAGGTGGTCGTGGCAAATCCTGCCACCGCGGAAAATCTTGGGATTGCGGATGACCTCCCAGTTCCTGAAGCCCCCGAGGCTTCAGGGTTGATTGTCCCCGCTTCCCTAGTCGAAAGGACGACCTCGGTAAGGATTCCTTACGGTCATACTTTCTTCAATTCCCCCTGTGTACTTGATAAACTAATGCTTATGCAGGGAGAAGAGCTTCTCCCCGCGACTACCGCGAGTCCTAGGGAGGAAAATGCTCCACCTTTGCAGACAGAGGCGGAGGTGGTTGAGCAAAGGCCGGCTGTGGCTGCTCCGGTGATCCCAGACCTGCCAAGGCCTTCAAATGCAGCCCCACCAGTCAGCCTGGTAGCCCAGGTAAAGACCTTGCTTTTTGTCTCTATCTCTTTCTTAGGAATATGCTCATAGCAGAACACATCCAGGGGGAAGATGCCTTGTTCGCCAAGAAGAAAGCTAGAACCGACGACGGTTCTCCTTCTCAAGGGGAACCTTCCCAGAAATCCCAGGGGCGGATGGGATTTCATATAAGGTAAGAACCTTTAACTGGGCTATAATAAATGGTGATAAAAATTGCTCAATTTGTCTTCTTTGTTAGGCAAAGAAAGACAGCGTCCAGCTCTTCGACCGCCTCCGGAGGGGTTGAAGCAGTAGCTGGTACAGGAGCTTCCAACGAAGAACGCTCCACCCCTGTGGTCCAGGAAGTAGTCCAGATCGCAGGGGAAGGAATAAACGCAGGGACCCAGTCGCGACCGATGACTACTGGGGGTAGCGCCCAGCCGGCACTCCCACCGACTGTCCTTGTGGTAAGCACATCCGGGGCACTGGCGAGGATCCCCGCTGGATTGGATGATGCTGTCTTACAAAAGTTTATGAAGGTATAAAAACCTCTGTTCTCGTGCCTGAATTGTACTTAGGACACCTTTGATCCTCTTCCTTTGCATCACAGGGGTTATCCTGGCTAACAGGCCAGTCGCATGCTATGATGGCCAGTACAGAAGCCATTCAGAAAGAACGCGACAGCTTGCGCAGGTGAGGATCATTACCCTTTGGTTAGTCTGGGTGTATTTTGATTGTGACTGCCTTGATTTTGTTGCAGAGAGGTTACATTTTTGAAGAAAGAGGTGGCCAAAATGAGGCTCAATTCAGTCTCGATGTTTAAGAAACATGAGACCGAAATCAACAAACTTCGATCAGAAAATGCTGGTAAGCCGATTCCTGATTAAGAAGACTTGAATCCATAACATGCAAATAATCTCCTCTCTCTGTACAGCGCAAGCAGGTTGAATTACACAGCTTAGTCGGGACAAGGGGCTTCTTGAATCCTCGATTCACCACACCGATCGGGCGATCAAAGAGCTGAGCCTCCTGGTCTTCGAAAAACTGAAGGCTGTGGCTGATCTTCTGAAAATCGATGTGCTAGAACCAAAGAGAGACAACCTCAGCGTAAGCGACTGGACATCGCTGCTCACTGCCCAGGCAGAATCACTGCTTGAGTATCTCCCTGGAGATGTACGGCGACGCGAAGAGGTGATCAGAACCAGGGTTCAATCAACCGCAGCAGCCGTACTCAGCCGGGTTCGACTTCACCATGGCCTAGATGCAGATCTGAGTGCACTGGTGGGTCCGGTTGAGGTCGAGAGTGACGAGCTGCTCGATGCCGTCATGGAAGAGGTCAAGCCCTTCGTAGACAGGCTCCTGACTGAGTTGGGGATCGAATGATCCTTATTTTTGTATCCAAACAATTGTGTATAATGCAATGTATGTAAAAAACCATTTTTGATGGAAAGTACATATTTTGCAATTTTATATTATGAGTTCCATACTATAAGCACATCCCCTCTAGCCCCCGCCTCTGCTTATGAATACTGAAGCCTTAGTGTTATAAGCAGAGGAGAAAACATAAGCGTAACGACCAGGGGTGTGCATTTTAAACCAACGATCAGGATCAATGTAACGTCTAATCTTATTGCGAACTGGTAGCCACTCAGATGACCAATGACTTCCCAGATAACCACGTATGCGCTGAGAAACGGCTTATTTAGGAGTGACTTATCTAGAAGTGGTCATGAGATCGACCAGCGAATCCGATTAGATTGTTGTAATGATCTGACCGTCGGCGCTCAGCCCCCAGGTCGAATGCATATGATACGGGCTTAAAGAGAAAAACTCATTGTATGAAAGCAAGACATATTTTATTTTACGAAAAGATGCTAATTTAACAGGAAAAAAGTGATTGGAATACTTACACGTAAAACTTGCGAAGTTGATCGATGTTCCAAGTATTGGACAAAATCCGACCATCCTCCATAGCTAACCGCGCCGATCCTGTTCGCGGCACTGAGACAACAGTATAAGGACCTTCCCATTTTGGGGAGAATTTGTTGCGATTAGACTGGTCTTGAATTTTTCGTAAAACCAAGTCGCCCACGTTGAGATCACGTGGTCGCACCTTTTTACTGTGATACCTGCGTAAAGCCTGCAAGTATGCCGCGCATTTAACCAGGGTGCGATCACGCCGTTCTTCTAAGAGGACGACATCTTGCGCCCGTTGTTCGGATTGATTAACCTGTTCGAATTGATCTGTCCGAACAGAACCAATATTTACTTCCATAGGCAATATAGCCTCGGCCCCATAGACCAAATGGAAGGGCGTCTCGCCGGTGGCTCGACTAGAAGTAGTCCATAATGCCCATAGAACGGCATAGAGCTCGTGTGCCCAAGCCCCCGAGCGGGTCTTAAGGCGATCAAAGACGCGCTTTTTAATGCCTTGCAGTATTTGCCCATTGGCTCGTTCTACGGCACCATTGCTTTGTGGATGTGCCACAGAAGCAAAGCTCACCTTGGTCCCAACCTGATCGCAGTAGTCCAGGAAAAGACCGCTGGCGAACTGAGAACCATTGTCTGTGATGAGACGGTTTGGAACACCAAATCGTGCCACAATGTTCTTATGGAAGAACTTTTGTGCGGCTGATGCGGTAATATTTCGTACTGGTTCGGCCTCAATCCACTTTGTAAATGTGTCAATGGCTACGAACAGAAACTTGTACCCATTGACCGCTTGTGGCATAGGACCGACGATATCCATCCCCCAGACCGCGAATGGCCATGCGAGAGGAATGGTTTGCAACGCATAGGAAGGTTGATGAACTTGTCTTGCGTGGAACTAACACTGGGGACACGTCTTGACCATATGTTTGGCATCATCAAGTGCCGAAGGCCAGTAGAATCCTTGTCGAAAATCCTTTCCGACCAGTGTCCGATATGACGCGTGCGCACCGCATACACCGTCATGTCTTTCTTTCAAGAGGGATTTTCCTTCCTCCTAAGATATACAACGCATGAATACTCCTTGAGTACCCTTTCTGTACAGAATCCCATCTATGAGTTTGTACAGATGCGCTTTTCGAATTAACGGATCACTTTCGGTTTCGTCCTTGGGTAGGGTCCCATGTTCAAGATAGACCCTCAATGGATGAGTCCAATCTTGTTCCTGTTCGAGGTTGGTAACGAAGGCTATTACCGGATCATCCTTGACCGAAGTCATGATCGAAGGATGGTCCAAGTGTTCAATGAACACTCCTGCTGGAGCGGATGAGCGTGAGGACCCAATTTTGGATAATTGGTCTGCGCGAATATTGTCCTTTCGCGGGATGTATTGGACTTCGAAATGACTGACGTGTTTTTCCAATCTCCTCACTTCCCCCAGGTAATGAGCCATTGTCTCATCGGAGGTGCTGTACTCCTTGTTTACCTGGTTTACGACCAGTTGTGAGTCTCCCCTCACCACTAATCGACGGACTCCGACGAATTTTGCTGCCCGGAGCCCTGCAAGAAGACCTTCATACTCTGCTGCATTGTTAGTTGCAACAAAGTGTAGTTGAATGACATACTTAAGCTATTCGCCCTGGGGCATAACTAAGACTACTCCAGCCCCCGAGTGTTGAAAACTACGGGAGCCGTCAAAGTACATTGTCCAGTAATCGGGGCACTCCAATTCCTCTACCAACTGCACGGGTGGCTCGGGATTGGTCCATTCGACCACAAAGTCGGCCAAAACCTGAGACTTAACCGCCATGCGGGGCGTAAAATGGATCTCGAAGGCACCAAGTTCGACCGCCCATTTGGCGATTCGACCAGATTTCTCTGGGTTTCGGACAATGTCCCCCAAAGGAAAAGAGGAGGGTACTGTGATCTTGTGCACTTGAAAGTAATGTCGTAGCTTACAGGAAGCCATCAGTAGCGCGTAAAGTATCTTCTGGACCTCAGGGTAGCGCTCCTTAGGACCATGAAGTACCTCGCTCACATAGTAGACGGGTCTATGTATTCCTTCCCTATCTGCGATCAGAACAACGCTGACCGCGTGCGGTGTGGCCGCCAGGTAAAGAAGCAGTGGTTCTACTTTGTCGGGAGACACCAATACTGGCGGACTGGATATATATGTTTTTACCTCCTGAAATACTTTTTCGGCCTCATCCGACCATGTAAAATTATCATGTGTCGGGGGAAATCTCCGCGAGACTAAGTCCAGGTAAGATGTGTCACGATTACCCGGGGACGTGGCCTCCGGGGCCTCCCCGGGCGCCGCCATTTGCCCGGGGACGGGGCCTCCACGGGCGCCGCCTTTTGGCTCCCGGGACGTGCCCTCCGGTGCCCTCCCGGGCGCCGCCATTACCCGGGGACGTGGCCTCCGGGGCCTCCCCAGGTGCCGCCATTTGCCCGGGGACGGGGTCTCCGGGGCCTCCCCGGGCGCCGCTTTTTGGCTTCCGGGACTTGGCCTCCGGTGCCCTCCTGGGCGCCGCCATTTGCCCGGGGACGTGGCCTCCGGGGCCTCCCCGGGCGCCGCCTTTAGGCCCCCGGGACTTGGCCTCCGGTGCCCTCCCGGGCGCCGCCATTTGCCCGGGGACGTGGCCTCCGGGGCCTCCCCGGGCGCCGCCTTTCGGCTCCCGGGACTTGGCCTCCGGTGCCCTCCCGGGAGCCGCCATTTGCCCGGGGACGTGGCCTCCGGGGCCTCCCCGGGCGCCGCCTTTCGGCTCCTGGGACTTGGCCTCCGGTGCCCTCCCGGGCGCCACCATTTGCCCGGGGACGTGGCCTCCGGGGCCTCCCCGGGCGCCGCCTTTTGGCTCCTGGGACGTGGCCTCCGGTGCCCTCCCGGGCGCCGCCATTTGCTCGGGGACGTGGCCTCCGGGGCCTCCCCGGGCGCCGCCATTTGCCCGGGGACGTGGCCTCCGGGGCCTCCCCGGGCGCCGCCTTTCGGCTCCTAGGACGTGGCCTCCGGTGCCCTCCCAGGCGCCACCATTTGCCTGGGGACGTGGCCTCCGGGGCCTCCCCGAGCGCCGCCTTTTGGCTCCCGGGACGTGGCCTCCGGTGCCCCCCCGGGCGCCGCCATTTGCTCGGGGACGTGGCCTCCGGTGCCCTCCCGAGCGCCGCCTTTTGGCTCCTGGGACGTGGCCTCCGGTGCCCTCCCGGGCGCCACCATTTGCCCGGGGACGTGGCCTCCGGGTCCTCCCCGGGCGCCGCCTTTTGGCTCCCGGGACGTGGCCTCCGGTGCCCTCCCGGGCGCCGCCATTTGCTCGGGGACGTGGCCTCCGGGGCCTCCCCGGGCGCCGCCTTTTGGCTCCCGAGACGTGGCCTCCAGTGCCCTCCCGGGCGCCGCCATTTGCCCGGGGACGTGGCCTCCGGGGCCTCCCCGAGCGCCGCCTTTTGGCTCCCGGGACGTGGCCTCCGGCGCCGTCCCAGGCCTCATCGACCTCCTAAAGGTAAAGTATCGAACTGTTTATCACGTGCAGGTCACGCGAGGAGCACCTCGGGAACTAGCGACCACCTGTCAAGCATCCGAGGCGTTTGACCGGGAGAAGGATGGTCCTGCCCTTCAATCCGACGGTGGCTTCCGGGGTAGTTTAGGTTTTTTGCTGCTTTTTGGGTGCTATAAATAGCCCTTGTACCCCTCTGTTGTAAGGGATCGATTCATTTATTGGAATAGCTAAACTCACAGGCGTGCTCCGGAAGCCTCTCCCCCGGAGAGAGCCTCCCCAGCCGACTCCGGTCGGGAGCGCGTCGACAGGACTAGGGCCCCCACCGGGACCCGAACCTGTATAAACCCCCGTGTCATTCTTTGTGCTTGTCCGGCGGGGGAGGACCGGTTATCCGGTCAACCCGCGCCGCGTAATCTTCGCTAGGATCACTCTCAAAACCTGCCGGGGTATTCGCAATACCACGACAGTTGGCGCCGTTCGTGGGGACTCGTGACAAGACGCCATGGCTCCCCCAAGAACAAGGGCTCCCACCCTTCCCGGTGACCCGGGTCTCCGAGACCCGGCGCCGTCCGCCCGGGACACTGCTGTCCCGGCGGTCCCTTCCGGAGGCGACCTGGCCCAGGTACCGCCTCCCTCCTTTCCTCTTAAGTTAGGTGCTTCCACCTCCAGGTCGTTCCCGGTGACCACGGGGACCTCGGCCGGGACAAGCGTCCCCCCGACGGCTCCCCCGGCTCGCCGGGACGCCCTGCTCGAAGTTCTCGTGGAAGGCCAGCTCCGCGCCCAGTGCTCTATGGACGAGCTCCTTAGCGTATTGGCGCGGCCTCCGGCCCCCACGTTTGCGTCGCACCCATATCCGGGGAACATGCCCCCGTTTATGGGTTACCCGGTGGCCCCTCCGGCTTCGGGGGGGTTGTCCGCCCCGTATGATCCTGCCGGGGGGTTCCCTCCCCCTGCGGGATACACACCCGGACCCTTCCCGGCACCCGGGCCCGTCCCGGTGCCGGGAGGTTATTTCATTCCAGGGCCCTTCATGGCACCAGGGGGGTACCCCGTCCCCGGCCTGATCCCGGGGCCGGGAGCCCACTTCTTGCCGGGGGTTTACCCTGCGCCGGGAGCCAGTCCCGCCCCCCGCGTTGCGTTTACCGCACCGGGGGCGGTCGACAGAGCAGCCCCCGTGCCGCAGCGGACTTCCCCTCGCATGGGCTCCCCAGTTCCGGACGCCGCCACCGGGGCTCCCCCCTCGCCGGTTCCGGGTGTTACAAGGCCTGCCGCCTTCCCGGTTCCGGTCGTGGCCACTGGGGCCCCCTCCACTTCGATTCCAGGCGTCGCCGCGGGCGCCTCCTCCCCGGTTCCGGACGATACAGGGGCTTCCCCCTTTCCGGTCCCGGGGGTCGTCGCAGGGGGCTCGCCCCAACCGGCTCCGGAAGCTACAGCGCACGAGCTCCCTCCCTCGGCGGGACAGGTCCGTTTCGCCCCGGGGGAGGTCGAGCGAATGCGTTCACCAGAGCGCGGGGAAGAACTTCCCCCCGGCCGCGGGCCCGGGGAGCCTCGATCTCGCACGGGCCGGGGGAAGAGACCCGCTGAAGAGCCAACCTCTCCGGCGGAGAGCCCAGACGTCTGGGAACTTAGCCCTGGTCCGGAGGAAAAGCGTCGCCACCACCATTCTGGCGGACCTCTCGGACCGCTTCCAGACTCAGACAACGAAGGTTCCGTGAAAGAAGATAGCGACCGGGGCTCTCCCCGGGAAGTGCAGGGGGCCAACCAGCCCCTGTGCCGAAGACTTCGCAGCATCCGGTGGCCGCGGCCCTACCGCCCGCCACACATCGAACATGATAACGGCGAGGCAGACCCTTACGAGTTTGTGCAGGTCTACTCCACTGCTATCTCCGCGGCCAGGGGGGACGAGTCAGTACAATGTAACGTCTTCCCCCTTTACCTCTCCGGCATCGCCCGCTCCTGGTTCTACAACCCGAAGGCCGGCTCCATCAAGTCTTTCTCGCAGCTCAAGCGGGAGTTCTGTGCCAACTTCCAGGGGAACTACGTGCATCCCCTGGACTCGCCGCAGCTGTATACTGTCCGGCAGAGGACTGGGGAAACCATCAGAAGCTTCTTCAAGCGCTTTGCTCAGGTGAAGAGCAAAGTGGCCCACGTCCCTGACTCTACGGTCATCCAAGCCTGCAAAAGCGGCATCCTCCCGGGGGAGCTCCACCGAAGGCTCTCCCGGAGTTGCCCCTCTTCCGCCGACGAGCTCTTCAACGTACTCGAAAAGTACGCTCGGGCGGAGGAAGACGATATCTGGAAGAAGACCCAGGGGGCTCCCGCCCCCGCCGACCGGGGGGCCAGGGATCCCCCCAAACGCTCCAGGCAAGGGGGGCGTAGCGAGCCACGGCCTCGGGACACCTTTGTCCTCGAGGGCGGAGGCAGCTCGCGCGACTCCCCGAGGACCAACCGCCCCTTCCCCAAACCGAAGGGCCATGGGGGAGGACAGTCTTCGCGCGGCCGGGAAGGCCACGCGGGGAGAAGGCGGGAAGGACCGTGGTGCAGCCTCCACAGGTCCAATACCCACGCTACCCGAGATTGTAGCCAGCTGCTGCAGCACTTTGCGGACTTCCTCGACCAGCATGAGCAGGGGGGGGGACTCCGGCCTCCTTGCTCTCTCGGCCAGCTATTCCGGCCCTTCCCGCTCCCACGGGGGGTTAGCAAACGCAGGAGGGGGAGCCTTCAGAAGCTCTCCCCTTTCAAACTTCGCAGCGGCGCATCAACGTCATCGTGGGAGGATCTGCCTCCGGGCGGGACTCTAAGCGCCAGCGTAAGGAGTACGCGCGCGAAGTCAAGGTTGTGGGGGTGCTTCGCACGTCCCCGCCACCAAAGTGGTCGGACGTCCCCCTCACCTTCACGGCAGAAGACGCGCGGGGGGTTCACTTCCCCCACGACGATGCGCTCATTGTCTCCGCGACCATCTACAACTGCCATCTGGCCCGGATCCTGGTGGACGGCGGGAGCTCCGCCGATGTCTTATTCCTGAAGGCCTTCAAAGAAATGCTGGTGGATGAGAAGCTCCTGCAGCCCGCTGCCGGGCCCCTACAAGGCTTTGTCCCGGGGAAGGCGATCCACCCCGTGGGCAAGGTGGATCTTCCAATGACCTTCGGCACCCCGGAGAACTACCGGACCGAGCTGGTCCGCTTCGACGTGGTAGACCTCCCCTCCTCCTACAACGCGATTATGGGGAGGACGACAATCAACCGGCTGGGGGCTGCCACCCATCAAAATTATCTCTGCATGAAGATCCCCGGGCTGCGCGGTGTGATCAATGTCCGGGGAGACCAAGACATGGCCCGTGCTCTATACGAGCGCGCTGCGGCCACGATCGGAAGCGTCAACATCATAAAGACGCCCGGGGGGGAGGCTCCTCCCCCGGAACTAGATGCTGCTGCGCCACCGCCCGGGAGGCCCCTACTCAAGCCGCGTCCGGAAGGGGGCCTCCGGAAGGTCCTGCTGTCCCCGGGCAACGAAGACAAAACCGTCCGGATCGGGGCGGAGCTCCCCCAGGAGCACGCAGAGCAACTTGCGGCTTTTCTGCGCGAAAACTCCGATGTTTTTGCGTGGAAGCAGTCAGACATGCTGGGCGTCGCCCGGGGGGTCATTGAGCACAAGCTTGCAGTAGCCCCCGGTCACCCCCCGGTCAAACAGAAGCTGCGGAAACTCTCCCTCGAGCGCCAGGAGGCAATCAAAGCGGAGATCGCCCGGCTCCGAGAGGCGGGGTTCATTCGAGAGGTCTTGCACCCCGAGTGGCTCGCGAACCCCGTCCTCGTCAAGAAATCAACCGGCAGGTGGCGGATGTGCGTAGACTTCACCGACTTTAATCGCGCCTGCCCCAAAGACAACTTCCCGCTCCCGCGGATTGATCAGCTCGTCGACTCCACTGCGGGGTGCGAGCTCATGAGCTTCCTAGACACCTACTCGGGCTACCATCAAGTCCGGATGGCGGAAGGGGACGAGGAAAAGACGAGTTTGATTACTCCCCTCGGAACCTTCTGTTACGTCCGTATGCCCTTCGGGCTGAAGAACGCGGGGGCGACCTTCCAGCGCCTGATGACACTGGTTTTCAAAGAGCAAGTCGGCCGCAACGTTGAAGTCTACGTAGACGACGCGGTTGTCAAGAGTCCCCGCGCAGCCTCCCACATCGACGACCTGGCTGAAACCTTTCAGAACCTCCGCGCATTCGGGCTCAAGCTGAACCCGGAGAAGTGCGCCTTCGGGGTGCTCGGGGGGAAGCTCCTAGGTTTCCTCGTGTCCCAGCGGGGCATTGAGGCAAACCCCGAGAAGATCCAGGCATTCCTAGACATGCCCCCGCCGCGCTCCGTCAAGGATGTCCAACGGCTCTCCGGCCGCCTAGCCGCACTCAGCCGCTTTGTCTCCCGGTCGGGGGAGCGGGGCCTCCAGTTCTTCAAGATCCTCCGAGGGCTCGAGGGGTTCCGCTGGACCCCTGAGGCCCAGGAGGCGTTCGACGACCTCAAGAAGTACCTCACGAGCCCTTGCTGCTCTACCTCGCCGCGACCCCCGTCGCCGTCAGCGTGGTCTTGGTGAAGGAGCAAGGGGGGCAGCAGCGTCCGGTGTACTACGTGAGTGAGGCCCTCCAAGGGGCCAAAACTCGGTACACGGAAATGGAGAAAATCTGCTACGCCCTCCTCATGGCGTCCCGGAAGCTTCGGCATTACTTCCTGGGGCACCCCATCACCGTCCCGTCGTCCCTCCCCCTTGGGGAGGTACTGCGGAACAAAGAAGCCACCGGCCGGATCGGGAAGTGGGGGGCTGAGCTCGCCCCCTTCTCCCTGTCCCTTACCGGCCGCTCCGCCATCAAGTCGCAGGTTCTCGCCGACTTCGTCGCAGAATGGACTCCCGCCTCTGGGTCCGGGGACGAAGATCTCCCTGTGCCGCCCCGACGCAGTGATCATTGGACCCTTATGTTCGATGGGTCGCTGTGTCTCGCCGGGGCTGGCGCGGGAGTAGTCCTCCGGAGCCCCGAGGGGAAGGAACTCGAGTACGCAGCGCGGCTCGAGTTCCCCGCAACCAACAACGTCGCCGAATACGAGGCTTTGCTCCTCGGGATGCGCCTTGCGCGCTCCCTGGGGATCCGGCGCCTCCTAGTCAAGGGAGATTCTCAGCTCGTAGTTTGCCAAATGGACAAGTCTTACTTGTGCCATGACGCAAACTTAAGTCTTTATTTGCAGGAAGTGCGAAAGATGGAGAGGCATTTCCACGGCCTCGAGGCTCGACATATCCCACGTAGGGACAATGACCGGGCCGACGCCTTGGCCCGAGCGGCAAGCGCCCGGGAATCGCTCCCCAAGGGGGCTTTCCTGGAGATCATCACGAAGCCCTCAGTGGCCTCCCCGGACACGGGTGACGGGCCTCACGTCCCAGAGGTCGCCGAGATCACCTGGACTCCGTCCTGGATGGACCCCCTCATCTCCTTCATCAGGGGCGAGGGGGACCCTCCTAGTGAGACTGAGGCTAAACGTCTCCGGGCTAAAGCCCGGGCATATCTCCTCGTGGAGGGGAGGCTCTACAAGCGGGGGGCTTCCGCCCTCCTGCGCTGCCTCCCCCGGTCGGAGGGACTTCAACTTCTCGAAGACATCCACGCGGGGAGCTGCGGTTCTCACCTAGCCCCGCGTGCCATCGCAGCCAAGGCCCTCCGGCAGGGTTCCTACTGGCCCATGGTCATGCGCGACGCGTGAGACCTCGTCTCCACGTGCGAGGCATGCCAGAAGATGGCCAAGGGCTCGAACCTCCCCCCTATAGCGCTGCAGACGATCCCCATCACTTGGCCCTTTGTGCGCTGGGGGATGGACCTCTTAGGGCCCTTCCCCCCAGCGCCCAGAGGATACAAGTATGCGGTAGTCGCAGTCGACTATTTTACAAAGTGGGTTGAGGCGGAGCCTTTGGCCAGCATCACGTCCCGAGCCGTTCAGCGGTTTTTCAGGAAAAACGTCGTATGTCGTTTTGGTGTCCCCCGGGAGATCACCGTGGACAACGGGACCTAATTCGACTCGGCTTATTTTCGGGAATTCTGTGAAGGCCTGGGGCTCGTCATCCACTTCGCCTCTGTAGCCCATCCCCGGAGCAATGGGGCTGTCGAGAGGGTCAACGGCGTGATCCTACAGGGATTGCGCCGGAGACTCGAGCAAACCGCTTCTAAGCGGGGTGCATGGGCAGAGGAGCTCCCTAGCATGCTCTGCTCCATGCGCACGACCCCGTCCCGGCCGACGGGGCGTACTCCCTTCTCCCTGGTCTACGGGGCGGAGGCAGTCCTCCCCCCTGAGATTGGCTTCCGGTCGCTGCAGGTGGAGCTCCTAGAGGGAGCCACCCCCTCGGCATATCAGGCCAACGAGGCCAATCAGCGCCTGGAGATCGACCTCGTGGAGGAGGAACGCGACCGTGCGCTCCTCCGCCACGCCATCTACGAGCAAGAAATAGCGCGCGCATACAATCAGCGCGTACGCGAGAGAGCTTTCCGCCTTGGGGACCTTGTCCTCAAGCGCGTGACGGACCCCCAGGCCCAGGGTAAGCTCTCCCCCAAGTGGGAGGGCCCCCACAGGATCTCCGCGGTCCTGGGCTCGGGGGCCTACAAGCTCTCCAACCTCCAAAAGCAGGAGCTGAAACACACGTGGAACTTGCGTTTACTTCGCAAGTTCTATGTTTAGCCTTACGGGCATGTCCCCTCCCCCGGGGCGTTCACGCCGGAGGGGGAGGAGGGACGCTGTATTTTCCTCCCCTTTCGCGGCTTCGCAGGGGGAGGCCCTGTACTTCATTTCATTAGCAATACATAGGTCTTGCTTTGCAAACTGTCTCATTGCAGGTTTTTCTCATTGCCGCCCCTAGCGGCGATGCCCTCCCCGCGAGGAAGCCCTCTCCGCGAGGATGCCCTCCCCGCGAGGAAGTGTGCCAGCCCCAACAAGTCCCTACAACGGAGCCTGCACTCCCGTAGGGCGGCTTACGATCAGCCCTCGTGGACTGAGGGTGTAAGCGGCAACCCGGTCACAGTGGCCGTGGTAACGAGTCACTTTGGGAGACTAGTCCCCTGCCCAAACACTCAAGTCCCGTCTTCGGGCATTTCCTCCTCTGGGAGTCGACGTTATTCCCAGCTGCCCGTTCTCACGGCGACCGGAAGATCAGCCCCTTGCGGCTTGATTGGATCTATCTTCCTCCTCCGGGAGTCGACGTTATTCCCGGCTCCCCGTTCTCACGGCGACCGGAAGATCAGCCCCTTGCGGCTTGATTGGATCTATCTTCCTCCTCCGGGAGTCGACGTTATTCCCGGCTCCCCGTTTTCACAGCGACCGGAAGATCAGCCCCCTGCGGCTTATTTGGATCCATCTTCCTCCTCCGGGAGTCGACGTTATTCCCAGCTCCCCGTTTTCACGGCGACCGGATGAATGCCTCTCGGAGAAGTCGGATTTCTCGGGCATTTCCTTCCGCTTAAGACCCTATTCCCGGCTCCCCGTTCTTACGGCGACCGGACGAGTGTCTCCCAGGAAGCTCGCCTCTGGAAATCCCATCGGGTTCTCTTGGACATTCCTTCCGCTTAAGGCCTTATTCCCGGCTCCTCGTTCTCACGGCGACCGGATGATTATCTCCCGGAAAGTCTTCTCCTTGAAAACCTCGTTTTAAAATTTTCTAACTTAGAAAATTTCCTATGCTACAGGTAACTTCTATCCCGGGGGCCATGTTACCCCCACAGCGCGCGGAGTTATCCTCCGGCCCGCTGTGGGCGGGGGGCATAAGGAACCCCCGGGTGTCGACCGCACCGCCCACGAGGAAACTTAGCTCATCCTTGTTAAGATGAGTCGTCCAGACCATCCAAGAAGAAAAAATAAAAGAGGCGCAGTAAAAGGAAACAACAACACGACGCTTTATTGATCAGCAAACCCGGAGGACAACTTCCCCCTCCAGTGGGCTTCGAAAACGATACAACCCGGGTTCTAACCCGGAGGATTCTCTAAGCCCTAAAGCTCCTACGCCTAATACTCCCGGAGGCTCTCCGCTAGCTCCCGGGTCAAGTCCCGGTACAATGCCCGTACGCGGCGCCAAGCGTCCCGGAGCACATATTCAAGCCAGAACTCGTAACCCGCCGGTGGAAGTATCCGGAGGGGAGGGATCATCCGGAGTCCCGGTCGCGGAGGGGACAATTCGGCACGGTGATTATCAAAGTTGTCCAAGTGCCACTCCGCACGCCACCTCAACCGGATCGGCTCCCGGACACTATCCTCGCCGCGGTTCCCGGAGAGAAAGCTTAGCAAAATTAAAGCCGCTTGGGCGTCCCCCGGGGAGCCCCTCCCGGACCTTCGCCCGGGAGCAACCTCCAGGGAACCTTGGTAACAGTAAGTTCAATTCAAAGACTTGGAAAAAATTCTAACTTCATTGCATTAAAAATTTTTGTACAAGTGCCCGGGGCTTCTTCTAAGAAGCTACCGGAATCAAAAAATCCTAAAACAAAAAAGGGCCCTAGCTAAGACCCGGGGGGAGGCTCATACATGTTCATTGGCGTCCTCCCCCCGGGGGGCTTCCTCCGAGGCCGGGGCTGGGGCGTCTCCTGCCGGAGGGGCCGGAGCCGGGAACCACGCCCGGATGATCCGGTTGTAGAACCCTCCGGCGAGCTGCTCGACCTCCCGGCGCGAAGGCTCGAAGGAGTCCGGGAAGCTTCGGGGGATGCGGCCCCCGATCGCCCGGGCGCCGACCCCCCGGAACTCGACGAGCCCCGCGCCGGCCGCGACGACGGGGATCGCCCGACCCTGCGCCCAAACATCGGCAGCCTCCGGGATGGCAGAGACCTGTGCGTTAAGGAAACGCACAGCCTCCGCGAGGGTCGCGGGCGGCACCTCTCTGCTCCCGGAGCCGAGGCTTACGCCAAGGCCCTCGAGGGCCGTTCGAACGGAGCGGCTAGCATCCGCCACCGCCCGGACGCTTGAGCTCTCGAGCTCACGAAGCGCCTCCTCCCTCGCCTTGGCCTCCTCCCGGAGGCGGGCGTTGATGGCCTCGGAAATGTGAACCTGGGCCCGGACCCGGGTCAATTCCGCGAGCACCTCGTCGCGTTCCCAGAGGGCCTCCTCGCGCTGCCCTACGGAGGCTGCGGCCCGGCCCTCCGTCTCCTTAAGCAGCCGGGCGACCCGCTGCTCAAGGCCCCAGGTAACAGCTGCCACCTACAAAATACATGAGTTAGAAAAATTTCAAAGTGCAGGGGATAAGCAAAGGTGTTATCGACGGGTTACCTGGGCCCGAGGGACTGAAGCCCCTCGAAACGCTCATGGAGCGTCCCTCCCGCGACGAAGGCCTGCACCTTCCGGGTGTGCAGGCCCTCCGAGAAGCGGGCGACCTCCCCCGCGGGGAGCAAGGGGGTCTCCCGCCCAGAACCACCGGTGCGGCCGGCGGGGGGTCCGCGGACCTCAAGGTCCGGTAACGCGGCTGGCGTCTTCGTCGACGAGGTTGTGCCCCCCGAAGACGTGGCCGAGGAGCTCTCGGTGGGAGCCTCCGCCCGGGGGGGAACCATCAAGCCTTTCCCTGCCCCGGGCCGGAAGGTCTTCGGGGCCCCCTCCTCCGGAGGAACCTCGTACACCGAGGGGCTCCCCCCCTCGTCCACCGGCCAGACCCGCGGGGGCGAGGCCCCCGCAAATCTCACCTCCAGCCTCTCCGGCTCTAGAGAAGCCGGAAGGGGCGGGAGAAGCTCCACCGCGAGCGGCGACGGGGCATAGTTCACCGAGTCGGACGCCGCCCCGCCCGCGGTCGCCTCCTTCCCCCGCGCCTCAATGGGGCCCTTCGGGGGGGGAGGCGTTGCCTCCCTCCGGGACGGTGCCCGGGCTCGCTCGCCCTCTGGGGTCTCGTTCCGGGGTTTCGCCGGTGTCGCCGCCGGCGTCGTCGATGGGCCGGGGGTCTTCTGAACCCGGGCCTTCTTGGGCTCCGAGCCCCCGGCCGCCTCCTTCCCCCGTTTATGCGACCCGGGGGTGGGGAGAGGCTTCCTTTCCGGCAGCTTTAACCCGAAGGCCGCCGCTACCAGGTTCTTGGGGGGGGCCCTCGCCCAAGGCGCGCACGACGCGCTCGTGTTCATCCGCGAAGTACCTCCCCAAGAGGTTCTCCGCCTTCTCCCGCGCCGCCGGGTACGGCTGGACTGCAAGAGGTAAAGAGTTAGTCAATTTCATTAAAATTTTGTAAGAGCAATGCAGCGGGTTCTCGGGGCTTACGTCGCGTCATCGACTTCACCGGGGGCCGCTGCTCGGGGCCCATGCCGATCCCCCTCTTCCCGCCGGTGAAGGGGGAGATCCGGAGGAGAGCCATCTCCTCAGCCGCGTCCCGCATCGAGCGGGTCTTCTTGGAGAGGATCACCTTGCCGAGGAGCTCGTACTCCTCGTCCGTCCACACCGGCGGCTTCGGTGCGGATGACCGGCTGTAGGTGGGGGCCTCCGGGGCGTACACCACCGCGTCGTCTCGGACCAGGAGGTAGAACCACCTCCGGACCCAATCCCCCCAGTGGTCCCGAGAGGCCGCCGCCGGGTAGTCGATTACCCGGGCCGGCAACATCTGGACCATGACCGAACCGAAGGGGGACTTGGGGCCCCCCTTCACCAGGTGGGAGGTCCGCGCCGCCGGTTCATAGAAGTACCGGAAGGCGCGAAGGTCGGGCTCCCGCCCGGTCGCTGTCTCGAAGAGCCAAATGAAGAGGCCCATCCGGACCAGCGCGTTCGGGGTGAGGTGGTTGAGAGCCACCCCGTACTCCTTGAGAAACTCCCGGAGCATGGGATGCACCGGGAGCCGGAGCCCCGCCTCGATGAAGGCCTCGAAGGCCACGATCTCCCCAGGCCTGGGGCGGGGGGCTCCGTCCTTCTTCACCGGGACTCGGATGTCCCCGGCTACAACGATGCCCCTCTCGGCCAAGGACTCGGCATCCTCGGCCGTGAACTCGGACGCCCAGAGGAAATCCGAGGGGATTTCCTCCGGGGGCACCTCCGTGGTCTTCGCTCGACCCTTGGGTGCCATGAGGTTAGTTTTCTTTTTTGGTGGCTTTTGCAGGAGGCTAGTACTGGAAACTCCCGGACGCCTGCTACCAGAAAAAGCTACCGGAAAAAGTTACCGGGAGAGGGCTACCGGGAGAGCAAAAATCGTGGGGCTGAGGATTTCGAATGAGCTTCCGGGCCCCCCCCAAGGCCCTATTTATAGGGGCGGGCCGTGGTCTAGATGCACGCCACGTGGCACCCGCGGATCAATCTGGACCGTAGAAGTTCAAACCATGCGCGGGAAACGAAGGGACGGGCGCGTGAATCGAGGCGCCAGTTCGTACCGCGCGCGCATTTATGGCGAAACGGCGCGGCTTTAAGTGTGGGGCACGGACACCGAAGCGTCGCGGCTCCGGTAGCTTGGCCCGGAGATCTTCCCGGTGACCTGAACCATACCCACCGGGGACTCGAGCATCGTCCCCGGCGGGCATGGGGGGCTGCTGTCGGGGGAAATCTCCGCGAGACTAAGTCCAGGTAAGATGTGTCACGATTACCCGGGGACGTGGCCTCCGGGGCCTCCCCGGGCGCCGCCATTTGCCCGGGGACGTGGCCTCCCCGGGCGCCGCCTTTTGGCTCCCGGGACGTGGCCTCCGGTGCCCTCCCGGGCGCCGCCATTACCCAGGGACGTGGCCTGCTGCAGCTAGTCCCATATAAGCATAGCATACACATACCCTTGACGTCCCAGGATAAGTCAAGCACAGGAGTATATCACATTGCAACAGAGTAACTTACAAAATAGTTAAGCAGTGTGGCCTGCTGGCCTTGATATTACATAAGAAGATTACAATGCCTTCACGGCATTCATGGTTTAGCAAGATAACATCTACACAGCAGAAGATAGGTGACCCACCCACAAAAGAGAAGTGGACAGCAGAACAACACACATCAGGGCTCTGGCAGAACTGACGCTCCTCCTTCTGGATCCAATAAGTTCTCCACGCTTTCATCTTGATTGTTGATCGCTCCGTCTATTGATTTGTAGATTGCAAGGGTGAGCACTTACGTACTCAGCAAGTCATAGGTAAGAGTAGATACATATAGTAGTGATGATATGAACCTAGACTAGTCAAGAATTATGGATGTTTATAAAATAATCTTTTTCTTTCATACCTCATCTCATGGCAGCACCTTTCATAATATAACATCATCATTCATGTTCACTAGATTATAGCACTACCGCGACACGTCGACACACGACAGCCCACGGCAGCACTCCTTATCATGACAACACATGTCATTTGGGTAATCTTGATTTAAACATATTTTATTTAGAAAATAGTACTTGTGTCACACCCCGTGGATTTAATCCACCGCAGCAGACTCCTATAAACCCGGGAGCTCGGAGTATTCGAATACATTTTTAACTCTGCAGAGAGGTACCAATTTACCCGCAAGATATTCCACTTTCAAGCCCATCCTATCATAACAAAATGATTAGACCCCTCCTCACAACCATGTGTGAGTGGCAAGGTGGAGATAACAAGAACTTTTGTTATGTCTCACTCACAATTCACCCCCGACCCTGTGGCTCTCCGCGAAACACAGTTGTGGTAGGCTGTATCATAACCTCCACCCCACCTCATTTTCCCATCACTGGGTCAAATATCAGATCACCTTCAGTGATAGTGGGAGTCAGCCTCCAAGTCAATCATCACAACACAACTCATGCAGGGGTTTCATGTATGATCCACATAAGTACTTGTTCAGGCCTGTCCCATACCAGGCTTGCGGTTAGCACGTTGTTCATGCCACTAGACGCACAACACAAGGTTCTAGTCCTTATATGCCAGTGACCAGACCATCCACAACCCTGCACCTTCAGTGCCTGCATTCCTTTGCAGTCTAGCACCTCCAGTGCTACCGCCATCCATACCATTTTCTGGTCACGGCTAGGGGTTTTATTTCATGAATATAAGTATATATATATATACATATAATAGTTCATGGCTCAAAACTTGTTTATTTCACATTTCACAGATAACCAGTCTAGTACTGCCAATTCATAAATCAACCATTCTCAATCTTTCACATGCAATATTATCTATATTCAAGGTTATGTTTTAGCAATATCTAAAATATAGGTTCAAGATGACCAAGGATATGACTTGCCTTCCGCGTCGTAAGAAACAGCAGTTGATGACGGGTCAACAGCGAAGTCCTCGATCTCAGCTTCTAGATCTGCTCGACGACAAACCAAATAATACACACAAATATTACTTATATATTAAGATGTTTTAGGATCTATATGTAGATATGCTTTACAAGAGTGACTGAACGATACTGGAGATAATTGAGATTGCAAGCTGAACTGAGTTGAGATCTAGGGTTTCAAGGAATTGGCTAAGGATGGGTGTTAGATGCTCTTAGGATCTCAAGGTTACAATAAGAACATCAGTTTTGTGGTTGATTTGATCAAGAACAGCGAATGTCGGCAGATTGACATTCGGATCAAGAATCTGACATAACTTCAAGGAAAACTAGAGAACTTATCTCAAGTTATGACATTAGAAGAAAATGTAGATCATAACTCTACAAATTCAGTGGACAAAGTGGCTTTCAAAATGCACAATCAGAAGTGGGTAAACAAGGCCAATGCCATTGGCTGGCATGCACTGGAATAGTGTCAAAAACTAGGGTTTAGCGGCAAATATAATTCAAGGGTTCAAATCAAGTTGTGATAGAAGAAGAAAATGTTGATCACAACCTCAGGAGTCTAAGGGACAAAGTTATGCCCAAAATGCACATCTGGAAGGGAGTGAAAGGGGCTAATGCCACTGATTGACATAGTCTGGCATTGATCTTGACATGGCCAGAAACTAGGGCTTGGCATAACTTTTGATCTAGAGCTCCAAATGAAGCACCACTTTGTCTGGGAGGTAGGCATTGATAACAGGAACAAATCATTCAACAGGATCTAGGGCAGAAGATGGCTAGAAGGTGATGAAATTCGAAGGAGAAGTGTGGTGGCGACACGGCACAGTGAAGCCACTGGACAGAAATCTTGGCATGGCTATAACTTGAATTCTGGGCAGTTTCAAAGATCGAGCTAGAAGACAAATATGTTCAGGAGGTTGAAGCACACCTGAATGACAAAGTGGATGAAACTGAAACGGCCAGGAATAGGTTTTCCGGTGATCAGCGCCGGAGAAGAAACACTGCCATTTGGGGGTTTTTGATTTAGGCCGAATGAACTCAATTCCAAGCTTGGGAAGTGAAAGAGAGATAAGAGGAAGCTACCTGAACGATCAATTTGGTCGGAGGATGGCCGGAGAAGCCTGGCGACGATCGCCGGTTTCTGGAGAAGCTCAAAATTGGGGAAAGCTTCGATTGAAGCTCAATCGGGAGATCTTGATGCATAGGCTTGCTGGAAATGAGTCACTGATCATCTTCTTCCACAAAATCGAGAGCTAATTCGGGCTGAATTAAGCTACATTGCAGAAACAAGGTAATCGGCAATTCCGGTGATCGCTGGCGTTAGAGGTCACCGGTGAGCAATTAAATGGTACAGCATGATGAGTGAGGTGAGTGGAACTCACTGGTGCTGTTAATTTGGCAGGAGATGCTGCGGTTGAGGCTGTCACCGTGGGGCCTCGAGCTGGTCTCGCCGGAGAAGAAGACTAAGACAGAAAATCTGAGGCTTTGCTGGTTCCAAGTGAGGTGTGAAGGAGCTACTGAGTACAGGGATGCTCAAATAGGCAGGCGAAGCTGCAAGGGGGAACAGCGAAGTAATTGGCTGCTGTGATGAGATGGGTTGCGTGCTGAGCATCAGCGGCGAAGACACAGCATTAACCGGTGATGCGACGGCGACAACGGCTCTGCAGTTGATCATCATGTCGGTTCATCGGGACATGGCAAGCTGGAGCAAGCGGTGGCGACAACATTGGCACGGCAAGGCAACGTGGCAGTGAATTGCTGACAAAAGGCTGCTGGTCGCGCGCGGGAGCGTGCGCTGGTCGTCGACGTTGCAGTGGCGCTGCCACGACACGGTTGGAGCGAGGACACGTGCGCACCGGCATGCACGGTCACAAGTGCGGCGAAGCCTCGCCGGCGACGAGCAGCTACGGCGCACTAGTACAGCAACTCTGGTCGTGAGCACAGCAAACGGCCTGGTCGAATTTGGGCTTGATTGCAATTTCCAATTCTTGATTTGGACTGAACTGTAAATCTGGAGATTTGGAAGGTTTGATCTGATTTTGATTCTGCTGTTTTGGTATACTTAATTCCACAAATGATTTGGCACAGATTGAAGATAAAATTTGAGACATTTGGATGACTTTTGATATGAACTGAAAACAGAGTAGATTAGGGTAAAATAAGTCTGAATCTTATTGATCTCGAATTCTGGGATTTAGGGTTTGATTTTGAGATACTCATAAAAGAAGAATTTGTATTAAAAAGCATTTGGGAGGTGTTCCCTGAATCAGATTTGAATTTGGAGATGATTAGCAACATTTTGCCTTTTCTGGCTTTTAGAAAATCTGGAAAAAGGACTGATCTGCGATACTCTTGGACTAATTTGCGAAAAAGGTTCAGATGGTGAAATCTGGCTGCCAACTTTTTGGATTAAGGTATTGGCACACCCTTGATCATAATCCAGGAAAAATCTGGTCTGAACTTGGCTAAGATTTTGATTAAATCTAAATTTCTGAAACTTAGGGTAAAAGGTAATAACAGATATTCTGTTTTCGAAAACAGAAAAGAGTTGATAATTCTGGAAGTTAGGGATAGAATTGAATCTGGGTTCCGAAGGCTTTTAGGTTGAGGATAACTGATAGATCAAATCTGGCAAGTCAGATCTTGACTTGGGGTCACAGGATAGATTTGCAGATTTTAGGGCTAGAACAGAATAAAGCTGAGGCTGATTTGGTTGATCTAGAAGAGACATATGCATGCATGATTTTTAAGAAAGAAACTTTTCACCCCAAAACTCAGGATGTTACACGGGGCCTCCGGGGCCTCCCCGGGTGCCGCCTTTTGGCTCCCGGGACTTGGCCTCCGGTGCCCTCCCGGGCGCCGCCATTTGCCCGGGGACGTGGCCTCCGGGGCCTCCCCGGGCGCCGCCTTTAGGCCCCCGGGACTTGGCCTCCAGTGCCCTCCCGGGCGCCGCCATTTGCCCGGGGACGTGGCCTCCAGGGCCTCCCCGGGCACCGCCTTTCGGCTCCCGGGACTTGGCCTCCGGTGCCCTCCCGGGCGTCGCCATTTGCCCGGGGACGTGGCCTCCGGGGCCTCCCCGGGCGCCGCCTTTCGGCTCCCGGGACGTGGCCTCCGGTGCCCTCCCGGGCGCCGCCATTTGCCCGGGGACGTGGCCTCCGGGGCCTCCCCGGGCGCCGCCTTTTGGCTCCCGGGACGTGGCCTCCGGTGCCCTCCCGGGCGCCGCCATTTGCCCGGGGACGTGGCCTCCGGGGCCTCCCCGGGCGCCGCCTTTTGGCTCCCGGGACGTGGCCTCCGGTGCCCTCCCGGGCGCCGCCATTTGCCCGGGGACGTGGCCTCCGAGGCCTCCCCGGGCGCCGCCTTTTGGCTCCCGGGACGTGGCCTCCGGCGCCGTCCCGGGCCTCATCGACCTCCTAAAGGTAAAGTATCGAACTGTTTATCACGTGCAGGTCACGCGAGGAGCACCTCGGGAACTAGCAACCACCTGTCAAGCATCCGAGGCGTTTGACCGGGAGAAGGACGGTCCTGCCCTTCAATCCGACGGTGGCTTCCGGGGTAGTTTAGGTTTTTTGCTGCTTTTTGGGTGCTATAAATAGCCCTTGTACCCCTCTGTTGTAAGGGATCGATTCATTTATTGGAATACCTAAACTCACAGGCGTGCTCCGGAAGCCTCTCCCCCGGAGAGAGCCTCCCCAGCCGACTCCGGTCGGGAGCGCGTCGACAGGACTAGGGCCCCCACCGGGACCCGAACCTGTATAAACCCCCGTGTCATTCTTTGTGCTTGTCCGGCGGGGGAGGACCGGTTATCCGGTCAACCCGCACCGCGTAATCTTCGCTAGGATCACTCTCAAAACCTGCCGGGGTATTCGCAATACCACGACATGATGCTTCCGCAAGGCTTTGAAGAAAGGCAATCCCCTTTCGCCTAGTCGTGATATAAAATGACTGAAAGCCGCCATGCGACCAGCCAGGCGTTGAACATCCTTCAAGGTTGAGGGCGATCTCATTTGTTCAATAGCCCTGATTTTCTCAGGATTAACTTCAATGCCCCTGGAACACAGAAGAAAACCAAGGAGTTTTCCTGAAGAAACCCCGAAAGAACATTTCTCCGGGTTTAATTTTATTCCAAAGCGATTCAAATTACAGAAGGTTTCAGCGAGATCGTCCAAATGAGACAATCTCTTGGTACTTTTTACAACCAAATCGTCTACATATGCTTCGAGATTACGCCCTATCTGGGAAAGAAAGGTCTTTTGCATCAAGCGCTGGTACGTGGAACCTGCGTTCTTGAGACCGAACGGCATTCTGACGTAGCAGTATGTGCCGAACGGGGTGATGAAGGCAGTCTTCTCTTCATCGTCTTCTGTCATGCTAATTTGATGATATCCTGAGTAAGCGTCCAGAAAACTCATCAGTTCGCAACCCGCAGTCGAGTCGACCAGCTGGTCGATGCGGGGAAGGGGAAAGTCATCCTTCGGACAGGCAGCGTTGAGGCTAGTGTAGTCGACGCACATGCGCCACTTGCCATTTGACTTGCGGACCATGACCAGATTGGCGAGCCATTCTGGGTGATCCACTTCGCGGATAAACCCGGCATGTAGGAGTTTGTCTAACTCCTCTCGGATGGCTTCCTGTCGGTCAGCAGCAAAACGCCTGAGCTTTTGCTTTATTGGTCGTTGTCCAGGTCGAATTGCTAACCTGTGCTCAATTACTTCCCTTGGGACACCGGGCATGTCGGACGGTTTCCACGCAAACACGTCTGCGTTAGCCCGGAGGAAAGCAACGAGGTCGAGTTCCTATTTGTCATCCAGGGCTGATCCGACCCGAATTGTCTTGGATGGATCATCTGGGTATAAAGGAACTTGTTTGAGTTTTTCATCCGGTCGAGGAGCAGCCTTGATCGCATCGGTGGCAACGGTGGCGACCTGAGCGTCCCGGAGGGGAAGTTGATCGACCATCTCCAAAGATAGCCGGTCGCACGTGAGTGCCACGTTGCGACTGCCTCAGACCGACATGACACCTTTGGGGCCAGGAAATTTCCCGCACTGATAAGCATAGTGCGTTGCCATCATGAACTTAGCAAGAGTCGGCCTGCCAAAGATTGCATTATAAGCTGAGTCACAATCGATTACATCGAAAGTAACCAATTCTGTCAGGAAGTTGTCTGGTTCTCCCAGAGTGACCGGGAGGACCACTTGTCCCAATGGCATCATGGAGGGGCCTGGGATTATCCCATAAAACGGATGGATTATGGGCTTGATCTTCGAACGAGGAATTTGCATCTCGTCGAGTGCCTTGACCAATAAAAGATCGAGGGAACTTCCCCCGTCAATCAGGACCCTTTCGACTCTCACGTTACTGATGATTGGGGTAATGACCAGAGGTAGCCTCAATGGTCGGGTGAGCCCCACAGGACAGTCAGCGCGATCGAACGTCAAAGGCATATCCGACCAACGGGGGTATTGAGGTTCACCAAGGGTTGTCTCCGTTTGGTTAACCTCTCGGTAGAAGGCTTTAAACTGCCTTTTGGAAACGAAAGAGGAAGAACCCCCGAAAATGACATTAACATGATTTTGAGGTACCTGGTAAGCCATTTCTTCGTCTCCGTCGACGTCTCTAATCCCGCACGCCTACTCTTTAGGCGGTAAGGTTGGCATTGGCCCAACTCCTTGGTAGAAATCGTCCAATTGTTTCAACCAACTCCTGCAGTTTTTGAGGTCGTGGCCTGTGGAGTTGTGGAGTGGACACCACTTCTTGCCCTCCTGCGGATTAGTTGATTTTTCTGGCTGGTCGGAATCTCGACCACCAGAGGCAATTTTACTTTTAAATGAAGGCTTATTACCTTTGGTCGAAGGTGGCTTCTCTGTGACTGCGACCTCGCGGTACTGTCCAGAGCGGTTCCTCTTCGACTTCTTTGACTTCCCACCCGGTGAAGACTCCGGCTTCTTGCTTGAATGTTCTTTCCTGGCGTCCTTGAATCCTGGTTGGGGTGGTAGGTCTCCCTTGTCGACCATTCGGTTCCATTCGACCGCTTCGGCTGCATCGGAATATCGATCGGCCATGTCGAACAGATCGGCCATATCGAACGGCATGCTTAAATGCCCTGATTATGGAGCCATCAGATATGTTCGGGATGGTATTCCTCACCCCGACAAACCTCTTGACAAACTGCCGAAGTGTTTCGGTTGAAGTTTGCCGCAGCCGATGCAGGTCGTCCTCCTTACCCGGCTTTTGGTAACAATTTTGGAAATTGCTGAGGATGGCATCGCATAGCATTTCCCAATTGTAAATGGAACCTCAGGCTGATTAAACAACCAGGTTCTAGCCAGTCTTGCGAGGACTGTAGGCAGGTAGTTGGCCATGACCTTGTCATCGCCTCCTGCTGCTTGGATGGCAGTAATATAGATCTGAAGGAACTCGGATGGGTTCTGAGTTCCATCAAACCTCTCAATGGCCCCTGGTCGTAACTTATCGGGCCAAACGACTGCTCGTAGGCCAGGCGAAAAGGCTTTACAACCAACGTAAGGACCGTGAATCGCCCTGTGACTCTCGGTTGGGTCTCGAGCGACCTCACGCAATGGCGAGGTTACTCGTGGTCCCAAACGAGAGTGAACAGGAACTCAATCCCTACTACGAGAATCCTGCATTCGCCGGTATTTGTCCTGTCGGGATGGTACGGGCGGTGGGTAACTCCGCCGGCCGGAACCAGAATGAGGACCATCTCGCTCACGGGAATGCGTTACCGAGCGGGACGAGGCCGTTGGGGTCGCCTCGGACGCGACCTCATCCAGTCTCTCCGCCAAGATCCTGAAAAAGGCCGGTTTCTGCACATCCGTGACCATAGGAGGAAAGTTACGCATGACTTCTGCGATGGATCGCAGTCGACCATGGGTACTTCTCGTAGGTGCACCAGGTGTTATTGTTTCTTCGTCCACTGGGAAACGCTCCGGTGGCAAAGAAGGGGTCTGGTCACGTTTTTGACCACGTGACCGTCGAGAAGAACTCGGAGCAGCATCGTAACGAGCCTGCGCATCTTGAAGAGCCTCTAGGGCAGTTCTGCGCAATTCGTTGTTCTGTTGCTCGAGATCTTGATCCTCCTTCTGTTTGTGATCTTGTTCTTCCCTGGCAGCCTGTTGATCGGGAGTTTCCTCCGACAACGCGTCAAACTGCCTAGGGAGAGAGGTTGCCGATGGGGAAAACATCTCAGTTTGTTCCGAGTCGGACTCGAAATCAAAGAGACGGTGAAGGTTATCAAGGTTGAACCTTCCTGGGCTAATTTCCGGGTCATCATCATATTTTCCCTTAGCAGGGTCGTATGACGGGCCGGATTCATCGCCTAGCACATTAAGAACCTCCGTGGGTTCTGACCTTGCGCCAGTTGCTCCCTGGTCGATTGACATGACCTGGAGAGACGATTCAACCTGTGGAAGATTCTGGTCTTCGACCTCCTCCATCGGAACAGGATCGCTCGGAGAAGGCATTGGTATATGGGCATAATCCTCGAGATCGAAATCGTTCTCGGAATCATATGCTCCAGCCATGTTTCAGCGAACCTCCGGATTTCAATTAGGACGCCTTGAGAAAGGCCCCACGGTGGGCGCCAGCTGTCGATGATTCGGACTCGGAGTCCTCAGCTGAACTTATGCAAAATTTGTAATGGTGAGACCTTTCAGGACGACCCTCCGGGAAGGTATGTAGAATAATGGTGAACAGGAGCACAGAGAGTTTTATACAGGTTCGGGCCCTCGATGGTGGGAGTAATAGCCCTACGTCCTGTTAGGATTTCACTATAGGTGATAAAATATTACAGAAATAGCAGAAAAACTCCTTCACAGGCGAAGGATTTTTCCGATGTAAACATACAGAGTAAAGCCAGGGAGGCTTGTAGAAACTATCTAATTTGGGCCGTAGACTTGGCTGTTTTTCAGAGTTGAGATGTGTTATGTCTCACTTGTATCAGGAGTCTTCTTCTTCCAAATGGATTGGATCTTCCCCTCCTCGGACCTCTACGCCACCCTTTTATACTGGTCGAAAGGGTGCCATATGAAGAAAACTGCATCAAACGGTTGGATGCGGTTTTTGGAGAACTGCTGTTAACTTCCACGGAGGTTATTAACACGTGTTAATTATGAATAACCGCATATATTAACCTCTGACGGTTGGTCTTCAACGTGGAGGAATCCTCGGGATGCTTGGAATATCCTGTTATATGGATAACCGAATGAACTTTAAGCACCCTGGTCGAGAATGTTCTGACCGCGGACTGTGAGCTGACCGCGCAACATCCCGAATATCCAGTTCGCGTATAGCATACGAACTTCTGACCGCGCAAAGCTGTCGGCCTGATCGCACGAAGCCCGCGGCCTGATCGCGTAAAGCTTGCGACCACATGGCGATGCCCCTCAGAATAGCTTGAGTTCGCATCGCCAAATACATGTCTGGTTCGAACCTGTCTTGAACCAAAAGTTTATTAGAAGTGACCCGGGTGACAATCCTCGTGAAAGATGTATCAAGATTACTAATGCGATTGAACTAACTTAAGTCAAGACCATTAAATATGGCATTTTTTGCTTGAGCATTTTCTTGGAGGTTTTTCGCTTCTATAGGTGTGAGATTTTCTAAGTCAATTGGAGCTCTAAAACCATCTCTAGTGACCCTCCAAACGTCAAGACTGATGGATTCTAGGTAAACCGCCATCCTAATTTTCCAATAGCAATAGTTATCACCCTTGAAGAAGGGGACCTTTCCATTATAGTTTTCTTTGATCGACGACATCCTCTCTGTAGACGGTTAAGCCTAAAATAAGAGACCTAGTGCTCTGATACCACGTATTGATCGAAGGATGCCGACTAGAGGGGGGTGAATAGGCGGTTTTTAAATTTTTTTTACTTTTAAACTAGTGATTAACAACCTAAATTGCAACAACAAATCTTCAAAGATATGAATGACAATTCAAGACAAGTTTTACAATTTCTACAGGACTAAGAACAACAATTCAATCTCTAAGAAGATAAAGCAAGTAAAAGAAATAACCGGAGAGATCGAATTTTTCCCGAGGTCTCGGAAATTTGCCGATTTCCACTAATCCTCGTTGAAGCGCTCTTCGCTAGAGCTTATGCTTCGATTTCACTAGGGGTAGCCCTTCTCCTCTCCGGATAGGCGAGCTCCGAGCCTTTACAATCAATCACCGGGCCTCTCCGACACACACCGTCGATGGAGAGATCACTAGACCTCCCGAGTCATCTAGGTGACGACAATCACCAAGAGTAACAAGCCTAGCACCTTGCTTGATGAACCTCAAAGCTTGAAGAGCAAATATGCAAATGCAATTGGCTTGAATTCAACTCCTCTCAACTAGCACTCAATGGTTTGCTAGGGTTTTGACTTGAAATGCAAGAGAATTAGTGTGAGAGGCTTTGCAAGTTGCTACACAGGTGTTGAGAGCTGAAATTTGTGTGTATGCAACATCTACAAATAGTGGGGTATTTATACTCTCAGCAAAATGGTCGTTTTCAAGAAAATTGGGTGAAAGTTGTACTGGCCCGACATTGTCCGGTCACTTCAGACATTGTCCGGTCAGTACAAAAAACTTGACCATTGCTCACGTGTATTTCAAGTGTCAGTAGCCGTTTGAACTATTTTGTGAAGGCCGGACAAATGGATTTGTCCGGACAAAACGTCCAGACAAATGCATTTGTCTCTGTTAACACCCCTGTTCAACAATACATGTACACACCGGAAAAATAGATTTGTCCGGACAAAATGTCCGGACAAATGTATATGTCTCTGTTGACACTCGAAATAAAACACTCCATCAAATGTATAGGCCGGACATATGGGATTTGTGCGGACAAAATGTCCTGACAAATACAGATGTCTCTGTTAACACATGCATTTTCAATTACTCAGAAAATGTATTGGCCGGACATTGTCCGGTCACTTTGGACAATGTCCGTTGCATTTCAGACAAAAGCCTCCGGACAAATACATTTGTCTCAACTTAACGTGCCGTGAAAATTTGTATTGACCGGACATTCTCCGGTCACTTCGGACAATGTTCGGCCTACATCGGACAGATGCACCGGACAAATGTATATGTCTTTGTTTAAAATTTGGCAATGTTCAGAAGTTATTTGTATTGGCCGGACATTGTCCGGTCACTTCAGGCACTGTCCGGCCAGTACAAAACAAAAAAAATGCTGAATTTTTACTCAATTTCGATTTGAGGATAAATGCATATGCAAATGTGCTTCTAAAGACTTCAAGGTTGATCAAGATACTTGTGCTAAGACCCCTCTTAACAGTACGACCATGTAACCTAGAAAATTTCAAAAAGTAAAAATGCTAGCTTTAGATACTTGTACTTTTGTCGGGGTTTCGTCGTTTTCGCTTCATGAAGTCTTGATAACCTTGCTTTGCTCTTTCTTGATGCTTTCTCCTCTGATTAACCTAAGTTTCACACGCAAAGGTTAGTCGCAAATCTTACGGGAGTCATTAATCACCCAAACCCTAATTAGGGCTCAAGATTCAACACTCTCCTCCTCCATCGTTGAGCCGCCCTTTCCTTCTCACTGTGCCTCCTCCACACGAAGTTCTCGCACCGTCCGATCAGCACCGCGCCGCCATCACCCACGTGTGCCGCCATCACCCACGTGTGCCGCCGTCACCCACGTGCGCCGCCACCTCTCCAGCCATTGCCACCGGATCTGACCATTTCGTGCCGCCGCCATCTAGCACCACGTCACCATTGCCACTGATCAGCTCACCACCACTCGCCGCCAGGTGTCTTGCTCTCCACGGATCCACACCCTGTGCTGGGTCACCATTTCTTCTGCCCTGTGCACACCGCCGGAGCCGCACCTCTCGGCTTGATCTGACCGGATCTGTGCCTCCTGCTCCTACCGCGCCTGAGCTGCACCTCCGGAGCCGCCGATCCTCCTCCGATCACCACCACTCGCCGCCGGAGCCGACGCCGGCAAGCTGGGCGACCTCCTCTACGGCTTCGACCATCACAACAGCCAGTGCATCTTCCTCGACACGGCTGCAGCCCCCTCGACCGCGGCCATCTACCTCGGCCACAACTCCATTGAGCATGGCTTCGTCCGGCGAATCCCAGCAAGCTGCAGCCTCTTCAACAACAACAAGTAGTGAACGATTTCCTCTCCTTTACTCTACTTTGTTCCTGTGATGATGCTCTAAAATTATCATTGTTATGCATTATAATTGTTGAATGCTTGCTGGAGGTTATACTGAAATTAACTGTGATGAACTGAAACTGTGTTTTTGATTTGCAATGTCTTGAATTCGTTAGTTCTGAGTCTTGCATGATGACTTGTATGATCAACACCTTGATTGCACCGATTTCTAAATGATATTTGTTTGATCAATCCTCCTTTCTCATTCTCTGTTCTCTAATTCTGAGATGAGTATTGTGTGTCTGAGATAATATGATTGCTTGCAATTGTTGATCAGAAAGTAGAATTGACAATCTTTGCATGAATTTCTGGAGTATTTGAGTTTGATTGGATCCTTGTGTTTTTATTTGTTGTTGTATGGTGTTCTGAATGACTAACATGCTAAAGAACAATTCCTCTCAGTGCATAGTGCCTTTTGAATTGTAGCTCCATCAATGGTTTCATTCTGCAAACTGATTTGAAAATATCCTTTGAAGTTGCAAATAGTTACTGTTGAGCTTCTCCTGTTTCATGAGTTCTAATTTTTAGCTACCTTGAGGATGAAATTGTTGCTTATAACTTTTTGCATAAGAAAGAGATGTTTCAGCAGTTTCTACTCTGGGTTGTCCTAACTGAGTAAATTGCACTTTTATTTAGTTTCTGAGATGCATCATCAACTATTTACATCTCTGAGCTGAATTGTGTTGAATTCTGGATTCGTTGCTTGTGCTTGTTGTTAAGTCGTGGCTGAGGAGAACTGTAGATGATTTGTGTTTATTTTGTACTTGTGCTTCGTCGATACTCGTCGTAGATTGCGATCGATGATGGTTGTTAGCACTGCCTCGCGCGCTACCACTACACGATCTCTCTATTGCTTGTATTACAAAACGCTAGTCCAGAACGAGCACTAGTCACTTGTCGAGGAAACCACCTCTCTTTCTATTTATTTCTTCCGACATCTTCTTTCATTTCTTTCTGATTTATTTCATTTGCCATCAATCTAGTTTAGTTATTCACGTATTGCTTCTCTAGTCCCTGTGGAAAGAACGACTGAATACTCGCCTTACTGCATTGTCCTCATTCTCTTGCGAGATGGTCTAGGCCGGTATCAATGAAGTACCTCGCTTACATAATAGATTGGTTGCTGAACACCCTCTCTTTCTGCGATCAGCACCGCGCTGACCGCATGAGGGGTGGCCGCCAGGTAACGAAGTAGCAGTTCCCCTAAGTTCGGAGAGACTAATATCGGTGGACTGGACAGATATTTCTTAACTTCTTGAAAAGCTTTTTCGGCCTCATGCGACCAGGTAAAACCATTGTGTTTGCGAAGAGCTTTAAAAAATGGCAGACCGTGCTCGCCTAGCCTTGATATGAAATGGCTGAGGGCTGCCATGTGACCTGTTAGATTCTGGATGTCCATCATGGTCGAAGGAGATCTCATTTGCTCTATGGCCCTGATCTTCTCAGGATTGACCTCTATGCCCCTTGAACAAACGACGAAACCCAAAAGTTTATCAGAAGCAACTCCGAAGGAACATTTCTCCGGGTTTAATTTTATTCCATGCTTGTTCAAATTACAAAAGGTTTTAGCAAGATCATCTACATGATTCAAGCTTTTTCCAACCAAATCATCGATGTAAGCTCCTAGATTACGCCCCATCTGGGAAAGAAAAGCCTTTTGCATCAAGCGCTGGTACGTGGAACCGCCGTTCTTGAGATCAAACGGCATTCTGACGTAGCAGTAGGTGCCAAATGCTGTGATTAAGGCAGTTTTCTCCTCATCTTCTTCTGTCATGCTAATTTGATGGTACCCCAAGTAAGCATCCAAGAAACTCATCAATTCGCAACCCGCTATAGAGTTGACCAGTTGGTCGATGCGAGGAAGGGGAAAATCATCCTTCAGACAGGCACTTTTAGGCTGGTGTAATCGACGAACATGCGTCACTTACCATTTGACTTTCGGGCCATGACCGGATTTGCAAGCCACTCAGGATGATCGACTTCATGAATAAATCCTGCCTTTTCGAGTTTATCTAACTCCACTCGGGATGGCTTCCTGCCGGTCAATAGAAAAGCGTTTGAGCTTTTGCTTTACTAGTCGTTGTCCAGGTTGGATCGCTACCCTGTGCTCAATTACCTCCCTTGGGACTCCGGGCATGTCGGACGGTTTCCATGGAAACACATCTGTGTTTGCCCGGAGGAAAGTAACGAGCTCGAGTTCCTATTTGTCATCCAGCCCTGACCCAATCCGAATTGTTCTAGAAGGATCATCTGGGTATAATGGAACTAGTTCTAACTTTTCGTCAGGTCGTGGGGCAACTTTGATCGTATCCGAATTTGTGGTCGCAATCTTGACGTCCCAGAGGGGAAACTAATCCACTAATTCCAATGATAGCCGATCAGAAGTTAATGCCACATTCCGGCTGCCTCGGACCGAGATAACACCTTTGGGGCCCGGCAACTTGCCGCACTGATAAGCATAGTGCGTCGCCATCATGAATTTAGCGAGAGGTGACCTGCCAAAAATAGCGTTGTAAGCTGAATCACAATCAATTACATCAAAGGTAACCAATTCTGTTCGAAAATTATCTGGGTCCCCCAGTGTTACTGGAAGTACCACCTGTCCCATCGGCATCATCGAGGGACCAAGAATTATCCCATAAAAAGGGTGAATTATGGGTTTAATTTTTGAACGAGGGATCTGCATTTCATCCAGCACCTTGACAAGTATAATATCCAAGGAGCTACCTCCGTCGATTAGAACTCGTTCGACTCGAGTATTGCTGATAATTGGGGTGATGACTAAAGGCAATCTCAATGGCCATGTAAGCCCAATAGGACAATCCACTCAAGTGAAAGTCAAAGGAGTTTCCGACCAACGGGCGTACTGAGGCTCGCCGAGGCGGGGCCTTTGCTTGATTTACCTCGTGGTAAAACATCTTAAACTGATGCTTAGAAACAAAAGAGGAGGAACCTCCAAAAATAACATTAACATGATTTTCCGGTACCAGGTAGGACATCTCTTTGTCTCCGTCGGCGTCTCTAATCCCGCAGGTCTGCTCTTTTGGAGGTAAAGTTGGCATCGGTCCAATCCCCTGGTAAAAGTCGTCCAATTGCTTTAACTAGTTCCTGCAGTTCCTGAGATCGTGTCCCGAGGAGTTGTGGAGCTGACACCCCTTCTTGCTTCCCTGCAGATTAGTTTGTTTTCCGGGCTGGTTGGTATCGTGGCCACCAGAAGAAGTTATATTCTTAAATTGACGCTTGTTACTTTGGGACCCTCCTTTGAGGAATCCCGTGGCAACCGCCCAGGTGGATTGCGCACAGGTAGGATCATCACAAGCTCACAACAACAGGATTCACTTTAAACAATAAAGCAAGTAGATAAAACAAGTACAAGGCCACGGGGACCACTATTACAATATCACAGTACCAAGGATGGCATTAATTAAAGTTGATACAAAAGTAGAGAGTTTTTCAAAATCAAGAATCGGTATCGAAGTGCCGAACACAGAAAAACAACACAAAAAGCAACCACAAAGGTCTTCACTTCCTTCTGCAGCGGCCCTGGAAGGGCTTCCTCCACATCGGATTCAACTTGGCTCATGACCCTCCTGGAAACTCAAATCGTCTGAAAAGGCTCTTTCCTCTTCTTGGTGCTCAAGGCCAGGGGAATCGGAATCCTCGAATCTTTTCTTCTGAATTTGTTTGTAAAGGCAAGGGTGAGCATGTTTTTACACAATGCTCAGCAAGTCTCGTTACAAGAATGCAGGTATATAGATGAGGAGTGATCAAGAGAAGGGTTTAAGTCTTATAATTATAAATAGTATATATTTCAATTCTTTGATCTCTCAAATAAGGGTTTTATTTTCAACAGCGGGGTTTTGTAAATCTTATAATAGACTTTAAGAAATTGTTATGTGATGGTCTCCCATGAGTCATCACTTTTATCAACCCATATTATCAAAACATTCCAAATAGTTACTTGTGCTGAACCACATGGATAAATCCACCGCGAACATACTCCATGACCTGGGAGTACAGAGTATCTGATACTTTTCTTACGCTTTGCAAAGGTGTACCTCTTTTTAAATCCACTTCTTCACTCGGCTTTCAAGTCGGATCAGCTCCATGCGACTTATACGCATGTGACAAGGCCGAGATCACACAACGCTTTTGCAGTCTAGTATTAACAATATCCCCGCCCGGTAAATAGACAATTAAGTCTCAAGTACCGTTGTGGGTCCTCCCCACTGCCTTACTTCCTAGCCTTTGGCCTATGCTCCCGCAGGACACATAGCCTTGGTCTGTGTCCACGCAAAACATATGACTATTCAAGATTACAACCGCGCAAGGCTTAATCTGAGGCGTAGGGCGTCTTCCTTCTTTCCACCTTTACCTCTCATGCTTTTTCTGAACTCACATCACTCACGGACGAACTGCGCCCAACCCGTTTCCACGCGAGAAACCAGACCGACAAACCATGCAGGGAACTGCTAATACCAAAAAGCAACTAAGTCGTGCCTGTCCCATACCAGGCAAGTGGTTCGTACATTTTTCATGCCGCATAGGGGCACAACACAAGGTTCTAGTCCTTATGAATTAATAGTGAGGAGCCATCCACATTCCCTGGTGCGCACCGCACCCTCTCCATACAAACCAATCCACACTATCAATACTAATTTGTATTTTCTTTCACAAAAGGGGTTTTCAAACATGTTTTTCTTATAAGCGACCATTTGATATTTAGCATAAGTTTTCAAGCATAAGCATAATTCTAAGCATATATCCTAGGGTGACAAGGATGCATGGGTATTCAATTACAAGAGGGGTTTCACAATCATTTAGGTTATATCTAACCACATTATTTGAACATACTCTCATTTGAATATAAGGCATGCATATACTTTGAAGACAACTAATATACTTCATTTGAAAATATTAGGCGAGACATGATCAAGAGGTTGAGACTTGCCTTGCACTGCTGGGTCTAATTACTTGAACGAAACCTCGAAGACTTCTTCCGCTCCTTCAACTTCTGGCACTGCGGCGGACACAAGCAATACAACACATATACTACATAAGCATACATAAAATAGTTGCAATACAAAATAATAAGTAAATATATCATGCATTCAAGGGAAAAGATTTGGACAAAGTCACTTGGGTGCTGGTCGAAGAGATGGGCTCAAAAGAAGTTGAATGTCAAAGGCCGACATTCAGTCCACGGCTTGACATAGCCATAAGTTGGTCTTAGGTAGGTTTTCTGGAGAAGTGGCAGAAGGGAAAGATGTAGACCACAACTCCAGGAATCTAGGGGACAAAGTGACATTTCCATTGCTCAACCAGAAGGGGTCAAACAAGGCTAATGCCAGTGGCTGACATGCACTGACATAGTGCAGACCTTGCCAAAAACTAGGGCAAAGCACAACTTTTGATACAGGGCTCCAATTGATGCACAACTTTGTCTGGGAGGTAGGCATTGATAACAGGAACAAATCATTCAACAGGATCAAGGGTTGAAAGTGGCCAGAGGGCGGCCAAATCCGGTGATGAACTACGGTGGCGACACGGCACAGACACAGTTCTGGGCAGAATTTTGGCAAGGCCATATCTCCAAATCTGGGCCGATTCAAAGGTCGAGCTAGAAGGCAAAGTGGCTCAAGAGATTGGGAACTATCAAAAGGGCAAGGTGGACGGGGCCATATCGGCCGGAATTAAAATCTGGCGAACTGCACAGGGGAAGAAGACACAAATTTGGGGTTTTCCAGATTTGAGCAAATTCTTCAACTTTGATTGCTTAGATGTGTTAAGCTAGGTTTACTGATCCTATTTGATCACTGGCTCGAGAGCTAAAAGGGCTTGGTTAGAGTTTAATTGCTCACTGGAGGTTTTTGGGGAAACCGGCGATCACCGGCGACAGAAGGCAAGAGAACTCGATTCCAAGCTTAGATACACTCAAGAGGGGATGGAAAACTTACTGGGAGGCTTGGATTGCTGAGGGGAGCAACGGGTGAGGCTGGCACCGAGAGCTCCGGAAATGGCTCGCCGGGGAAGAAGATTTCACGGCGGAGCTGCGAGCTTAGGTGGTTTCTGGCGCTTGGTGAAGATGCAACGGCTACAGAAGGCTTTATATAGGCACGGGCGAGGCAAAAGGGCCGACAATTTGGAGTGTTGCTGCTGCAAGGTGACTTTGAAGCGACAGGACGGGGTGGTGATGGCGAGGCGACTGACGGCGCGGCGTTGCAGCTTTGCAGCTGGACGGTGCAGGTGCAGGCGGCGAAGGCAACGGCGAGGAGACACCTAGCTCGAGCATGGCTGCGACGTGTCGAGCGTTCTCTGCAGTGCTGCGCTGCTGCAGCTAGCGCGCGTGCTGTGCGCGGGGAAAACTTGCAGCAATTGCGCTGTTGAGGTGGCTTCCACGGTGGCGAACGGCGAGGGCACACATGGCGGCAAGGGCACAGGCGACTGCCACGGCGGAGTGAGCACAGCAGCTGGTCGAGGTCGCGCACGGGAGGTTCTCTGGTCGTGCGCAAACTGGTTGAACAGGGACTGGAAAAGAAGGCTCGGGCTGATTTGCAATTTTGAAACGTGCTCCAGGGACTGATCTGCGAGGAGAAGTTTGAATAGGAAAAGGATCTGATTGCAAATCTGGAGATCTGGAGGGCTGATCTGAAATCTGATTTCAGGAATGAGTTGCATAAGATTAATGGAACTCATCTAGCCAAAGTTTGACAAGATCGGGCAAGATCTGAAGGGTTTCGACAAAACTGGGGAAAACGACTTTAGGGTAAAACAGGGTAATTAGGGTTTCAAAAACGGCGAGGGTCAAAACTCAGGTTTAGGGCAGGATTTGGGAATTCTTCCAGAAGGGAAAAATGCTCAGAATAGTGAATGGGAGATATTCACTGAATCAGATCAAAGTTTGGAGGTGGTCTCAGACTTTTAGTCTTTTTGGGCTTCTGACAAATCTGAAAAGGGCTGATTTGTGAAAAAGATCTGAACGAAAGGGTTTGATTGTCAACTTTTTGGGGTAAGCTGCTGGCACAACTGGGATCTCATTCTGAAATAGAGAGGGACGAGGCAGGGTAGGATTTGGGAAAAATCGGGGTGTTATAGTTACCTTTTCCCGGCGGTGGCTTCTCGGCAACTGCGGTCTCCCTGTATTGTCCCGATCGATTTTTCTTGGACTTCTTGGATTTACCGCGTGATGATGATTCTGGCTTCTTGCTTGAATCTTCCTTCTTGTCTTCCTTCAGACCTGGCTGAGGTAGTGAGTTTCCCTTACCCACCATCCTATTCCATTCCACGGCCTCAGCCGCATCGGAATAACGATCATCCATGTCGAAGATGTCGGCTACTGATCGAGGTGGTGGATAAGTAGATCTTCGGTCAATCTCTGGTATCGGATGGCATGTTTGAATGCCCTAATCACGGAATTGTCGGATTTGTTCGGGATGGTATTCCTCACCCCGACAAACCTTTTGACAAACTGCTGAAGAGTCTCAGTGGAAGTCTGGCGAAGACGATGGAGGTCGTCCTCTTTTCCAAGCTTCTGATAGCAATTCTAGATGTTGTTGAGTATAGCATCACACAGCATCCACCAGTTATAAATTGAGCCTTCTGGCTGATTGAATAACCAGGTTCTCGCTGGACCTTTGAGGACTGTTGGCAAGTAATATCCCATGACGCGATCATCCCCACCCGCCGCTTGAATAGCGGTGATGTAGATCTGAAGGAATTCAGATGGATTTTGAGTTCCATCAAATCTTTCAATTCTTCTGAGCTTGAACTTGTCTGGCCAGACCACCGCGCGGAGGCTTGGCGAGAAAGCCTTACATCCGACATAGGAACTATGCAGAGTTCTGCGGCTTTCGACATGGTCACGGGCGACCTCGCGCTGTGGTGATACACCACGCAGTCCTAGACGAGAATGGACAGGAATGCGATCTCGATCGCGGGAATTCCCAACTTGCCGGGCCTTGTCGTGCTGAAATGACCCTGGTGGTAATTGATTACATCTGCACTAACTGGAGTAAGAATACTCCCTTTCATGGGAGCGAATCGTAGACCGGGATGAAGCCGTTGGGATTGCCTTGAATGCAACCTCGTCCAGCTTATCCGCCAAGATTCTAGCAAAAGCCGGTCCTTGCGCATCGTCGATATTGGGAGGAAAGTTATGCAAGACTTCCGCAATAGAGTGAAGTCGTCCATGCGTACTCCTCCTGGACGCGCCAAGCGTCACTATTTCTTCATCCACCGGTGCATAGTCCAGGGGTAAAGAAGGCGTCTGGTCGCTTTTACGACCATGTGGACGACGGGAAGAACCTGGAGCGGCATCATAACGAGACTACGCATTTCGTAGAGCCTCTAGTGCAGTCTTGCGGAGCTCGTTATCCTGTCGTTCAAGTTCCTCATCCTCCTTTTGCCTCATTTCATGTTCCTCCTTATGCTTACGTTCCAATTCCTCCCTAGCCGCTTGCTGCTCGGGAGTCTCCTCCGATAAAGTAGCAAACTCTCGGGGAAGCGAGGTCGTAGAAGGAGAAAACATCTCTGTTTGTTCCGAATCAGATTCAAAATCAAAGAGAGATTGGAGGTTATCAGGGTCAAACCTCACAGGACTGAGCCTTTGATTAGCATCATCTATGTCCACGACAACAATGTGTCGTGGTACAAACTCGACCTCCAAAGTGGCAGGACTCTGATGAAATTCCTGATCTATCCTCTTTGTCCCCTAGTCGATGGACATGACCTGGGTAGGGGAAGATGCATCCTCATGATGTTCCTGAGGAACATCTTCGAGATCCACTTCCTCCATGGGAACGGGATCGCTGGGTGAGGGCATCTATATGTGGGCGTAATCATCGACATCGAAATCGTTCTCAGAATTGTACACCCCAGAAATGGCTTACCAAATCTCCTGATGAAAGAAGAACACCTTGAGAAAGGCCCCACGGTGGGCACCAGCTGTCGATGATTCGGACTCGGGGTCCCCTGTCGATCTTATGCAAATTTGTGAGTTGTGTGTGAGACCTTTCAGGGTGTGCCTCAGGTAAGATAGGATAAGCAATATCGTGAGGGAAGCGAAAATTTATACAGGTTCAGGCCCTCGATGGTGGGAGTAATAGCCCTACGTCCTGTTGTGATTCCACTATATAAGGTAAAAGTGTTTACAAGGAAAAGAGATCATCATAGATAATGATCTCTTTTATATCTTTGTCTATCTAATCTATGCTTGAGTCTTCAAGTTCTGTTGACTCGTGCTTGTTGGTTGACTTAACCGCCCTTTAAATGTGCATTGATCATCCTTTTATATTGAGCAAAAGGGCGCCAAAGCGAAGCAGTTCTGGACGGTTACTCAGGTGCAATTCGTATAACCACACTCCTCTCCTACGCAGGTCTAACACATGCAACTAGCAGGTAACCACACATACTAACCTTCTGGCAGTTGTCTTCAAACGTGGGAGAAGTTATCTTGAGAACATGTTTGATAAAGACTAAAACACCATCGAAATATCCTAGTCACAAGTAGTTAACAACCTCATGACCGCGCACTGTCTGCAGCCTTCTGATTGCGCATTGTCTACGGTCTCATGATCGCGCAAGGGCTACGATCATAAACTAGCACTACGTCCAAGGACGACCATAGTGGCTACACATTGGCACATACCGGATCTGAACTCGACCTGAACTTGACATGTGTTAACCTAACTAGCTTGGGTGATAATCCTCATCACCCAGTCGCCATGAGACGGGAGTCGGACGAAAATTTTCCCCGTCGAAAAATTTTGAGACCCAGTCAAAAGTTCCCCCGGTCGCCGTGAGGACGAGAGCCGGGTTGCCACTTACCCCCTCAGTCCACAAGTGGTTACTGTAAGCCACCCTAAGGGAGCGGGGCTCTTGTTCTAGGGACTTCTAAGCCTACCTCCTCATTGGGAGGGAATTCTCGCAAAGAGGGCATCCTCACGAAGAGGGTACTGCCTTTAAAGGCGGTTAGATGAAAGGTTCGCAAAGGAAATCCGAAACTCCATGAGAAAAACACTTGTATCGAAGAAGTAGATACAAAGCCTCCCCCTGCGGAACCGTGGAGGGGGAGGGAATTGTGAGTACAATGCCTCCCCCTGCGATGTTGCGATGGGGGAGGGAGTCAACTCGGAGGCTAGATGTAGAACTTGCAGAGCAAGTCTATGTTCCTTGTGTGCTTGAGCTCTTGCTCTTCGAGGTTGGAGAGCTGATAAGCCCCCGAAACCAAGATCGTAGAGATCCTGTGTGGCCTTCCCACTTAGGGCTGAGTTTGCCCAGGGTCTGGGGGTTAGTCACGTGCTTGTGGACAAGGTCCCCAAGGCAGAAAGCTCTCGCACGGGTACGCCGATTGTAAGCACGCAACATTTTGCGCTCGTAGATGGCATGGAGGAGGAGCACTCTGTTGCACAGTTCTTCGACGAGGTCGACTTCCATACACTGATTTTCTCTGTCAACTTGGTACGCCACGACCGTAGCTCCATCTAGGAGTTCAACTCGCAGCGATCGAAAATTGATCTCTGGGGGGACGACCGCCTGGGCCCCATATACAAGCGAGAATGGGGTACGACCAGTTGCCCGGTTTGGGGTCATGTGCATGGTGCAGAGGATGCTGGGGAGCTCCTCCGTCTATGCGCCTCGCCGGGAGGCAGCTTGCTTGAGTCACTGGCGTAATCCCTGTAGGATCACGGCGTTAACTCTTTCAACGGCTCCGTTGCTCTGGGGGTGAGCTAAGGAGGCGAAGTGGGGATGACGCCCAAGGTTTCACAGAACTCCCAGAAATGTGCGGAGTCAAACTGAGTCCTGTTGTCGACTGTGATTTCTCGGGGGACCCCGAAATGACAAACGTTCTTCTTCCAGAAAAACCGCTGTACCGCCAGGGAGGTGATGTTGGCCAAGGGCTCAGCCTCCACCCACTTGGAGAAGTAATCCACAGCGACCACCACATACTTGTAGCCACGCGAGGCTGGGGGGAAGGGATCGAGATCCATCCCCCAGCACGCGAAGGGCCAAGTGATCGGGATGGTCTGCAATGTCACAGAGGGTAGTTTCGAAACCTTCTCCATTTTCTGATAGGCCTTGCATGCGGACACAAGGTCTCGTGCATCGTGGACCATGATAGCCCAGTAGAAGCCCTGGCGGATAACCTTCGCCGCGATCACGCAGGGGGCAAGGTGAGAGCCGTAGCTCCCCGAGTGTATGTCCTGGAGAAGTTGAAGCCCCTCTACCCACGGAAAGCAACAGAGCAAGGCCGAACCTCCCTGCTTGTAGAGCTTCCCCTCCAGCAAGAGGTGCGCCCGTGCCTTCGCACGGAGGCGCTTGGCCACGATGCCATCGGGGGCCTCCTCCCCCCTTATGAAGGAGATGAGAGGATCCATCCACGACTCCGCTCGGGCAATTTCAGCGACTGTATCACCGGGCTCACTGTCCGAGTTGGGGGTGGTCACCGAAGGCCTTGTGATGACTTCCAAGAAGGCGCCCCTGGGAAGGTGTCCCGGGTTCTAGCCACCCGTGCCAAGGCGTCGGCACGGTCATTATCCTTCGGGAAATATGCCGGGCTTCCAGACCCTTCTAGTATCTCTCCATCTTCAATACCTCCCCCAAGTAGAGGCTCAGGTTTGTGTCATGGCACAAGTATGACTTGTCCATTTGGGAAACGACGAGCTGGGAGTCCCCTATGACCAGGAGGCGGCAGATCCCCAAGGAACGCGTGAGGTGTAGCCCCAGGAGCAGGGCCTCATACTCAGTGACATTGTTTGTGGCCGGGAACTCGAGCCTTTCCGTGTACTCCAGTGTCCTCCCCTCGGGGCTACGGAGGACTATCCCCGCCCCGGCCCAGCGAGACACAAGGAGCCATCGAACATGAGCATCCTATGGTTGTTGCGTCGGGGTGGGTTGACGAAGGAGCCCCCCTCTCCCCTAGGGGTAGGGGTCCATTCCGCCACGAAGTCGGCGAGGACATGTGATTTGATGGCAGAACGACCTGTGAGAGAGGGAGAAGGGGGCCAGCTCGGCTCCCAACTTCCCTATTTGGCCAGTGTCCTCTCTGTTCTGTAGCACCTCCCCCAGGTGGAGGGAGGACGTGACTGCGATCGGGTGTCCCAAGAAGTAATGGCGAAGCTTCTGGGATGACATCAAGAGGGCATAGCAAATCTTATCTATTTATGTGTACCATGTCTTAGCCCCTTAGATGGCTTCGCTCATGTAGTACATAGGGCGCTGCTGCCCGTCCCGCTCCTTTACCAGCACTGCACTCACAACAACTGGGGTGGCCACAAGGTAAAGGAGCAGGGGTTCTTCTGGAGAGGGGCTCACAAGCATCAGGGGACTTGTGAAGTACTTCTTCAAGTCTTCAAAAGCGGCCTGGGCCTCGCGGGTCCATTTAAATCCCTCAAGACCTCAGAAGATCTTAAAGAACTGGAGGCCGCGTGTAACACCCTGAGTTAGGGGTGAAAACTTCCTTTTTCATCAATAGCATGCATGCATGTATCTGTAGTAATAGCCAAATTAGTTTCTATCTCAAGCCCTAAAATCTCCAAAATCTATCCTGTGATCTCAAATCAAGATCAGATTGTTCAGATGTGATCTATCAGTTACTTTAAACTTAAAAGTCTTCAGAACCCAGATCCAATTCTATCTCTAACTTCCAGAATTATCAACTCCTTCTGTTTTCGAAAACAGAAATACCTTATATTACCCAAATACCCTAAGTTTAGAAATACAGATTTAATCAAAATCTTGACCAAGTTCAGACCAGATTATTCCTGGAATATGATCATGGGTATGTCAATACCTTAATCTAAAAAGTTGACAGCCAGATTTTATCATCTAAACCTTTTTCACAAAACAGTCCAAAACTCAAGATTTGAAATTTGCAGTTCAGTCCAATTCGACCAGAGGACTTAGCCGTTTTCGACCAGAGCTTGCCGTGCCTGTGCGCCGTGGCTGTTCATCGCCGGTGAGGCTTCGCCGCACTCGTGACCGTGCATGCTTGTGTGTACGTGTCCTTGCTTCAGCCGTGCCATGGCAACGCCGTGGCAGCGCCGTTGAACAGCATGTGCTCCTGCGCGCGACCAGCAGCCTTTTGTCAGCAACCCCTCGCCACGTCGCTTTGCCGCGCCAGTGTTGTCGCCACCGCTTGCTACAACTTTGCCAGGTCCCGATGAGGCGACACTGTGATCAACTGCAAGCTTGTCGCCGTCGCATCACCGTTCTTCGCTGTGTCTTCGCCGCTGTTGCTCCAGCACGCAACCAATCGCATCACCAACTACCAAATCAATTCACTGCTCCCTCCTTGCAAGCTTCGCCTGCCTATTTAAACATCCCTAAGTTCAGCAGCTTCTCCACACTTCACCAGAAACCAGCCAAGTTCCAGAATTTGCTGTTTTCGTTTTCTTCTCCGGCGAGTCGTCGAGGAGGCTCACGGTGCCAGCGCTCTACACTTAATTTCCTGCCAAATTAACAACATCAGTGAGTTCCCCTACTCATCCTCTCTGTGTGATAGCATTTAATTGTTCTCTGGTGGACTCTAACGCCGATGATCGCCGGAAATGGCTGAAAGTCGAAGATGCCCTGTTCCGGCAATGCTGGCCAATCTACCCCGAATTAGCCCTCGATCCTGTAAACAAAATTGATCAGTGGGTTATTTCAAGCAAGCCTGTAAGCTTAGAATCCCTAATTAAACATCATTCGAAGCTTTTCTCTAAACCGAGCTTCACCAGAAACCGGCGATCGTCGCCAGGCTTCTCCGGTGATCCTCCGGTCAATTTGATGTTACCAGAAGCTTCCCTATACCTCCTAGATACTCTCCAAGCAAGGAATTTAGTTCTCTCGGCCTGTAACAGAAACCCCCAACTGGCGGTGTCTCTTCTCCGGCGACGATGATCGGAAAAGTGATCCCGGCCATTTCAGCCCTCGAAACCTTGTCATTTAGATGTGCCCTAGTCTCCTGAGTATTTTTGTCTTCTAGCCCGACACCTGGATCGGCCTAGATTGGAAGTTACAGCCATGCCAAGATCTTGTCCAGAACTGCTCTAGTACAGCCAGTTCATCTCTGTTCATCATCAAATTTCTTGCTTTCCAGTCATTTCTTGCCCTAGATCCTGTTGACTTAATTGTTCCTGTTACTCAAGCCTACCTCCCAGACAAAGTGGGGCATCATTTGGAGCTCCAGATCAAAAGTTATGCTAAGCCCTAGTTTTTGGCATTGTCAGCTCTATGCCAGAGCTTGCCAGCCAGTGGCATTGACCTTGTTTACCCACTTCTGGTTGTGTAAATTGAAAACCACTTTGTCCACTAAATTTGTAGAGTTGTAATCTACATTTTATTCTACTACCACAAGTTGAGATAACCCCTCTATCATTCATCGACCCTATGTCGATGCTTTGAACCGAATGTCGACCTAAAGACGTTCGCTGTTTTTGAGCGAACCAGTCACAACCTTGATATCATTCTGATATTTTGAGACATTTGGAACCTTGTAAACCTTTGACAGCTAATCTTAACATTGGTTACCTTAACTTAACCCTAATCAGCCTCTAAACTCAATCATTTCAGAATCATCAAGACTTCATCTTGCATCATTGCATATAGTATAATAATGTATGGAAAAGATTATGATTATTGGTTGTTTGTTTGATTGGAGAGCAGATCAAGAGCCCGAGTTCGAGGACTTCACTGCGGATCCGACGTCAACTGCTGTATCTTACGACGCGGAAGGCAAGTCATATCCTTGGTCATCTTGAACCTATATTTTAAATGTCGCTAAAACATAACCTTGAATATAGGCAATATTGCATGTGAAAGATTGAGAATGGTTGATTTATGAATTGGCAGTACTAGACTGGTTATCTGTGAAATGTAAAATAAACAAGTTTTGAGCCATGAACTATTATACGTATTTATATACTTATATTCATGAAATAAAACCCCTAGCCGTGACCAGAAAATGGTATGGATGGCTATAGCACTGGAGGTGCTAGACTGCAAAGGAATGCAGGCACTGAAGGTGCAGGGTTGTGGATGGTCTGGTCATTGGCATATAAGGACTAGAACCTTGTGTTGTGCGTCTAGTGGCATGAACAATGTGCTAACCGCAAGCCTGGTATGGGACAGGCCTGAACAAGTAATTATGTGGATCACACATGAAACCCCTGCATGAGATGTGTAGTGATGCACGATAAACACGGAGCGCGGCTCCCACACATATCACTGAAGGTGATCAAGCACGCTGACCCAGTAATGGGAATAAGCAATGGGGTGGAGGTTTGGATACAACCTGCCACAACTGTGCCTCGCTGAGAGCCACAGGGTCGGGGGTGAATTGTGAGTAAAACATAACAAAAGTTCTTGTTATTTCCACCTTGCCGCTCACAGTATGAAGTGAGTCAGGGGTCCAATCATTTTGTTATGATAGGAAAGGTTTGAAAGTGGAATATCTTGCGGGTAAATTGGTGCCTCTCTGCAGAGTTAAAACGTATTCGAATACTCCGAGCTCCCGGGTTTATAGGAGTCTGCTGCGGTGGATTAAATCCACGGGGTGTGACACAAGTACTATTTTCTAAATAAAATATGTTTAAATCAAGATTACCCAAATGACATGTGTTGTCATGATAAGGAGTGCTGCCGTGGGCTGTCGTGTGTCGACGTGTCGCGGTAGTGCTATAATCTAGTGAACATGAATGATGATGTATATTATGAAAAGTGCTGCCATAAGATGAGATGAGAAAGGAAAAGATTATTTTACAAATATCCATAATTCTTGACTAGTCTAGGTTCATATCATCACTACTATATGTATCTACTCTTACCTATGACTTGCTAAGTACGTAAGTGCTCACCCTTGCAACATTCAACTCAATAGATGGAGCCTACTTTGATCAAGATGATGGTACGGAATACTATGTGGATCCAGAAGGAGGAGAATCAGTTCCGCCAGAACCCTGAAGTGTGTTGTTCTGCCGTCAACTTCTTTTGTGGGAGGGTCACCTATCTTCTGCTGTGTAGTTAAATATATTTTGCTAAACCCTGAATGCCCTGTAGGCATTGTAATCCTCTTTATGTAATATTAAGGCCAGCAGGCCACACTGCTTAATATTTTGTGAGTACTCTGTTGCAATGTAATATACTCCTGTGTTTGACTCATCCTGGGAAGTCAAAGGTTTGTGAGAATGGGACTAGCTGCAGTGAGCTAGGTCTCTACAGGAGTAGTCGTTGTCCCAGTCTCGGGGCGCGACACCGCGTTCCCCCGATCGTGAGACGAAGCGGCTCAGTGCGGCCAGGCGGCGGGGGCATGTCCAACAGGGCCCGAATTTTTCAAGGTTGGCCTCTATGCCCCGCTGGGACACGAGGAAGCCAAGCAGTTTCCCCCCGCGCACGCCAAACGCACACTTCTCCATGACGAGGATTGACACCCGGGTCACTTCTAATAAACTTTTGGTTCAAGACAGGTTCGAACCAGACATGTATCTGGCGATGCGAACTCAAGCTATTCTGAGGGGCATCACCATGAGGTCGCAAGCTTTACGCGATCAGATCGCGGGTTTCATGCGATCAGACCGACAGCCTTGCGCGGTCAGAAGTTCGTATGCTATACGCGGACTGGATATTCGGAATGTTGTGCGGTCAGCCCACATTCCGCGGTCAGAACGTTCTCGACCAGGGTGCTTGGAGTTTATTCGGTTATCCTTATGTCAGGATATTCCAAGCATCCCGAAGATTCCTCCACGTTGAAGACCAACCGTCAGAGGTTATTATATGCAGTTATTCATGATTAACACGTGTTAATAACCTCCGTGGAAGTTAACAGCGGTTCTCCAACAACCGCATCTAACCGTTTGATGCAGTTTTCTTCATATGGCACCTTTTCGACCAATATAAAAAGGTGGTAAAGTACATCAAACGGGGGATCCGAGACATTTGGAAGAACAAGACCCCTGACATAAGTGAGATACAAGGTATCTCGACCACTCAAACAGCCAAGTCTACGGCTTAGATTAGACAATACTTACAAGTCTCCTGTAGTTTCTTTTTGTACATTTACATAGGGAAAACTTTCGCCTGTAAAGTTTTCTCCCTGCTAGTTTGTAAAGCTTTATCTCATATAGTGAAATCCTAACAGGACGTAGGGCTTTTACTCCCACCATCGAGGGCCCGAACCTGTATAAATCTCTCTGTGCTCCTGTTCACCATTGTTCTACATACCTTCCCGGAGGGTCATCTTGAAAGGTCTCACAATTACAAATTTTGCATAACTTCGGCTGAGGACCCCGAGTCCGAATCGTCGACACTCCAGGTTGAGCTTCAACCCGTACTTGCGAAGTTTGTGGAAGGTCTCCACTAAATCTTCAAGGTGAGCAGTCACGCGGAGGCTCTTGACGACCGCGTCATCGACATAGACCTCTATGTTGCGGCCGATCTGATCCCTGAGGACCAGGGACATGATGTGCTGGAAGGTTGCCCCAGCATTCTTGAGGTCAAAGGGCATGTGAACGTAGTAGAAGGTGCCGAGGTGAGTTATATAACTCGTCTTTTCCTCGTCCTCCTTGGCCATCCGGACTTGGTGGTAGCCCGAGTAGGCGTCCAGGAAGCTCATGAGCTTGCACCCCGCGGTCGAATCCACCAACTGGTCGATCTGTGGGAGTGGGAAGTTGTCCTTCAAGCAAGCCTTGTTGAGGTCGGTGAAGTCCACGCACATCCTCCACTTGCCGCTGGAGTTTTTCACAAGGATGGGGTTCGCCAGCCACTCCGGGTGCAAGACCTCCCGAATGAACCCTTCCTCTCCGAGCCTGGCAATCTCGGCCTCGATGGCTTCTTGGTGTTCAAGGGAGAGCTTCCTCAATTTCTGCTTTACTGGGGGGTGACCGGGCGTTACAGCGAGCTTGTGCTCAATAATGTCCCGAGCAACGTCCCGCATGTCTGTAGGCTTCCATGCGAACACGTCGGAATTTTCGTGGAGGAAGGCCAGGAGTTGCCTCGCATGCTCCTCAGGGACATCCGCCCCGATCTTAATGATCTTTTCCCCATCGTCCAGGCACAGTCATTTCTTCTGGAGGTCCCCCTCCGGGCGTGGTTTTGGTAGGAAGTTCCTCGAGGGAACGACTGGGGTACCTGGAGATGGCGAGGAGTAATCCGGGAGGATCATCAGGTCATGGTCACATAAGGCTTCATGACCATAACCAAGATTGGAAAAGGTTTCGCGACCATGGATTGGTTCGCAACTGTGAAATAGAATTCGTTCTCTAGTTAGAATTGTAATCCGATCTGAATATATGTAACTAAGCTTATCTGTTTAGGTTTAGTTAGTTATATGAGTCTAATACGTTTAGGTTGTTGAGTCTGATACGTACTCATACGATTGGACTATAAATACCTTGTAATAGGTCTAGTTTAGATCATCGAATATTATTATAGCCTTGGATCATATATCCAGCTTATAGTTCCTTCGACGTAGGCAAGTGTGTCTAGCGTTCGACGTGTAAAGCCCTCTTTGAAATAAAGAGTTGTGCAATTACTTTGAAGTGGTTTCCGATCAACCTTTGGGTTTCGGTAATTCCGAGTAAGATCCCGTTATCTCCGCATATTAGAATCTGGACGAGCCTAGTGCGTAAACCAAGGCTAGGTCTCAAATGGATCAAGTTGGTATCAGAGCGACTTTTCTATCCTGTGGATGGTGAAGACCCGCCAGGGTTACAAAACCTCCGGTGAAACTCCAGGCGATCAATTGACGATTCCTACAGCCGTGTCTCTGACAATGTCTAACGATACCTCCATTCAAGCTAACCTAGCCAAACAAGTGGCTAAGCTCTCCACCGACATGGAAACTATGCTTGCTAGGATTAAGCAGTAGGCCATGATTGTACCTCATGAAGCAAGGAAGGTTATGGGTGTGAAGACTGGTGAAGACTCGCGTAGGAGAGACGAAGATGAAGACGAAGGCAACCATAAGGCCGACGACCTCGCCAACACATCCTTAGTTGTCAGATCTTTCAAGGTCGATGCTAAGATTGAACTACTCATATATGATGTGGTGATAGATGCCGAGAAGTTAGATTCATGGATTGATTAGCTTGAGACCTACTTTGACTTGAAAGGGTTCAGTAGCGCTCAAAGGGTCAAATTTGCACCTTTGAAGATGAAGGACCACGCCAAGACCTGGTGGAAGGCCCTTGTCTCTAGTGGTGAAGCTGACGACCATGCATGGGGGAAATTCAAACGACTCCTGCGATAAAAATTCTATCCGATGGGTTACCTTGAGGAGAGATGGGAACGTTGGCATAGATTGTACCAACGGCGCGACCAAACTGTTCAAGACTATACTACAGAGTTCCGGAGACACGCAATTGTCATCGGCATCTCACTGTTCGATCCTCAAGTATTTTAGAAATACACATCTGGACTTCATAAATTGATCAGTATTGAGCTAAGTCTGTTCAATGTCCAAGACATGCGATCGTGAGCACAATTGCTATGGCGATCGAGAAAAAAACAAATCCCGCAGCGACAAAGGCACGAAGGACAGTGCGACCTCCACAAAAAGAAAATCGAGTCTGAAGAAGAACGCTTTGAAGCCGGGCACAGGTACTTTTTGCGACCATTGTCAAGTCACGGGACATACCAAGGATAGATGTCTTCATACCAAAGAAAAACGGACCAAGGAAAAGAACAGCCATGGCTACTGCTACTTCACCTGACGAAGAAGTTGTTTGCATGAATTCGGTTGATGAGGCGGATACGACCTTGTCTCTGATGGAAATGCCAAAGGAGAAGGGTTCAGATCCACCTAACAACCATCACCCAATGGAGGACTTGTTCACCATCAACATCTAAGTGAAGAACTAAGTGGTCGCAATAATATTTGATCCTGGGAGTCAGAAGAATTGGTTTCCACTGGATTGGTTCGGCGACTTCGTTTGAAGACAACCACACACCCACAACCATATCCATTGGGTTGGTTTACATCCAACAAAACCAATAGATTACGAGTCAGTGTGTGTTGAAGTTCGCAATCTCTGCACGATATATCGATGAGGTGCAATGCGATGTTGTTCCTATTGATATCTGTCAGGTGATCTTTTGGAGTCCATATCTGTATAATCGAGACACTCACTTCCATCGGCATGCACAAGAGTATGACCTCACCAAAGACGGAATTAAGTTTGTGATCATTAGAGACATCAATGTCCACACTTTGAACTTGATTACTGCAAATGAAGCCAAATGAATTGTCAATGCATGTCACAAGTACGTGCTTGTCATGCTTCGACCCATTGGTCAAGGTAAGTGTACTCGACCAGCATTGTCATTCGTGTGCCGAGAGGATTCTGGTGATTTGTCGGGACTGCTGGAGAAACATAGTGATCTGTTCAAGAGTAGCCAGGGTCATCTGCCGAAATGTCTAGTCGAGCACGAAATTCAGCTCGTGTCCGATGCGACAATTTCGAATCTGAGTATGTATCGCAACTCAGTATTCGAGAATGAAGAAATCAAGAGACAACATGGTGAGTTGTTGACCTTGTGGATCTCTTGTGGTGTTGGTGCCAAAGAAAGATGGGACTTGGCATATGTCATCGACTATCGAGCACTGAACAAGATCACCATCAAGAACCAGTACCCTCTCCCTCGTATTGTTGACCTGCTAGACCAATTGAAGCATACTGTTGTCTTCTCCAAATTGGATATTAAGTCAGGATATCATCAAGTCAGCATCCGAGAGAAGGATACGTGGAAGATCGCGTTCAAAACATGACAAGGTATGTTCGAATGGCTGGTCATGCCGTTCAGTCTCTACAAAGCCCCGACAAGTTTCATGCATCTTATGAATGACGTCTTGAGACAATTCATCGATGACTTTGTGATCGTTTACCGCGATGACATACTGGTTTATAGTCGTTCATCGGATAAGTACCTCATTCATGTCGAAAAGGTGTTCTAACAGCTTCGGTGACATCGACTTCGCCTCAACTATAAGTGCGAGTTCGGCCAGCAAACTCTACTTTACCTATTCATGGTCGGCAAAGGTACCTTGCAAATCAACCCGGATAAGGTAAAGGTGATTCACGAATGGCCACGATCACGAACAGTTATGGACATGCGTAGTTTTGTGGGTGCATGCCAATACCTTCGGAAGTTCATCCGACACTTCTGGATTGTGGCTTCTCCATTGCATGCATTAACCAGGATCGATTAGAAGTTTGAGTGGATAGAGAAACATGAGGACACATTTCTCTTGCTAAAGAGGAAGATCAGCGAGGCGCCTGTGTTAGCTTTGCCGAATCTCCAGAAACCATTCGAGCTAGAAACTAATGCCTCCCGGTGATGTAGACCATCCCCTCCGGGGACTTAGGGCATGTCCCCGGAGGTGATGGGGGCCTGCTGTCGCGGGAAATCTCCACCAGATTAGTCCTAGTGATAATGCCCCGGGGACCGTGTCCTGGGAGTGCCCCGGTGACTTGTCTCGGGCGCCGCCACTAGCCCGGTGGGAAGTACCCCGGAGACCATGTCCCGGCCACCGCCAATGGCCCGGTGCGAAGTGTCCCGGAGACCATATCCCGGGTGCCGCCACTGGCCCGGTGAGGAGTGCCCTGGTAACCCGTCCCGGCCGCAGCCACTGGCTCGGTGAGAAGTGCCCTATAGACCATGTCCTGAGCGCTGCCACTGGCCCGTTGCGAAGTGTCCCGGAGAGCATATCCCGGGCGCCGCCACTGGCCCAGTGAGGAATGCCCCAGTGACCCATCTCGGGCGCCGCCTCTGGCCTGGTGGGAACTACCCCGAAGACCATGTCCCGGGTGCCGCCACTGGCCCGGTGCGAAGTGTCCGGGAGACCATATCCTGGGTGCCGCCACTAGCCAAGCGAGCACTGCCCCGGGGACCATGTCCTGGGCACCGCCACTAGCCCTGTGAGGAGTGCCCCGAGGACCATGTCCCAGGCGCCGCCACTGGCTCGGTGGGGTGTGCCCCAGAGACCATGTGCCAGGCGCCGCCACTGGCCCGGTGAGAAATGTCCCAGAGACCATGTCCTAGGCGCCACCAGTGACCCGGTGATAAGTGCCCCAGAGACCATGTCCCGGGCGCCACCACTGGCCCAGTGAGTAGTGCCCCGGAGACCATGTCCCGGGCACCGCCATTTACCCGGAGACCAGGGCCCCTGGTGACCCGTCCTGGGGGCCGCCATTTCCCCGGTGACAAAGGCCCCCGGTGACCCGTCCAGGGTGAAGGCCGCGGGGGCCTCCTTCATAGGATCACGTGGGGTCACGTGAGGAAGCACCTCGGCAATCGGCAAGGACACTTGTCGAGCATCCGAGTCCCTTGGTCAGTAGAAGGAGGTTAATGCCCCCGATCCGACGGCGGCAGCCGGGGTAGTCTTGTAATTTGTATCTTTTGGGCCTATATATGCCCTTGTACCCCTCTTTTGTAAGCAAGGTGAATTCATCATCATCAATACACAAAAACGAGTAGGCGTGCTTAGGAGCACTCTCCCCGCGAGAGAGCTCCCCTAGCCAACCCATGTTGGGAGCATGTCGATAGGGCTGGGGTCTCCACCAAGGCCCGAACCTGTATAAACCCTTGTGTCACTCTCTGTGTTGGCACGACGGGAGAGGACTGGTCACGTGGTCAGCTCGCGTCGCTTTTCATTCGCTAGGAACCTCTGTAGAACCTGCCGGGGTATTCGCAATACCACGACACCGATGCCTCAGGTTATGCGATGGGCGCAATGCTCATGCAAGAAGGTCAACCAGTCGCATATCACTTTGAGTTATTCCAAGGAGCTCGGAAGAACTACCCGACGTATGATAAGGAGTTGTGCGCATTGCATCAGGCCGTGAAACATTGGTGGTGTTACCTTTTGTGTAAAGAGTGTCGTCCGCACCGACCACCGACCGTTGCAATATTTGCAAACTCAACCCAAGCTACAGCAAGCTCGGCAGATGAAGTGGGTGGCGTATCTGCAGCAGTTTAATTTTGTGATTAAGTACAAGAAGGGCGTACACAACAGATTGGCCGACATGTTGTCGTGACCACCAGTTACGACCCTCTGCTTATCAGTGTTCATGCAGATCGAGCCCTCATGTCATGATGACTATGCCACAATGTACTGTGAAGACCCTAATTTTCACACAGCATTGACTGAGCTCGAAACAGGGAAACCTACGGAGTTTGTTTGTCGAGAAGGACTCTTGTACAAGGGGCAATTTACTTTGTATACCTTGTGGAGCACCTCGAATTCAATGGATGCGAGAAGCGCACACATTGAAGGTAGCTAGTCACTTTGGGGTTATGAAGACTTTGTAATATCTTCATCGGCATGTGTTTTGGCCGCATATGCAGCAAGATGTGGCTAGTTTTGTTCGAGGCTGTGGTCTCTGCAGCATCTCAAAACTAGCAAACCAGAAATTAGGTTTGTACACTCCTTTGCCAGTTCCATCGCGACCATGGGATGCATATCCATGGATATTTTGGGAGGATTGCCTAAGACCCGACGTGGCAATGACTATCTCCTTGTGGTCATTGATCGATTCTCCAAAATGATCATTCTCATACCTTGTCGAAAGACTATCATGGGAGAAGAAGTAGCTTGGGTATTCTTTCAGCACGTTTGGACACATTTTGAACTGCCAACTTCTATTGTGTCTAATCGCGATACCCGGTTCCTTAGTAACTTCTGGCGATCGCTCTGGACGATGATGGACACCAAGCTAAAGAGGAGTATGGCTTTTCATCCTCAAACTCATGGTCAAACCGAGTTGGTAAATCGCACAGTTGTTCATCTCTTGAGAGGTTATAACTCTAAGCATCCAAAGACCTGGGATGAAAGCATACTGTACCTGCAGTTTTCTTTTAATCGAGCAGTGCATGGTTTGACTGGGAAGTCACCATTTGAGGTCTATTTGGGATTTCTACCATAGAGTCCGTTCGACATGGAGTTTGTCATCCCTACCTCAGCACATAACAACAAGGAAGCATCTCATCAGGATCGAGTGCAAAAGTTCCTGGAGGGTATTCAACGACTCCATTGTGAGGTTGAACAAAACTTGCTGAAAACTCAACTCAAGTACAAGGCGTGACATGATCAACACCGAGTTGATGCGTAATTTCAAGAAGGTGATATGGTATGGTTACATCTAAGTAAGGAGAGACTTAAAGGTGAAGGTAAGAAACTCAAACCCATTTGTTATGGTCCTTTTCGAATTGTGCGGAAAGTGGGTAATAATGCTTGCTAGCTCGAGTTACCTCCGTACATGGATATTTACTCGGTTATCAATGTTGAACACCTCAAACTCTTCGAGCCTGCAATGCTGGATGATGATCCAGATACCATAGTACCATTTGTTGAAGACTTGGTCTACCAACGAGACGAACCTCTACCCGAAGATGTGATCCTAGAGAAGAAGGTGACTACCACTCGCAGTGGAACAAAGGAGACTTTTTGAATCAGTCGGAAAGATCAATGAGTACGTGCGGCAAACTGGTACACCAAAAAAGATGGAAAAGCCCAATTTCCACATCTCCAGTTTGATCGAGAGTTTGCAACAGGGGTTGGGTCCTTCTCAACAAAGGAGTCATGATCCGGGAGAATCTTCAGGTCATGGTCACATAAGGCTTCACGACCATAACTGAGTTCAAAAAAGGTTTTTTGACCATGGATTGGTTCGTGGCCATGAAAAGGAATTCGTTCTCTGATCAGAATTGTAATCCAATCCGAATATATATAACTAAGCTTATCTGTTTAGGGTTAGTTAGTTATATGAGTCTAATACGTTCAGGTTGTTGAATCTGATACGTACTCATACGATTGGACTATAAATACCTTGTAATAGGTCTAGTTTAGATCATCGAATATTATTACAACCTTGGATTATATATCCAGCTTATAGTTCCTTCGACGTAGCCAAGTGTATCTAACATTCCACGTGTAAAGCCCTGTTTAAAATAAAGAGTTGTGCAATTACTTTGAAGAGGTTTTCGATCAACCTTTGGGTTTTGGTAATTTCAAGTCAGATCTCGTTATCTCCACATATTAGAATCTGGGTGAGCCTAGTGTGAAAACAAAGGCTAGGTCTCAAACGGATTAAGGAGCCTCCCTTCCCCGGGACCTTGATCTGGCTGACGTCCCCAATCTTCGCGGTGGCGCGCTCATATAGAGCATGGGCCATGTCCTGCTCGCCTTGGGCGGTGATTACACCGCAAGGCCCAGGGATCTTCACACAGAGATAGCTCTAGTGGACCGTAGCCCCCAAACGGTTGATCGTGGTTCTCCCCATGATCACATTGTACGAAGAGGGGAGATCCACTACGTCGAACCAGACCATCTACGTCCGGTTGTTGTCCGGGATGCCGAAGGTCATGGGAAGGTCGACCTTCCCCACCGGGTAGATAGTCTTCCCTGGGACAAAGCCCTGTAGGGGTCTGGCTATGGGTTGCAACAGCTTCTCGTCCACCTTCATTTCCCTGAACACTTTAAGGTACAGGATGTCTGCTTCAAAGGTCATGCGCGCCATTTGGCAGTTGAAAATGGTAGCGAAGACGATGAGCGCGTCATCATGGGGGAAGCAAACCCCACACGTATCGTTCACTTTAAAGGTGAGGGGGACGTCCGACCACTTTGGTGGCCGGGATGTGTTCAGCACCCCCGCCACCTTTACTTTGCGTGCGTAGTCCTTACACTGGCGTTTGGAGTCCCGCCTTGAGGAGGATCCTCCCGTGATGACGTTTACACGTCTCTAGGAAGTTTGGAAAGGTAGCTCCTCAGCTGAGCCCCTTTTCTGTGCGTGTCTCTACTGCTCCCATGAGGGAGCGGGGAGAGCCGCCAAAGCTGGCGAAGGGGGCAAGGAGGCAGGGCTCCCCCCGCCCACGCTGGTCCATAAAATGCGGCGAAGGGCTGCAGGAGTTGGTTGCATTCCCGAGTGGCATGGGTAGTAGACTTGTGGAAGGCACACCACAAGTTGGCTGTGCCCTCCTTGCCGCCGTGTTTCGGGACCTCCCAGTTATGGGAGGACTACCCCCCTACGCCCCACCCCCACCCCCCCCCCCCCCCCCCCCCCCGCGTTGCCTTTCGGCTCAGAGAAGGGACGATTGCCCTTATTGGCTTCGTCTGAGCTGCCTCCGCCCTCAAGGACAAAGGTTTCCTGAGGCCATGGATCCCTTTGATTGCCCCTCTTGGGGCGCTTGTAGAGGTCCTTGGCCTCCCGTTCGGCGGGGGTAGGTGCCCCCTGGTTTTTCTTCCATAGGTCGTCTTCCTCGTCTCGAGCGTATTTCTCAAGCACATTGAAGAGCTCGTATGCTGAGTTGGGGAAACTCTAGGAGAGCCTCCGATGGAGCTCCCCGGGGAGGAGCCCGCTCTTGCAAGCTTCGATGACCATCAAGTCAGGGACGTGAGCCACCTTGCACTTTACCTGAGCGAAGCGCTTGAAAAAGCTCTGGATGGTGCCCCCCATTTTGTGGCTAACGGTGCAGAGCTGTGAAGAGTCCAGGAGGCGTATGTCACTCCATTGGAAGTTCGCGCAAAACTCACGCTAGAGTTGTGAAAAGGACTTGATCGATCGAGCCTTTAGGTTATAAAACCATGACTGGGAGATCCCCGAGAGGTAGAGGGGGAAGACGTTGCACTGCACCGTCTAATCGCCCCCCCGACCGCCGAGATGGCCATCGAGTACACCTGCATAAACTTTTAAGGATAGGCCTCACCGATGTAGTGCTCGATGTGCGGCCGTGGCCACCAGATGCAACGGAGGCGACGACATAGTGGCTGGTTTGCCCCCTCAACTTCCTGGGAAACTCCCAGTCATTATCCCCCTTGACAAGGGATGGGTACTCGTTGTCGGAGTCGGGCAGGGGGCCCAGGGGACCGTCCACCCAGCAGTAGCGCCTCTTCTCCTCCGAGCTGGTCGAGCTGACCTCTTGGATCTTAGGTTCCTCCCCCAAGGCGACAGTGGCCTCTTGGGCCAGCCTCTCAGCCCAAGGGTTGTGGGTCAGGCATAGCTATTACTGTGTCTGTGGCTCCGATCGGCGGTGTTGGGGGAAATCTCCGCCCGGTCAAACCTGGTGATTAGCCCCGTTTAGCCCCGGGGACAAGGGCCCCAGTGACCCCGTCCCGGGCGCCGCCTTTCGCGCGGGGACAAAGGCCCTAGTGCCCCAGTTTCGAGCGTCGCCATCGGCCCGGGAGACCCCGTCCCGAGCCCTTGTTCCCGAGCAACAGGCGGCGCCCGGGACGGGGTAACTGGGGACAAGGCCATTTTCCCGGCGACAAGACCATTTTCCTGGGGACAAGGGCCCCAGTGACCCCGTCCCGGGTGCCGCCTTTTGCCCGGGGAAAAGGCCCCCAGTCATCCCTTCCCGGGAGTAGGGTCACGTGGGGATCATGTGAGGGACGCCTTGGGAATCGGCGAGCACACTTGTCAAGCATGCAGCCCCCTCAGCCAGGAGAAGGACGTTGATGCCCCTTGATCCAACAGCCACTGCCAGGGTAGTCTAGTCTTTTTGCGTCTTTTAGGCCTATATGTGCCCCTGTACCCCTCTCTTGTAAAGGAGGACAATTCATTTGCATCAATGCACAAAAGCGAATAGGCGTGCTTCGGAGCACACTCCCCACGAGAGAGCTCCCCTAGCCAACCCTTGTTCGGAGCACGTCGACAGGATTAGGGTCTCCACTGAGACTTGAACCTATATAAATCCTCGTGTCACTTGCTGTGTTTGCCCGATGGGAGAGGACCGGTCGCACGGTCAACTCGCGTCGTCTTTGCTTAGCTAGGAACCTCCACTAAACCTGCTGGGGTATTAGAAATACCACAACAGTTGGTGCCTTCCGTGGGGACGTCTTGATGAATCGCCATGGCTCCCCCAAGAACGAGGGCTCTTGCCCTACCCAGTGACGCCGGTCCCAGTGATCCTGCGTCACCCCCGCGAGACACGACCGCCCCGGTGCTTTCGGCCATACGCGGCCAAACCCAGGTACCACCTCCAATCCTTCCGATTATTTCCAGTGGACAGACCTCCGGGCCCAGCCCGGCAACCGCGGATGCCTCGGCGGGGACTAGCATCCACCCGATGGCACCCTCGGTTTCCCAGGACACCTTGCTCGAAGCTCTTGTCGAGGGCCAACTCCTCGCCTAGTGCTCCAAAGATGAGTTGCTCCGCTTTTTGGCGCGGTCGCCAGCCCTCGTCCATCCACCGCAGTTCCCATTAATGGCGCTCATGCCCCCATTTATGTTACACCCAGTGGCCCCTACGATCCCCGGAGGCCTGGTCGCTCCCAGGACCTACGACCCACCGGGGGCTGCGTCCCCCCGGCGGGTCCGTCGTTCGGAGGCTTCTCGGCGCCGAGAGCCTTCCCAGTGCCAGGGGCTTACCTTATGCCTGGGGCCTTAACCATGCCGAGGGCTCACCCCGCACTGGGAGATTTCCCCGCATAGGGAGCCTGTCCCGCCCCGCTGGTCGCGTTTACCGCGTTAGAGGCGATCCGCGGGACATACCCCTTGAGGGACCCCGCACTCTGGTCCCGGACATCGCTCCGGGGGCTTGCCCGGTGGTTGATCCCACCCGCGTCCCGATAGTACCCTCCGGCCCGGTAATCGCTGCGCATGAGCTCCCTCCTCCCCCGGGGCCGCCCCCGAGGGCTCCCCCGGCAGATCAGGTCCGCTTTACCTAGGAGGACGTAGAGCAAATGCGTACCACGAAGTCCGGAGTGGCTCCCTTACTCCATCTAACGGAGCTCCCCATGGCTCGCGACCAGCCGGGGGAAGAGACCCACCGAAGAAGCGACCGCCACCTCCGGGAGTGCCCGGACGTCGAAGAGGTTAGTTCGACCAACCAAGAGTAGAAGAGACACTACCGTCGCGCCGGTGGACCTCTTGGACCCCTCCCGACTTCGAGAACGAACGCTCGTCCCCCGTCAAAGGGAACAATAATCGGGACTCCCCCCGGGAGGCGGATGGGGCCAACCAACTACTGTGCCACCGACTCTGGTGCATCCGCTGGCTGCGACCTTACCGCCCACCACACATCGAGCACTATAATGGTGAGGCCAATCCTTACGAGTTTGTGCAGGTGTACTCCACGACCATCTCAGCGGCTGGGGGGGATGAGACAGTGCAATGCAATGTCTTCACCCTCTACCTTACCGGGTGTCGACGATTCGGACTCGGGGTCCTTAGTCGAACTTATGCAGAATTTGTGAGTTAGGAGGCCTTTCAGGGTCTCCCTCCGGGAAGGGATGATGAGCCACAGTCGGTTGGAGCACAGAAGGATTTATACAGGTTCGGGCCCTCGATGGTGGGAGTGATAGCCCTACGTCCTGTTGTGATTTCACTATGTATGGAAAAAAGGTTACAAAGTTGTGGAAAAGATCATCACAGGCGAAGATCTTTTCCGTGTAATTATGTAAAACACCACTAAACTAGCCTATGGAAACTTGTCGATGTTCATCTGTTCCCGATGTGTCATATCCTCATCTGGTGCATTTGCTCACCCTTTTATACTGGTTGAAAGGGCGCCAACACACAATGGCTTTGTACGGTTGCCCGGGTGCAGTTTTAGCAACTGCACTTAACTTCCACGCAGGCTTAACACGTGCAATTAAGGGATAACCGCACATATTAACCTCCTAGTAGTTATCTTCATACGTGGAAGAATCTTCAGAATACTCGGGATATGCTTGTTGTAGAGCCTAAGCAACCCGTGTCTCCTGGTCGAGAGTAATCCACGACCTTCTGACCGCGTATTGTCTGCGTCCTTCTGTCCGCGCATCGCCTACTGGCTCCTGACCGCGCACTGTCTACGGCCTGATCGCGCAAAGCCTGCGACCATGTGTCCGCGCTTCTCAGGCCATCTGAGATCACACCAACAGACACTTACCTGGTCTGAACCTGTCTTGAACCAGACGTGCATTTCTTCTGAACAAGAATATCCCGAGTATTCCGAAGATTCTTCCACATATGAAGATAACTACCAGGAAGTTAATATGTGCAGTTATCCCTTAATTGCACGTGTTAAGCCTGCGTGGAAGTTAAGTGCAGTTGCTAAAACTGCACCCGAGCAACAGTACAAAGTCGTTGTGTGTTGGCACCCTTTCAACCAGTATAAAAGGGTGAGCAAATGCACCAGAAGAGGATATGACACATCGGCAACAGATGAACATCGACAAGTTTCCATAGGCTAGTTTAGTAGTGTTTTACATAATCACACGAAAAAGATCTTCGCCTGTGATAATCTTCTCCACAACTTTGTAACCTTTTTTCCATACATAGTGAGATCACAACAGGGCGTAGGGCTATTACTCCCAGCTTCGAGGGCCCGAACCTGTATAAATCCTTCTATGGTCCAACCGACTTTGGCCCATCATCCCTTCCCAGAGGGAGACCCAGAAAGACCTCATAACTCACAAATTCTGCATAAGTTCGACTAAGGACCCCGAGTCCGAATCGTGGACAGCTGGCGCCCACCGTGGGGTCTTTCTCAAGACGTTCTTATTTCTATCCGGAGGTTCGGTGAGCCATGTCTGGGGCATATGATTCCTAGAACGACTTCGATCTCGAGGATTATGCCCACATCCAGATGCCTTCACCTAGTGACCCTCTTCCAATGGAGGAAACTGGAGGCGAAGACGTCCCGGAGGTTGATTCGACCACTCAGTTCATGTCCATCAACCAGGAGGCGACCGACGCAGAACCAGAGCCCACTGTGGTTCTTAATGCGTTAGAGGTTGAATGCAGTCCATCGTATGACCCTGTGGATGGTAAGGGCGATCTCGACTAGGAATTTAGACCGGGGAGGTTTGATCCTGATAACCTTCATCGTCTCTTTGATTTCAAGTCTGACTCGGAATAAACGGAGATGTTTTCTCCGTCAGCAACCTCGCTCCCTAGACAGTTCGCTGCCTTGTCGGAAGAAACTCCCAATCAACGGGCTGCTAGGGAAGAACAAGAACGCAAACAAAAGGAAGATCAGGTTCGTGAGCAACAAGATAACGAACTTCGCAGAACAGCCCTAGAGGCTCTTCAAAATGCGCAAGCTCGTTACAACGCTGCTCTGAGTTATTCTTGTCGAGCGTGTGGTCGCAGACGCGACCGGACACCATCTTTAACCCCAGAGCATTTGCCAGTGGACGAAGAGACGGTGACACCTAGTGCACCTAGGAGAAGTACGCATGGCCGGCTCTGATCTATCATAGAGGTCCTACGTAATTTTCCTCTTACGGTCATAGATGTACAGAAACCGGCTTTCGCCAGAATCCTGGCGGAGAGGTTGGACGAGGTCGCATCTAAGGCGACCACAACGGCCTCTTCCCGGTCTGTGACACGTTCCCATGACCGAGAATACTCTAATTCTGGTTCTGGTAGACAGAATCGTCCACCACCAGTACCGTCTAGGCATGACAAAGCTAGACGGCCGGAGAACTCTCATGATAGGGAATGAATCCCTGTCCACTCTCGCCTGGGACCACGAGTGACCTCTCCCTCGCATAAGGTCGCCTAGGATCAGGTCGAGAGTCGCAGGTCTATTCATGGTCCTTATGTTGGTTGTAAAGGTTTCTCGCCCGGCCTTCGTGCGGTCGTTTAGCCAGACAAGTTTAAACCAAGTGCCATAGAAAGGTTTGATGGAACTCAGAATCCGTCCGAGTTCCTTCAAATCTACATCACTGCTATTCAGGCAGTGCGCGGCGATGATCGGGTCATGGCCAATTATTTGCCTACAGTCCTTGAAGGACCGGCAAGAACCTGGTTGTTCAATCAGCCCGAGGGTTCAATCTATAACTGGGAAATATTGTGCGATGCTATCCTCAACAATTTCCAAAATTGTTATCAGAAGACGGGTAAAGAAGATGACCTCCATCGACTACGACAAACTTCGACCGAAACTCTTCGTCAGTTTGTCAGGAGATTTGTCGGGGTAAGAAACACCATCCCGAACATATCTGATAACTTCGTTATCAGGGCGTTTAAACACGCCGTTCAATATCGGAGGTTCACCGAAGATTTGCTCATCCATCCTCCTCGATCAGTGGCCGATCTCTTTGATGTGGCTGATCGATATTCTGACGCGGCCGAGGCCGTTGAATGGAATCGGATGGTTGATAAGGGTAACTTACCTCCTCAACCAGGTCTCAAGGATGTGAAGAGGGAGGATTCGAGCAAGAAGCCAAAATCTTCATCAGGCGGGAAGTCGAAGAAATCAAAAAGGAATCGATCGGGATAGTACAAAGAGGTTGCAGTCGCAGAGAAACCTCCATCGACCAAAGGCAACAAATCTTCATTCAAAAATAAAACTGGTTCTGGCAGTTGCAGCGCCGACCAGTCACAGAAATCGACTAACCTGCAGGAAGGCAAGAAATGGTGTCCGCTCCACAATTCCGCAGGCCACGACCTCAAGAATTATAGGAGTTGGTTGAAGCAGTTGGATGACTTCTACCATGGGATCGGACCTATGCCGACCTTACCACCAAAGGAACAAACTTGCGGGCTAAGAGACGCCAGCGGGGACGAAGAGATGTCTTACCAGGTACCTCGTAATCATGTTAATGTTATTTTCAGAGGTTCCTCCTCTTTTGGTTCTGAGAGGCAATTTAAAGCCTTTTATCGAGAGGTTAACCAAAGGAGACTCCCCTTGGTGAACCTCAGTACCCCCGTTGGTCGGATACACCTTTGACGTTTGATCACTCTGATTGTCCTGCGGGGCTTACTCGACCATTGAGGCTGCCTTTGGTCATAACCCCGATAATCAGCAATGCGAGAGTCGAAAGGGTCCTGATCGACAGAGGTAGCTCCCTGGACATTTTATTGGTCAAGGCACTCGACGAGATGCAAATTCCTCGTTCGAAAATCAAGCTCATAATTCATCCGTTTTATGGGATAATTCCTGGTCCCTCTATGATGCCATTGGGATAGGTGGTGCTCCCGATCACACTGGGAGAACCTAGTAACTTCCGAACAGAATTAGTTACTTTTGATGTAATTGATTGTGATTCGACTTATAACGCAATCTTTGGCAGGCCAACTCTAGCTAAGTTCATGATAGCTACGCATTATGCTTACCTGTGTGGCAAGTTGCCTGGCCCCAAGGGCGTTATTTTGGTCCGAGGCAGTCGCAACGTGGCATTGACGTGTGATCGGCTATCCCTGGAGATGGTGGACCAACTTCCCCTCTGAGAAGCCCAGATCGCCACTGTGCTCACTGATACGATCAAAGCTCCTCCTCGACCAGATGAAACACTAAAACTGGTTCCACTATACCCAGATGATCCATCCAGGACAATTCGGGTTGGATCAGGCCTAGACGACAAATAGGAACTCGAGCTCATTGCTTTCCTCTGGGCTAATGCAGATGTGTTTACGTGGAAACCATCCGACATGCCCGGTCTCCCAAGGGAGGTAATCGAGCAAAGGGTAGCAATTCGACCTGGACAGCGACCAATAAAGTAGAAGCTCAGGCGTTTTGCTGTTGATTAGCAGGAAGCCATCCGAGAGGAGTTGGATAAGCTCCAAAAGGCTGGATTCATTCGCAAAGTCAATCATCCGGAATGGCTCGCAAACCCGGTCATGGTCCGCAAGTCAAATGGCAAGTGGCGCATGTACGTCGACTACACCAGCCTAAATAGTGCCTGTCCAAAGGATGACTTCCCCTTCCCCGCATCGACCAACTGTTCGATTCTACTGCGGGTTGTGAACTGATGAGTTTCCTGGACGCTTACTCGGGATATCATCAAATTAGCATGGCAGAAGAAGATGAAGAGAAGACTGCCTTCATCACACCATTCGGCACCTACTGCTACGTCAGAATGCCGTTTGGCCTCAAGAACGCAGGTTCGACATACCAGCACTTGATGCAAAAGACCTTTCTTTTCTAGATGGGGTGTAATCTTGAAGCTTATGTAGACGACCTGGTTGTAAAAAGTTTAAAAGGTTCATCTCATTTAGACGACCTTGCTGAAACCTTCTGTAATTTGAATTGATATGTAATAAAATTAAACACGGAGAAATGTTCTTTCGGGGTTTCATCTGGAAAACTTCTTGGTTTTCTAGTTTGTTCCAGAGGGATCGAAGTCAAACCTGAAAAGATCAGGGCTATCGAACAGATGAGGTCTCCTTCGACCATCAAGGATATTCAGTGCCTAGCAAGTCGCATGGTGGAATTAAGCAAGGTCATATCGCGACTAGGCGAACGGGGACTACCTTTCTTCAAAGCCCTACGCAAACATCACAATTTTACATGGTTCGATGAGGCCGAAAAGACATTTCAGGAGGTAAAAGCATATCTATCCAGTCCGCCAGTCTTGGTGTCCCCCGACAAAGAGGAACCATTACTCCTCTACTTGGTGGCCACACCTCACGCGGTCAATGTTGTTTTGACCGCGGAAAGAGAGGGTATGCACAAACCTGTCTACTATGTAAGCGAAGTACGTCATGGTCCTAAGGAGCGATACCCTAAGGTCCAGAAGATACTCTATACACTGTCGACGATTCGGACTCGGAGTCCTCAGCCGAACTTATGCAAAATTTGTAATAGTGAGACCTTTCAAGATGACCCTCCGGGAAGGTATGTAGAACAATGGTGAACAGGAGCACAGAGAGATTTATACAGGTTCGGGCCCTCGATGGTGGGAGTAATAGCCCTACGTCCTGTTAGAATTTCACTATAGGTGATAAAAGGTTACAAAATAGCAGAAAAACCCCTTCACAAGCGAAAGGTTTTTCCTATGTAAATGTACAGAATAAAGCCAGGAAGCCTTGTAAGAACTATCCAATTTAGGCCGTAGACTTGGCTGTTTTTAGTGGTTGAGACACGTTGTGCCTCACTTGTATCAGAAGTCTTGTTCTTCCAAATGGATTGGATCCCCCCATTTGATGTATTTCGCCACCCTTTTATACTGGTTGAAAGGATGCCATGTCGTAACTGCATCAAACATTTGTTTGGACGGTTGGATGCGGTTTATCAAACCGCTCTTAACTTCTAAGTAGATTAAGCACGTGTTATTCGTGAAATAACTGCTTGTATTAACCTCTTGGCGGTTAGTCTTCTACATGGAGGAATCTTCCGGATACTTGGAATATTCCCACTATAGGGATAACCGGTCAGATAAATTCCAAGTACCTTGGTCGGGAATGTTCTGACCGCGGGATGTTGGCTGACCGCGCAACATCTCCAACATTCTGTTCGCGTATAACATACGAACTTCTGACCACGCAAAGCCTGCGGTCTGATCGCACGAGGCTTGCGACTTGATCGTGCAAAGCCTGCGACCTTAAGCTGATGCTTCTCAGAATAACTTGAGTTCGCACTGTTAGACACGTGTCTGGTTCGAATCTATCTGGAACCAACAGTGCATTTATTTGAACTGACTCGGGTGTCAATCCTCGTCAGCTAGCCCCCAAATTTAAAGAAAACGAAGGGACGTGTTCACTTTAAATTTAAAGAAATGCATCGGATTATTAACCCGACTCTTCAAATCCCCCACTTAGTGGCGCACTAAGTAGGACGGTTGGTTCCCCGAGACATGCTCTGGGTATTATGTGACGGGTAATAATAGCGCCGTAAAAATGTTTTTTAACTCGAGGTAAATTTGTAAATGCTTTGTAGAAACCCGAGGCACCTGGAATGCGAACCGCCACCTTAGCGGCTATAAATACCGGGTCCTTGGTTCTGTAAAGCTTCACAATTTCTTCCCACGGCTAAGTCCCTTCCTAGACAACCTTGATTCTTCTCTTCATACACTTCCTGATGGCAGATCACAACATCATCGAGATTGAGAGTGATGAAGAGAAAGTTGTCGAACAGGGGCCTTAGATGCATGAAGACTTGTCTCCTTCAAGGAAGAAACCCAAGGTTGACGAGGGATCTTCCAGCGGAACGAAGGTGAAGAATGTAGCAAGTCTCTTTCTTCCTTCAGTTCCTATAACTCTTCCTGTTCATGCATCTCGGCAAGTTAGGCCTTTGACATTGGAGAGAAACCTTTCTCCATTTCATCCCAATACCTCCAACCTTTATTTGGGTGATCAATATTCTGGTCGGCAAGCGGTGACTATCTGTAACATCCTGAGTTTTGGGGTGAAAAGTTTCTTTCTTAAAAATCATGCATGCATATGTCTCTTCTAGATCAACCAAATCAGCCTCAGCTTTATTCTGTTCTAGCCCTAAAATCTCCAAATCTATCCTGTGACCCCAAGTCAAGATCTGACTTGCCAGATTTGATCTATCAGTTATCCTAAATCTAAAAGCCTTCAGAACCCAGATTCAATTCTATCTCTAACTTCCAGAATTATCAACTCTTTTCTGTTTTCGAAAACAGAATATCTGTTATTACCTTTTACCTTAAGTTTCAGAAATTCAGATTTAATCAAAATCTTAGCCAAGTTCAGACCAGATTATTCCTGGATTATGATCAAGGGTATGCCAATACCTTAATCCAAAAAGTTGGCAGCCAGATTTCACCATCTGAACCTTTTTCACAAATCAGTCCAAGAGTATCACAGATCAGTCCTTTTTCCAGATTTTTCTAAAAGCCAGAAAGGCAAAATGTTGCAAATCATCTCCAAATTCAAATCTGATTCAGGGAACACCTCCCAAATGCTTTTCAATACAAATTCTTCTTTTATGAGTATCTCAAAATCAAACCCTAAATCCCAGAATTCGAGATCAATAAGATTCAGACTTATTTTACCCTAATCTACTCTGTTTTCAGTTCATATCAAAAGTTATCCAAATGTCTCAAACTTTATCTTCTAGCTGTGACAAATCATCTATGGAATTAAGTATACCAAAACAGCAGAATCAATTTCAGTTTAAACCTCCCAAAATTCCAGATTTACATTTCAGTCCAAAACTCAAAGAATTGAAACTGCAGTTCAGTCCATTTTCGACCAGGCTAGCTACTGTGCGCACGACCAGAGATTGCCGTGGTTGCCATGCGCCGTGCACGCTCGCCGCCGGCCAAGTTCCGCTTGCATTTGTGCTCGTGCATGCTTGCTCTTCCTGTTGCGCACGCGTCAGTGTCTCAACCATCGCCGTGGCAACACCGTGGCGGCGTCGACGACTAAAGCTTGCCCTGTGCGCGACCAGCAGTGACTGTTGTCAGCATCTTCTTGCCACGTAGCTTGCCTTGCCAGCCGTTGTCGCCACCACCTTGCACCGCCCGACATGGTTGAGTCCCAATGTAGCACAGCTTCGCCTTGCCAGTGCACCGTCGCTTCACCGCTCGCCGTTGTTGCAGCTGCGCCCGGCAAATCTTGTCATCTGGCACAAATTCAATGCTGCAAATTCTTGCAAGCTACGCCCACTGCTCTATTTAAACTACCAGTGCCTTGTATCATCTTCTCTTCATCAGGACTTAGCCAATTTTGCAAATTCTCTCGCTGTCGTCTTCTTCTCCGGCGAGACCAGCTCGAGGCTTCACGGTGACAGCCTCAACCGCAGCACCTCCTGCCAAATTAACAGCACCAGTGAGTTCCTCTTATCTCACTCATCATGCTGTACCATTTAATTGCTCACCGGTGACCTCTAACGCCGGCGATCACCGGAATTGCCGATTACCCTGTTCCTGCAATGTAGCTTAATTCAGGCCGAATTAGCTTTCGATCTTGTGGAAGAAGTTGATCAGTGCGCCATTTCCAGCAAGCCTATGCATCAAGATCTCCCGATTGAGCTTCAATCGAAGCTTTCCCCAATTTTGAGCTTCTCCAGAAACCGGCGATCGTCGCCAGGCTTCTCCGGCCATCCTCCGGCCAAATTGATCGTGCAAGTAGCTTCCTCTTATCTCTCTTTCACTCTCCAAGCTTGGAATCGAGTTCATTCGACCTGTATCAAAAAGCCCCAAATGGCAGTGTTTCTTCTCCGGCGTCGATCACCGGAAAACCTATTCCTGGCCGTTTCAATTTCATCCACTTTGTCATTCAGGTGTGCTTCAACCTCCTGAACATATTTGTCTTCTAGCTCGATCTCTGAAACTGCCCAAAATCCAAGTTATAGCCATGCCAAAATCTTGTCCAGAACTGCTCCAGTGCAACTAGTTCACCTCAGTTCATCACTGAATTTCATCACTTTCTAGCCATCTTCTGCCCTAGATCCTGTTGAATGATTTGTTCCTGTTATCATTGCCTACCTCCCAGACAAAGTGGTGCATCATTTGGAGCTCTAGATCAAAAGTTATGCCAAGCCCTAGTTTCTGGCCATGTCAAGATCAATGCTAGACTATGTCAGTCAGTGGCATTAGCCCTTTTCACTTCCTTCCAGATGTGCATTTTGGGCATAACTTTGTCCCTTAGACTCCTGAGGTTGTGATCAACATTTTCTTCTTCTATCACAACTTGATTTGAGCCCTTGAATTATATTTGCCGCTAAACCCTAATTTTTGACACTATTCTGGTGCATGCCAGCCAATGGCATTACCTTGTTTACTCATTTCTGATTGTGCATTTTGAAAGCCACTTTGTCCACTGAATTTGTAGAGTTATGACCTACACTTTCTTCTACTATCATAACTTGAGATAAGCTCTCTAGTTTTCCTTGAAGTTATGTCAGATTCTTGATCCGAATGTCAATCTGTTGACATTCGCTGTTTTGATCAAACCAGCCACAAAACTGATGTTCTTATTGTAACCTTGAGATCCTAAGAGCATCTAACACCCATCCTTAGCCAATTCCTTGAAACCCTAGATCTCAACTCAGTTCAGCTTACAATCTCAATTATCTCCAGTATCGTTCAGTTATCCTTGTTAAGCATATCTGCATATAGATCCTAAATCATTTTAATATATAAGTAATATTTGTGTGTATTGTTTGTTTGTTGCCGAGCAGATCCAGAAATCAAGTTCGAGGACTTCGCTGTTGACCCGTCATCAACTGCTGTTTCTTACGACGCGGAAGGCAAGTCATATCCTTGGTCATTTTGAACCTATATTTTAAATGTTGCTATAATATAACCTTGAATATAGGCAATATTGCATGTGAAAGATTGAGAATGGTTGATTTATGAATTGGCAGTACTATACTGGTTATCTGTGAAATGTAAAATAAACAAGTTTTGAGCCATGAACTATTATATGTATTTATATACTTATATTCATGAAATAAAACCCCTAGCCGTGACCAGAAAATGGTATGGATGGCTGTAGCACTGGAGGTGCTAGACTGCAAAGGAATGCAGGCACTGAAGGTGCAGGGTTGTGGATGGTCTGGTCATTGGCATATAAGGACTAGAACCTTGTGTTGTGCGTCTAGTGGCATGAACAGCGTGCTAACCGCAAGCCTGGTATGGGACAGGCCTGAACAAGTACTTATGTGGATCGTACATGAAACCCCTGCATGAGTTGTGTTGTGATGATTGACTTGGAGGCTGACTCCTACTATCACTGAAGGTGATCTGATATTTGACCCAGTAATGGGAAAATGAGGTGGGGTGGAGGTTATGATACAGCCTACCACAACTGTGTTTCGCTGAGAGCCACAGGGTCGGGGGTGAATTGTAAGTGATGCATAACAAAAGTTCTTGTTATCTCCACCTTGCCACTCACACATGGTTGTGAGGAGGGGTCTAATCATTTTGTTATGATAGGATGGGCTTGAAAGTGGAATATCTTGCGGGTAAATTGGTACCTCTCTGCAGAGTTAAAAACGTATTCGAATACTCCGAGCTCCCGGGTTTTATAGGAGTCTGCTGCGGTGGATTAAATCCACGGGGTGTGACACAAGTATTATTTTCTAAATAACATATGTTTTAATCAAGATTACCCAAATGACATGTGTTGTCATGATAAGGAGCGCTGCCGTGGGCTGTCGTGTGTCGACGTGTCGCGGTAGTGCTATAATCTAGTGAATATGAATGATGATGTTATATTATGAAAGGTGCTGCCATGAGATGAGGTATGAAAGAAAAAGATTATTTTATAAACATCCATAATTCTTGACTAGTCTAGGTTCATGTCATCACTACTATATGTATCTACTCTTACCTATGACTTGCTGAGTACGTAAGTGCTCACTCTTGCAACCTACAAATCAATAGACGGAGCGATCAACAATCAAGATGAAGGCGTGGAGAACTTATTGGATCCAGAAGGAGGAGCGTCAGTCCCGTCATTTCCCTGATGTGTGTTGTTCTGCCGTCCACTTCTCTTTTGTAGGTGGGTCACCTATCTTCTGCTGTGTAGATGTTATTTTGCTAAACCATGTATGCCGTGAAGGCATTGTAATCTCCTTATGTAATATCAAGGCCAGCAGGCCACACTGCTTAACTATTTTGTAAGTTACTCTGTTGCAATGTGATATACTCCTGTGCTTGACTTATCCTGGGACGTCAAGGGTATGAGTATGCTATGCATATATGGGACTAGCTGCAGCGAGCTAGGTCTCTACAGGAGTAGTCGTAGTCCCAGTCTCGGGGCGCGACAGAAAAGTTGGTATCAGAGCAACATGAGAACTTGACGGTAGGACGACACCTTTAGGTATTGGCCGTGCCAGGAAGACGTAATTTATTTAGAAAACTATTTGATGAAAATTGTATTTTGATAAAAACAATGAGCTTTGTAGTTCTTGAAAACTTTTATTTCAAAATTTTATTTTCTAAAATTCGGTAAGATTGTGAGAGTGCGTTCTGTTTTTTTTAGAGTGTCTAGGGGTTGGTATAGATAGAGCTAGTGATGCTCTTGATAGTTTGTGATTCGCTGTTGCTTTTGCAATGGTTAACTTGTGTATTATGGCTAGTAGCCTAAGTATTTCATACACTAAAGTAGTTTGCATTATTTTCTGCATTGTTGTCTTAGTTGGCCCTAGATAGTTAGATCAGCCCAAACTTCTTTTTCAGAGCTACCATGGTTGATACAAGAGGAAGATCTCGAAGCAGTGGAGAAGACGGGGAACAGACTCCTCAGGAAGAAGATATTATGACAAGAAACCCCTTGTTTCAGCAAGAACCTCAGAGTTCCAATCCTCCACAGAAGGAAAATATAGAGGGAGAAGATCAGAAGAGAAGAATGCCTCAACAACTGCAACCACAACTAAACTCAACTAGAAGGCGAATCCCTACCAACTCTAGTTTTCAACCATCATACCAAACTCCCAGACCAATAAGAATGACGTGCCCCAATTGCAAAGGAAATCACCTTCAAAAGAACTGTCCTCACGCGAGTGTCAAATGTTTTCATTGCAAACAGCATGGGCATCGCAAAGAATTCTGTCCCTGGATTCAATTCCCTAGACCCATAGCCATATCTCAAGCAAAGATGCAGTCAGTAGAACCTAGAACATCACCACTGCAGAATCCTAAGAGAAATTTACAAAGAAGAGGAGCCATGTTTACCAGAAGCAAAGGAAACCCTTACATGAACATTCAATGCTATCACTGTTGGCAGCGTGGACATCATAGAGAATTTTGTCCTTGGATTCGACTTCCATCATCTATTGCCAGGATACAGGCAAGGACACAACCAGAAGCACCTAGAGTACCAGTATCACAACCACAGAATTCTAGAGGAACTCCACCAGGAAGAGGAGGAAGTGTCGTGGTATTAAGAATACCCCGGCAGGTTTTGAAGACGATCGTAGCGGAAATCACGCAGCGCGGGTTGACCAGGTGACTGGTCCTCCCCCGCCGGGCAAACACAAGAATTGACACGCGGATTTATACAGGTTCGGGTCCCGGTGGGGGCCCTAGTCTTGTCAACGCGCTCCCGACCGGAGTCGGCTGGGGAGGCTCTCTCTGGGGGAGAGGCTTCCGGAGCACGTCTGTGAGATTAGCTATTCCAAATAATAATGAACTGATCCTTACAACAGAGGGGTACAAGGGCTATTTATAGCCCCCAAAAAGAAGCGAAAAGCCTAAACTACCCCAGAAGCCACCGTCGGATCGAAGGGTAGGACCGTCCTTCTCCCGGTCAAACGTCTTGGATGCTTGACAGGTGGTCGCTGATTCCCGAGGCGTCCCTCGCGTGACCTACACGTGATAAACAAACAGGGATTTTACCTTTTAGGAGGGCGATGACGTCCGGGACCTCTTCCGGAGAGCAGGGTCCCGGGAACCTAAAAGGCGGCGCCCGGGGCAGGCACCGGAGGCCACTGTCCCCGGGCACATGGCGGCGCCCGGGACATGCCCGGGGGGCACGGTCCCGGGAGCCTAAAAGGCGGCGTCCGGGGCAGGCACCGGGGGCCACTGTCCCCGGGCACATGGCGGCGCCCGGGACATGCCCCGGCGGCACGGTCCCGGGAGCCTAAAAGGCGGCGCCCGGGGCAGGCACCGGAGACCACTGTCCCCGGGCACATGGCGGCCCCCGGGACATGCCCGGGGGACCCGGTCCCGGGGGCCAAATGGCGGCGCCCGGGACATGCCCCGGCGGCACGGTCCCGGGAGCCTAAAAGGCGGCGCCCGGTGCAGGCACCGGAGGCCACTGTCCCCGGGCACATGGCGGCGCCCGGGACATGCCCGGGGGGCACGGTCCCGGGAGCCTAAAAGGCGGCGTCCGGGGCAGGCACCGGAGGCCACTGTCCCCGGGCACATGGCGGCGCCCGGGACATGCCCGGGGGGCCCGGTCCCGGGAGCCTAAAAGGCGGCGCCCGGGGCAGGCACCGGAGGCCACTGTCCCCGGGCACATGGCGGCGCCCGGGACATGCCCGGGGGGCGCGGTCCCGGGAGCCTAAAAGGCGGCGCCCGGGGCAGGCACCGGAGACCACTGTCCCCGGGCACATGGCGGCGCCCGGGACATGCCCCGGCGGCACGGTCCCGGGAGCCTAAAAGGCGGCGCCCGGGGCAGGCACCGGAGGCCATTGTCCCCGGGCACATGGCGGCGCCCGGGACATGCCCGGGGGGCACGGTCCCGGGAGCCTAAAAGGCGGCGCCCGGGGCAGGCACCGGAGGCCACTGTCCCCGGGCACATGGCGGCGCCCGGGACATGCCCGGGGGGCACGGTCCCGGGAGCCTAAAAGGCGGCGTCCGGGGCAGGCACCGGAGGCCACTGTCCCCGGGCACATGGCGGCGCCCGGGACATGCCCGGGGGGCCCGGTCCCGGGAGCCTAAAAGGCGGCGCCCGGGGCAGGCACCGGAGGCCACTGTCCCCGGGCACATGGCGGCGCCTGGGACATGCCCGGGGGGCGCGGTCCCGGGAGCCTAAAAGGCGGCGCCCGGGGCAGGCACCGGAGACCACTGTCCCCGGGCACATGGCGGCGCCCGGGACATGCCCCGGCGGCACGGTCCCGGGAGCCTAAAAGGCGGCGCCCGGGGCAGGCACCGGAGGCCATTGTCCCCGGGCACATGGCGGCGCCCGGGACATGCCCGGGGGGCACGGTCCCGGGAGCCTAAAAGGCGGCGCCCGGGGCAGGCACCGGAGGCCACTGTCCCCGGGCAAGCATGAACTTACCTGGACTTGACCGCGTGGAGATTTCCCCCAACAGCAGCCCCCCATGCCCTCCGGGGACGAAGCATGAGCCCCCGGAGGGAATGGTTACGGTACCGGGAAAATCTCCGGACGAAAACTCCGGACGAAAATCACCGGAGCCCCGGCGACGCTTCGGTTTCTGTGCCAGGCGCTTTTTGGCCGCGCCGTTTTCGCAATAAATGTACGCGCGGTTCGAACCGGCGTCTCGATTTACGCGCCTGTCCCTTCGTTTCCCGCACACGGTTTGAATTTCAGTGGTCCAGATTGCCCCGAGGGGGCCACGTGGCGCGCATCTAGATCACGGCCAGCCTCTATAAATAGGGCCCTAGGGGGCCCCGGAAGCTCATTCCAAATCTTCAACTCCAGCTTCAGCTCTCCCGGTAGCGCTCTTCCGGTAGTTTCTCCGGTAGCCTTCTCCGGTAGCAAGCGTCCGGGAGTCGTTGACAGCCACCTGAAAACTTAGCCACCGGAAAACAAAGAACTCACCTAATGGCGCCCAAAGGTCGAGCGAAGACCACGGAGGTCCCCCGGAGGAAATCCCCGTGGAATTCCTTTGGGCCTCCAAGTTCTCGGCCTCGGACGCGGAGTCCCTGGTCAAGAAGGGCGTCGTCGAAGAGGGGGACATCCGGGTCCCCCTAAAGAAGGACGGAGCCCCCCGCCCCAGGCCCGGAGAGGTCGTGGCCTTCGAGGCCTTCCTCGAGGCGGGGCTCCGGCTCCCGGTGCATCCGATGCTCCGGGAGTTTCTCAAAGAGTACGGGGTGGCTCTCAACCACCTTACCCCGAACGCGCTCGTCCGTATGGGCCTTTTTATATGGCTCTACGAGACAGCGACCGGGAGGGAGCCCACTCTCCGCGCCTTCCGGTACTTCTATGAACCGGCGGCGCGGAGCTCCCACCTGGTGAAGGGAGGACCGAAGTCCCCCTTCGGCTCGGTGATGGTCCAAATGCTGCCCTCCCGGGTGGCGGACTTCCCGGCGGCGGCCTCCCGGGACCACTGGGGGGACTGGCTCCGGAGGTGGTTCTACCTCCGGGTCCGGGACGAGCCGGTGGTCTACGCCCCGGAGCCTCCCACCTATAGCCGATCATCCGCACCGAAGCCGCCGGTGTGGACGGACGAGGAGTTCGAGCTCCTCGGGAAGGTGGTGTTGGCGAAGAAGGCCCGCTCAATGCGGGACGCCGCGGAGGAGCTGGCGCTCCTGCGGCTTTCCCCCTTCTCACGCGGGGGAAGGGGGATCGGCATGGGCCCGGAGTAGCGGCTTCCGGTCAAGCCGGTGACGCGGCGTAAGTCCCCTGCATTTTTGTACTTGCAGTTTTTTATGAGAAATTGACTAACTTTTTACCTCTTGCAGTGCGCCCATACCCGGCGGCGAGGGACAAGGCGGAGCTCCTCCTGGGGAGGTACTTCGCCGACGAACACGAGCGCATCGTGCGCCTCGTGGGGGAGGGGCCTCCCCGGAACTTGGTGGCCGAGGCCTACGGGCTCAGGCTTCCGGAGAGGAAGCCCCTTCCCACCCCCGGGTCTCATAAACGGGGGAAGGACGCGGCCGGGGGCTCGGAGCCCAAAAAGCCCCGGGTCCA